>OZ012736.1:61905074-63105074 GCA_963859935.3 Lathyrus sativus
TTTATATATACTTACTATTCTTTGTTGTAAGTGTGCATATCACAAACACCTTTTTTTGTATGGATATGCAGGTTTTGATGCTCATTGGCGATTTATGTCACTCATAGCCTGGATAAACAAGTTTAAGTCATATCTAAACACATGTGGAACAAGTATAAATATTATACAATGTTCATGACAATTTAAAATTATATGAGATTCATGGGTTCTTCGTTTGGCAACAAAAGTTTCTCATTCTTCGGGTGAAACCAAATCTGCATACTTCTTTGGACGTTCTGATTCAACAAAACTTCCATGAGAATCCTTAAGAAACATGTTCGTTAGAAATGCTCGAAACTCTCTGAGTCTTTTTCTGGCCAATTGAAGACAATACTTTTTTTGCTCGTCACCAATTTTAAAAGACCTCTATGAAAAAATTAACATACATAGAGTGTGTTAGTATAAGTAATTTAAAGATATAATCATCAACAAAAACAAATAACATCTCATATGATACTTGTATCTCACTCCATATGTTTTGAGCGGGTTTCAACGATGGAGTTCTCCAATTATCACAAGTGATTGGAATTTGCGAACGAACAAGTGCCCCAATGTAACTTGTCAACATTGCACCATTAGGCTCAACTAATTGGTCCATTTCATTCCAATGTACATCATATTTCATACCTTTATCTCTTGCACGAATTATTCCCTTCATAATCATTATTCCTCGTTTAATATCTCCTTCCACATCATGTACTTATTTGTTTCCATCATTTTTTAGAAGTATCATGTTCATTTTCCTCGTTGCTAGCCATTTCACCTGTAATAAAGAAAAACATAAATATGAAATGACAAATACCAACATCCTAATCCATAATCCATTGAATATATAAAATGACAAATATATAATTTTATTGAATGACAAATATATAACTTTATTGAATGACTGAATATTTTTACTAGTATCTTTTTCAGTAATATCTCTTTATTTTCTTGGTTGGAATATAATTTGCTTGTCTCTTAACAACACAGACGGAGGGGTTGATCCAAATTCCCTCATTATGATCATTTCTAATATGTGATTCATTCACTTTAATATTCTCATCTTGATCATTTATAATATAGGATTCATTCTCGACATCAATATCACCTTGATCTCCATTGTTATCATCAATTACTTTGTTAGATAAAAGCACTATAGAACATTTTTTGCTTGTCGGGTCAGTGTAATAGAATACTTGTTTAGCTTGCGTGGCTAGAATAAAAGGCTCAGGTTTGTATCCCACCCTATTAAGATCCACTTGCAAAAATCTGGACTTATCCATTCGTATGCAACTATTATTTTCAACCCACTTGCAACCAAAGATATGAATCTGAAACTTCTCATAATCAAACATCCAAATGCGCTCGATAACCCTAAAATATGACAAATTTGCATATTTGGGGTTTAAGTCCTTCACACTTGAAATGTGCATTGCTTCAGCTACCACGGTGACACCACTACTTTGCATAATACTTTTATCATCTTGTTCTTTGGTATAAAATGTGTATCCATAAATTGCATACGCTCTATAAGAAAACACATGCAATGTTGGACTATATGCTAAACATCTCAACCTTTCTGTTATTGAAGTGGTATCTGAATAAAACACTGAATAAATATGATCCTTGAACCAAGGTATAAAACTTCGACTGTGCTCTCGTACTATCCAGTTTTCATTTCTATTCGGATTTAAACCTCTAAGTTCATCCTTGTGCCTTTCAACATACGGCTCAACCTAGTTGTCATTGTGCAGAACATACAAATGCACTTGCTCTTGTTCATCCCTTGATACTGTCATAATTTTATTTCCAATTAATTATTTTCCTTCTTTTTTTCGAATACATGAGATTTGGGGAGTCCAATGGATTGAACATTGGACAAATATTCAGTACAAAACTCATTCGCTTCTTCGATAATGTATCGTTCAATAATACATCCCTCTGGTCACCTTTGGGTTTTCACATACCCTTTTAATATTTTCATATAACGTTCAACAGGGTACATCCATCTCATATAAGCTGGTCCACACAGTTGTGTCTCTTTCACAAGATGAACAACTAGATGTACCATTATGTCAAAAAATGAGGGATGAAAGTACATTTTAAGCTAACACAAAGTAATAAATATTTCTTTTTGCAATGATGGTAAGATCGCAGGATCAATCACCTTACTACAAATTGACTTGAAGAAAAAACAATATTTAGTTATTGCGCTTCTTACTTTTTTCTAGAAAAATAGAACATATACCTATTGGTAGAAAATGTTCCATTATAACATGGCAATCATGTGTCTTTAAACTCTTTAACTTGAGGTCTTTCATAACCTTGTCTTCTAATATCTGAAGAGTATCCTTCTGGAACTTTAACTTCACTTAGAAACTTACACAATATCTTTTTCTCCTTTCTAGATAGAGTATAAGCAGCGGGTGGTAGATATGTTCGTTTTCCTTTCTTCAAGGGACCTAATTCATTTCTTATTCTCATCGCTATCAAGTCCTTTCTTGCTTTAAGGTCATCCTTAGACTTTCTTTGTATATTGAGTAACGTACCAATAACACTTTCAAATACATTTTTTTCAATATGCATAACATCAAGAAAATGTCTTACATACAACGACTTCTAATATGGAAATTAAAAAAAAATTGACCTCTTCTTCCACCCACGTGTGACAATAGTATGTTCAAAAGGCTTTCCAAACTAAGTATTCACATCTTTCATCTTTTTAAAATTTTGGCCACCTATCAATGTAGGTGGAGCTCTACCTTGTTCTAGATTTCCATTGAATGCTTTTCTTCACCCACGGTAGTGATGATTAGAATTTAAAAATCTACGATGACCGAGAAAGACATTCTTCTGACAAAATTCCAATCGCGTCCAATTTGTGTTTTATTCACAAATAGGGCACACACATTGACCTTTAATGTAATACCCTGATAGATTTTTGTATGCTGGAAAATTATTAATTGTGCCAAACAACATTGCCCTCAAATTGAAACTTCCTTTCCTGTATCTATCATAAACCTCCACACCATATTCCCATAAAATCTTTAAATCTTTGATTAAAGGTGTCAAGTATACGTCTATGTCATTCACTAGTTGTTTATACCTAGAAATTAACATAGATAATATCATGTACTTACGCTTCATACATAGTCATAGAGGTAGGTTATAAGTCATAATAATCATAGGCCATTTGGAATGTGAGAAACTTCGCAAACCATGTGGGTTCATTCCATCAGTAGATAATGCCAAATGAAGGTTTCTTGCTTCTTCTCCAAAATTAGGATAATCATTATCAATTTTCGTCCACTACGGTGAATCTGCCGGATGTCAAAACTTTCCATCTATATTTCTTTCATTTGCATGCCAAGTCATGTGTTTTGCATCGGTTTCACTATGAAACATGCGTCTAAATCTCATAATTATAGGAAAATACCATAAGACTTTAGTTGGAGATAATTTTTTATTATATCGAGAGACACCGCATTTAGGGCACTCATTTAATGATGCATATTCATTTCGAAACAAAATGCAATCATTTGGAAAAGCATGTATCTTATCAAAGCTCATGCCAATAGAGCACAACATTTTTTTGGCCTCATAGGTTCGATTGGGAAGAACATTATCATTTGGAAGCATCTCTTTCGTAAGGGCTCATAACTCTGTTTAAACTTTTATCCGACCATCCATTGCCCGCCTTTAAGTTGTATAACTTAAATACCGCAGACAATCTTGTGAATTTAGTGCAACCTTTATACAATGGTTTCTCTGCATCGCTTACCAACCTCTCAAACATTTTGGGACAATCCTTAAGATCTTCTTCAAGTGCTTCTATAATATCTTCGACTCAATCACAGTTGTATGTATTTGTGCCATTGTCCTTTGAATCATAGGTCGTATTATCCCCCCGGTTCAACATTCTCGTTACTTATCTCACCATGTAATATTCAACCTATATAACTTTTATCAATTTCATCCCTCTTTAAATGTGATTCCAACTGAACTGCGTCAATCTGACGCCCATAACAACAACCTAAGAAAGGACATATGATCCGACTGGGGTCTTTTGCGTGTTCAACAACAAACATAATGAATTTTGTTACCCCGTTGTCATACTCTTTTGACAATCAATTGAAAGACATCCATTTTTTATCCATGGTTTTTACTAAGTAAGCTAAAAAAAACATTAATTACTCACGCAACTATAGCAAACGAGCAACTATAGCAAACACACAACTTCAATCACACTTAATGTTTCAACTCAAGTAAGTCACAAAAAATCATCAATTCGAGCATAAATCAATCACCAAAATTATCAAATCCACATTTAAATTATGAAATATAACAACTTCATCACTTAATTTCAAACAATCAACAACATCACAATATTCAACAATTAATTCACAAATGTCATTCAAGTTTCAATCAACAACATCACCGATGATTATCAAAAATAAATTCACAATGTCATTATTATTCACCATCTTTAACCTTAACAATTAACAATTAATTTCATTATCATTTTCAATCAACATTTTGATCAAAACAAAGTAATTATCACTAATTAACATTTATTTAGATCAAAACAAAGTAATCACTAACATTTATTTAGATCAAAACAAAGTAATCACTAACATTCGAAAATTATCCATCAACAATGTTATTATCGTCAATTATTTTCAACAACTTCATCAGTAACATTCAATATTAACTTACAAAATTGACACCAAAACTCAAAAGAAATTCACCACAAATATCACTATTCATCATCTTGAACCTTACTACAACAATGTCATTCAAACTTCTATTGAATTCAAATAACAACATCATCACAATGTATTTCATGGTTTGGGAATCCAAAAAAAAAGAAATATCATGCAAATAACCTTGAAAGTGAAGAAAATGAAGAAATACCTTGAAAAATGGTGGAGCGTGGCCGGAGGCGAACAGAGGGAGAAGGACAAAACTGAAGACGGAGGGTGTTATGCCAGAGGGAGTAATCGCGACTGATAACACAGCCAGTCGAAGGAAGATGCGACAGAGGGACGTCTGATAGGGTTAGGAAGGTACGTCT
Source organism: Lathyrus sativus (assembly GCA_963859935.3). Classification (NCBI taxonomy): domain Eukaryota; kingdom Viridiplantae; phylum Streptophyta; class Magnoliopsida; order Fabales; family Fabaceae; genus Lathyrus; species Lathyrus sativus. The sequence continues at coordinate 61,910,173 of OZ012736.1, forward strand.
GAGAGTGAGAGTGATAAAATGGTTTTCAAAACATAAAAACTTTGTTTTAATTTTAGAATTTAATGACTTATAGCAGCACTTTTGAAAATGCTTTCTTTTCCTATACCTATAGCAGCGCTTTTTCTTACAAAGCGATTTCATATCCTAGACATTTAGCAGCACTTTTGAAAAGCGATGTTTAAGGTGTGACATAGACACCCCCTATAGTAGTGCTTTTGTAAAGCGCTTTCTAATATAGGTGTTGCACCCCAAAATTTTCCTAACCTTTTCTTACTTGGTTTATGTTTCATTGCATTGGCATATCATTGATCTAACATTTGCATAGCATAGCATTGTTCATTTGTGCAGGGGATCAAGTGTGGTTTATATCAAGAGGAGCCTATCTAGAGGACTTATTCAAGCTTGAGAAGTCACCAAAGCCATCAGGAAGAGGGTTGGGTTCTTGAGAGGTTCAATTGTTTGTATGTGGTTAATCTCCTAATCTGAGGATCAATTGAAGATCATCAGTGGATTATGAGGCTATGGTCATGGATATGAATGTGGATAAAGCTCATATAGTGCCTTGAAGGTCATGGTGGAGCTCAGACAAGTCATTGTGCCAAGGGTGAAGAGCCCTAGTTGAGGGTGTTGCAATTAGGGTTTTGATCTGAGTAATCCTAAGTCAACTGTGCAATTGAAGAGGATCAAATCCCAATTCTAGGTCTTTGTAATCATGGAGAGTTATGTTGGGATACATGAGGTGATAGTCCAAGATCAATCTAAGAAAAGTTCAAAGTATGAGGAGTTGCTAAACTAGGGTTCTCAGGGTAAAATCCCCTATTTAGTACTTATCTTCAAGACAACTTATCTCAAGATGAAATTTTCATCTCCACTTTTGGCCAACATGAAACTTGTAGGGCATATTCTTAGCTTTAATTTGAGTACTAGAAGCCCTCCATTGGATTTATAGAACTCATGTTATGGTCCAGACAAGTTACAGGTCATCTGAGGAATGTGAAATTTGTCTGTGAAAGTTCACCAACTTCCAAGGAACTTTTCACCTATAAGGGTGTTTCTTCCAAACTCTTGGCCAACATGAAAGTTGTAAGGCTTGATCTTAGATTTCTAAATTGTACTAGAAGTCTTCCATATGATTTGTATAACTCAAGTTATGAGGTTTACAAGTTAGGGGTACTTTGGGAAAGTAAGATTATAGGTCATTTGGCATTATAGGTCATTTTCTCCATCTTGCAAGCTTCAAATGAAATTTTGTTCAACATGAGACTTGTTCAAAATGATGTTTTAGGTCAACCATTTACTCATGATGCATTGATTTGGATTAGGGTGAGACTTGGTTTGAGAAATTTGGCAAAAAGGAGAATTTAAAGGCATTTAAGTGAAAAATTCAAGATTAATTCATTTGTATTCAAAATAGGCCAAGTGAGTACTCATTTTAATCATAAAAACCATTCTAAGTACTTTGGCATTATTGGATTTTTCATTTGAGGTCTAATTCATGGCATTTTAACTTGTTACTTCACAAATAAGCAACACATCGCAACTTGTTCATATGATAAGTTCAAGCTCTCAATTGTATCCATATACTCTCACCAGACCACAAGCAAGTGAATTGAAGCTTCTTGGGGAAGCTTTGAGTTCAAATTCGTGCATTCCATGTTTGGAATTTTCAAAGAAAAGTGAAATTGAGATTTCTGAATTTGGGCCTCCATTGGACCTCTAAAGCCCACAAATCACTTCTATATAAGTTCAAAGGAAGGTTTTGCTCAAGGTTGGCGATTGATTCGTGCCAGAGCCATAGATTGCAGAGTGAAATTCAAGAGGAAAAAGTGCAAATCGTGTTTGGAGTTTGAGGGTGATTCAGAGCAAATTGAAGTTTCTAAAGGCTTTATCATTCACCAAGGAAGGAATCTGCACAGTTTGAAGCTGAGAATCGTGCCTTAACTGCTCCAATTTGAAGCTCCAACACATGTATGTAGTTTTCAAAATTGCTGAAGATTCATGTTGATCTAGCATATTTTGACATGTGGTTAGGCTTTGGGAGAGATACTAGATGGGTTTTGGATCGCAATTTGAAGGATTAGAGACAAATTAGGTTGATGTGTGATTTATTTTTGGAGTTGGTTTGGCCTGATCTTAAGGATTTAACATAATCTAGATAGTTTAGGATGATCAGTGAAGCATGAGGATTTGATCTGTGGTTTTTTGATTAAGGATTGGTGACACTTGAGGATGTGGTGTGATTTCTGTTTGCTATCGTATTTTAAGATCTAGAAGGAATCAGGGAAAATGAACATGATATTTGGACTCTACATGAAATTTGGAGTGGATCTGTGTAAGATTTGTTAAGTTTCCATGACCTGTGTGTGATGTCTCGCCGGAGAAGACGACCTACGTCTTTCTCCGGCCACCGCTGCTAGCTTCCCTCCCATTCAGCATTCAAATGGAGAAGATGACCATGGACCCTTGGATTGAGTTGAAGAGGAGACTTAGTCTGTAGATCGTACGCGTGTGATTTGTTCTGAGGGTGGACTTTCTACCAGCCAAAACGCATTGTTCCATTAATGCGCTGGCGTCACCTGGCTCCTTGGATGCATGGACTGGGTGTCGCTACTCGAAAAATACGCGCAACAACGGGGAAGGCGAAAAGGAAAAGGACAGAAGAGTCGCCACCAAACTTTATTTATCCCATGAGGGGAAAGGAAAATATCGAGAAAACCTTAAGAAAGAAACGGATAAGATGGTCTCGCAACCATAAATGGGTTCGGAAGCCGGTTATGCGAAGGGAAGGTATTAGCACCCCTCGCATCCATCGTACTCGATGGGAACCATTTGTTTGTCGTGTGTGATTATATTTGCTTAAAGATTTTACTATGAAGAGTGTTCCAAAAGATACAAAAAAAAGGGTTTAGAAATGGGGAAAGAAAGGTAACGGGGGGGAAGAAGGGAAAGAACGGACTCGGTAGGACTACGCGGTCATAGGCCTACGTATTCTCAACGGATATGAGAAAATCAGAGTCAACGTAGTTCGGGAAACTATTGATATGAGGGATTGTGCTCGCCACGACATCACCGCCTTGTGCCTACGTATCCTCATCTGGTATGAGAAATCAGAGCAACCGTAGTTTGGCCTACGATTTGTTGATGACTTTATGGATGATGCTATCGTACGCATTCTAGCAATTAGGTGTATTGCTACTCGCTCGTTGGAGACTTAGGCATTACCTGTTTGCGGTAGAACGGACGTATCATATCCTTTTTGAAAGATTAGTTTTCGCCATGCGAGGCAAGATGTCACATTTGATTTGTTGAATTGTTTTTTAGGGGCGAGATAGGTCCTCGGATAGTAACCCCTACGGGTAGTACCCAATTCTTTATCTCAAAGTTTTTGTTATGAAAGGGTGTGGCGAACATAGTGTCTTCGTATTGAAAGACGAGTATCAAAACCACACACGCTACAGTGAGCATCTCGACACTCGGAGAGGAAGAAGTCTACACTTAATCCTCTCTCTTTAGTTCAATACAAAGAGAACTTCATTCTCTTATTAAAGCATTTTTGGTTTTGAATGGTAAGTGCTTTCGCGACGGAGAACCCTACGGTAAACGTCAACACTCGGGATAGGAGAAGGCCTACGTCTAACCACTCCACGACCGTTCAAGTTTTGTTACGAAAATAAGTTTGAAAATGCGCTCGGTGCGGGACCGAGATTTTAGGTGGGGAAAGTTGCGGAAGGAAGTTGTAGAAGGAGATAGGTGGCGGATAGAGTCACGTCTTCATATTGAAAGATGAGTATCGATACCACCCACACTACAGTGAATATCCCAACACTCGGAGAGGAAGAAGTCTACACTCAATCCTCTCTCTTTAGTTCAATACAAAGAGAATCGATTTATTTATTGTAAGTGTTTTGAAAATGCACTCGGTATGGGGCTGAGGTTTTTTAGGAGAAAAAGGTGTGGATGAAAACGTCTTCGTATTGAAAGACGAGTATCAAAACCACCCACACTACAATGAGCATCTCGACACTCGAAGAGGAAGAAGTCTACACTCAATCCCCTATCTTTAGTTCAATAAAAAGTGAACTTTATCTTTTTGTTAAATATGGTGAGTTGGTTTAACCATTATTTGAGAAATTCCACTTGACGTTGGGTCAAGGGTTTTAGTTGCTTAAAAAGATTTGAGGTGAAGCAAGCAAGGTCGATGGCGACGCACAAGGCAATCGGCTTACAAGGTCAAAAATGGCTCGATGAGAATCGAGAGTTTGTTTTCTTGAAAATAGTTTTTAGAACCAAAGGTAAAAAAAAATGACCAACAATAAACATGCATAAAAACCAAACCGACACAACGTGTTAATCGGCTTTAAAAAATAAAACACAAAAAAACAGGGGTCTGACACGGGCGGCCATGTTATGTGACACGACCCGTGTCACAGTTCCAGAAAAATTAGGGTTTTGAGTCAAGCAGCGGTGTGACACGGCCGCCGTGTCACAAAGTCTGGGGAAAAAAGCAAGAAAAACCAAAACAGTGGTGTGACACGGTCGCCCGTGTTGCATGACACGGCCCGTGTCACAAGGTCTGGGCAAATAAACGCTAAGCAGCGGCGTGACACGGCCGCCCGTGTTTCATGACACGGCCCGTGTCAGCCCTGCTGTGTAAAATCTGACTTTTTTCTTTGTTTTTCCTTCCTTCTTGGGTTTTTTTCAAAAGGATTCTTGGTCCCCCTTGGGATCTTACATGTTATACTCAATACAACAACACTCAAACAAAGAGAACAAATGATAAATGCACAATATGAAAGAAGAAAAGAGTTTTAAGAAATGGATACCCAAGAGTTGTTTCCCTCCTTGCAAAGCCTCCACTGATTTTGGATATGTGTTCACTTCTCTTCACTCTATACTTTGATAGCTCTCCTTCTCAATGGCTCCCTTGTATTTCTCTTTTACTCTCTTAATCTTTGGCTGGTTTTTGCTCTCTCTATTTTTCTGGTTTTTCTTACTCTTTTCTCTCAATCTCTATCTCAATGTGTTGTGAATGATAGTGAATCAATCTCTCATGTGTTGTGTGTAATGTGTGTCTATATCCTTTTTGCAGCCTCCTATCCCCTCCCATTTCAACTTTTCTGCTGCATTTTCTGTTGTACCAAAATCATAGCTCTTGCACAACTTTCAATCTTCAAAGTTTCCATTTTTGGGAGTACTTATCACCTCTTTCTTGGTGCAGCCCCATATCTTTCCATTTCTAGGCCTGTTTTGCTGTATTTTTCTGCAGCACTCTACCTTGCCCTTCATCCTTGTATCCATTGGTTGCCTTATGCTTGGACACACACATGTAACCAATAACACTACCTTTTGGACATCATTTTCAGATTCTGATTTTTGATGTGTAGATGTATCAACATAAGCTTATAGCCTTGGTTTTGTGACATAAAATGATTTTGTAATATGATACACATTGCCACTTCTTGCATGGTGCTGTTTTGGACCATATTCAAATTGCCCATGAATGCACGCATAGCCTCGATCTTGAGATATTCCAATGTTGAATTAACTCTTAAGTAATTTCCTTGCATGTTTGTAAGCACAAAGAGGACCATGTGGACTTGATGGGGCATGGGGGATACCATGGCATGAAGTTATTTTTAGAAACTTGAATTAAGACTAGAAATAGCTTAATTTCCTAAGCATTACCAAGAGTTTGGATTTTGTAACAAATGTGACATTCTTGCAAATGTCATGAAATTTCTCTTTGTAATATTCTTGAATCTAGCCTTGAATTCATGAACCTTGAATTTGGAATGATGGGCCTCCCTTAGGTCATTGAATTTGAAAGAAATGAAGAAATGAGTCAAGCCTTTAAAATAGGGCAAATTTTGGGGTGCAACACTGGGTCTTCAGATCTAGTGGCCCTGACTTATTCTCAGCTTTAATTCATTTTATTTGTTTTTTAATTCTTTTTCCTTTTATTTTAATTGCTTTAATCTTGCAAAATTCATTTTAATTTCATTAATCATCAGAAAAATAAAATAAAAATATGTCCATGATCCTGATTTTATTTGTGATTTTTCTATGCTTTTACATTTAATTGTTGCCTGATTTTCAATTTATTTGATATTTTCTCATTTTTGTTATTTCTTTATTTTTGCATTTTTGGTACATCTTCTTTCTGATTTTTGTTCTTGCAATTGGTATTGAATTTGGGGCTGATTTTTGGCTAGCTGGTAGGTTAAAGACGCATGATCCCCTAGGATTTCATTTAGATTTTTTAGACAACATTAGGTTCTGTTTTGGATTAGGATCATTAGACCTTCCATTTTAGGGTTTTCATTTGATACCTTGTGATCTAGAATTTTTTAGGTGACCCTCCCTTTTGATTTGATCCCTAATCTTTCTACTATAGGTCCTTAACATGTTTAGGTTCCCTTAGAAAATTTCCTAGGATTTTAGAAGTAGTTTTAGTATTTTTCATAGATTTAGCACTTAGGCTAGTTTTAAGTTGCTTTCACATAACACTTGTTTTAGAATGACCTCAATGGTGGCCTTTAGTGCATAATAGGTTTGTTAATCTTCTTTGTTGGTGCTTTAGACATGTATAAGCTTGTGTTTGCTTGGTGGTGATGCTTGATTTGGTGTTTAGACCTCCCTTTAGAAGCTTTCTTTGAGCTTGTTCAATTAGGGTTTAGGAAGAGCTTAGTTGTTTTCTCCTTCTTCAAATAAACATGGATTGCTTTGATTGCTTTCCATTCTCATCCTATGATTCAAGGTCCCTATGTGAAAGCCTCATACCTCCTTTGGAAGGATGTGTGGCATTTCACAAGAGGTAGAACCTTTGAGGATGCCTATCTCAAATGACTGGTTGAGTGTCAGGTTGGATTCCCTTGGTTTCCATCCTGCTTCCCATCATCATCCTTTGATCTTAGATGTTAATTCTCTTACATTTTGTTAGAGCTTGTTGAAGCATGAAGATGGATACTTCTCTTGAAGATGACGTGGACTTGAAGTTGTTTACAGACTGTTTGATTGTTTGTTGTTTATCTGCTTTGCTGTTGAGTTGTTTGTCTGCTAGTTTGTCTGCTGTATTTTTTGACTGCTCTGCTTTGCCTGTGTGACTGATTGACTATGTGTTGCATTAGACTAGGTTCTCATATAGATGTTTCTAGGCTTAAGAGCATCCTTAAGGTTGAGAATAGCTCCATTTGCTTGTCTGCATTAGAGGTTGAGTTTGGCTCCCTCTGCTTGACTGTTATTATCTGGCTTTGCTTGTTGGCTTAAGGTTGAGTCTGTCTCCCTTGCCTGTGTTTTGTGTGTTGCATTTGGGCTTGCTTGCTCTAGAAGTTGAGCTTGGCTCCTTCTTCTTGTGTGTTGCATTGCATGCATTTTATTTACAGTTGTTTCTTTACGATTTCTATACAGTTAAATTCTTCTGTTGTTGTTTTCCTTTGCCATGTTCCCCTAGGAACTCTGACTTCTCTTGTTCAAGAGAAGTTATGACAGACATTAGGGTTCTAACCATGCATGATAATATTAGGTAGTTCCCTCCTAACCTCAACCATAGGATCATCTTTGCATGAAAACTTTAGGATTGGATCAGTTCCCCTTTAGTGCGTCTTTTCTCTTCTCATCTGCAAACAAATCAAAAATACAGTAATAAAGGTTAATTGACGTCGTACGTTACGAGCCTTAAGCTACTTGAGAAAGGGTTGTTGGAGAGTTTCTTTCCAACAGTCTGGATGTTTAGTATGGTAACCTTTGGGTGACATGCGACGCATTCATTCTCAGGTCATAGTCTCTAGTGCGATATCAGTTGCAAACATCCATAAAAGATACTTCTTTAAAAAATAGAAAACAAAGATCAAACTCTTTTTGTCCTCTTGGACCTTTAATGCATGGAAACCCTTTTTAGAAGGAGATTTTTTTTAACTCCCGGTTCTAACGCAAACGGTAAACGCCTAAGTCTCCGTCGAGCGAGCTGCATACACCCAAACTGCTGGAACGGTCTTTTAACCCTACTCGGATAAAAAAGACAAACTTGTGTCCCTCGTGTCCCGAACTACGTTTGCTCTGATCTTTCGCACTGTGTGAAAGTACGTAGGCACGAGATGCGATATCTCGGCGAGCAACTTTCCCCGTAACCCGTAGTTAGGCGAACTACGTTGACTCTGATTTCTCGTTCCAGACGGGAATACGTAGGCATAAAGTGCGACGCTTTGCCGGGTCATTTTCTTTTCTTTTCAGACCAGACCTTTAGTGTAGATAGATGTAACAAACCCGTCAGATAAACACAACAAGCATGGATCCCATCGAGTACGATGGACGTGAGAGGTGTTAATACCTTCCCCTTGCGTAACCGACTCCCGAATCCAGACAATGTTGCGATGACCTTGTCTTATACCTTTTCGTCAGGTTTTTCCGATCGTTTCCTTTCCTGCTCTGAGGGATAAATAATGAAAGGTGGTGACTCTTCTGTCATTGCCGGCCTCGTTTTTCGCAGTAGCAACAGCTGGCGACTCTGCTAGGGACTCTCTGGTTCCCTATGCGAGTCAATCCTAGCGCTTGTGTGTTTACTTGTTGGGTTTTATTTATCGCACTTTACGTTCCGCATTTTATTTTCAGTATGATATTATTATTGTGCTGTTGTGAGAAGGGGCTCTGATGAGTGAGAAGCCAGACCCAGGCTTGAGTGTACTTAGCATTAGTTATGGAAATTAGTGGGTGCGTGCTTGCTTTGCAGGCACTAGTGTCTCATGAAATCCACGCTCAGACGAGGTTCTCCTGGTTGACTTCTTTTCCGGCCGTTTGGGCTTGAGGGGTTGTTGGTTTGGAGGATTGTCGACTCTGGGGACCGATCATTTGTGACTCAGCTGAGTGAGGCCACTTCAAGAAAGGATGATGCCACACCTTCTGGGTATCGTATCATCGCTCTTGAAAGTCTGTGACACTGGGAAATGCATAGGATGCCATACCTTATCTGTGATTAGGTCCATACCTGTGAGCGGGGTCGGGTTATTGCAGGAAACCTTAACCTCCAGATTACCTGGTTTTCTTGATAGTGAATCAGTGTTGTTGGGTTCAGAGGGTTCTTATCATCAGAGATGTGGTTGTTCTCGACAATGCATAATTATTTGTCCTCTTCAGGGTTGTGCTATCAGGGCAGTGTTGTGATTGTGTTGGATCAGAGCCTCGGTCTCCTCAGCAGCACCATCTTGATCCTCTGTTGCATGTTTGCATTTTGCATTTTGCATACTCATTTGCATATCATTAGCGTGTGTTTGTGTTGCAGGTTCATTATCCCCTAGTTCCGATTTTCTTGCCTTCTGTTGTGCTATCATGGGGTCTCTGAGGAAGAATGTGGCCTACAAGCTCCCTACTCCAGATGTTGCTCTGTTGTCCAGTTTGATTGCCTTGGCAAATGATACAGTGAGAGGGGAACTCAGAAAATCTTATGGGAAGCTGCTCAGTCTGGTTCGTAAACCTTCTGTGTATGAGTTGAATGGGTTGTATGCCTTGCTGCAGTTCTATGATCCTCCATTGAGATGTTTCACTTTCCCGAACTTCGTTCTTGCACCTACATTAGAGGAGTATGCTGAGTTGTTGGGTGTACCTATCAAGAGTCAGATGTCATTTGTTCACATGGATGTTAAGCCTAATCTGGCTAATCTAGCTCTTTCTCTTCATCTGGATGCCTCTGAGTTGATCTTGTCCAGTTGGAACGGGGTTCCTGGATTTTCTCTGCAGTTCCTAGTTGGGAAAGCCCAACAGTGTGCCAAAGACGGTTGTTGGATCACATTCAACGCCATTCTTGCTCTCTGCATATATGGTATCATTTTGTTTCCCAACATGCCTGATTTTGTAGACTTGGATGCCTTACATATGTTTGCCTCAGCGAATCTGGTTCCTACCTTGATTGGAGATATATATCATTCCGTCCATTACAAGAACGAAAATAGAAGGGGTAAGAATGTATCATGTTGTGTGCCCTTACTCTACAGATGGTTTGATAGTCACCTGCCCAAGAAGGGTCTCTTTGCTTCATCTGCAGCAACAGCTGAGTGGTCTGAGCGCTTGATGGGTTTGTCAGCAGAGAGCATTGTGTGGTTTGATAGAGATATGTTAGGTACTTAAATCATATTCAGTTGCAGTGGTTTTCCAAATGTGTCGTTGATTGGAAGAAAGGGTTGTCTCAACTACAACCCCTCTCTACTTGTCAGATAGTTTGCGTATGCTTTGAGGGGTCCACCAAAAGAGGAAGAGGTGCAGGAATCTCTGTACCTCACCAGTCTTCTAGAGGGGGACATGTTGGCTAAGCTTCAGCATGCATGGAATGATATTAGTAGACGAGGAAAATCTTTGTTGGGTAAGAGCAATAGCCAAGCTTATACTCCATACATGACTTGGATCAGGACCAGAGCCTAGACAATAGGGATGCCATTTCCACCTGCTAAGCAGGAATGCCCTCCAGTGGTTGAAGAGCCTACTACCGTGCCAATTCAGCAGTATAATCAGGTGCTAGCTAAGAAAGAAGAGCTGAAGAAAGCCAACGAAGAGTTGGAGAAAGAGCTGGCACAAATTAGAAGCGAGAGAAGCGAAGTCGTCCACTCCTTCAAGAAGCAGACAGAGTTGGTGAACAGGTTGGGCACGGACTTAACCAAGCAGATAGCTGATCGTGAATGTTTGGGTTTGGACTTCAAATGTGTCAATGATGTACTAGCCACCAAGAAGCAGCACTTGGATGAAGCATACCGGAGAATCTCCAAGTTCAATCAGCAGTGGAATGCCACTTTAGCTAGCAACAAAGAAAGGGAGGATAAACTGAAACAACAGATCTCCAAATTGAAGACTCAGGTGAAGGCTAGTGAGAAGAGGTTTGATGAGGAAACTGCTCGCAGATATGCCACTGAAGACATGCTAAACAAAGCTATCGCTAACTTGAAAGATCGCAAGCAGAGGTTTGAATCTAAGAAGCAAAGGTTGGAAGACTGTTTTGGCCAGGGAGCGTGGGAAGATTCTGTTGAAGGTCTCCAGTGCACTATTATACAGAGGGAGTTGCTTGTTGAAGGGTTGCTCACTCATCCCGATCACCCCAAGACAAAAGAGTTACTAGAAGAGTTTCGTCCCCGCTGTCGCACTTGATTATCTTTGTAACCATTTTGTACTTTCTGATTTTTGTTGTAGGCTGACCATCACCAGGCCTGTTGGTCGAGGTTATTCTATTGATTCCTCATGTATTCATTGACATTGTACTGCTGCCTTGCTGGGCCATATATATGAGATGTTATTTCAGTGACTGGATCCGGACTTCTTGTTATCAGCACTGGCACTCTGGCACTCGAATCGGGGGGAAAATATCCCTCACGCACAGACACACATCTGCATTTGCATAAATCATCTGCATAGCAGGTACCTTTAGTTGTCTCCTAACCCTCTGTTGACACAGGTTTCAGGATTTCCGATCAGCGAATTCATCGCTACTTTACCAAAAGCAACTGCAAGAAAGCTATGGATCAAATGCAAATTGAGATGCAGGAGATGCACGACAGCATGGCGCAGTTCATGCAAGTGATGGAAACTGTAGCCAAGGGCTAGAAGCAGCTGCAGACTCTGGTGCATCCTCTAATCGCTAGGGTTGATAGTCAGGGTGTGCTACATGGCGGAATAGCTACTGATCCTCCTCATGGCGAGACTCTCCAAGCTGGTGATGCTATACCGGTGGTCGTCCCCAATACGACTGAGAACGGTAACCAAGCTGGGAACGGAGATGTGACTGGTAACGGTAATGGGCATGTGGAAACCAACGGTAATATTGGTGCTGGTAATGCTAGGTTCAATGTTGGAACTGGGAATACTGGTTTTGGTGTTGGTGTTGGCAACACTGGTATGGGTATTGGTGTTGGCAATGTTGGTTTTGGTGGTAATCAGAGCTATGGTAATCAGGGTTATGGAAATCAGAGCTTCGGTAACGCAGGTTTTGGCAACGCAAGCAACAATGGTGTTGGAATGGGTGCTCACAACGCTGGTTTTGGGCCAGGTGCTGGAAATCAAGGGTTTTGGTAATATGGGGTATGGTCCCAGGATCAATCAGACTGGTTTTGGTCCTAATACTGCTTATGCTGGGTATGACAACGGGGATTCTCACTGGGGCGAAGATCGTCAAGAAGATGCTTTCCCTCCTCCAGGCAGGGATCTTGAGATGCCCACTGACAATGACAGAAGGTTCAAGATGTTGGAGGAACAAATGAAAAATCTTGCTAATCAGAATTCCACGGGGTTGGACGTGGCTAACATGGGATTGGTTCCTGGCTTGAGGGTGCCACTCAAGTTCAAAGCGCCCACTTTCGACAAGTATAAGGGGGATACTTGCCCGAGAGTTCACGTGCGGTCTTACTATCGGAGAATGTCCGCCTATTCTAATGACGAAAAGATGTTGATGCATTTTTTCCAAGATAGCTTGTCTGGACCGTCATTGGAATGGTATATGGGGTTAGAGCCTACTCAGATTGGTAGCTGGAAAGAGTTGGCAGAAGCCTTTGTCAAGCACTACCAATATAATAGCGACCTTGCGCCAAACAGGGTCCAACTCCAAAATCTTTCTCAGAAGAATGGCGAGAGTTTCAAAGAATACGCCTAGAGGTGGCGTGAGCTTGCAGCTAGGGTGCACCCACCCATGGTGGAGCGTAAGTTGGTGGATATGTTTGTGGGCACTTTCTCTGGGTTATATTATGATAAGCTTATCAATTGCACGACGGCTAACTTTTCTGAGTTGATACTCTTGGGGGAACGTATCGAGAACGGTGTCAAGATTGGTAAGATTCAAGCGGGAGAGTCAACCTCAGCTGGAGGTGGTAAAAGGGCTTTTGGGAATAAGAGACAGGGGGATACTAATTCAGTATACAGCTCCCGAGGAAGAGGTAGAGGTCGAAACCAATACCGTCAGCAGCAAATTGCTAGTGTGACAATTCCTGTACCTCAACAGCAACAACAACAACCACAGCAGCAACGGGGACAACAGAATTCTGCTCCACAAAGATACCAAGGTCGGGATAGAGCTGTGAAAAGGGTATTTGATACACCTCCATTGTCGTATGCTCAGCTTCTTCCAACTTTGTTACAGTTGCAACTTGTTGAGAAAAGGACGTTGGCTCTGTTAAAAGGCACGCCTCCTTTCGGGTATGACGCCAATGCATATTGCGAATTCCATTCCGGGGCGCCCGGTCACAGCATAAAGAACTGTCATGCATTCAAGCACAAAGTGCAAGATTTGATAGATAGAAAGGCTATAAACTTCGGTAACGAAGCACCCAATATTGAGAAAAATCTGATGCCAGCTCACGGATCTGCGCAGGTGGGTGCAGTCTTGGAAGATACCTGCCTGAATTTGGTTATGAGTGTGGATGAACTAAAGACGCCTCTGGGTTATGTCAAGGGAAGATTGCTGAAAGGGGGAGTGTTCCCTGGTTGTGATACTGATTGTGTTGATTGTTTGGCCCGGCCTGAGGGTTGTGATGATTTGAGAAGAGGTATTCAAGGGTTGATTGATGAGGGTACACTCCAATTCGACCATACTGCAGAAGAGAAGCCTGTTGGGGCAATAGCTGAAAGGCAGGGCGAAGTTGCAACAATTACAATCCCGTTTAAGACTGTCACGATATCGGTGCCTCCCAAGAGGCCGACCATTACAATAACCAAAGCTGGACCCATTCCGTATGAAAGCACTAAAGCCATCCCTTGGAACTATGGGGCGGATGTTTATTGCAATGGAGAGAAGATTAACCTGGAAAGCCCGCCGGTAGGGTCAGTTGATAACCTTGTGGGGGCAGGGGGCATAACACGCAACGGCAGAATTTTTGTCACCAGAAGTAGAAGCTGAGAGAACTTCCTGAGGGAAGGGAAAAGTCAATGAAGAAGGGCCTTCTCAGGAGAAGGAAAAAGAGGCATTAACCAAGGATGTGGAAGAATTCATGAGATTAATTCGGAAGAGTGATTATAAAATTGTCGATCATCTGCAGCAGACGCCTTCCAAAATCTCGATTTTGTCATTGTTGCTTTGTTTTGAGGCCCACCAGAACGCTTTGCTGAAAGCTCTTGACGCTGCCTATGTACCCCAGGAGATATCCGTGAATCAACTCAAAGGAGTGATTGCGCACGTGAATGCGGGGTATGGCCTTGGCTTTATAGAATTTTGATTTGACACCCAGGGGCCGTAACCATAACAGTGCGTTGCATATTTCAGTTGAGTGTAAGGGCACTGTTATGTCTCATGTCCTGGTTGACACTGGTTCATCCTTGAATGTTTTGCCTAAGAAGGCACTGTTGAAGCTGGATACCCGAGGCATAATCTGCACGCCAAGTGACTTGGTAGTGAGAGCTTTTGATGGGACTAGAAGGTCCGTATTTGGAGAATTGACTTTGCCAATCCAGGTCAGTCCGAAGGTGTTTGACACTGTGTTTTATATTATGAATATACATCCAGCTTATAGCTGCTTGCTCGTACGACCTTGGATTCACGCTGCAGGGGCTGTAACGTCTACGCTGCACCAAAAGCTTAAGTATATGGTCGGTGGTAGCATTGTCACCATATGTGGGGAGGAAGACATCCTGGTTTGTCACCTGTCGTCATTCAAATATGTTGAAGTGGATGGGGAGATCCATAAGACATTGTACCAAGCCTTTGAAGGGGTGCAGATCAAAGACAAATCTCCTGTCGTAAGCAATGGGCCAGAAGTGGCTATGTCGTCGTACAAAGAAGCCAAAGCGGTAGTCCAGGCCGAAGGGACCAAAGGTTGGGGTCAAGTTCTGGAGATTCCTGTTAAGCAAGACAAGTTCGGCTTAGGGTATCGCCCGTCATCGTCATCTTCTTCCCAGAGCGCGCCAAGGTTCAAAGGGCCGATTGTGTTTACTCCAGGAGGAGTCAGTTTTGAAAGGATCAATGTTGTGTCTGACAGTGAAGATGGAGATAGCGACTGTGACATGGATTCATGGATCGAACCCAGCGAGCCAGGACAAAGCCTCTGCAACTGGTCTATCCAGGACTTTATTCAAGTGACGACGAAACAGTAATGCCTTGTTTTTTCGATTATTGTACAATCCTATGTCCTACCCGGGGCATAGTGATTTTATTTCAGGGCCTACTTGTTTATGTGTATGCTTTGTTTTAATCATCAAATAAAGGCGTTTTCCTCATGCAAATTTTGTGATCCCTGTTTTTCTGCTTTTCATTTTTATCAATAAAATGGCAATGTGTTTGTGTGCTTCGTTTGCATATAATTTGAAGCATTTAACCCTTTCTCTTGCAGGATCCATATTTTAGATGACACCAATCAAGATCTCCGTATGACTCGCTTCGACTTTGAGCACCCAATATTTCAAGCCGAAGAAGAGATGGTTGAAGACGACGACTTACCAGAAGAGCTGACTCGTCTGTTGAAACAAGAAGAGAGAATCATTCTGCCTCATCAGGAGGATATTGAAGTCATTAATTTGGGTTCGGAAGAAGTTGTCAGGAATGTCCGGATAGGGGCTGCGTTGCAAAGTGATATCAAGCAGAGACTTGTCGAGATGCTTCGAGAGTATAGTGACATCTTTGCTTGGTCTTATGAATATATGCCTGGGTTAGACACTGATATTGTGGTCCACCGTTTGCCATTGCGTGAAGACTGTCCGCCGGTCAAGCAAAAGCTCAGAAGAACGAAACTAGATATGGCCGTAAAGATTAAAGAGGAAGTGCAGAAACAGTGGGACGCTGGTTTCTTAGCTGTTACAACTTACCCTCCTTGGGTCGCCAATATAGTACCTGTACCAAAGAAAGATGGTAAGGTGCGGATGTGCGTCGACTATCAGGATCTGAACAAGGCGAGCCCTAAGGATGACTTCCCGCTTCCTCATATTGACGTGTTGGTCGACAACACTGCTCAATTCTCTGTGTTTTCCTTCATGGACGGTTTTTCGGGCTACAATCAGATTAAGATGGCGTCGGAGGATATGGAGAAAACAACTTTTATTACCCCGTGGGGAACGTTCTGCTACAAAGTGATGCCCTTTGGTTTGAAGAATGCAGGGGCAACATATCAGCATGCTATGTCAACGCTCTTTCATGACATGATGCATAAAGAGATTGAGGTCTATGTTGACGATATGATTGCTAAATCCCAGACAGAGGAAGAGCATCTGGTGAATCTTCTGAAATTGTTTGAGAGGCTTAGGAAATTCAGGCTGAGGCTGAATCCTAATAAGTGCACCTTCGGAGTGAGATCTGGAAAGCTACTGGGGTTCATTGTTAGTGAAAAAGGAATAGAGGTTGATCCTGCTAAAATAAAAGCAATACAAGAAATGCCAGCGCCAAAAACAGAGAAAGAGGTTCGTGGTTTTTTGGGGAGGTTGAACTATATTGCCTGGTTCATAACTCACCTCACAGCCACGTGTGAGCCAATGTTTAAACTGTTGAAAAAAGATCAGACGATTGTCTGGAACAAAAATTGTCAAAAGGCGTTTGAAAGAATAAAAGAATACTTGCAGGAACCTGCGATTTTGATACCCCCAGTAGCAGGGAGACCACTGATCATATATTTGACGGTTCTTGAGAACAGTATGGGTTGTGTTCTCGGTCAACATGACGAGACTGGACGAAAAGAGCATGCGATCTATTACTTGAGTAAAAAGTTCATAGATTGTGAGTCCCGTTACTCAATGCTCGAAAAGATGTGTTGTGCACTTGCTTGGGCTGCCAAACGTTTGAGACAATACATGTTAAATCATACAACCATGCTGATATCGAAGATGGATCCGATCAAATACGTCTTTGAAAAGCAGGCACTTTCAGGAAGGATTGCCCGATGGCAAATGGTACAGACAGAGTACGATATACAATATGTCTCGCAAAAGGCTATCAAGGGTAGCGTACTGTCAGAGTACCTGGCTGAGCAGCCAATTGATGATTACCAGTCGATGAAGTTTGATTTTCCTTACGAGGATATCATGTACTTAAAGATGAAAGATTGCGAAGAGCCGTTGCATGGTGAAGGTCCTGAGCCGGGTTCCCAATGGCAATTGATTTTTTACGGTGCTGTGAATTCATATGGAAGTGGAATTGGGGCAATCATTACAACTTCTCATGGGACGCACATCTAGTTCACTGCCAGACTGACATTTCCAGTTACCAATAATGAGGCTGAATATGAGGCGTGTATCATAGGTCTCGAGGAGGCTATTGATTTGAGGATTTAAAATCTTGATGTGTACGGAGACTCCGCGCTAGTGGTGAACCAAATCAAGGGAGAGTGGGAGAATCTTCAGCCCAATCTGATACCGTATATGAATTATGCAAGGAGGTTGTTGCCTTTCTTTGACAAAGTAGAGTTTCACCATGTGCCACGGGCAGAAAATCAGATGGTTGACGCTCTTGCAACATTGTCTTCGATGTACAAAGTTAACTTCTGGAATGATGCTCCCAGAATAGTTATCTCTCGCCTTGATAGGCCCGCCTTCATATTCGCCATTGAGGAAGCTTCCGATGGCAAATCGTGGTATTTTGATATCCATAATTTCCTAAAGAACCAAGAGTATCCGACTGGGGCATCCAGCCGCGATAAGAAGACTCTTAGGAGATTGGCTGGCAACTTCTACTTGAATCCAGATGGTGTTCTGTACAGGAGAAACCATGATTTGGTGCTATTGCGATGTGTTGATGAGAAAGAAGCTAATCTGCTCATGGAGGAGGTCCATGAAGGAACCTTAGGCACGCACGGCGGCGGACACGCTATGTCTCGAAAGTTATTACGGCCAGGATACTATTGGCTGACAATGGAAAGAGACTGTTTCAAGTTTGCAAAGAAATGCCATAAATGCCAGATTTATGCAAACAAGATTCAGGTGCCGCCAAGCCCTTTGAACGTTATGGCGTCCCCGTGGCCTTTCTCCATGTGGGGCATAGATATGATTGGGAAAATTGAGCCCACCACATCCAACGGACACCGGTTCATCGTGGTAGCTATCGATTATTTCACCAAATGGGTTGAAGCAGCGTCTTACGCCAATGTTACCAAGCAAGTAGTATCCCGGTTTATCAAAAAGGACATCATTTGTCGTTACGGCATTTCTGAAAGAATCATTACTCACAATGGCTCGAACTTGAATAACAAGATAATGAAGGAACTGTGCCAGAATTTCAAGATTGAGCATCATAATTCATCTCCCTATCGGCCCAAGATGAATGGCACTGTCGAAGCGGCCAATAAGAACATCAAGAAGATAGTTCAGAAGATGGTTGTAACATACAAAGACTGGCACGAGATGTTTCCCTTTGCACTACACAGTTATCGTACGACGGTACGCACATCAACCGGGGCAACACCTTTCTCAGTGGTGTATGGTATGGAGGCTATTCTACCATTAGAAGTTGAGATTCCTTCTCTGAGGGTTTTGCTCGATGTCCATCTTGATGAGGCAGAGTGGATAAGGAATAGACTGAATCAGCTCAGTTTGATGGATGAGAAGTGACTTGCATCTATTGCATATGGTCGGTTATACCAGAGCCGGATGAAGAAAGCTTACGACAAGAAGGTGCGCCTTCGGAGCTTTCAGACGGGCGATCTTGTGCTAAAGAAGATTCTTCCACCACAATCAGATCATAGGGGCAAATGGACTCCCAACTATGAAGGTGCATATATCATTCGAAAGGTCTTCTCCGGAGGAGCCTTACTGTTGTCCACCATGGATGGCGAGGATTTTACATCCCTTGTGAACTCGGACGCAGTTAAAAAATACTTTTCTTAAAGAGACCCGCTGGACAGAAAAAAAAGAAAGTCCAGGCAAAAATGGGGCATCCCGGCGAACCGAAAAAAGAAAAAAGAAAAGGTTCGGGAAAAAATTAGGGATAAAAATTGAAAAAATGTACACCCGCGAAGTCAAAAACCTGGAAAGGCGACTTCGGCAAAAAAGGGTATCCCGGTGAATTGAAAACCCGCAAAGGGCAATTCAGGCAAAAGTTAGGGATTGAAAAAGCAAATGACTGCGGTTTGAGTTTGATACTGCATTGCTTAGTGGTTTGGGAGTACCTGAGGGTCGATTATCCGAGTCAATCTCTTCCGAGGACGGAGTATCAGGAAAGCGTCGGAGTTAGGCGAGTCATAGGAGGATCAGCTCATGGTGTTCGTCTGTACCACGTTGTCGACATGTATACAAATTCCTTTGTACCTCTGTACATACCTATTTATCTTGTAGCTTCCTCTTTTCAGGAGTTGCATCCATTGTAAATACTTTGCCTATTTACAGGCCCATTATCAATAAACGCATACTATTCAGTACTTGATGGTTGTTTCTTGTTTTAACTTGTACTATTTTGTTTGTGGAAAACGCCGATGTTTTTGATAAACTTGCACGTGCATAAACTTGTAGCCTCGGCCAATAATTGTTAAAACTTTGAATTGACTGAGAAAGTGTCACAGATATTGACCTGGATATTTCCTTTTGTATAGGATATCTTGTTATCGCTCATGTTTTGCTGGGTCGTTACCTTCGCAGTAAACAGATAAGGGATCGTGTTTCCCCAATCAGAGTCCCTTAACGTAGGAGCAGACTCTAAGTGATCTTATTCCTCCCCAGCAGATGGAAGTCACATTTTTATCCCCACAAGAGTCGTATGCGAGTTAGCAAGCGGTCAGGCAGTGATGTGCATCCCCAGCGGTGGTCGTGTGTACATTTAATCCCTAGTGAGGTCCTCACAGGGTACAACCAGGTTGCCAATGGTTTGAAAAGTTCATCCTCGCGCAGGATTGTTCTTTTTTGTTCTCCAGCACGTTGTCTTTCCTCCAATAGGTTGATCATCCTCTGCAGAGTTCGTAACTACGGATTTGTTAAGCTATCCCCCAGCAAGATTGTTGCTCCCCCAGCGGAGTCGGTTCACCTTTCCAGCATTTATTTTGCTGTGATAATTCTGTGATACCCGGCTTTCCCCAGCGGAGTTGGCTTTGTCTTTAGCATTTATTTTGCTGAAGCAGTTCTGTATCAAGCTTTTCTCTGGCAGCCCGAGCCTGCATTTGCATCTTGCATATATCATCATATCCGCATCATATCTGCATCATAGCATTTACCCAAACGCGTATCATTTCCATGCCGTATGGAGCATTACGCCATTTTCAAACATATGCATTTTGAAACATAAGCCAGGTTGGTTACCTCTTTGTTTTCAGGTGTTCTTCCCTGCAGGTAATTGGAATTCTTGTTCAAGATGGTTTTCGGATATTCAAATTTTTGGCATGAGATATCTGATGATGACGTCCGTCCTATCATATGTCCCCTCATCAGAGTTGCTTGGTTAAGTTTCTCTTCTTCCCCAGTGGGGTTTTCCTCGACTGGCTGTTACGCTAGCACTAAACGGCTTCATAATTAGACTTTGGAGTTGTTGTCGGAAATTCCCTGGAAGAGCGTTAAACGGCTTCATAATTAGACTTTGGAGTTGTTGTCAGAATTTCCCCGACAGAGTTTCCTCGACTGGTTGTTACGTCACTGTTAAACGGCTTCATAATTAGACTTTGGAGTTGTTGTCAGAATTTCCCCGGCAGAGTTTCCTCCAGTTGTTCTCACGTCAGCATTAAACGGCTTCATAATTAGACTTTAGAGTTGTTGCCAGATTTTCCCTGCAGAGTTGCTTGTTCAAGTCTTCGGATGTCTGATTCCGCGCTTTTATTTAGTACGATGCCCGTTCTTCGGAAATGGAAGATCCCAGATAGTACAGGGATGACTCGCTTTACGTAGCGTACGCCCGTTTCTTTGGAAATGGAAGGTCAAAAGATAGTACCTTGACAGTACCGCGCTTTTATTTAGTGCGGTGCCCATTTCTTCGGAAATGGAAGATCCCGGATAGTACAGGGATGACTCGCTTTACGTAGCGTATGCCCGTTTCTTCGGAAATGGAAGGTCAAAAGATAGTACCTTGACAGTACCGCGCTTTTATTTAGTGTGATGCCTGTTTCTTCAGAAATGGAAGATCCCGGATAGTACAGGGATGACTCGCTTTACATAGTGTATACCCGTTTCTTCGAAAATGGAAGGTCAAAAGATAGTACATTGAAAGTTCCGCACTTTTAGTTAGTGCGATGCTCGTTTCTTCGGAAATCGAAGATCCCGGATAGTACAACGATACCGCGCTTTAGTGCGATGCCCGTTTCTTCAGAAATGGAAGATCCAGGATAGTGCATGGATGACGCGCTTTACGTAGTGCTCGCTTATTGTAGCATATATTTGAAGTTGTTTGTTGATTCAACGCCAGTGGTGTTACACAGGTGGTTGATATTGAAATCATGTTTTGTATCAGATGATTGATCAGTTGTTGCCATGACAACCAGATTCAATTTTCTTGATTTTGTTCCCCAAGCGGATTGTGCAGTTTATTTTTCTTCGGTTAGCAAATTTCTGGGTTCTCTGGTATTCAACCGTCTTCTACCTCGAATGGTTGAAAGTCGTTCGCTTTTCACCCAGTCAGGTCTAAGCCGCTTGAATAGGGGCAACTGTTGCACCCCAAAATTTTCCTAACCTTTTCTTACTTGGTTTATGTTTCATTGCATTGGCATATCACTGATCTAACATTTGCATAGCATAGCATTATTCATTTGTGTGGGGGATCAAGTGTGGTTTATATCAAGAGGAGCTTATCTATAGGACTTATTCAAGCTTGAGAAGTCACCAAAGGCATCAGGAAGAGGGTTGGGTTCTTGAGAGGTTCAGTTGTTTGTATGTGGTTAATCTCCTAATCTGAGGACCAATTGAAGATCATCAGTGGATTTTGAGGCTATGGTCATGGATAGGAATGTGGATAAAGCTCATAGAGTGCCTTGAAGGTCATGGTAGAGCTCAGACAAGTCATTGTGCCAAAGGTGAAGAGCCCCAGTTGAGGGTGTTGCAATTAGGGTTTTGATCTGAGTAATCCTAAGTCAACTTTGCAATTGAAGAGGATCAAATCCCAATTCTAGGTCTTTGTAATCCTGGACAGTTGTGTTGGGATACATGAGGTGATAGTCCAAGATCAATCCAAGAAAAGTTCAAAGTGTGAGGAGTTGCTAAACTAGGGTTCTCAGGGTAAAATCTCGTATTTAGTGCTTAACTTCAAGACCACTTATCTCAAGATGCAAGTTTCATCTCCACTTTTGGCCAACATGAAACTTGTAGGGCATGTTCTTAGCTTTAATTTTAGTACTAGAAGTTCTCCATTGGATTTATAGAACTCAAGTTATGGTCCAGACAAGTTACAGGTCATCTGAGGAATGTGAAATTTGTCTGTGAAAGTTCACCAACTTCCAAGGAACTTTTGACCTAGAAGGGTTTTTCTCCCAAACTTTTGGCCAACATGAAAGTTGTAGGGCGTGGTCTTAGATTTCCAAGTTGTACTAGAAGTATTCCATATGATTTGTAGAACTCAAGTTATGAGGTTTACAAGTTAGGGGTATTTTGGGAAAGTAAGATTATAGGTCATTTGGCATTATAGGTCATTTTCTCCATCTTGCAAGCTTCAAATGAAATTTTGTTCAACCTGAGACTTGTTCAAAATGATGTTTTTAGGTCAACCATGTACTCATCATGCATTGATTTGGATTAGGGTGAGACTTGGTTTGAGAAATTTGGCAAAAAGGAGTATTTAAAGGCATTTAAGTGAAAAATTCAAGATTAATTCATTTGTGTTCAAAATAGGCCACGTGAGTACTCATTTTAATCAGAAAAACCATTCTAAGTACTTTGGCATTATTGGATTTTTTTCATTTGAGGTCTAATTCATGGCATTTTAACTTGTTACTTCATAAATAAGCAACACATCACAACTTGTTCTTATGATAAGTTCAATCTCTCAATTGTATCCATATACTCTCACCAGACCACAAGCAAGTGAATTGAAGCTTCTTGGGGAAGCTTTGAGTGCAAATTCGTGCATTCCATGTTTGGAATTTTCAAAGAAAAGTGAAATTGAGATTTCTGAATTTGGGCCTCCATTGGACCTCTAAAGCCCACAAATCACTTCTATATAAGTTCAAAGGAAGGTTTTGCTCAAGGTTGGCGATTGATTCGTGCCAGAGCCATAGATTGCAGAGTGAAATTCAAGAGGAAAAAGTGCAAATCGTGTTTGGAGTTTGAGGGTGATTCAGAGCAAATTGAAGTTTCTAAAGGCTTTATCATTCACCAAGGAAGGAATCTGCACAGTTTGAAGCTGAGAATCGTGCCTTAACTGCTCCAATTTGAAGCTCCAACACATGTATGTAGTTTTCAAAATTGCTGAAGATTCATGTTGATCTAGCATATTTTGACATGTGGTTAGGCTTTGGGAGAGATACTAGATGGGTTTTGGATCGCAATTTGAAGGATTAGAGACAAATTAGGTTGATGTGTGATTTCTTTTTGGAGTTGGTTTGGCCTGATCTTAAGGATTTAACATAATCTAGATAGTTTAGGATGATCAGTGAAGCATGAGGATTTGATCTGTGGTTTTTTGATTAAGGATTGGTGACACTTGAGGATGTGGTGTGATTTCTGTTTGCTATCGTATTTTAAGATCTAGAAGGAATCAGGGAAAATGAACATGATATTTGGACTCTACATGAAATTTGGAGTGGATCTGTGTAAGATTTGTTAAGTTTCCATGACCTACGTGTGATGTCTCGTCGGAGAAGACGACCGGCGTCTTTCTCCGGCCACCGCTGCTAACTTCCCTCCCATTCAGCATTCAAATGGAGAAGATGACCATGGACCCTTGGATTGAGTTGAAGAGGAGACTTAGTCTCCAGATCGTACGCGTGTGATTTGTTCTGAGGGTGGACTTTCTACCAGCCAAAACGCATCGTTCCATTAATGTGCTGGTGTCACCTGGCTCCTTGGATGCGTGGACTGGGTCCTCAGCTTTAATTCATTTTATTTGTTTTTTAATTCTTTTTCCTTTTATTTTAACTGCTTTAATCTTGCAAAATTCATTTTAATTTCATTAATCATCAGAAAAATAAAATAAAAATATGTCCATGATCCTGATTTTATTTGTGATTTTTCTGTGCTTTTACATTTAATTGTTGCCTGATTTTCAATTAATTTGATATTTTCTCATTTTTGTTATTTCTTTATTTTTGCATTTTTGGTACATCTTCTTTCTGATTTTTGTTCTTGCAATTGGTATTGAATTTGGGGCTGATTTTTGGCTAGCTGGTAGGTTAGAGACGCCTGATCCCCTAGGATTTAATTTAGATTTTTTAGACAACATTAGGTTCTGTTTTGGATTAGGATCATTAGACCTTCCATTTTAGGGTTTTCATTTGATACCTTGTGATCTAGGATTTTTTAGGTGACCTTCCCTTTTGATTTGATCCCTAATCTTTCTACTATAGGTCCTTAACATGTTTAGGTTCCCTTAGAAAATTTCCTAGGATTTTAGAAGTAGTTTTAGTATTTTTCATAGATTTAGCACTTAGGCTAGTTTTAAGTTGCTTTCACATAGCACTTGTTTTAGAATGACTTGAATGGTGGCCTTTAGTGCATAATAGGTTTATTAATCTTCTTTGTTGGTGCTTTAGACATGTATAAGCTTCTGTTTGCTTGGTGGTGATGCTTGATTTGGTGTTTAGACCTCCCTTTAGAAGCTTTCTTTGAGCTTGTTCAATTAGGGTTTAGGAAGAGCTTAGTTGTTTTCTCCTTCTTCAAATAAACATGGATTGCTTTGATTGCTTTCCATTCTCATCATATGATTCAAGGTCCCTATGTGAAAGCCTCATACCTCCTTTGGAAGGATGTGTAGCATTTCACAAGAGGTAGAACCTTTGAGGATGCCTATCTCAGATGACTGGTTGAGTCTCAGGTTGGATTCCCTTGGTTTCCATCCTGCTTCCCATCATCATCCTTTGATCTTAATGTTAATTCTCTTCCCTTTTGTTCGAGATTGTTGAAGCATGAAGATGGAGACTTCTCTTGAAGATGACTTGGACTTGAAGTTGTTTACAGACTGTTTGATTGTTTGTTGTTTATCTGCTTTGTTGTTGAGTTGTTTGTCTGCTAGTTTGTCTGCTGTATTTTCTGACTGCTCTGCTTTACCTGTGTGACTGATTGACTGTGTGTTGCATTAGACTAGGTTCTCATATAGATGTTTCTAGGCTTAAGAGCATCCTAAAGGTTGAGAATAGCTCCCTTTGCTTGTCTGCATTAGAGGTTGAGTCTGGCTCCCTCTGCTTGACTGTTATTATCTGGCTTTGCTTGCTGGCTTAAGGTTGAGTGTGTCTCCCTTGCCTGTGTTTTGTGTGTTGCCTTTAGGATTGCTTGCTCTAGAAGTTGAGCTTGGCTCCTTCTGCTTGTGTGTTGCATTGCATGCATTTTATTTAAATTTGTTTCTTTACGATTTCTGTACAGTTAAATTCTTCTGCTGTTGTTTTCCTTTGCCATGTTCCCCTAGGAACTCTGACTTCTCTTGTTCAAGAGAAGTTATGAGAGACATTAGGGTTCTAACCATGCATGATAACATTAGGTAGTTCCCTCCTAACCTCAACCATAGGATCATCTTTGCATGACAACTTTAGGATTGGATCAGCTCCCCTTTAGTGTGTCTTTTCTCTTCTCATCTGCAAACAAATCAAAAATATTGCAATAAAGGTTAATTGACGTTGTACGTTACGAGCCTTAAGCTACTTGAGAAAGGGTTGTTGGAGAGTTTCTTTCCAACAGTCTGGATGTTTAGTATGGTACCCTTTGGGTGACATGCGACGCATTCATTCTCTGGTCATAGTCTCTAGTGCGATATCAGTTGCAAACATCCATAAAAGATACTTCTTTTAAAAACAGAAAACAAAGATCAAACTCTTTTTGTCCTCTTGGACCTTTAATTCTTGGAAACCCTTTTCAGAAGGAGAGTTTTGTTAACTCCCGGTTCTACCGCAAACGGTAAACGCCTAAGTCTCCGTCAAGCGACCTGCATACACCCAAACTGCTGGAACCGTCTGTTAACCCTACTCGGATAAAAAAGACTAACTTGTGTTCCTCGTGTCCTGAACTACGTTTTCTCTGATCTTTTATGTTGTGTGAAAGTATGTAGGCACGAGATGCGATATCTCGGCGAGAAACTTTACCCGTAACCCGTAGTTATGCGAACTACGTTGACTCTGATTTCTCGTTCCAGACTGGAATACGTAGGCATAAAGTGTGACGCTTTGCCGAGTCATTTTCTTTTCTTTTCAGACTAGACCTTTAGTGTAGATAGATGTAACAAACCCGTCAGATAAACACAACAAGCGTGGATCCCATCGAGTACGATGGACGTGAGGGGTGCTAATACCTTCCCCTTGCGTAACCGACTCCCGAATCCAGACAATGGTTGCGATGACCTTGTCTTATACCTTTTTGTCAGGTTTTTCCGATTGTTTCCTTTCCCACTCTGAGGGATAAATAACAAAAGGTGGCGATTCTTCTGTCATTGTCGGCCTCGTTTTTCGCAGTAGCGACAGTAGGCCTTTATCATTGCTTTCTATTATTTACCCTAGGTATAACCTTTAGCAGCGCTTTCTAAAGGCATACTTTAGCAGCACTTTTTTCCCTTGTTTTTTTTTGTTTTGTTTTTTTTATACTTTTAGCAGTGCTTTTGGGAAAAAAGCATTGTCTTTATAGTGCTGCAACTGAGTTTTCTTACCTACAACATCTTCACTTGTCTTTGAGGGTACATTAGCAAATACTCGACCACTTCTGGTCACACGACCTACGTCTGTAATAGTCACAACTGAGGGAAGAGAAGGAATAGGAACCTATTTTCCATCCTCTAACATAGTAGCATTGTATTTATAGGGAACAACTTTATCTGATTCGTATGGTACCAGGCCAGGAAAACGAATGACCAAAGGTGTCACAGCAGATTTCTGACTACTGTAAGAAATTACAACTCGCTCTAGAATGTTGAAACGTGGAACTATGACATTCACCTCATTTCAACTTCATTTCTATTTGCAGTAACCTGAATTAAACTCTGATCAATCATCTTTTGTGAATCCCTCTTTACAATCACACACCCATAGGGGTTCATAGAACAAATACAACAAGCGACATAATCATGCTCAATATCATGGAATTCGCTCAAAGTAGCACGCATCTCAACAAGCGACCTCCGAATCCAACGAATATCAAAAATACGGTATGTACCAGAACACCTATATACCATATTGACAGTCACGTTACCATGCTTAGGCAACGGATTTGATTGCACATTGGGATTGGTATCTTCAAAAGACAGAATACCACTTTTTACGAGCTTTACCACTTCGTATTTCAGAGAATATCAACTTTCAATATCATGCCCATGGATGCCCTGATGAAATGCACAATGGGCCTCTGGCTTATACCACCATGTAATATATGTAGGAACATTTGGAGGATCATGAGTCTGAACCAAATTCTTCTTTATCAAAGCCAAAAATAATTCAGTATACGACATTGGAATGGGATCAAATTGCACTTTCCTATGCACACGAATTTGTTGATTATTATTTTGTTGATTATACGACATTGGAATTGTGGTTGATAATTAGAAGCATCCTGAGCGGCAGGAGCGGCACTGATGACGGGTGTAACAGAAGCTACTTGTTGTTGACGATGACTACGTCTTCTAGACCTCTCTTGAGATATGGTATTGGTTTCTCCATCCTTTTTTCTTAGAAAAACCAGCACCAAACTTCTTAGTACTTCCAGAACTACCTTCTTTTGTTAGACGTCCCTTACGGACAAGCTTCCTCTAATCTCATTCCCATATTAACCATCTCCATAAAATCACTAGGAGCACTCGCAACCAAATTTTCATAGTAAATCGGACCCAAAGTCTTCAAATGAAAGGCTTATCTAAGCTTCCTCTAAGCTGCACTCTATAAAAGTTTCTTACTCTTTTTGGGACATTGCACGGAATTGATCACGGTCTGGCGCCATATCTAGACTGTACTTATACTGACGAATAAAAGCTTCTCCGAGATCATATAGTGTCTTGATTTGAGAACTATCAAGTCCCATATACCACTTCAGTGCAGTACCAGTAAGACTATCTTGGAAATAATAAATTAGTAACTGATGGTTGTCAATATGGGTAGACAACTTTCTGGCATACATGACCAAATGGATTTTTGAACAAGTGTTCCCTTTATATTTCTCAATATCCAAAACCATGAACATGGCAGGAATCTTGATATTTGGAACAAGACAAAGCTCGTGAGCATTCTTTCCAAATAACTCTTTTCCTCTTGAAGCCCTGATTTCTTTCTGCATTTCAAGAAACTGATCTTGAAAATCATCCATACGATCATCCAAAATTTCACTCGGAGCAGTGTGGAAAATTTTCTTTTCAGCAAAAGGCATATCGTAACCTACAGGTGGCGGCACAGGGACATCAGTAGGAACGACCAGAATATCAACATTAGAAACAATATTAACCATATGAGGTGGTACAATCATAATAGTAGGTACTTTCAGACCATCAGAAATAGGAGGTTGATATCCCTCTGGCACAAAGTTGAGAGGCATGCCCCAAGGGAATCCCGGAGGCATCTAATATTGAGAAGCATTAACTGGGGCCACAGAAATGGGCATTGATACGATCTCAGAAATCACAAGAGAAGGAGGAGGTGGTGGTGGCTAATTCTGAGTATCCACCAGAGCTTCTATCACAATAGTGAGTCTTTCTATATTGTCCTTTACAGTTGATACCTCTTCACGAAGTTCACGGTTCTCTTGCTGCAACTAATTCATCTTTTTCTTGAGATTAACTCGAGTGTTATAGTGATGAGACAGCTTGGCTGAGTGAAGACTAAAAGAAACGATAAGACACATGGAAATGGCAAAAGACAACTACACAAGATGCAAATGCAAATGCAAAATGAAAATGTTTCAATCAGCTTTCAAGGATCATTAAGATATAAAGTAACTACAAACGTCGTAAAGAAATAATACTTTTTTGAAATACTGATAAACATATCATTTCATTGAATATTGGAAAGAGCTACACTTGGAAGTACAAACTATAGAAGATCAAAATTCAATAAGAAAAATCTAGATCCTAAGGAGAATCTGATGACGACCCGAGCTGATACTTCCTTCGAAGTCTCTTAAGTTATCTCTCATACTTGTCTTTCATGGCGGTCTTCTCTAATACGAGCTAATCCATAATACCTTTCCAAGCATCAGAAGTAGGAGGATGTGATGATGAAGTAGTAGAGGAAAATAAATTCTCTCCATGTCTCTTCACAGCGTGTCGCTCAAGCAACTCAATCAAGTCATCTTTCTTCTTCATCTACCTTTGCAACTCTGCCTTCTCCTTGTCAGAAGCATGAAACTTACTTTCCCACATCTCTTTCTCTTACTTCATCTTTGCCAAAGCATCTTGAAGAGTCTTCACATCATTATAAGAAATAGGGAGTGGCGTAGAGACCATTGTAGTCATGGGTTTCTCAAAAGGATAAGGCATTTTGAGCTCCTTAGCTCTCTTATTCACCCAAAGTGTATAAGGTTCCAAGGTAATGAAAACTTGTCTTCCAAGCTCTCCTTTACTCATCGTATGAATCTTAGTCCAACCATGAGCCATTATTTCCCCAAACCAAGAGAGTCATTCCCTCCTTGAAAAAACAAACCCTCTAATAGAATATTTTTAGGCTTATCCTTCAACATATAACCAAGCTGGCGACAAGCTAAACTCGGGTTGTAGTTAATTCCACCTTGTGTTCCAAGAAGAGGAACATTGGAGAATTCCCCACAACTATCAATAATCCGGACATTCTCATAATCAGAAGAAGACCAAGTAATGTCAACATGAGTAAGGGACGTGATCCTTTGAGACCACCTTAAACAATTCTTGTTCCCCCTAAAAACAGATGACTATGGAAAGTGAGAAATAAACCACTTGTATAGCAAAGGTGTGCAACAGATGATGGTATTGTTCCCCTTAGAAGTCCTACTATGGATGGAGAAATAGGTGCCACCAAGCAAAGTCGGAACAGGGTTCCCAATCAAGAAAATCCTAATAGCGTTAACATCTGCAAAGTTGTCAACATTAAGGAACAAGACTATTCTGTAGATAAGCAAAGCAAATATAGCCTCAAACGCTAATGTGCTACCAGCGTTAGCAAATAAAGTGGCTTTCCCAATCAAGAACTTATAAGTCAAATCCTTGATGCCTCCCTTAAACATCAAATTAGCGTTTATATCATATTTCGTCAAATGGGTGGCTGCAGCAATATCTTGGGGCTTAAGAACTTCCTTCAAACCAGTATAAGGAACCTTATCAAAAACTGGTATACCCAACAGATAAGCATACTCCTCCAAGGTTGGCATAAGCTGATAATCAGGAAAAGTAAAGCAACGGTAGACAGGATCATAAAATTGCACAAGGGTGTTCAGAATTTTGTCTTCAATATTGGTTGAAAGAATAAACAGATGTCTCTCATGACGAGATATGAAGCCTCCATGATCAACTACCTAGGACACTAGCTTTCTCAAATCTGTAAGATCGGGAGCTTGAAAATCGTACTTCTGAGTGTTTCTCCTTCCAATATCCATAATCACAATATCTGTGATGTTTGCAAAGGAAAATCTCTAAGATCCTTAAAAATTGACTGAAACAAAATTCCTATGAGTGCATGAGTGCAAGATGCAACACCCACAAACAAGACACACAAAGCACATCGGTTCAAAGGTTCAGCACAAGCATGGAGCCAAGGGATAAGAACCAACCCACATCAGCACCTGTATAATAAGGTTCTAAAAAGTTCCCAGATTCATAATCCCATCTTTTAGATATTACCGGCTTAAACGACTATTCGTTGGCCAACAATATTCTCAAGAGAAACTCGTCTGAGTGTGCTATCGCATAACAACTAATTCAAGTATACACCTGAATAGCCACCACACCACGTCCTAATAAGGCCAGGATGGGTTAAAAGGTTCTAAGGTCCTCAGCTTCTCAGGCTCTCAGGTCGGAAAAAGTAATGCCAATTACAACTACTCGTAAGACATCAATAATTTCAAAGGGGCCTCCACTGAGTTGGGGATCTCAAGTCAGCTTAGTAAGGACTACTCCATGTAAGCCAACAAGACTATATCATCCTCCTATCATAAGTGCACTCAAGTCTGGGTATAGGACTTATCTCACCACACAGATCACCAAGCACCCAAACAGAACAAACAATAACAAACGAATCAAACCAAAAGCGATAAATAAATCAAAGTAGGCTAAACCCACTAAGAACCAGAGAGTCCCCAACAGAGTTTCCACTTTTCTGTAGTGGGAAAATTTGAGAGTGTAAGCTATTGATTGACTTAACTCAAAAATGCAAGAGTCGTCACCACACTTTTATTTTATCCAAAAGGAAAGGAAAAAGAGCGAACAAAACCTAAGAGTTCTAAAACAAGAACAAATAAATAGAGATCTGGGTAACGGGGTTGGTTACGCAATGGGAAGCTGTTAAAACCTAAAATTTCTATAGTACTCTATAGGAGCCCTTTGAAATATCTACGCTTTTTGGTTTGAAAACGCTTTGCTTGAAAGGAGATTGGGAAGGTGAGAAGAGAAATATTTTTTAAGATTTTTGTGTTTGGAGAGACTTATCTCCTCATGCCTACGTACCCACAAAGTGAAATATAGAATCAAAACCTCGTACTTCATGGTACAAATAACAAAAATTTGTTGGTTTTGATTGATTTTTAAATGTAAAGATAAGTCGTCATTTTAAGGAGAAAACTACGACTAGTCGCCCATAAGTATAAAACAACATTTGTATCATATAAAGATGGAGGATTTTGCTTGGATTAAAATCAACAAGTCTATCACTCAACATCTAAGTGAAAAATGAAAACATCTTAAATACTATGGGTAATAGGAGAATTATATCTCAACTATAGAAATGACTCGTGTCTAAACTTTATGAAAAGTTTTAAAAGAAAAAGTGCGGAAAGGCACAAAAAGTTTGAAGGAGGTGAAGTGTTTTTTTATATCTTTTTTTGAAATTGGTCAAAGTATGATTAAAATTGATTTACATTTATTAAAGAAAACAAAGTTTGAAAATCACTTAACAAAAGTCAAGGTTTTTTATGAAAGTGGTTTTAAGTTTGAAAACAAGAAGGTTTTTGAAAAGCAATGAGATTTTGAAAATTTAAGAAGGGGAGGAGATGAAGTTACTATCCTAGAAAGCAAAATAGAAGCTAGAGATAAGAAGGATCTAACAAAATTGTAGCACACTCCATAGCAAGCCAAATAAGAATTCCATCCACCTTGAAACATAAGCAAGTAAGCAAGCCAAATAAAGGCAAAAATCCATAATACTCCAAGCATAGGGAAAGAGACCTAATTCTAAGTCCAAGGGTCCAAGAATAGTCCAAGAGGTCCAAGGTCTAAGAATAGTCCAAGAGCATAGCCACAAAGTTAAGAGCACCAATTTTTTTAGAGGTTTAATCCTTTATTATTGTTTTAAACAATATATGGTCCAAATGGACAAAAGAAAAAAGTGGAAGCATAATCATGTGTTCAACGGATAAAGAAAAAAAAGCATAAGCATAAACAATAATATGATAAGAGATGATAAAAATGGTGCATAAAAAATAAAAGAGAGATAGGGAGCAAGAAGGAAACATAAACAAAATTAGTACAATAATATTGTTAGTGAGTTAGTAATTAGTTGTTAGAACAAATGATCAACGATGGTTAACTCTTATACTTAGGCCAAAGTTAATGAAAACTCATTAGAGGATTGATAAAATCAAAGCCTCCAAACAACAAGTTTTACAGGTTATGGACTTAAGACAAATAATCAACCATACTTGGACTTTCAAGTATAAGTTTGAGCCACGAATGATCACTTTCTGATTATGGGAGAATTTAGCGCTATGTTAAGCAATTGTAATCGGGTTTATGTAGAAACCACAACTATCTGAGACCAGTAAATAACAATGTTAGTGCTAGTGTATGCTAGAGAAGTGATATGTAGATCAGTCTCCAAAAGCAATACCGCACGAAAAGAAAATAGGTAACGATCTCATCCTCATCAAGAACTTGAAATAAGTTCAAACGATATCGAAGATTTTCATCGATCAAAAGAAAAAAGATAAGTGTAGAGGGAATTCCAAATTGAATTACAAGTTCAAGATCATTCCATCTTTAAGTTCATCCAATCATCCTGGTGGATTAAAGCACTAAACATATCATTAACTCAAAGCACCTAAAATGAATTGAACAATTCACTTTAAAGAAGATTTGAATTAGTGAATGTTTATCCAACTTCATTTACACCCTAAGTCCATTGAGTTTAAAGTGGAAAAGGACCTTTAAAAGTATATTCCAAGGAAAAAATCAAAAGGAAAGGGAAGAAGAAGAAGAAGAAAGAACCAAAACAGTCCCAAAACAAAGCCAAAATGAAAAAGTGGACATTGGGTAATCGATTACTGATTGGTCACCATTTCTATTTTGTTTCCGTCACTTGTTCGACATTTCATCCATGAATCGATAATGTTTGTTTTAGTCTTTTTATTGTTTTTGAGTAAATTTTACTGTTTTTTAATGGTTTTCTCGACTTTTATGTGTTGTAGTGATTATGTCATGTTTTGTTGCATTTTACGCGTTTGGTGGTAATTCTGATGATTTCAGGTCCATACAAAAAAGGGAAAAGGACTCGGGTGAAAAAATTGGAGATTCAGGGAAGTCGGATGAGATTTTAGAGGCAAACAAATGGCCTGACATAGCCACCCGAGTCACCTAACATGGGTCCATGTTAGGAGAAAGCTGTCGCTACTCGAAAAAATACGCGCAACGACGGGGAAGGCGAAAAGGAAAAGGACAGAAGAGTCGCCACCGAATTTTATTTATCCCATGAGGGGAAAGGAAAATATCGAGAAAACCTCAAGAAAAGAACGGATAAGATGGTCTCGCGACCAAGAACGAGTTCGGAAGCCGGTTATGCGAGGGGAAGGTATTAGCACCCCTCGCATCCATCGTACTCGATGGGAACCATTTGTTTGTCGTGTGTGATTTATTTGCTTAAACATTATGTTATAAAAGAGTGTTCCAAAGGATAGAGGGAAAGGTTAGAAATTGGGAAAAGAGAGATAACAGGGGAAGGAAGAGAAAGAACGGACTCGGTAAGACTTCGCGGTCCTAGGCCTACGTATTCTCAACAGATATGAGAAAATCAGAGTCGGCGTAGTTCGGGGAACTACAGATATAAGGGGGAATGTGCTTGGCAAGGATTGTGGCCCTTGTGCCTACGTATCTTTACTTGAAAAAGTAAAGAATCAGAGCAGCCGTAGTTCGGCCTACGATTTGTTGATGTTTTTATGGATGATGCTATCGTACGCATTCTAGCAGTTAGGTGTATTACTGCTCGCTCGTTGGAGACTTAGGCATTACCTGTTTGCGGTAGAACGGATGTATTATATCCTTTTTGAAAGATAGGTTTTCACCATTCGAGGCAAGATGTCACATTTGATTTGTTGAATTGTTTTTTAGGGGCAGGATAGGTCCTCGGATAGTAACCCCTACGGGTAGTACCCAATTCTTTATCTCAAAGTTTTTGTTATGAAAGGGTGTGGCGAACATAGCGTCTTCGTATTGAAAGACGAGTATCAAAACCACCCACACTACAGTGAGCATCTCAACACTCAGAGAGGAAGAAGTCTACACTTAATCCTCTCTTTTTAGTTCAATACAAAGAGAACTTCATTCTCTTATTAAAGTGTTTTTGGTTTTGAATGGTAAGTGCTTTTGCGACTGAGAACCCTACGGTAAACGTCAGCACTCGGGATAGGAGAAGGCCTACGCCTAACCACTCCACGACCATTCAAGTTTTGTTATGAAAAGAGTTTAAAAATGCGCTCGGTATGGGACCGAGGTTTTTAGGTGACAAAGGTTACGGAAAGAAGTTGTAGAGGGAGATAGGTGGCGGATAAAGTCACGTCTTCGTATTGAAAGACGAGTATCGAGACCACCCACACTACAGTGAATATCCCAACACTCGGAGAGGAAGAAGTCTACACTCAATCCTCTCTCTTTAGTTCAATACCAAGAGAATCGATTTATTTATTGTAAGTGTCTTGAAAATGCACTCGGTACGGGGACGAGGTTTTTTAGGAGAAAAAGGTGTGGATGCAAACGTCTTCGTATTGAAAGACGAGTGTCAAAACCACCCACGCTACAGTGAGCATCTTAACACTCGGAGAGGAAGAAGTCTACACTCAATCCTCTCTCTTTAGTTCAATACAAAGAAAACTTTATCGTTTTGTTAAATATGGCGAATTGGCTTAACAATCGTTTGAGAAAATTCGCTTGACGTTGGGTCAAGGATTTAATTGTTTAAAAAGGTTTGAGGTGAAGCGAGCAAGGTCGATGGCGGACGCACAAGGCGGCCGACTTACAAGGGTTAAAAACGGCTCGATAAAATCGAGAGTTTGCTTTTGAAAATGGTTTTTGGAGTCAAAAGTCACCAAGGACAATAGCAACATTCCTACTAAAATCATACAACATACAGGATTAGTCGGCTAAGAAAAAAAAATCGGGACATGCCAATAAAAACGGCACGAAGCCAGAAATTTCTCATAATTTTGCAAGTTTTGAAGCCATGAGTCGACCATAGGGCCAGCGCATGACTCTCAGCCTTTTCCCATGGCTCGGCACATAAACACCATGCGTCGACCATGCACTCGGCGCACACTATTTTGATAGACTGACGGGTAAGCGCCCGCCGACCCATGCGTCGACGCATACTGTAAGTTTTTTCAATTTGTCTAAAAAATGCAGGCTATGCGTCGACGCATAGACCTGCTATGGTCGACCGTTAGCCTGTTAAAACCGCCAAAATCCTAACTTTTTCTACGTTTTCTTTCGTTTTCGTAGTTTCTTGACAATGGTTTCTTGGTCCCTTATGGGACCTTACATGATATATACAGTTCAACAACACATAAAAGAGTAAACAAAATGAATATAAGAGCAAAGAAATAAAGAGAGAAAAGTTTGAGAAAATGGATACCCAAGAGTTTCTTCTTCTTGCAAGTCCTCCTTGGTTTTGGATGAATGTGCTCCACTCCTCACTCTATGTTGTGAAGGCTCTTGCTCTTTAGTGGTTCTCTTGGTTCTATATCACTCTCTTTTCTGGTTTGAAAAGCTTCCTATTTTTCTGTTTTTTAGGATTTTGTTAGCTCTCTCTATTTTCTGGTTTTGCAAATGTGTGTAGAGAATGAATCTTGAATGAATGAAGAGTGATCCCCTTTTTGTTTACAGCCCCCTCCTCTTATCTCAGCTCCTCTAGGGTTTTCTCTTCCCCCCAAATATCAGATTTTTTCATGGGGCAATGTCTTTTGCTACCTTTCCTTATGTCACTCTCTTTCTTTCCATTTCCATGCAAGGTGCTATGCTGTATTTTTACTGCACTACTCTATGCTGTTTTTCTGCAGCACCTTGTGCCTTGCACCCATTTTGTTGTCTTGTGCTTGGACAGCTCTTGGTCAATGCTACTACTCTTTTGACAGCATTTTGAAAATTCTGATGTGTAGAAGCATTGTCACATGTTATGCCTTTGGTCTTGTGACATGTAGATTTTGTGACATGAGGAAATTTGTTACCTTTGCATGGGGCTATTTTGCTTATGACTAACATGCATAATCTTGGTCTTAAAACAATCCAATGTTGATTTAATCCTTACATATTTCTTGGATGTTTGTAAGCATAATGTAGACTTGGTGTGGCATTACCATAACATGAATTTGACTAGAGACTTGAATGAAGTATTAGAAATAAATTAATTTCTAAACATTACTTAGAGTTGAAAATCACGCAACAAATGACATTCTTGTAATGTCACAAAACTTCTCTTTATAATATTCTCGCCTTTAATCTTGAATTCATGATGGATTCCCTTTATGTCATTGAATTTGAAAGAAATGAAGAAATGAGTCAAGTCTTGAAAGAGGGCAAATTTTGGGGTGCAACAAAAGCCTATGCAAATAAATTGGATGTGTTGATATGGGGATGACACAGGTGCCTGTGTCTGTTGACACGGCCCGTGTTAGCAAGTCTGCGCAAAATGTTGATTTTGTGTTGAGAACAGGGAGCCAACACGGCTGCTCGTGTCGCCTGACACGGCCCATGTTGGCATGAACGTGTCAACGCCTATTTTTTTAATTTGTTGACTGTTTTGACCCTTGAGGGTATTTTTGGAAACTCCTTACCATCGTATTGGACCTGGTGGTATTTTAGACGAGTTCTGAGAAAGAAAATGGGACTTTTAGACTGGAGAAGAAAATCACGATCAAGAATTGAGCGATCAAGAGAAAAGGGAGAACTGAAGATTTTCATGCGCCGGGGCAATTGAAGATCAAAGTAATCTAATATTCTTGTAATGTTTAATCTAATTGTTGAATTTACATTGAATATTATGAGTAGCTAAACCCCCTAATGCTAGGAGGTGTCCCTGAATTGCTTATGTACTGATATTTTTTCCTTTGTTTGAATGACATAAGTGCTTATTTTATTAATCAAGTTTTACCGGTCATTATTCTTATTGCTTTTTCAATCAGACAAATTGATTTAGATTTACGGTTAACCTTAGGTCGGATAAACCACCATTAATGTACTTTGATCAATAATGCTTCAATAGATATTTCATAGAACAAGGAATACCCTATTGCACTTGGACACAGTTGGCACTAATTTCAATGCTTGATTTCAAACTAATTATCTATGGACCTAGTAATTAGGTTATGATATTAAGATATTTTCTCACTAAGGATTTAGGAGTGAACAAACTTCCAGTCAAGAACATGGTAAAATTTTAGCTATGTCTTTGAAATAAGGATTGATATTGTTATAAGGAAATTCATACACTACCCCTAGTGTGCTCTCATATCTATTAGAATCTAATTATATATTTTGGCTTATTTTAGTATTGAAATTTTTAATAGTAAAACCATTTTCAAAACCCCCAATTGATTTTTTTTATTGAATTACCATAAAGCTTGTATTGTATGACACAGTCCTCGAGATCGATACTGGGGATAAAATCCCTATTTTAACTACAATCGGAAGAATAGTACACTTGCTATTTTACCGATCAAGTTTTTGGCGCCGTTGTCGGGGACTGCCAAAATATAAGCTGAATTTTAATTCAATTGAAATTTTGTTGCTCTGCGACTAAAATTTTATTTTCTGTTTGTTTTTTAGATTAATTTCTATTATAACTAATATATGTCTAATCTGTGTATGCGAGGAAAACCCTCAGCTGAGTTTCTTTTTGGCGCAGAGCCAGAACGAGCACTGTACACTAGACGTCGTCAAGCGAAACAGGAAAGACTGGCAACGTCAAAAGATGAAATTTCGGTTCATTCTGAGCATTATGATTCAAAGTCCAACACAAATACAGAGACATAACCAGAAGTTGTGATAATGTCTAGAAATCTACCAGCAGAGAGACTTCTGGGTGATTATGGAGGAGCAAATGCTCCAACAGATCAATTGACCATCGCGAATCAACCGGTTAATGTAGTAAACTTCCAGCTGCACCCTACAACTATCTGTCAGCTCGAAAAGAGACCTTTTACTAGAAAAATGAATGAAGATGCAAATAAGCATTTACAGAGGTTTCTTATGATGAGTACAACATTGAAGATTGAGGGTCATTCTAAAGAAGCTAAAAAGTTAAGAATGTTTCCATTCACTCTTTTCGAAGATGTCGAAGAATGGTTCTACTATTTACCTGCCGGAAGTATTACTACTTGGGAGGATATGGAGACGACTTTCTTGAATGAGTACTTTCTGGCTTCTATTTATATTCGCAATAACATAATATTGTGAATTTTAAATAGAAGGAAAAAGAGTCACTTGGTGATGCATACAAGAGGTTTAAGAGGTTACTGGTTGCTTGTCCCACTCATAACATGTACCAAATAAAACAAATGCTGATGTTTTTAAATGGCCTCAGGATGAAGACAAAACAACTTATTGATATAGCTGCTGGTGGCTCTTCCAACTTTACAACAGCCACTGGTATCAAAAAGATCATTGAAGCCATTGCTACAAATGAGCACCTGGAATTATATGACCGAAGTGTGAGCCAACCTGAAGGAGTGATCAATTTGAAACTGGTTAATCAAGTGGTGAAGATGGAAGATCAAATCGCTGCTGAAGTTGAGAGGAGACTGAAAGCTATGAATATAGGTACCCAAATTGTAGCATAAGTTCAACCGGTACAAACTGTTAGCTGTGAGATTTATAAGGGGTCCTAATTTTTCTATGCATTATGTGACCACTGCTCAACAAATTGAAGCAATTAATTTTATGAAAAAGAACAACCCTTATTCAAATACCTACAGTCCGGGATGGAAGAACCATCCAAATTTTTCCTAGAAAGGCCAACAAGGGAATGCACAGAAACAAGGATATACTAAGTACCAGAATCAACCGTAACAACCACAATAACAACAATATCAACCTTAGCAACAACAACAACAACCACCGTATCAACAACAATATCAACAACCTCAGCAACAGTATCAACAATAAGCACCAAAGAAGGCAGATTGGGAAATAGCCATTGAAAAGATGGCTGCTCAAAGTTCTTAATTCCAAGAAGAGATGAAAAGTAATCAAAGGAACACAATTGCTTCTATAAAGAATCTTGAAGTGCAGATGATTCAAATAGAACAACAAATAGCAAGTTCTCAAGCACAAGGCACCCTTTCAAGTGCAACAGTTACAAATCCTAGAGATCATAATAAAGTTAGCTCTGTGACAACAAGAAGTGGAAAATCTCCAAAAAGTCTAGAAAAAGAAGTTGAAAAAGAAGACCAACTGCTTGAAGTGGATATTGAGATTAAAGAGAATGAAATAATACCTGAAAAAGTTATTGAACCTAAGCAGGTAGTGAAAGAGAAAGTCGGTGAGCTAAAACCGGTCATAAAGATCTCATTCCCTACAAGAAACAAGAAAAAGGGGCAGCATGAGAAGGAATTTAAGAAATTCTTAGAGATATTCAAGAAGCTAGAACTTAACATCCCATTTTTGGAGGCACTCGAACAAATGCCCACTTATGCCAAGTTCGTGAAGGACATCATATCAAAGAAATGGACCATTGATACTGACCTGATTATTCTAACTAAAAGTTGTAGTGCTATTTTGTAGGGCATGAAAATTTCGGTGGAAAAAAAAGGATCGAGGTTCAGTCACTATTCCATGCACTATTGGCAACAGGTCTTTTAAATGGGCGTTTATTGATTCGGGAGCAAGTGTGAGTCTCATGCGTTTATCCATCTACAAAAAATTGGGTATAGGTATAGTGCAAGATACTAGGATGACACTTCAATTCACTGATCATTCGGTAAAGAGACCATATAGAATAGTGGAAGATGTTCTAGTGAAGATTGATAAGTTTGTGTTCCTTATATATTTTGTTATTTTAGAGATGCCGGAAGACGAAGAGATACCTCTCATTCTCGGAAGACCATTTCTAGAAACTAGAAGATGCTTAATAGACACAAAGGAGGGTACCATGACTCTAAAATTCTATGATGAGGAATTAAAAGTTGATGTTTGAAGAACTATGAAGTACAAGGATGATGTGGGCACTAGTCATACAATAGAGGTGATAGATCATGTGATTGCTTATGAGGTGATAGATCTTGTGACTCAACTGGGAAAAGTACCACTTCATGGTGCGAGAAGGAACAGTCTTGGGTCACAAGATTTCCCACAAGGGAATCGAAGTGATATCCGAGCTTCCTCCTCCAAGTAATGAAAAAGGTATAAGGAGTTTCTTAGGCCATGCGGAATTTTACCGCAGGTTTATAAGAGACTTCTCTAAGATAGCCAAACCTTTAACCACTATTTTGGTTAAAGACAAGACTTTGGTTTTTGATAAAGAGTGTGCTGATGCGTTTGAGACATTGACACAAAGATTAGAGTCGGCACCAATTGTGATTGCCCCCGATTGGTCTCTTCCTTTTGAGATCATGTGTGATGCTAATGCTATTGTTGTGGGGGTCATTTTAGGACAGCGAAGAGAAAAACTTTTACATGTTAATTATTATGTTAGTCATGTGTTGAACCCTGCTCAGATGAATTACGCAACCACCGAAAAGGAGTTGTTAGCAGTGGTTTATGCTTTTGATAAGTTCCAGCAATATCTGTTAGGATCCAAAGTAGTTGTTTATATTGACCATGTTACTTTGAAGTATTTATTTTCTAAACAGGATTCTAAGTCGAGACTTCTAAAATGGATTTTGCTGCTACAGGAGTTTGACATGGAGATTCGGGAAAAACGAG
Organism: Lathyrus sativus; assembly: GCA_963859935.3. NCBI lineage: Eukaryota > Viridiplantae > Streptophyta > Magnoliopsida > Fabales > Fabaceae > Lathyrus > Lathyrus sativus. Next base: position 61,951,430 of record OZ012736.1, read on the forward strand.
GGTGTGAAAACACTGTTGCTGATCACTTATCTCACATGTCTCTATTTAAGAAACGGAGGACAAAATAACAATAAAGGATGAGTTTGCTGATGAACACATCCTCGATGTTATTGGTGTCCCTTGGTTCGCAAATTATGCGAACTATTTGGTAGGTAGGGTAATCCCGGAAGATTTTCATTCTAACAGAAAGAAAAAGTTTTTGCATGATTGCAGGTTTTACTTGTGGGATGACCCATTCTTGTACAAACGAGGGATAGGAGGATTGGTGAGAAGGTGTGTTCCGGAGGATGAACATATGGACGTTCTGAAAGCTTGCCATGATTCAGACTATGGAAGACACTTTAGTGGTGATAGGACCGCAGCAAAAGTCCTCCACTCAGGATTATATTAGCCCACCTTGTCCAAAGATTCCCAGGACATAGTCAAGGAGTGTGACAGATGTTAGAGAACAGGTAATATTTTGAAAAGGAATCAGATGCCTCAGAATTCCTTGCTAGAGGTTGAGCTGTTTGATGTTTGGGGGATAGACTTTATGGGTCTGTTTCCACCATCATTTGGAAAGAACTTTATTCTAGTGGCAATGGACTATGTATTGAAATGGGTAGAAGCAATGGCCTTGCCGACTAATGATGCAAAGGTGGTGGTTAAATTTCTGAAGGAAAACATTTTTGCTATGTTTGGAGTTCCGAGAGCGCTCATTAGTGATGAGGGAACTCACTTCCTGAATCATCTAATGAAAATGTTACTGAAGAAATACAATGTGAAACACATAATTTCCACTTCATACCATCCCCAAACGAGTGGCCAAGTTGAAGTTTCCAACTAACAGCTAAAGCAAATCCTAGAGAAGACGGTTAGTGCATCTCGAAATGATTGGGCAACAAAGTTGGACGATGCACTATGGGCATATAGAACTGCATTCAAGACACCCATAGGTATGTTTCCCAACAAACTTTTTATGGAAAAACTTGTCATTTTCCTTTGGAGCTAGAACGCAAAGCTTTGTGGGCCTCAAAACTCTTTAATTTAGATCTTAATAAAGCGGAAGACTCCATAAACCTTCAGCTTCATGAGCTCGAAGAATTTCGGAATCAAGCGTATGAGAATGCCAAAGTTTATAAAGATCAAACAAAAAAATGGCATGATCATAGGATCCAAAGAAAGGAATTTTGGGAAGGACAATTGGTCCTCTTATTCAATTCCAGGTTGAAGTTGTTTCCTATAAACTTGAGGTCTAGATGATCAGGACCATTTATTGTGAATAAGATGTTTCTGCATGGAGCTATAGAACTCAAAAATCAAATAAACGGAGACACCTTTAAGGTTAACGGACAGAGGCTTAAGCCTTATTGCCAAGGCCAAGAGGGTGTTCGGATAGAAGATGTTCGTCTTACAGGATGAGATAAATGACCGTCGAGCCATGCGACGTTAAACGAAGCGCTTCGTGGGAGGCAACCCACGCATTTATATCTAACCATTTGTTTTCTTTTGTTTTTCTTAGGATTGTTAATTTTGTACAGAGCCCTTAAAAAAGAGCGAAGAAGTCCCAAGGAACAAGGTTCTTGAGCATACATATGAAAAATAAAGCACACCTGGAAAAAAAACAGAAAACGATTGGAAAAATGGTGAAGTTGTGGAAAAACAGGTGCCTGACACACCCGCCCGTGTCATCGAACACGACCTGTGTCAGGATGGGCACATTGGTGAAAAAAATTTCATTTTTGATGACTTCCAGTAGGCTGGCATGGCTCGTGTCAGACCTACTGGGAACAAGTGAAGTATTTTTGTGCATGCTAATGGATGATAGAATAATGACACGGTCGCTCGTGTCAACTGACACGGCCCGTGTTAGGCTATGCTGAATCCAAATTTTGAAATTTTTTTAGGTGTGGTGGACCCCACACGAACCTCACCACTCAATCACCCATTTAAACCTCTTGACATCAGATTTTCTCATCATTTTTCATATTTAACCCTTATTCTTCCCCATTTTCTCTAAAAAAAACTCCATAACCACCATACATAAAAGCTTCCATCATTCAATTTTTCGTTCACCCAAACACTAGTCCACCTTCACAAAAAGTGTTCCATTTTCCACCCTTTATCCCGTTCCGCAAGATTTTTCCACTAATCCTCTATTTCGTTTTCTTAATTTTCCTTTTTGCAGGTAAACGAAAAAAATGCCTCCCGGACGTCTGGTAAAAGGAAAGCTACCAGATACATAACCATCGAGGTCACGAAAAAGGGCAAGTCAGACGCCTAATGCGCACGACATCATCTTCGATAACCCAGAACATGAGAAACGTTACTCCTACCACGTCAAGCGTAACACAACGCCGACCAGGTATATTTGTAACAAAACTCTGTCTGAGTTAGGCCTAAACGTTGAAATTGATAGAATGTTTCATGTCCTAGGAATGCTAGAGTTTACGCATTTAGAAGCTCCCACTTATGAACGCATAACTTTGGAATTTTTAAGTACTGTTTAATTTCATTTAAAGAAAAGATGGACAGGGATGATGAGGTATTTCTACAACTCGATGAAATTCTGGTTGTTTAACACCGACCATGAATTAAGTGTCGAGGAGTTAGGAGGCATCCTATGACTCCCATTATATGGCCCCGGAGCTGTTCTGGATAGTTTTGATGCTAATGCATTTTGGACGGCCATAATAGGTAAAACTGAATATATTGCAAAATGTGCCAAAGCGTCGGGGATCCAAAATATGTGTTTCAGATATGCTCAGAAGGGTTTAGGATAAACTTTGTTTGGCAGGGGGAATAACACAAGGTTGCTACTCAGAGAGAGCTATTCTTTCTTTATGATATGGATAATTCTAAAATGGTGAGTGTAGCTGTCTTTTGCAGCAGATTATTTAGGAAGAGTAGGAATGGCGACCCAATGAGGTATATATGTTAGAGGGATGATAACTCAAATAGATGAGCACTTCAGATATGACCCTACCGCACTGGGTGATACACTAGTGGCAGGTAAAAATCAATTATACATGGCTGCCCTAGTCCAACAGGGTAGGATTTCTGTTGCTCCTACTTATTATGTTGTGATGAGCTTAAACATGTTTGTTATTGCTCTCCCTGACCCTGACAAAGTTAGTATTACTGAACAGAATAACTATATTTATGATAGTATCGTCCAAGATGACGACGAGTACAATGTTGAGCCTATGTCTGCAGGTGAGCAGGATGAGGAGAACGTCCCAGAGCAGGAGCAGTTTGTTCCTTCCCATGAGGTGCCTACCTATGCAGGTGCTAGATCATCATCCACAACTGAAGACAACTGTCGTGGGTGCACAATAAGATCGGGTACCTCCGAGCAGAGCAAACCTGATAGGGCGAAGAACAAGCTCGCTAAGGGGAGGTCATGGATAGGATGCATGCCATGATGCAACAACTGATGTTGTAATTCCCTCCTCCGTAATGAGGCCCTGTACGTTCTTCTCTCTCGCTTGTACTGAAACATTAGAGCCAATGTTTAGTTCAAGTGTGGGGGGTTTTATTGTTTTTTAGTTTTTTTTTTGTTTCTGTTATTTCTTGTATTTTCTATTCATCTTTACTTTGATCTTGGTATGTTTATTTTATGTTTGCTATAGATTCATGGGTTGATGTTGTTTGAGTGATGGAACATGTACCAGTGGATGAGAATATTAAACCCCTATTGGCTCTCCAAGAAGCCCCAAAATGTTGACACTGCTGAGTATAATGATTAGACGCGACTCTGTGACACCAGACTGTTTTTGTAGTACTGTGCACTTGAGCTAGATAGGAAACTGCACCATACTAGAAGCACTTTGGAACCTGTTGAGCTATACCAAACATGGTGAGGAATAAAAAGCCAAACACATTAGTCATCATGAGAGATATTCAGGTATCTCTTTGTCACTCTGAGCTTGCATACTGACTGTTTAAATTTCACCACACTCCTATACACACTGAGGCATTCCTTTTTGTTAACCCAGGGCCGTTCTAGCCACCCTTTATATGTTACCCTTTGTTAACATAGTTTAAGCCTTTTTCATTTGTCTGTTTATAACCACGTTATGTGAACCATTATCCTAAACAGTTCTCACCTTCCTCAGATAGGTGTTGTTAGAATAACTTGTGAAAAATTCAAAAATTGGGGTGGAGATACCAAAAAGAACTAGGTAAGTGCAAAAAAAAAAAGAAGAAAAAAATAGATAGAAAAGAGATTGCGAAAAAAATAAAGCACTTACTTAGCGGAAAAAGTTAGTTTGAAAAGTCAAGAATACATGCTCAAGAAGATCATTGAGTAGAAACTAATGAATTCTGATGAAAAGGTGTCGAATACCACTAATCATTGCAAATTACATAGAGAAAATGATGACACCAACTCTGAGCCATAGCCACTTGTTTTCCCATTTCTCTTGTTTATCCCACCATGACCTTAAGCCCCATTACAACTGTAAAAGACCTCAAAAGGTGTGTGTGGTGTGTGTGTGTGTGTATGTGTGAGATAAAGATAGATGGTATTCAAGTTTATGAGTTGATTTTGCATGCTCTGTCGTGAGTGTAAACACTTTAACCTGGAGAGATTTTGGTGAGAGTGTGAAAAAGGTGATAGGTGAAGAAGTGCTTTGATGTGGAAGTGTAGAAGAAAGTGCAGAACAGGGAAGTAGGAAACCTGACGGAAAAGTGAAACGAGAGTTGCGAAAGACATCACCAGTGTTGTGGTAAGTCAACTTTGAAATTTGGGGATGACCTGTCTCTGGTCTCGAGCATTGCTTGAGGACAAGCAATGAGCTAAGTTTGGGGTTGTGATCGGTCACCATTTCTACTATATTTCTAACACTTGTTCGACATTTCATCCACGAATGGGTAATGTTTGTTTTAGTTTTTCTATTGTTTTTATGTTTTTCTTAAATTTTATGTTTTATAGTGATTATGTCATGTTTTGTTGCACTTTACGCGTTTGGTCGTAGTTTTGATGATTTCAGGTCCATACGAAAAAAGGAAAAGGACTCGAGTGAAGAAGTTGGAGATTCCAAGAAGTCGGAGGAGATTTTAGAGGCAAACCAGTGGCCTGACACGGCCATCCGTGTCACCTAACACGGGTCGTGTCAGGAAAAAGCCTATGCAGATGAATTAGATATGTTGGCAGGGGGCTGACACGGGTGCCCATGTCAGCTGACATGGCCCGTGTAAGCAAGTTTGGGCAAGACGTTGATTTTGTATTGAGAACAGGGAGCCAACACGGTTGCATGTGTCGCCTGACAGGGCCCGTGTTGGCATGGACATGTCAACCCCTATTATTTTTTTTATTTTGTTGACTATTTTGACCCCTGAGGGTGTTTTTGGTCATTGTCCTTAATACTTTTTCAATCGGACAAATTGATTTAGATTTACGGTTAACCTTAGATCGGATAAACCATCATTAATGCAATTTGATCGATAATGCTTCCGTAGATATTTCATAGGACAAGGAATACCCTGTTGCACTTGAATACTGTTGACACTGTTTTCAATGCTTGATTTCAAACTAATTATCTATGGATATATTAATTAGGTTATGATATTAAGATATTTTCTCACTAAGGATTTAGGAGTGAACAAATTTCCAGTCAAGAACTTGATAAACTTTGAGCCATGTCTTTGAAATAAGGATTGATATTGTTATAAGGCAATTCATACACTAACCCTAGTATGCTCTCATATCTGTTAGAATCTAATTCTATATTTTTCCTTATTTTACTATTGAAATTTTTAATAGTAAAACCATTTTCAAAACCCCCAATTGATTTTGTTTAATTGAATTACCATAAAGTTTGTATTGTCCAACGCAGTCCTCGAGATCGATACTGGGGATAAAACCCTTATTTTAACTACAATTGGTAGAATAGTACACTTGCTATTTTACCGATCAATTTCCCTAATTTGGTAATCAATTACCACTGCTAAAGCAGCACCAAAACAAGTTGAAAAATGTGCAAAACTTGATCAATCATTTATTCAAACACCTCATGATCAAGGATGCAATTTAGCACGAAAGTTCAAGTAAAATAACTACAATCAACACCAATAGAACACAATTTGCAAGATCCAAAGATCAAGCAACAAGAATCAGCAATAGATCACATTGTGAAGGACGTATCAAGAGAAAGAATGGTGGATCAAGAAATTACCACTCCAAATCTAGAAATTCTTCAAATCAACTCCACAAATCACACTCCAAAGCCTTAATCTACTGAAATTAAAGATGAAAAAGTGAATGGATGAAGGTTTAGCTCAAACTTTAGTAAGTTCTAATGATGAACTTACTAACTTTCCAAGGAAGAAGAGCTTCAGTGAATTTGGTACTTGGAGAAAATTGAGAGTCAATAAGGAATTTGACAAGGTAATTTTGGCTATCAAAAGCTTGTGAAATTAGAGAAATGAAGCCTCTATTTATAAGAGTTAGGCTTGGAAAATTTGGTGGATTGGAATTTGGTTCGGAATCAAAATTAGGCTTGGAATTTGAATTTGGAGGGAAATTCAAGATCAAATGGTGATTAGCGAAGGTGTATGGTGGGAATTAATTATGATGAGGTAGGTGAATTAAAATGAAGTGATCTAGAATATTCTCATGATGAAATATTTGAATTTGGTGCCAAAAATGTTATAGAATTTGAATTTGGACAATTTTCACAAAATGCGCACAGGGTAATCGATTACCCAATACTGGTAATCGATTACCACAGGCAAAAATGGTGAAAAGTTGCCTTTTTGATGTGTTATCTTGGCTCTGGCTCGATTCGTTTTGCTTGTCGAAGAAGGCATGGAGATAAACACATGAACCTTGAAGTCCCTTGAATAAAAGTCAATCAAATCTTGGAAACTCTTGATAAGATGATTTTGAATTATTCGCATATCAACTTTGACTTTGTTCAGATGAAATTCACTCGAGTTGAAGGACTGGTATTTAATATCTTTGATCCAATTCTTTCTGAAAAAGTTAGTAAAGGAAAAACAAACAATTTTTTAGATTTTGAATAATGGTTAGAAAACATAAACATAAACAAATATCAAACAAACAAGAAAACAAGGGTGCCCGATGATCTCCCAAGAATAAACACACAAAGGAAGACAAGAGAACCAAAGCTTGCAATCTTGTTTGTGGAATGGGATGCAAATTATATGTGGGATCTTAGGGGTAAAAGTTAGGGTATTACAATCTTAACTCTAGATGAAATGTAATACAACATGTGTTTTTGATCAATGTTGATATAAACAGAAGATTTTGTTGAGGGCTTGTGATGAATGCAACCTAAAATAATTTAAAACCAAAATCAAATATGTTTGTGCAGATTCTTGGCATTTAAGGAATTCTTTCCATCATGGAAAATGAGTTCAGCAATAACGTTCACCCTTGCCTTCTTGGCAAGCATCTCTTTCAATAACCATCACGGTTTATGAGCTTTGCTATGGATTTCTCAGTGATGGTTATCTTGTGCCCTAACACATAAGAATGAATTTGAAGATTTATGGAATGAATAAAGACCCAAAACGGTTTCACCAATTCAGTATAGACAAGTCCTTTGAGACAATCAAAGTAACCTTCCCAACCTTGATATTTAATTCCTTTAGTCAAATCATAACCTTTTTTTTTCAAGTTTTCAAAATCTACCATTAATTCACATAAAACTTCTAATTGAATATAGGGTAGAAAGAGTAAGTTCCTGAATTCCTTCTTTCATTTGTTCTTGTTGCTGTGTAGATTGTTATTTTTGTTGAGTAGATTGTTGTTGTTATCGTTGATCATGTTCTTGAGATTGAGCCATTGATGATGATGAAGATGGTTTAGAGTTGCAATTTTTGGTTTGAAAGAGGGAAAGTGTAGGAAATGAGAGTAGCGTAAGTGTGTGAAGGTGATTGAAGTGGGTTTCATAAAGGTTTTAGCAATCATGAAAAAGTCTTGAACAATGAAATAAATTTGAAAAGGGGGAATGTGTAAAGACATTTTACTTATTCGTAAGAAATCTTATTACCTAATGATTTAATCAGCCGTTTAGAAGCATTTTTAGTTTTTGAGACTGCTATCTTTAAAACTAATGCACTACCCAAGACTGATTGATACCTAATTAATAAAATAACTATTTAATACCCAGAATACATAATATTTAACAAAGAAGTTCTTACTGGACACTTCTGAACCTTGAAATCATTCTCATTTAAGAAGACTTAATGTTCAAAGTTAGTAAATCTCATAGTCTCATTAAATCATTCTAAGAAAACAAACATTCTGAGATAATCATCTTTTTTATTCTGGGTATAAATCCATTTTTAAAATTTTCAAAGCGAAAATAAATCTATCTTCAGTAAGTGGTTTTGTAAAGATATCAATCCATTAATGGTCTGTATCAATAAATTTAAAATTTAGAATTCCCTTACGAACATAATCATGTATAAAGTGGTGTTTAATCTTAATATGTTTATCTCTAGATTGTAAAATAGAATTCTTAGATAAACAAATATCATAAGTATTATCACAGAGAATAGGAATTTTACTCTCATATATTTGAAAATATTCTAACTAAAATTTCATCCAGAGCATCTAAATGTTGCATCCAGAAGCTGCAATGTATTCAACTTCTATAGTTGATAGGGCTACAGTTTATTTCCTTTTGCTGGACCATGAAATCAAGTTGTCACCTAGAAATTGAAAGCTCCCATAAGTGTTTTTTCTTTCAAGTATGTCTCCAGCGTAATCAACATCACAATAACCTACTAGCTTGTACTCTTTTGACTTTCTATAATACAAGCCAATGTTAGTAGTACCTTTCAGATACCTAAAGATCCTCTTAAAAACTGTTAAGTAGAATTCTCTAGGATCTAATTGGAAGCAAGCACATAAATAGACACTAAATAAAATGTCAGGTCTAGAGCATAGTAAGTTTAGAAGCTTTAGAGTAACAAAGCCTTGAATGAGAGATGGAAGAAGCCTTGAGTATAGAATCTAGAGCTTGATCAACTTTGTAAACACATAACCTAGAGTTAGAGTGTACTAGTTTCAGAGACTGATGACGTCACACGTCATTTAGTCAGAGTTAAAACTTGAATAAAAAATTTGGACAGTGAGCAAAATTATTAATATGCAAAATTGTTATTTAGAACACTATGTATTTTTATCATCAAAACATAAGGCCAGATGCATAACCAAATCTTGTTCTAACAAGAGTGATTCTTTGCTTGATGAGTGTGGAGTATCACTTAGCTTGTGAGTCATCTTTAAAGACAATATTGTAAGGATTTGAAGAATGTGTGCTTTCTTTCTTGTGAGGCTTTGATGACTCAGCCACTTGTTTTCCTTTGTCGGCTCTCTTAGGTCCCATTGACGGATGAAGCTTTAAAGAAATTGTTTTAAGTGAAGGATTTGAGGAATTTGTGCCTGGGAGTAGGCTTGGGATGGTGGATAATGATGTTTTTATGAAGGTAATTTGTTGATTAGGGGTAGTATGAGGTTAAAGAATGAGGCTTTGTTGTTTAGAACAATGAAATTTTTGTGAAGGTTTTGAAAAAGGTTTAGAGAATTTGAAGAAGATGAGTGAATTGGAAAGAGAACGAATACTGGTAATGATGGTTAAAAAATCTTATTTTGTGTATTTAAAGAAAATTAATGAGTGATGATTGGTGTAATTGGAGGTGCGTGGGATCCCAAGAAAATGTTTGAATTTGAAAAGATTCAAAAAAATGCCATCTCCCTACGCATGCCTTGCTACAACCTGTAGCACGTGCTACGGTCTCCTGAATCAGGGTTCTGTTTCGTAATGGTTTTGGTTGACAATATCCGGGTTTTGGGGTTGGGCCTGCTGCGGTCCATAATAGGTGCTACGGGTGCGCGTAGTAGGCCTCTATTTTTTTTCTATGCGGGATTTTGTTTTCATGGGTTTTTGGGGTTTTCTTCCGAGCACGATTCCACAAATAGTTTTTTCTCAGCTTTCTCCAACAATTTGGTACTTGTTCAACTTCGTTCTTGCAAGCTTTTTATTAAATGGAGAAGAAAAAAACAAAAAGAAACAAATTAGTGCAAAAAAGCATGGGTTACCTCTCATGAAGTGTTTTGTTTAAGGTTATTTAGCTCGACCACTTACACCCTCAACTCAAGAAGGTGCCTCCTTAAAATTTGAATCTTTAACATGTATCTTAGCAATCATACCCCAAATTTTACCCTTAGATTATTAGGATCATTTTGCATTCCATCTCATTCTGCATTGCATTTTATCTAACCACTAACCAGTTTTCCCATTCTGTTGGGTTTTGCAGGAAAATCACGTTGTGTGCGATTTAATTTATGAAGGGCAAAGGGTCATTAATTTGCAGTCTGCCGACAATTCATGAAGCCAATGCGTCATCAGGAATTCTTCAAGTGATTAGGGGTTCTCGTGACACAGTACTTTTTATTCAAGAACCGAGATTTAGTCGTCAGTTGGATTTCAGAAGTGCTTGTTGATTCATAAATTGTATGGAGTTGAGTGTGTTGCAATATAAGTGGATTCAGGTTAAATCGGTGTGAGGGTTTGCTTTGAAGAATTTATTCTAACAGACACATGTTTTCCTGCTTTCTGCTAGTCGCCAGTCGATTTTTAAAGAAAACGGTGGAGTTTCGGTTCGTGTTGAATTTATAATGAACATCTTTTGGTTTGGTCATGATTATTAGCCGAGCTGGTTCAAGTTACTGAGTTAAATCATTCGAGATACGATTTGAATTTTCAATACGGAGGACAGTTTGTTTCGCTGTTTAATCATATTTTTCTGCTTATCCGTTCAAGGCCATATTCACTGATATTATTATCGGGTACGAATTAATTTGCAAAGGGATTTGTTTGAACTCAGCTGTTACGTTAGATTTTAATCATGCAAGAGGATCAATTGTCAAATTCGGAGTTTGGATTGTCAATGCGTTATCAGATAATTTTAATTGAATGAATTTACTCGGGCGAATTTATTTAGATGGGTTTAATCAGATGGAGTTCGTCGTTTGAATTTAATCAGATGAGTTTTAAGCGAATGAATTTAATCGGATGGATTTAGTCGGATAAACTTAATTAAATGATGTTATTCGGTTGAGTTTAATCGGATGAATTATCAGGAGAAATTTGATCGGAGAAATAAAATCAGTTTATTAAGAAATACGGAATTTATTTATTAAAATTATATATTTTTATTACAATGTACGAGAATTGTACAAAATTGATTCCTAAGCTCTAAAGATCCTAATTTTTCTAAGATTTGTCTCCGGGTCCATTTCTTCATCTTTCGACTTTTCGGACCTGCAAAAATCGACAACAGATGAAAAACAAGTGTTAATGGTTAGAATTAATCAGAAATGGTTTTTTGTTCGTAATCCGATACCCTCAGTTAATTCATCCTCGGGTACGTCGGGAGGGGTAACAAGTAAATGCCACCGCACCCCCCAACTTTTTATTTTCCGACCCCGGCACATATCCGACAATATCTGTTCAAGTTTATTACGAGAGAGAGAAAAAGTGATTTGTAGAAAAGTGATTATTTGGAAAAAGTGGTTTTTCTGGTTCTAGACAAACAAGACTTAGGACATCCAAATCCAAAAAATCCATGGAAATCCCTAACAGAAAATCCTTGGATATCCAAGTTCAGCAACAACATTTCCTAAAACTTCTAAACCAAAATAGATCAAACAAACTTTCCCAAATTTCAGCAACAACAAAATCGCCCCAGATTCCTGCTCCAAAACAAGTCAAAACAACTAAAACAAAATCAGCCCGATATAAAAAAATTCGTAACAGCAAATCTGCATAAACAACAACAAAGTTTGTTTCAACAAATCAAACCAAGAAACCGGAAAAAACGTGAAGCAATACAGGGCCAGAACCAGCAATATAAAACATCATTGGTTCATCAAAAGAAGGGGGCAAGAACACCATCAGTTCAGACGAAAAAAAAGGGATCATCAGTTCAGATCAGAAAAGGAGGGAACAAAGCACATACGCAAAAAATGGCATCACCGTCATCTGTGAAAAGTTCATCAAGAACACAAAAGGGTTACGAACCCAGAAGTCAGAGAGACACCATTTTGTCGTCTCACCATCATCATTCATCATCATCACCACCGCGAGTCACCACGCAAGCCAAATGAAACACCCTCTCCCATGCAAAATTAGGGACTCAGAAAAACAGAGTTTCATCATCGTCACCTACCCTCATCATCAGAATCAACAACGATTCAACGCCTTCATCCGGAGCCGCTTCAAACCCGTAAAGGGTGAGCAACTCGTTTTTCATGCTTACTGTTTCGGTATTTCAGGTCCGCACAAAGAAGATGATGGCGAAAATGGAAGACGAAAAATGGAGAGGAACGAAAAGTGAAATCTTAGAGGAGTTTCAATGGCGCCCCGCGGTCGCTAGGAGAAGATGAGAGGGTCAAAACCCTAATGCTTCAACAACATTGCCACTTCCCCCTTTTTATTGTCTTATTATTTTTTTATTATTATTATTTATTTTAGAATTTGTTAATTTTATTTTAGTTTTTAATCATAACTTAATTAAAACCCAACCTAACTTAAAACCTATTTTTCTAAAATCATAATCAAAACTTATTCTTTTAAGAACTTATAATTAAACCCCTTTTTAAAACACTTCATTTAAAACATAATTAAAACTTTTGTAACATTTAATTAAAAAAAACTTAATTGAAAAGTTCAATTTAAAACTTAAGCTAGAACCATACTTTAAAACAATTTATTTAAAACAAAAACTTAATTAAAACTTAATTTATTGATACACTTCTTTTTTTCTTTTTCTCTTCTAACTAGAATTTTCAAATTTTGTAAATATTAACTTCTGATACTTAAAATAAATTAAAACTTTAAAATTTTAACTGGAAAAATTAAAACTCCTTTTATAAATCCTCTAATTAATTTTAAGCCTTTTTTTATATGTCTAACATTTCACTTTCAGTTTTGAATTGAGCCGTCACTTAATTGCGGATTTGATCTCGGACCTTGCCGTTTAATTTCATCTAATTTTTATGTCGTTCCTTTCATGTTTCTCAATTGTACAGTTAATAAATATTTTGTCTTATTTCATTTCAAGGTTGTAAATTATGCGAGGCAATCGTCGCTTTCATTTCGTTATTATTCTTGCATTTTTCATGGTTGTAATTTAAGCGAGGACATCGTCGCTTTTCAATTCCGTTATCATTCTTGCATACTTTTCCATATTTCAATATTGCCGCTTGATAATTATTTTTCATTACATTATTCACCATAATTTCCCTTCCGAAGGAATAGGTCTAGTCGTTTGATCGCCGTGTCAATAGTCCTTACCTTTGACTTTTTCACCATTTAAACCCTAATTGCCTTGGCATCCCGCCGTGGACAAGCTTTACCCTTTACCCTAACATTAGGATAAGGAGTCGTTGCATTCCGTATTAGGGTTCCCTCTGTGGAATACCTATTTTAGCCCTTTTAAATTCAATTCGATTACAACGTAGAAATAGGAGCCTATGCACTCCACGTAAGTGCTTCCTTAAGAACGCATATTCCTCATTGAAATCTTGACCACAGTCAAGAAGTTTCTTTTTCTCCCTTTCGAGGGGAACTACGATTACTCTGATTCCATCCCCTACCTCGGATACGTAGGCACAAGATGCGAGTCTTGGCGAGTAATCTTAGGACTAACCCTTAGGTCTTTCTTTTAACATTTAACCCTTGGCATATACCCTCAAGCAGATAATTTAGCAAAATAGCAACATATTAAACAAGAGGTTCTTGTAGAGTACCACAGAAGTTTAGGGTGCTAATACCTTCCCTAAGCTTAACCAACCCCCGAACCTTAGATCTCTCCTCGCATTGTGTTTACGATGCAACATTAGGTTTTTCATTCCTTTGACCTTTCCTTCGGATAAATTAAAGACCAGTTGTAAACTAAAGATGTGATTCAAATTAATTAATAATTTGATATCCTGTTCTCACCGCAACAGAAAATGGCGACTTCACTGAGGATAGTCCTAACTTTTAAGGGCTACCCCTACCTTGTTTATTTTTACTATTTTCTTCATTACTTTCTTGCTTGTATATATATCTTGTACCTTGCTTGGGGTATCCTGGTTGTGAGATAAGTCCTACACCCTGACTTGAGTGACATTATTATAGGAAGGTGGTATATTCGACGAGGCTTATAGGGAGTGAGTCCCGACCAAGATGACTTGAAAATCACCACTCAGTTGAGACCCTTCTAAAATTTAGTTTGGTTGAACAAGTATACTCGTGAAAACCCTTACTATTTTCGGCTAGGAGTCCGTGATATCGGAAACCGTAGTACCTTAACACCACTTTGGCCTTATATAGGACGTAGTGCAAGGACTATAAGGGAGTAGTCCCAAAATAGTTGCTACGCGATACTACACTAAAAAGAGGTTCTCTTGAGAATATTATTAACCACCGAGTCAGTCGAGAAATTGATAATATCCGAAAGATGGACTAATGACTTTGGGTACTTCTTTAGAACCCTTGTTCTGCAGGTACAATTAACCCTATAGTACCTACCTATTGGGATGGGTATCCCTTGGCTCCGCTCATGTTCCTCTAACCTAGGACCCTTGTGTGCTTGTGTGTGTATGTGCATTGCATCCATAAAGCATCATATCATTCCTAGTTTCAAGGAATTCGATTGTCCTTTGCAAATTCAAAAAGTCTTACATTTTAAAGTCTAAAACATTTTCCAGCTTTTCTTAGAAACATTTGCAATCGATCGTTGAAGTTCTTGAAACCATTGCATTGCACTAGCATCAGGTCTTGCATTGCATTCCCCCCCCCCCCCCCAGTTTCTCATTCTCGGTCCTTTCGCCTTCCAGTGTACCTTTGAGTCATCAAGTTGATTCCTCGACACAGATATCCGACTAGAGCTAACTTTAGACGCCAGATGTCAGAACAAGAGACATATAATGCGGAAATCCGAATGGAGATCGATGAGTTGAAATCAAGCATGACCAAGCTCACTGAGATGCTTCAAGTACTGATTTCCAGAGGAGATCCACCTCAGAGGACCGTCATTCAAGAAGTTTCAAGTGCTGATCCTCCTCCTGTTTAATTGCCACCATCTACTTGGCCAGAGTTTGGTTTACCTTCTAACTACTCTCTACCTCTTGCATCTACTGCTATGATTGGTTAGACTGTCAGACTAGTTTTTCAAGCTCCCGTCCTTGCCGAGACCCGACCTTTGGTCCACACTGTTAACCAGACTGTCCAAGCTTCCTTTGAGAACCCTCCCTATGAGTACAATGTTGTCGGCGTTCAAGGGGAAGACCATGAAAATTTTGTTGAGCCTAAGATTACCCGTGAATAGTTTTAGATCATAAATAAGAGACTCCAAGCTGTCGAGGGTACTAATTTCTTCAACGTAGATGCAAATAATATGTGCCTAGTTTCTGGTCTTGTTTTTCCTACCAAATTCAAGACTCCCGAGTTTGTGAAGTATCAAGGTCACTCATGTTCAAGGGCCCATCTAGTCATGTACTTCCGAAGGATGGTGGCTTACACCAACAATTAGAAGTTGCACATCTGTTGCATTCAGGATAGTTTGAGTGGTGCTTCTCTCAAATGGTATATGAACTTAGAGCATAACAGCGTCCACTGCTTCCAGGATCTCACCAACGCTTTTATGAAGCAACAAAAATACAATTTGGACATGGCTTTTGATCACCGTCAACTTCAACGTATGTCTCAAGGTGAAAGAGAGCCGTTCAAGGAGTACGCTAAGCGTTGGAGGGAGTTAGCTTCCTAAGTTGAACCCCCTATAGTAGAGAAGAAGCTAACAGGAATGTTCATGGATACTTTGTCTCCTTTCTATTGGGAAAATATGATTGGGAATGTCTCTTCAAGCTCTACAGATCTGGTGACTATTGGCCAAAGGTTAGAAGAGGGTTTGAAAAATGGTAAGGTACCCAAAGCTGTCGAATCTTCTAGTGGGGCAAAGAAATCCTATGGGAATTTCCAGAAGAGGAAAGAGGATCAGACTAATGCTATCATGATTGAATCAAGAAGGCCTAGCCATGGACCTCAATCTGCTGATCATCATGTTGGTGCTACTGTTGCTGCTCCACAGCCAGCTCAGACTCCTCAGCGTCTCGTTGTTACACATAACTAGTATCGAAATAGGAATCAATTTGATCATATTCCCATGACTTACATAGAACTATATCCTGACCTGGTTCGACAAGGGCTGATCACTACAAGGGCTTTACCACCTCCTCCTAATCCTCCTCCATCTAGATTTAGGGTTGATCTCTAGTGCGCTTTTCATGATGGTGCCCTAGGCCACGACTTGGAGCATTGTTTTGCACTAAAAGCTAGAGTGCACGAGTTGGTAAGAGTTGGAATACTTGATTTTGAGGATAGTCATCTGAACGTCCATAAAATTCCTTTGCCAGTGCATCAAAAGTGAAGCTTCTGCCTGATCCCAACGGATTATTTTCCCAAACGCCAGTGCTTCAGACAAGACGACTCAGCTTTGTACTGATTTAGTCACTAGGCCTTTATTTCTCGTTGTTTGTACTTTCCTTACTTTTATATTAGTTGTTTGCCTTCAAATTATGTTTTTACTTTTATATTAATGAAGTGAGCATTATGACTTTTGATTCAATTCATTTTGTCCATTTGTTTGCATCTTTATGCTTTATCTTTTAAAATATGCACTTTTGTTCAAGTTTTTTATATGCAAAGATTGGAGGGAGGATTATGAAAACGTTATACCCATAACTACTGTCAGTATGCTTTCAATCAAACTTTGTTGACGATGTAAGGCATTGTTTCAATCCCCAAACACTGGAGAAATAAGGAAGTTATTCCGTTGTTACCCCCTTTCGAGCCTAGAAGTTGGAGTCTCCTTCTTTACAAAAAAACCCGTAATTTTAACCTGGGGCATGGGTAGTTCTCAGTTAACTTGGTTGTGTGTTCTTACAATACACAATTCATATAAAGGTTGCCTTCACAAATTTTCCTTCACACACAGCAAGTAAGTGTTGAAGATGTTTTCCAAGTCAAAAGCCGATGATGGTTCACCATGATCATTTAATCCATGTAGTCACTTTCTTCCAAATAAAAATCAGTCCGCTAAGTCAAAACCTATGAAGGAGACTTAGGCAAAACTGGGGCATCCCGCTGACTGTGTGCTTTAAAAGAATCAGTTCATGAAAAAGTTAGGGATAATAAAAAGAGGAGATCTTTAAATCCTTACCCTGAAGATCCTCAATGTAAAAAAAAAACAAATGTTATAGGGAATTAGTGGTTGCCTCTTCATATGTCGCTTAACTTTTGAACCATCATTACCACCAGTAGTGCAATTCCTAACCTATAGGAACCTGAATGCATAAATATGAGTTAACTGAGCGTAGGACTGAAGATTATCACGTAGATTGGGTGGGTACAAATAAATTTTGAGCCTTTATCCTTTGTTTCATAAACCGTGAACTGTTGCACCCTAAAATTTGCTCAACTTTTTCTTACCTGGTTTATGTTTCATTGCATTATCATCTGCATAGTTATATCATTTGCACATCATGTTACCATTCATATAGTAGGGGATCAAGTGTTATTCTTATCAAGAGAAGCCTAGCAAGAGGTCTCATTCAAGATCGAGAAGTTGTCAAAGTCATCAGAAGGTGGTTTAAGTGCCTAAGGGTTTAGATGTTTGAGTGTGAATCTTCTCCTAACTTGAGGATCAATTGAAGACCATCAGAGGGTTGTGAAGTGTTGAATGTGAGAAGAGGATGTGTATGGAGCTCATAGAATGCCTAGAGGGCCATGAGAGAGTTTAATCAAGTCATTGTGCCAAGTGCAAGAGCCACAGTTGATGTGCAAGCAATTAGGGTTTCATCTGGGTTAATCCTAGGTCAACTGTGCAATTGAAGGGTATCAAAGCCTACTTTTAGGTTATGGAGTTCATGTAATGACATTTTAAGACACTTGTGGTGTTGTTCCAAGATCAAATCAAGAAGATTCAAGAGTGTGGGAAGTTGTTAAATTAGGGTTTCAGTGTAAAATCCCCTGTTTAGTGCCTAACTTCAAGGCCACATAAGTCAAGATACAAGTTTCAAATGTATCTTTGGAAAACATGAAACTTGTAGATCATATCAATACCTTTAATTTGAGTACTATAAGTCCTCAAGGGGATTTATAGAGCTCAAGTTATGGTCCAGACAAGTTACAAGTCCTCAGATGCCTCTGAAATTTGTCTGTGAAAATCATCTGACTTCAAAGCTATTTTTTACCTAGAAGGAGGTTTCACATGAACTTTTGGCAAACATGAAAGTTTTTCCTCATGATATTAGCTTTCTAAATTGTACTAGAAGTCTTGCATATGATTTGTAGAACTCAAGTTATGAGGTTTACAAGTCAGGGGTATTTTGGGAAAGTGAGATTATAGGTCATTTTCAATCATAGGTCAAAATCTCCAACTTGCACTTGTCAAATGCAATTTTGTTTAACATGAAAGTTGTTCAAAATAGGGTTTTTAGCCTAGGCAAAATGTCATGATGGATTGATTGAGCTCATAGCAAGACTTGGTTTGAAATGGTTTCAAAAAGGGAAATTTTCAAATGAATTAAGGAGGGAAAATGCCAATTTTGAGTTATAGGACCAAAACATGTCAAGTGACCACATTTTTTGAATGGAAATTGAATTTTGAACACAATGGCATTACTAGAATTTTGAGTTTAGGCCAAGTTTCATGAGTTGTCATTTGATTTCTTCATTTGCAAGTCACATATCCAAAATCCTTACCAATGCAATTCAAGTGTTCCTTTTGGTCTGAATACACTCACAAGGGAATTTGCAGTTGAAAGGGAAGATTCTAGAACAGTTTCCATGGCAAAATCGTGACTGTCATGTGCAACTTCAAGAGCAAAATCAGAATTTGCAAATTGATGGATTGGGCTTCAAACACACTTCAAAAGCCCATAAAAACATTCTATATATTCATTGCAGTGAATTCGGAGTGTTTTTGGCATTCATTTCGTGAAGAACACTGAAGTTGCAGTTGAAAAATTCCAAGGAGCAAGTGAAATCATGTTTTGAGTTCTAGGCTGATTCAGAGCAAATTGAAGGTTGAAGCATCTTTATCTTGCATCCTTGAAAGATTCTGGAGAGTTTTGAAGCTTGATTCGAGTTCTAGCTACCTCTGTTAGTGGATCTACATCAGGTTAGTAAACTTCAAAATTCCTCTTGATTTAGGGAGATGTAGTTCATATTATGCATGTGGTTAGGATCTAATAGAGGAATAGATCGTTTATGGATTGAAATTGGAGCAATTAGTGACAATTTAGGTTGAAGTGAATTTTCTGTTTGGACACGAGTTGATCTGATCTTAAGGCTATAACATGACTTGGATAGATCAGGATGAACTATGAAGCATGAGGAACATTTCTGTATCATTAGATTTGCAATTGGTGATGTTTGATTTGGATGACATTTCTGAACTTTGATTCGTGTTTTAAAATCTATGGAGAGTTAGCATATTTGAGTAGGAGATTTGAATTCCTGTTGAAATTCTGGAGAGATTGATGTAAGGACTGGTGATGTTTGACCACCTGCAACCACCTGCTCACCGGAGAAGACGACCGGAGTCTTCTCCGGCCACCACACTGAGTCTCACTCAGGCCAGGTTGAATTTTGGAGAAGATGAGTCCATAGCCATCAGATCTTGCCTTTGACCTTGACTAGACCACAGATCCTGTAACACCCTTCTAAACCCCACGGATAATATATGAATAATCAGAGTAAATTTCCATGCATTTACAAAAGGGCATTACACATAACTTTCAAAATATCAAAACCACCTGTCATGCTCATTACTATTTCAATATAAAATTATGCTTTACAAAACTTCACTTTGCATGTAGCACCGGATTCAATTATACCACAATTTTCATAAAAGAAACATTTGTTTTTATCACATAAAACAACATCACTTAGGCACTAAGGCCAACATCATAATATTCCAATGGATATAAACACGTTTATAGAGTACACAATGTATATCTTAAACACAACCGAAGCGATCCCAGTGTTACATGACCAGAGCATGACTCGACCCAACATAATTAAATCACTAAACGGCTACACCAAAAGCGACCTCGTAACTACAAGCAATACTACTCCTTGATACCTGCACCATGTCATGTAGGACATCATTCCAGCAGAAGGGTGAGAAATATTATCATAATAATAATGTATATAATTATATATACACAAATACACAAGCACAAAATACATATATTCCACATTTTCTCACCACAATTCATTATAACTCATCATGTACAATACAACATATATATATATATATATATATATAATCAAATATGGATAGTCACCAAGCATATTCATCATGCACGTATCCATAAATCTCAACATTCCACATGAAAATACACATATTATGTTTACTCACTAATTCCCAATTACACATTCACAATTCTCAAATCAACAATTCATGTTCATAAGCATACTTTCATACAATGATCACATATTCACAACTCTCAATTACACAAGTAATGCACATACGCATATTCCACCATTCTCACCATACTTCATCATAACTCATCATATACTTCACAAAGCATATATATATATATAGGCAAATATGGACAATCATCAAACATATCCATAGTTCACAATTACACAAGTCATGTATATACACCTATGCATAACTTCATACAACAATCATATATTCATTCCATGAGACTCAATGCAACTCAATGCAACTCATGCCATGTGGTACCAACACTTGTTATCATTTTTCGGTTTTTACACTTAAACCGGGTCCGTTCCCTAGACCGATAACAACAAAAGCCTGTTCCCTAAGCTTTCAAACCCCGCTCTAGGTTTGGGACAAGTCACTAGCCTCCACGAAACTAGCAAACATTGCCTCTTGACTAAATGATGCATATGCAATCAACAACAAAATGCACTTAAGACCGATCACACGTCTTAATCCCATGCATTCACATAATTCCTCCCTTCAAGAATTAAACAAGATTGCACACACAACATATCATATAATCAAGTATTCATACTTTTCATCAACATATTTGTCAAACAATGCACGCATATCTTACAATATGTTCTCATGCATTAATTCACAATAATCGGATACAACAAATATGCATTCATAATTCAACCTCATTACTTTTTCAAACAATGCACACATATTCACAATATGTTCTCATGCATTCACAATATCGCATAGAATCAATATGCATTTACACTTCAATATCATTACCACATTTATCAAGCAATGCACACATATTCACAATATGTTCTCATGCATTCTTCACATACAAACAATATGCATATATTTGTCAAAAGACTATATTTCATAATCAATTCCACCATCTAGGATTCACGCCATACGGCTACCCACAGCATATCATATTACAACATGCACAAGCTATACGTTATATAACAAAAGTATTCTGCACAATAACACATCAATCACACACATTCGCGACGGTAAAAATCAACACTACAATATGTTTTCAATTTTCTGCTATAATTGAACTAGGTACAGGCCTCAAAGCCATTTTTTATAGAAAGATAATCTCGTTAACTTACCAACGCTTCGAACGGGGGTCAAAACCGACTTACGGTTCAAGAGTTATGAATTTTTGAAGTTTTCCGAAAAACCAGAATTTTGGCTAAACACGGCTACGGGATTTTGCATTTTCGCCCGAAAATCCGACCGATTCAATTCTTTTTTTCGAAAAAAACACATACTCATACTCACCTAACATATAGCAGTGAATTAGAACCATTAAACACGATTTCTACGACGTCCGATTTTCACTCAAATCTCAAACCCTCAATTATCCAAAAATGTCAAAACTCACAAACTCAACCAAATTCAATCAAACGAAATCCAATAATCACAGCTAAACATTACCTGACTAAACTATGCAATTTATTTTGAATTCTAACCGTTCAAAACTCAATTCTATCGATTTAACTCATTTGCCCTAGAAATGGAAAATAGAGAAAAACACCCAACAAATCCAACACAACTCATACATAATCATACACATTGATCAAATAATAATGTTTCTCACCCTTACCTTAATTGATGTTCCAATGGATGAAAACCTTCAAGAATCCTTAACCCTTCCCTTCTCGATCTTCCTCTTTGCTCTCCTCTCAGGAACTGTGTTATCGTAACTTTCTTTCTCCCAAAAACTTTTCTATTTTCTTTAATCCCAAATGTATCGTGAAAACTCTCTAACTCCCCTAAATCCTTATTTCTTATTTTATTTATTTAATCCAAATAATAATAATAATAATAACTTATAATAATAATATTAATAATAATAATAATAATAATAATAATAATAATAATAATAATAATAACAACAGTAATAATAATAATAATATTAATTATTATATTACCACCAATATTATATGATATTATATTAATATTAAATTCCGCCTTTTATTAAATAGTTCCTATAAATTAAGGACACCCACCCAACACTCTCAGGCACGCCCTCTCATAAGGACACCCCAAAATACAATAACACCAAAAAGACTAAATAATTAAAAATGGGTGTTACAACTCTCCCCCACTTTAATTATTTTCGTCCTCGAAAATTAACTGATGGAAACAATTCTGGATACGCTTCCCGCATCCTGCTTTCCAATTCCCAGGTCACACTGCCTACTGCAGCACTTCATCAAGCCACTTTCACCAAGGATACCTCCTTCTCTCATAGTTGTTTCTCGTTCAACAATTCGTACTAGGAATGTACCAACAATCAAATTATTTCACACTTGCACATCATGCAATTTCCACAAACGACAGCGGTAAACAGTCTAACATACTATTTTCCCCGTGCTTCCGCTGCGCCATTCTGATACAGATAAATGAAACACAGTGTATTCTTCTGAGACTTCAGAGCTCGGTCAACACCAGTTACCATCGTAACTATCAAAACGTGTCCTTTCTTGGATCCTTTTGATCTTTTCCGTTGCCTCTTGCACACTTTCCGGTCCGAGTACAACACTCTCGCCGGATACACATCAACACAAATGAGTCATACACCTCCTACCATACAAATCCTCATATGATGTCATTCCGATACTAGAATGATAACTATCATCGTAGGTAAATTCAACCAACGGCAAATAACTATCCCTCCATTTTCCAAAGAGAATTATATTCTTCTCACACTCCTCGGCAAACCCGACACGAAAGTCATGGAAATACTACCTCATTTCCACTATGGAATATTCAACGGTTACATCAGACCCAGCAGCCTCTGATGCCCAATCTTCGACTTTCCAAAAGTCGAACCAGCATATACGGCCTTAACCACTTCTCTCTCTGCATCTATGATCATCAAAACAATTTCCCCAATCCGGTTACCTCTTCATAGCAACGGGATGATTACTCAATCTACTTTAAAGTCCTGTTTCAATAATACTCTTATTCCAACTCAACAATATCTAGAACACAAACTCCATTACGATGCCTCATGGTACCAATTCCATTAACCCGAAGGTCAGCTCTTCGACTCTAATTCATCAAATTCAATTCAATCTACCAACTCAAACCAGATTCCCGGCCTTCTCGAATATCATCAAGAACATCACTAGTAAGGTCCATCATACTAAGCTTAACTCCACCAGAAGTCTCTTCACAACCCAACTCATATCATAAAATTGCGCAATCAGTCCCAACTATTTTCACCATCCTCATTGGTATATACAAATATTACCAATTCAATGCATCAGCTACTACGACTGCCGTATGGTAATTCGATCTGAAACCATACTCCTTCAGAAGTCCCTATTTATTTCCTCTGCACCATATTCAACTCTTTTTCAAATCAACAAATACCTTAAGTTCTTAAGATCACCAACCATCTCAAATCTCAACTAAACAATTGAGGCTTCCAAACTCCGACACAAACACGCAACAGCAACCAACTCCAATTACTTGTCAGATAATTCCCTTATGTACTTTAAGTTGCCTTAAAGCATAACCAAAACTCGCTGATGTTGTACTTAACATGTCCCCCAATCATATCAATTAAACATCACAAAACACAATAATTTGTTATGTCGGATTCGGCAAAACCAATACACGAGTTGTTGACAGCTTTCCTAACAATTCCTTAAACTTTCTTCACAGTAGAATATTACTACTTCTTCTCCAACACTGATAACTTAAGTTCTCGATGCTCAACATGATCCTCTATACTCTTCGAGTATATCCAAATATCATCGGTTACCCAACCATTGACTCACTCAATTAAGTATGGAGAATCCCATGCCAAACAGACACTCAATCTGTGAGTTATGGCGAAAACACGAACCGCACTTTCCGCACTTACTACAACATCCAAACATATTCCATCAGTAAATAACTTAATTCCATGTCACTACTTCACCATCATATAGAGTATTGTAAGAACTTCCAACGCTTCTCATCTGACGTCATTCTGAGTTACGGTTCTCCCATTAGGACAAAATACGAAAACAACGTCGTCACCATTAGAAGGTCATTCAACACATCTCCAACTCTTAAAATGTTTAAAGTCCAATTACCGATATAGTATCCCACATCTTACTTCCTTTAATAATCACCAGAAGTCACTATCCACCCTTTATATACTCGACCTCATAATCTATTACCGTAGCACACACACCAGACACAAGTCTCAAAACTACTCAATCAATTTAATTCTTTGACTATCCAAATAGACATATAACATGGAGCTCTCAATATCAGACTAGTTTCCACAACTAAGTCGATCACAACCCCACTTCACGTCTTGGCTATCACTACCTTCATTAACACTCAAAATTCCCATCAAAATTAAACATCTCAACACTGTCCTGCGCCGACTCATCAAAACAATTCTTAAGCATTTGGCTTAATTCCAAACAATTCACTGCTCACGCCATTTAAGCTTGTAAGACACGTCTATCCCATCCAACACAATCCCAACTACTATCAACAAGAGATTAAGGGTGATCAGTTCCTCAATTTGTTAATAGGCAGTCGACAATCATAATGGGGCATAAACCGTCTTTACCAAACTATAAGAGCGTTCAACCATACACTAAGCTACAACTCCACACTTGCAGCATCTTGGAGAAGCACCAGTTTCTCCCCCACTTGAATCATTCTCACTCTTGCAGACAAAGGTTAGACAACAAACATGTATCGACAGTGTTTTCACACACATGTCGTATACCAGGGAACAAACAACATTAGACAACTTGGCCGGACGGACCGACCTGCTCTGATACCACTAATGTAACACCCTTCTAAACCCCACGGATAATATATGAATAATCAGAGTAAATTTCCATGCATTTACAAAAGGGCATTACACATAACTTTCAAAATATCAAAACCACCTGTCATGCTCATTACTATTTCAATATAAAATTATGCTTTACAAAACTTCACTTTGCATGTAGCACCGGATTCAATTATACCACAATTTTCATAAAAGAAACATTTGTTTTTATCACATAAAACAACATCACTTAGGCAC
The DNA here is from genome assembly GCA_963859935.3 of Lathyrus sativus. Classification (NCBI taxonomy): domain Eukaryota; kingdom Viridiplantae; phylum Streptophyta; class Magnoliopsida; order Fabales; family Fabaceae; genus Lathyrus; species Lathyrus sativus. The sequence continues at coordinate 61,976,970 of OZ012736.1, forward strand.
TAAGGCCAACATCATAATATTCCAATGGATATAAACACGTTTATAGAGTACACAATGTATATCTTAAACACAACCGAAGCGATCCCAGTGTTACATGACCAGAGCATGACTCGACCCAACATAATTAAATCACTAAACGGCTACACCAAAAGCGACCTCGTAACTACGAGCAATACTACTCCTTGATACCTGCACCATGTCATGTAGGACATCATTCCAGCAGAAGGGTGAGAAATATTATCATAATAATAATGTATATAATTATATATACACAAATACACAAGCACAAAATACATATATTCCACATTTTCTCACCACAATTCATTATAACTCATCATGTACAATACAACATATATATATATATATATATATATAATCAAATATGGATAGTCACCAAGCATATTCATCATGCACGTATCCATAAATCTCAACATTCCACATGAAAATACACATATTATGTTTACTCACTAATTCCCAATTACACATTCACAATTCTCAAATCAACAATTCATGTTCATAAGCATACTTTCATACAATGATCACATATTCACAACTCTCAATTACACAAGTAATGCACATACGCATATTCCACCATTCTCACCATACTTCATCATAACTCATCATATACTTCACAAAGCATATATATATATATATAGGCAAATATGGACAATCATCAAACATATCCATAGTTCACAATTACACAAGTCATGTATATACACCTATGCATAACTTCATACAACAATCATATATTCATTCCATGAGACTCAATGCAACTCAATGCAACTCATGCCATGTGGTACCAACACTTGTTATCATTTTTCGGTTTTTACACTTAAACCGGGTCCGTTCCCTAGACCGATAACAACAAAAGCCTGTTCCCTAAGCTTTCAAACCCCGCTCTAGGTTTGGGACAAGTCACTAGCCTCCACGAAACTAGCAAACATTGCCTCTTGACTAAATGATGCATATGCAATCAACAACAAAATGCACTTAAGACCGATCACACGTCTTAATCCCATGCATTCACATAATTCCTCCCTTCAAGAATTAAACAAGATTGCACACACAACATATCATATAATCAAGTATTCATACTTTTCATCAACATATTTGTCAAACAATGCACGCATATCTTACAATATGTTCTCATGCATTAATTCACAATAATCGGATACAACAAATATGCATTCATAATTCAACCTCATTACTTTTTCAAACAATGCACACATATTCACAATATGTTCTCATGCATTCACAATATCGCATAGAATCAATATGCATTTACACTTCAATATCATTACCACATTTATCAAGCAATGCACACATATTCACAATATGTTCTCATGCATTCTTCACATACAAACAATATGCATATATTTGTCAAAAGACTATATTTCATAATCAATTCCACCATCTAGGATTCACGCCATACGGCTACCCACAGCATATCATATTACAACATGCACAAGCTATACGTTATATAACAAAAGTATTCTGCACAATAACACATCAATCACACACATTCGCGACGGTAAAAATCAACACTACAATATGTTTTCAATTTTCTGCTATAATTGAACTAGGTACAGGCCTCAAAGCCATTTTTTATAGAAAGATAATCTCGTTAACTTACCAACGCTTCGAACGGGGGTCAAAACCGACTTACGGTTCAAGAGTTATGAATTTTTGAAGTTTTCCGAAAAACCAGAATTTTGGCTAAACACGGCTACGGGATTTTGCATTTTCGCCCGAAAATCCGACCGATTCAATTCTTTTTTTCGAAAAAAACACATACTCATACTCACCTAACATATAGCAGTGAATTAGAACCATTAAACACGATTTCTACGACGTCCGATTTTCACTCAAATCTCAAACCCTCAATTATCCAAAAATGTCAAAACTCACAAACTCAACCAAATTCAATCAAACGAAATCCAATAATCACAGCTAAACATTACCTGACTAAACTATGCAATTTATTTTGAATTCTAACCGTTCAAAACTCAATTCTATCGATTTAACTCATTTGCCCTAGAAATGGAAAATAGAGAAAAACACCCAACAAATCCAACACAACTCATACATAATCATACACATTGATCAAATAATAATGTTTCTCACCCTTACCTTAATTGATGTTCCAATGGATGAAAACCTTCAAGAATCCTTAACCCTTCCCTTCTCGATCTTCCTCTTTGCTCTCCTCTCAGGAACTGTGTTATCGTAACTTTCTTTCTCCCAAAAACTTTTCTATTTTCTTTAATCCCAAATGTATCGTGAAAACTCTCTAACTCCCCTAAATCCTTATTTCTTATTTTATTTATTTAATCCAAATAATAATAATAATAATAACTTATAATAATAATATTAATAATAATAATAATAATAATAATAATAATAATAATAATAACAACAGTAATAATAATAATAATATTAATTATTATATTACCACCAATATTATATGATATTATATTAATATTAAATTCCGCCTTTTATTAAATAGTTCCTATAAATTAAGGACACCCACCCAACACTCTCAGGCACGCCCTCTCATAAGGACACCCCAAAATACAATAACACCAAAAAGACTAAATAATTAAAAATGGGTGTTACAGATCCAACGGCCACGACTTAAGATTTTATTTGAATTTCTGAGGATCAAAATGCAGGCGTTTCATTTAATGCGTTGGCACGCTCCTGGCGCTTGGATTGCTTGACCAGTCTCCTCATCCAGTGGCTCATGTTTTATTCTGAGTTTCTATTTTCTTTTATTCATTTTTATTATTTTAAATGCTTTATTGATTCAAAAAATCCCAATAAATTCAATTTTGATCCAAAAATTATATCAAAAATATCTCCATGATCTTGAGAGAATTTGTGATTTTCTGAAATCAATAAAATTCATTTTCATGCATTTTTCAATTTAATTTGAATTTTCTCATTTTGTTTAATTCTTTTAATTTTGCATAATTGGTCATCTGTTTTGATGAATTTTGTTCTTCCAATTGGTGATGAATTTTGCTTTGATTTTTTAGTATGTTTTAGGGTAGATATTCATGTTCCCTTAGGATTTTGGTTGGAATTTTAGAACACTTTTAGGTTCTGTTTTAGGTGTTGAGATTAGAGCCCTCCCAAACTTGTGGATCATCTCGGTACCCTTCAATCTAGATTTTATTTAGGTGACTTAGAAGTTGAATTAGGCTTTAATACTTTAACCCTAGGTTTTTCAAACATGTACGTTCCCCTAGGAATTTTATTAGAATTTTACAACTTTGTTTTCTATTTTAGTTGTATTTTGCAAGTTGCTTGTGCTTTTAGTGTTCTATTTTGTGTGCCTTTGCTTGCTTGGTCTTGTTGGTGACTTTGGAGTTGGATTTGCTTGGTTTCCTTTTTGAGAGGTATTCTGGACTTGGTATATCTGCTATGACTTGAAGATTGGAGCTTGGAGTTGAAGTTTCCTTTTCTTTTAGGAGTTGTTTTAGGAGCTTAGGAAATTAGGGTTTTAGGAAGAGCCATTAGAGCTAGTTTTGATTCTTTCATCAAACATAGAATGCATTGTGTGCTTCTATTCTATCCAATGATGTAAAGTCCTCCTAGGGAAACTCCATCTCTCCTTTGGAGGGATGTGTGGTATGCCCATAGTTGAGTAGAACTTTGAGGATACCTTTCCATTTCAATGTTGGTACTTGATGATTTCCTTTGGTTTTCATTTAGTTCTTAACATTGCAACCTTGATCTTAGTGATTATTCCTCTGCTTGGAGTGTGCTTGCTAGAGCTTGAAGATGAAGTTGGATGAAACTTGAAGATATAAGCTAGCTTGAGGATGAAGCTTTTTGGTGTTAACTTTGTTGTCAAGAGGATCTGTTGTTTAGAGTTGTTGTCTGCTGAAGACTGTTGCTGTTGTTTGGGCTGCTTTCTCTGTTTCTTTCTTGTCTACTTGCTTGTGTTGATTACCTCTAGGTTTGAGGTGGAGTTTGTCTCCTCTTGCTTGTCGTTTTCTCCCTTACCTCTCTTATACTGTTGCATAGCATGCATTTTACTGTTTATTGTTTACTGTTTGCTTTCTTTTGTTGTTTTCCCCTAGGATCTCTGATTTCCTCTGTGCAAGAGGGAATTATGAAAGACATTAGGTTTTGACCCATGCATGATAATTGTAGGTAGATTCCCATTTCAACCATAGTTTTAGGGTGTCTTTCTTTTTCTCATCTCAAAACAATTCAAAAATACAGTAATAAAGTTAATTGAAGTCGTACGTTACGAGCCTTAAGCTATCTGGGAAAAGGTTGGTGGAGGGTCTCTCTCCAGTAATCTGGATGTTAGTGTGGTACCCTTTGGGTGACATACGAAGCGTTCACTCCTAGGTCATAGTCTCAAGTGCGACTGAGATTGCAAACATTCTAAAAAACATTTCTTTCGTAAAAAACTCAAACAAACATTCAAACCCTGTTTTTGTCCTCTTGGACCTTTAATCAGGAAAACCCTTTCAAAAGGAGATAAAAAACTGTCAGACAAGCTTGTGTCTTCCGTAGCCCGAACTACGTTTGCTCTGATCTTTCATGCCATATGAAAGTACGTAGGCACGAGATGCGACATCTCGGCGAGCAACCTTCCCCCCTTTAACCCGTAGTTAGGCGAACTACGTTGACTCTGATTTCTCGTTCCAGACGGGAATATGTAGGCATAAAGTGCGATACTTTGCCGAGTCATTTTCTTTTCTTTTTAACCCAGACCTTCTGAGTAGATAGATGAACATACCCTAGTCAAAAAACAAGCGTGGATCTCGTCGAGTACGACGGACGTGAGGGGTGCTAATACCTTTCCCTTGCGTAACCGACTCCCGAATCCAGGATTTGGTTGCGATGACCATTCCTTTCCCTCTTTGCGTTAGGTTTACTCTGAGCGTTTCGTTTCCCTCTTGTGGGATAAATAACGCACGGTGGCGACTCTTCTGTCATAGCCGGCGCCGATTTTCGCAGTAGCGACATGAACCAGGCCACGTTACAACCCTCAAAAGACCTAACTGAAGCAAGGTTATTTTGAAACCGTACTACACCAAGGTTATGAAAGCTGACTCCAAAAGATTTTTGCAAATCAATAATTTTGGCAGTACACCTTTGTTTTAAACTTTGAGCATCTTGAAACATCGTGTTCTGACCAAAAACTCATTTATTTTTCATCTTTCAAAAATGATTTTGGTTTCAAAAGTTGCATGAACTTTTCATTACCATGTTTGTATGAATACTTTTGTTTTCAAACTGGCTTTCCTCTACGGAATTTTCAAACAATGAGAAACTTGGTCGGTGATCCTATCAGGGGCAAGCTCTTTTCACATCCTGTCGAAGAATCAATTTGAGATTTGTTCAAGGCAAGTTCTTCTCAGAATCAGTTTATCCAGAAGATCCTTCAAGACCTATACTGAGGGAGGCCTTTTAGGGGCGTAGTAGCGCAATCACCTACAGAATCAGACAAGCTGAAGTAATTAGCAGTTTATCTATAACAGACGGTTTCATCTGGGGCAGTTTACTTGAAGGATCCCTATGCAGTTCTTCATCCTTCCTACAAGGACCATCAACTTGATACAGTTTAGAAGTGTGGAAGAGATGTGTTCAACAGTAACATCTTTGGTCCCCAAGCAGAATGACATTGATCTCTGTGTTGAGGAATCAATTCTCCAGTCTTGTCATCTCACCAAAAGAGTCGAGCCTTGTCGTCGGCGTGTGAATTTGAATTTGATCATATATCATAGCATTATTCTTATAGATATGCATATCATGATTGTTTCATCCTCGTTTGCATTCCTCCCGAGGTCATGGCGTTAGTCATGTCTTACCTTGTGGTCAAATTCCAACTTACTTAGCATCTACCAAACAGTTTTTGTCGTGTCTATCTGATGTTCTTCCAGATATGAAATTTCTTACCCAATTGTTTTCCCGAATATGTCTGTCCTTGCCTTACACCTAATATCACTCTCAGATATTGTGATTATACCTTTCATTCCAAGCCATTATGAGATGTCTGGTATCCTTTTTATCCACTATCATTCTCGGATGTCACCCTTATTTATGTTTTCTCTCTCTGATGTTTTTCTAGATTGAGTCTCTGTTCTGATATTCTTCCAAAACTTATCTGATAGTGTTCCAGATATTCCCTTTGATTCTGATGTTTTTCCAGAATCTTTTCGATGTTTTTTTGAATTTGTTTCTCTCTCTCTGATGTTTTTCCAGAGTGAGTCTTTGTTCTGATGTTCTTCCGGAACTTATCTGATGGTTTTCCAGATATTCCTTTTGATTCTGATATTTTTCCAGAATTTATCCGATGTTTTTCCAGATTTGTTTCTTTTTTTGATATTGTTCCAGATTGAGTCTTTGTTTTGGTGTTCTTCCAGAACTTATCTGATGGTTTTCTCGATATTCCTTTAATTCTGATAATTTTCCAGAATCTATCCGATGTTTTTCTGGATTTGTTTCTCTTTCTGATGTTTTTCTAGATTGAGTCGTTGTTCTGATGTTCTTCTAGAACTTATCTGATGGTTTTCCAGATATTTTCCTTTGATTCTAACGGTTTTCCAGATATTTTCCTTCGATTCTGACGGTTTTCCAAAATCTACCCGATGTTTTCCGGATTTGTTTCTCTTTCTGATTGAGGCTTGGTTCTGATGTTCTTCCAGAACTCCTTTGTTGCTTATCTGATATTCGTCCAGATATGTCTTCAAACTTTTCCCGTACATTTAATGCTTTCCTAAATGTTTCGGATGTACCTTCCGAGACTTGTCTTCATCTCATGCTCTTCTAAATGTTTTCATTTTGTTTTTGGATATGTCCCAGAGTTTATTCGATCTTTTTCCGAGTATCTCTGGTGCGTTTCCGAGTTCATTCGAGGTTCTTCCGGATGTCCCGGATATTTGTTTCTTTGTCCCTGATATATTTCTCATATTTCCCCTTGCTTCATTCAATGTTTTTCTAAATGTTGTGACTCTTTTCCATCCAGTTCCATTCATGGATGATGTTTGTTGCTTCCTCCGTGTTACTGCCTCGCCCCAGTGTGTGGCTACCCGTCGCGTCTGTCCTCTGTGTCGTCATGTTGTCTACATCCTTGCGTTTATCATTCACATCATATGCATCATACTAGATTCATAGCATTGACGGCATCATAGTCGTTCCATTTTGTCCATAACATTGCATAGCACTGCATCTAAGGGCAAAATTTTTGGTTATCTGTATTTAAATACCTTTCACCATGATTTCATGAGGATGTTCATCGCTTAAATCATCCGGTGAAGCTATTTAAATAGGGACAACTGTCATACCCCAAATTTTACCTTTAAATTATTAGGATCATTTCGCATTCCATCTCATTCTGTATTGCATTTTATCTAACCACTAACCGGTTTGCCCAGTCTGTTGGGTTTTGCAGGAAAATCACATTGTGTGCGATTTAATTTATGAAGGGTAAAAGGGTCATTAATTTGCAGTCTGCCGACAATTTATGAAGCCAATGCGTCATCAGGAATTCTTCAAGTGATTAGGGGTTCTCGTGACACAATACTTTTTATTCAAGAGCCGAGATTTAGTCGTCAGTTGGATTTCAGAAGTGCCTGTTGATTCATAAACTGTATGGAGCTGAGTGTGTTGCAATATAAGTGGATTCAGGTTAAATCGGTGTGAGGGTTTGCTTTGAAGAATTTATTCTGACAAACACATGTTTTCCTGCTTTCTGCTAGTCGACAGTCGATTTTTAAAGAAAACAATGGAGTTTCGGTTCGTGTTGAATTTATAATGAACATCTTTTGGTTTTGTCATGATTATTAGCCGAGCTGGTTCAAGTTACCGAGTTAAATCATTCGAGATACAATTTGAATTTTCAATGCGGAGGACAGTTTGTTTCGCCGTTTAATCAGATTTCTCTGCTTATCCGTTTAAGGCCATATTCATTGATATTATTATCAGGTACAAATTAATTTGCAAAGGGATTTGTTTGAACTCAGCAGTTACGTCAGATTTAAATCGTACAAGATGATCAATTGTCGAATTCGGAGTTTGGAACGTCAACGCTTAATCAGATAATTTTAATTGAATGAATTTACTCGGGCGAATTTATTTTGATGGTTTAATCAGATGGAGTCCGTCGCTTAAATTTAATCAGATGAATTTTAAGCGAATGAATTTAATCGGATGGATTTAGTTGGATAAATTTAATTAAATGAAGTTATTCGGTTGAGTTTAATCGGATGAATTATCAGGAGAAATTTGATCGGAGAAATAAAATCAGTTTATTAAGAAAGATGGAATTTATTTATTAAAATTCTATATTTTTATTACAATGTACAAAATAGTACAAAATTGATTCCTAAGCTCTAAAGATTCTAATTTTTCTAAGATTTGTCTCCGGGTCCATTTCTTCATCTTTCGACTTTTCGGACCTGCAAAAATCGACAACAGATGAAAAACAAGTGTTAATGGTTAGAATTAATCAGAAATGGTTTTTTGTTCGTAATCTGATACCCTCAGTTAATTCATCATCGGGTAACAAGTAAATGCCACCGCACCCCCCCCGACATTCTATTTTCCGACCCCAGCACGGATCCGGCAATACCTGTTCAAGTTTATTCTGAGAGAGAGAAAAAGTGATTTGTAGAAAAGTGATTATTTGGAAAAAGTGATTTTTCTGGTTCTAGCCAAATAAGACTTAGGACATCCAAATCCATGGAAATCCCTAACAGAAAATCCATGGATATCCAAGTTCAGCAACTACATTTCCTCAAACTTCTGAACCAAAACGGATCAAACAAACTTTCCCAAATTTCAGCAACAACAAAATCGCCCCAGATTCCTACTCCAAAACAAGTCAAAACAACTAAAACAAAATCATCCCGATATAAAAAAAATCGTAACAGCAAATCCGCATAAACAGCAACAAAATTTATTTCAACAAATCAAACCTAGAAACCGGATAAAACGTGAAGCAATCCAGGCCCAGAACCAGCAATATAAAACATCATTGGTTCATCAAAGGAATGGGGCAAGAACATCATCAGTTCAGACGAAAAAGAGGGATCATCAGTTCAGATCAGAAAAGGAGGGAACAAAGCACATACGCGAAAAATGGCATCACCATCATCTGTGAAAATTTCATCAAGAACACAAAAGGGTCACGAACCCAGAACTCAGAGAGACGCCATTTTTTCGTCTCACCATCATCGTTCATCATCATCACCACCGCGAGTCACCATGCAAGCCAAACGAAACATCCTCTCCCATGCAAAATCAGGGACTCAGAAGAACAGAGCTTCATCATCATCATCTACCCTCATCATCAGAATCAACAACGATTCAACACCTTCATCCGGAGCCGCTTCAAACTCGTGAAGGGTGAGCAACTCCTTTTTCATGCTTACTGTTTCAGTATTTCAGGTTCGCACAAAGAAGATGATGACGGAAATGGAAGCCGGAAAATGGAGGGGAGCGAAAAGCGAAAGCTCAGAGGAGCTTCAATGGCGCCGCGCAGCTGCTAGGAGAAGATGAGAGGGATAAAACCCTAATGCTTCAACAACATTGCCACTTCCCCCTTTTTATTGTCTTATTATTATTTTTTATTATTTTTTATTATTTATTTTAGAATTTGTTAATGTTATTTTAGTTTTTAATCATAACTTAATTAAAACCCAACCTATCTTAAAACCTTTTTTTCTTAAATCATAATTAAAACTTATTCTTTTAAGAAATTATATTTAAAACACTTTTTTAAAACACTTAATTTAAAACATAATTAAAACTTTTGTAACATTTAATTAAAAAAAAACTTAATTGAAAAATTCAATTTAAAACTTAAGCTAGAACCATACTTTAAAACAATTTTTTTAAAACAAAAACTTAATTAAAACTTAATTTATTGATACACTTCTTTTTTTTCTTTTTCTCTTCTAACTACAAATTTCAAATTTTGTAAATATTAACTTCTGATACTTAAAATATATTAAAACTTTAAAATTTTAACTGGAAAAATTAAAACTCCTTTTATAAATCCTCCAACTAATTTTAAGCCTTTTTTTATATGTCTAACATTTCACTTTCAGTTTCGAATTGAGCCGTCACTTAATTGCGGATTTGATCCCGGACCTTGCCGTTTAATTTCGTCTAATTTTTATGTCGTTCCTTTCATGTTTCTCAGTTGTACAGTTAATAAATATTTTTCCGTATTTCATTTCAGGGTTGTAAATTATGTGAGGCAATAGTCACTTTCATTTCGTTATTATTCTTGCATTTTTCATAGTTGTAATTTATGCGAGGACATCGTCGCTTTTCAATTCTGTTATCATTCTTGCATACTTTTCCATATTTCAATATTGTCGCTTGATAATTATTTTTCATTACATTATTCACCGTAATTTCCCTTCCGAAGGAATAGGTCTAGCCGTTTTACCGTCGTGTGAATAGTCCTTACCTTTGACTTTTTCACCATTTAAGTCCTAATTGCCTAGGCGTCCCGCCACGGACAAGCTTTACCCTTTACCCCTAACATTAGGATAAGGAGTCGCTGTACTCCGTATTAGGGATCCCGCCATGGAATACTTATTTTACCCCTTTTAAATTCAATTCGATTACAACGTAGAAATAAGAGTCTCTGCACTCCACGAAAGCGCTTCCTTAAGAACACATATTCCCCATTGAAACCTTGACCACAGTCAAGAAGTTTCTTTTCCTCCCTTTCAAGGGGAACTACGATTACCCTGATTCCATCCCCTACCTCGGATACGTAGGCACAAGATGTGAGTCTTGGCGAGTAATCTTAGGACTAACCCTTAGGTCTTTCTTTTAACATTTAACCCTTAGCATATACCCTTAAGCAGATAATTTAGCAAAATAGCAACATATTAAACAAGAGGTTCCTGTAGAGTACCACAGAAATTTAGGGTGCCAATACCTTCCCTAAGCTTAACCAACCCCCGAACCTTAGATCTCTCCCCGCAATGCAAAATTAGGTTTTTCATTTCTTTGACCTTTCCTTCGGATAAATTAAAGACCAGTTGTGAACTAAAGATGTGATTCAAATTAATTAATAATTTGATATCCTATTCTCACCACAACATTAGCCATTGACTGGACCCAATTAACTTTAAACATCCAATCCATGCAATCTTCTTTTTTTCTCTTCCTCTGTTGAGGTACCTCATACTTTTGATTCGGTCTTTAACGAACTTTCTCTTTCACTCTCTCCTTATCCTTAGACAGACCTTAATGTACACCTCAATTCTTGAATTATAGAATTATGTGAATTATTATGTTTTGCGTATTTATTTATTTGTGAGTGATTGGTTAAATATGGGTGCCAGGGGGTGTAACCTTGAGGTGAGAGTGTAGAGAATGATTAGAGACTGGTAAAGGTGGTCTAGAATTATTAGAGTCAATTCTTAATAATTAAATAATTTTTTTTAATTGAATTATATAATTAAAATGAGAAAATTGAATAGTAGAAAATAATGAGTATTAGTAGTATTTATATTAAAATAAAATTAGAGATGATAAGGGCATTTTGATGAATAGGGAAATAAATTAGGGTAATTTAAGAAGTCTCTAATTGAGGGATTATGTTACTAATAAAAATGTTACTAAGGAGTTGTGAGAGTTTTCATACTTAAAATCAGAATTTGGTGGAAAGAGGAAGAGGCAATGGCTATGGCATAGGAAAAGCATCCATTGAAAAAGCTTTAGAGATTTTTTTCTAGAAAAGGCTAAGGTAAGGGGGAGAATAATCTTCAATAAGAGCTTATGCATGAGGGGTAGGGTAGATGAGTCATTAACCTCCAACAGGAATGATGGTTGTGATATTTATGTGTGTGTTCTTGAGGAGTGATATTCTCTTGATTATCTTGATGTGAATTTTGTATGAATTGATGTTTGAAATTATGAATTGCATATGTATGTGTGTTTTCCACCATTGTTGTAATAATGAAGGTTTTAGAGATGTGATTTGATGATAATTTGATGAATAGGTGATTGAATTGGTATGTTAATTGGTAGAATTAGGGTTTAATAAGAGTGGGGCTTTAATATGAGAAAATAGATGTTTGAAATAATCTATTTTGGTGTTAAGTGTTTGGATGGTTTCATAATAGTAAAAGAGTTTCAAAATACGTAAAAATTGATTTTTAGGCAAAAACAACAATTTTCCAAAAAAAAATGAGCTACCACATACGAGCTGGGAGCCGCTACATAGATGCTATGTATCAGCTCCAAACTGACTGAATGTTCGTTTTTCTTTGTTGCACTGTCCGACAATTTTGCCCATAACTTTCATTCCGCAAGTCCAAATGAAATGACGTTTAAAGCATTGGGAAGATAACATGCAGAGCTACCTCATGAACTACTTGAGGATGATGCTTTTGTAATGATTTTTTTCGTGTGAATTGAGATTATGATGACGTCATTATGTTTGAGGTGGTATTTATGACTATTATGTTGTTGCATGTATGAATAATAATCTAATTGAGGAGATTGATTAAATAATTGAGTTGAACTAAATTATATAATGTTGTTGCATGCTTGTGTTGCATTATTGATTTATAATGTGAATTTTATGATTGTGGTGTGATGTAATCTAGACTTTAGTTGTCAATGCATTTATGTTAGGATCAGAGAGGGGTCTTAACACTATGATTTGATGGTATGATCATGCATCATAAGAGTTGTGTCAAGAGGCATGTTTCCTAGTTCAGATAAGGGACTAGTAGCTTGTCCCAAGCTTAGAGTGGGGGCTTAGAGCTCCGAGAAAGGGCTCGATGTTCGCAGATATTACAACCTGGTTCATATAAAGAACAAAATGTTGGGTTAGTACCATATGCATATGCATAGAGTTACATAGTCGAGTTGCATTTCATAAAGAATTATATGCATAATTATTGAGTTGTGATTGATTGATGAGTTTGGGTGTGAGATTATGATGAGATATAGTGTGAATGAAATTGTGTAGAGAATGTTGTGTTATTATTCCACCTTGCAGTATATGCCTGTTAATATTGTTTGTGATTTCTCACCCTTTTGTTGTTATTGTTGTGGTATGTGCTCCTCTTCGGGGTAGACATATAAGCAGGTAACTGAGTAACTGCTTTAGAGTTGGAGGAAGGCAAGAGGTTGTTTCTTCATTTTCTTTTCTGCATTTAGTTTACGTGATCCGATATGTAACACAGGGAATGTTTTTTGATTCTTGTTTAATATTTTTGTTAGAGAGTTGATGTTTACTCTCATATTTGATATTTATATGTTTGATGCCTTACAATAGATAGTAACGGATCATACGATAGGCATCAAATAATCCTCATAACCCCTAGTCCCTAAAGAACTACTCACTCATAGTGAGGGAAACTACAATTGCAAAGGTATTCATCATCAAACTCATATTAATCAAGCACAACAGGTGGATAATATAAAGAGAATGAATTATAAAACCTAAATTATGAAAAACCTTTTTCAACAATTTCTCCCTTGGAGACTTGAGTTACAGAGAAAAGTAAAACATAAATACGTAGAAACTAGGAATGAAAATTATGACAAAAGTTGAGAACCCTAAAATCATAATAGGCTATGAGTTTTATAGAAAAATAGTAAAAGTGCATAATATATTTGGTTCAATGAGAATTATTTAGATTTGAGACAAATCAAATATTACCTAAGAGCTACAATTAAGAGAGAATCAATCCTAGCAGCCCCTTGGTTTTTGTATGGGAGAAAATGTCTTTTTTGCCGTTTTGCCCCGTTTTGCTTGTCTTTGATCCCTCCTTGTCTTGAATGTTGAAATTAGTAAGAAAGCACAAACTGAAGCAAAAAACATGGAAACTGAAATTAAATCGAAAAAAATTGGGAAAATACTAAAGAAAAACGACTAAAAATAACGATGCAATGACCACTTATCAATACTCCTCCTACTCAAGCTCTCCTTTACACCATCATCAAATTTAAGTATCAGGAAAATAGAAAGGTTGATTATGTGGTGTGAAAGCTTACTAAGATCGGGCATGCAATTGCCACTTGAGTTATTTAGTGATGATGATTAGGACAACGAGTAGTCATTGATTGCTTGATTTATTTGCTTGTTGTTGTCGCTACTGCAAAAATCGGCGCCGACTATGACAGAAGAGTCGCCACCGTGCGTTATTTATCCCACAAAAGGGAAAGGAAACGCTCAGAGTAAACCTAACGCAAAGAGGGAAAGGAATGGTCATCGCAACCAAATCCTGGATTCGGGAGTCGGTTACGCAAGGGGAAGGTATTAGCATCCCTCACGTCCGTCGTACTCGACGGGATCCACGCTTGTTTTCTATCTAAGGGTGTGTTATTCTATCTACTCTATAAGTCTGGGTTAAAAAGAAAAGAAAATGACTCGGCAAAGTATCGCACTTTATGCCTACGTATTCCCGTCTGGAACGAGAAATCAGAGTCAACGTAGTTCGCCTACCTACGGGAAAGGAGGGGAAGGTTGCTCGCTAGGATACGGCATCCTATGCCTACGTACTTTCATACAGCATGAAAGAACAGAGCAAACGTAGTTCGGGCTACGAAAGACACAAGCTTGTCTGACTGGGTTTTTTTATTACCTTATGAAAGGGTTTTTCTGATTAAGAGTCCAAGCGGACAAAAATGACACTTTGATGTTTGTTTTGAATCTTTTACGAAAGAAGTGTTTTTTAGTTTGTTTGCAATCTCTGACGCACTAGAGACTATGATTAGAGAGTGACTACGTCGCATGTCACCCTAAGGGTACCATACTAAGCAGTCAAATTACTGAAGAGTGACCCTCCAGCAACCTTTTCTCAAATAGCTTAAGGCTCGTAACGTATGACATTGAGTCTTAGTAGAAGATCTATATTATTTCCAATGCTCACTGTGTCAACCATGCCCCCTGGCTTGGGTTTTTACACCCCCTCTTACCATTTACTTCATGTTATCTGCTGCCAAGGCTACCCTAGAGGCCCCTTGAGTTAACCAACATATTCCTATCATTGTTGCTCGGACTATGGATGACCAATCTCGAGTTTCTACTACCCTAGCAAAAACTGATTGAGATCTGGACCATTTGGGTGTGTTGCTTCAGGATCGGCCATTCCCCTTCTTATATTGCCTGCCATCCTTTCTGCCCGGGTTCCTCGTACTCCCGCGGAAGGTGTTGCTACTATGTCTAAGGAGGATCTAGCCTACCTCCAAAATCTTCCTGAGGCGGACAAGATGGAGCTTTTTTTTAGGCTACCTTCTACTTTTATCGTGCAACTTTCTGTTTTCATTAGCTGATGTTGGTCTGGGCGACGTCCTCGCCATGGATAATCTTTCCAAAGAGAGGGGAATCTAGAAAGGGTAGTTTATAGACTTAGAGCATAAGCGATCCAAATTTCAAGATGAGACATCTGCTCTCCAAGAAAAGGCCTAATGTGTTGAGGTTTTCTAGGAGGAGGCGAAGGTCCACAGATCTCCTTCCACTTTGGCTGCTCAGATCAAAAAGTTGGAGACTTCATTAGAAGTAAAGAAAAAACATTGTCAAGAGATAACTTATGCCGCTACGTAGGTGAATTATCGTGCTGATGAGGCTTAAAAAGCCATTAAATAAGAGAATGAGTCCTCTGTTGAAGATCAGAGGGCTCATGATGGCCAAGTAGCTGAGCTAAAGGAGAGAATTCAGGAGTTTCTTCATTATACTCTAACTAATGTGTATGTAGCTTTCGACTAGATAGTGGACCAGGAAAAATAATTCCTCTTGGAAACCCTCATTCCTAGCACAGAACATGACCCTTTCAAAGTTGTTCATGATAGAGCCTTGGTGGAAAATCGTGGTGCAACATTCCAGAGTGAGGAGGTTTAACTTTTCTTCCATTTATCCTATTTTATTTTTTATTTGTACTTGTAATGTTAGCAGGCCTTTATACCATTGCAAAGATAACATTATTTATATATTTTACCTTTCTGCATGGTGTATTTATTCAAATTCTCCTTTGTTCCACCATATACGTTTCTAGCCTTCAACCTTTAAATCAATTTATGGGTCATTTTCCTATTGCGCCAGGACATGTTCATCATCTCAGGGACTTTGAATTTGTTTGTCTCGTATGTGCTACTTCTTTTTGGCGTATTTATTGAACTTTGTGGTCTCAACTGAAATCTCATCATTACTAGCCTTGATCAGGAAGAGTTAGGGTTGTTCTTCAGTGTCACTAGGAGCCGTCCCCGGCCAAAGGTAAGATTCATTTCCATGCCCCTGGGATTATCTTAGTTTGGGGAGGATGTCTCTAGACTCCACCATCTACGCTTTTGCAGTAGCTAGTTCTTAAGATGGGGGTACGACAACTACACTTGAAATGTGATCTCCAAGTGTTAAATCTACCTTTGAAGAGGGGATTACTCCATCCTCCAGAGGTTTATAAGAACCTTTGCATTTGCAATGTTCCTCATAGTTAGCAAATTAATTGTTGAAATAGCATAAAACTTTACGGAATACTTATCTCGTCGAGAAAGTCGTAATGAAAGTGTATTCTACTTCTCTTTTACTCAATATTTGACCGAACACATAATTGAGACTTATTATAGTTTGAGCATCTATTGAACGACTTTGCTTTACAAGGATATGTATCATTTGCACCAGAGATATGGCCATCATCTTTAGACGTCTGGAGGTTACGCTGCCTCTCAAGGGGTCTCATCCGTGTTATTTTGTTCGAGGGGCAATTCAGGGCGGCCAATGTCTTTGTAGCTATCTTGAATGTCCACGACCGTAGAGGACACATCATCTTTAGGTGACGACCCTCAATTGTCTCTTATGAATAACAGACTAAGTTGTTTATCTCTTTCATTTCTTTACTTTTGGTTTGAAGTTGGTCTCTAGTGATCCTTCAAAATTCAATTAATGGTGTACTCGAAAGGGATGTTGAAAACTACCATCACGAATCCGATAGGAGTAGCCTAGATATGGCTCAATTTAAAATCACTATTAGATAAGTGATTAGTTTTCTTAAAGGTTTCTTCAATACGTCTCCTTACAGCCAGTGTCGATTGAGGCTGGTTTTTCTTCTCTATTATATTATCTCCAAGTGAATTGGCAAAACAGGGGCATTTAACTTGCTAAGACGAGCCTAATGAGGATATCTTTGATGGTGCCTCCACACGAAATTGCTAGAAACCCGGGGGAACCTTCCTCGTGTTCTCTCTTTTATATTAAGGGTGTGGGATTTGTTATTCTGGAAGGTTAGTTCGTCTAATGATCTAAGGCTAATGGATCTCCTCTATCGTATGCATTCAGATCTAATTGACGGAGATTTAATTGTTTGCTCACGTCAAATTAGAACTTGTTACGGGAGTTCCACTGTCTAGAAGGTATCACATAGGTGTTCTTTCAGCTATGGGATTTTGATAACTAGCGGAAACTTCGCACTCAAGGTTATGTTTATCTTCTCCCATCTTTGACATCCTAACGCCACTTGATTCATGTCTCGTGGTTTAGTATCAATCGGCGTAGAATAGGCGCTTCAATGATGGATCATCACCGAGTTTTATGACGTTGTGGATCTCAACGATGACGATCAACTATGGTAGAATAAAATCATAATATATAACATATATCGTCATTGCGATGCACTAGTTGATCATCTATTTCTCTCAGTTCCGATCATCTATTTGGCTTTGGGTCAATGATGATCTACCGATGGAATTTCGCGAGTTATTTCTCACAGACAACGCCAATCTGGCTTTAAATTGAGGGTGATCTACTTGTGGAATTTCACGAGTCATTTTTCACATATGACACTGCTATCCTGTTATGGAATCAGGATTAATATGTATCAATGGTGAAGGATTCTAAGCTGATTGTGTTGATCTCTAATACAGTGGTGCGGATTGTACCTGTAAAATTAATACTTCAACGCTCAAATCAATTTAAAATTTAATATGGGTGTAATAAAAAAATAGATATCGGAAAAATGTACCTTAAGTATACGTTTAACAGTCTTGGTTGAGTTTACATTGGGTTGGTCTTTGACATTGGCAGACACTAAACAATTATAAACCAAATATATCAAAAAATATTGTTTTCATCTTAAAAAAAAAACATTTTCTCTATTAAAAATAAAAATAAAAATCTAATAAAAAATATAAATATTTAAGAAAAAACAAACTTTCTCAATTAAAGACAAAATATTTTTTTGATTAGTTTTGTAATTGTAGTTAGTAGAATAACAATTGTCAATCATCTATTAAATATCTTTTCGTTTAGTTTTGTAATTGTTAGTTTTATGGAATGAATTCTAAGAGTTTACAACAAGAGTTATCTTGTGTTTATTTATCTATTAAGAAAGATAGAATTTAATACTTTGATTATAAAAGGATTCTTTTTCAAGGATTCTTTACTATATAAATTAATCTGACACGGTGTAGAAAGAATATTCCAGAGGTGAGATGCTTTCTGTGTTTCAAAAGAAACTGAGAATTTACAATACATTTATTATAAAGAGATAGACATAAAAAAATTTAAATATAGAAATTTTACTTCCTCTAAAAAATAGAATAATTTCCAATTTTAAAATAGATCCACCGATACCTCATTGATGTCGTTCTTTCTTTAAATGAAACATTCAATTTCTATTTTGAGGAATGGATAAAATCATAATAACTCAATATTAAATTGATTCAATTAATGAATCTTTCCAAGTTAAAGAAACTCAATTAAAGAATTGAATTTTTCAAACATATGCTATTTTCGAATAAGTACAGACAAGAATCCTACGTGTACCACGCCATTTGTTGATATATCGATTAGTCGTTTGATGTTGGATTTTTTATTTTATCTTTTATAACTTTTATAGTTTTAATATGGAACGTCATTATCAATACATATATCACTTAACAAAATTAATGAGCATAAATTGTTACACTTTTATTTTATATATTATTAAATTTAATGATAATACTAACTTGTGTCTTTTGGGGCACAAGTTAAGAGTTTCATAAATAAAAAAATTTGTATTAAAAAAGTCAATAAAATTATTAATTATAATTTTTATATTAATTTTAATACATAATTTTTAATAAATTTTTACTATATTTATTTCTTAATTTACATTTTAAAAACACAAATTAGAATTACTCTTAAATTTAAATGTGAGTTAATAACTATAGAATCATCTTTTATAGATATTATTTTTCGAACTCACCCATATTTTTAATTGGTTTTGTTTATTATACTTGAAAATTAGAATCTTTTTAATTTGTCTATTGCAAAAGAAGTATTTTCTATGGAGTGAGTTGGTTGATTCGAGGAATAGGCGACTAAAAGGAGAATGGTGTGCGATAGGAGATTTTAATACCATTAAGAAAGAGAGGGAGAGGAAGGGGACAGAGGGTCAGTTCAACAAGGGATAAGTATATAAGTTTAATTTTTTCATAAGAGAGATATATCTCATTGATGTTTGAGTAATTGAAAATAAGTTTACTTGGAATAAACCAAAAGGAGGACCCATGAGTAAGTTAGACCGGTTCTTGGTGTTGAAGAATCTTCTTTTAGAGCGAAAGGTAGGAGCTCAGTATGTGGGTGTTAGAGATATTTCTAATCACAACCTAATATGGATCATAGGAAACACTGCCATTTGGGATCCTAAACCCTTCAACTTTTTCAATTGCTAGCTAGAACATAAGGCTTTTCTACCTTTTGTGTCTAAACCTTGAGATTCTCTATCAATAAAAGGAAGGGAAAATTTTATTCAAAAAGAAAAATTGAAGGCTTTAAAAGAGGCTTTAAGGAAATGGAATAAGATGGTCTTCGACATGTTTTATCTTGAGATTTATAAAACAGTTAAAGAAGTTAAAGACTTATAAAATCTTGAAGTAGAAGTGTTGCACTCGAAAATTTTCTCTCTTGTTTCTAATCCTAGTTGGTATTTGCTTGTCATTAATATGCATCTCCATTAGGTCATGACATCACAGTCATTCATTTGCATGAGCTCTTAAGACACGAGATCAATGTTATTTTTTATGGTATGAAGTTTTGTACCCAAAGTGTGCAAACAAAAGCAAAGAAATCAGCGTCTCATATCCCTCAGGTTCAGGTCAGGTTGTTAGTTCGGGTGTTCAAAGCCAAATCAACGGCATCAGAAATATCTAGCATTTATTTTACTCAGAGATCCTATGAGATTATTGAGAATTCGGGCCTGTCAAAGTTTATTCAGGGTTTGAGACAGGTTACTCATTGTATTTCAAGTGCATTATCAAAGGTTAAGGTTCAGATGCGAAGCCATGCTCAGAACATGTTACAATAGGACACATTTCTCATTTTTGCCTTGATGTAACCGATTACCCAAAAGCCTATAACTGGTTACACCCTTCACATGTGGCACCAGAATTCATATTTTCAAGCATGTAACCGATTACATCAGGTGGATTTTGACAAGAACAGCAATTCTGCAGCACTGTAGCAGAATTCATTCAATTTCATTGTTGCTATGCATCACCATTACATAAGATGGAAGGATCTAGAACATACAAAGTTATAACAAACTCCATACCAAATTCCAAACCAAAAGCCAAACCTAGCTCCAAGTCACACTTCTAAACCCAATCTCAAGCCTCTTTGAGCTCCAAGCTTAGGTCTTATTTAAACAAGTTTGCCCTAAACCTTAAGGAGACTAGTCATTTTTTTCACTCATTTTTCTAAGTTCACTCTCAATTCTCTCTCACATTGTGCAAATTTTTTCACTCACTTTCTCCATTTTCATTATCTTCCCTAAACCTTAAGGAGAGTAGTCATTTTTTTCACTCATTTTTCTAAATTCACTCTTAATTCTCTCTCACTTTGTGCAAATTTTTTCTCTCACTTATGAGGTTTTCTCGATGTTTTCCTTCCCCTATTGGGATAAATAATGTTTGATGGCGACTTTGTGTCTTCGCCGGGTGTTTTCCACGTAGTGGCAAAAAGGAAATGTGAAGGATGTTGAGCTTTTCTCTAAATCTATTTTAGAGTTAGATTCCAAGATGTTGTAGACCATGATCTCTAGATAGAGTATTTTGAGACAAAAGTCGAGACACAAATGAATCAAAGAAGGTGAGTTTAACTCAAAATTTTCCCACCAAGTCATGAAGCAAAGGTTCAGGAGGAATAAGATGGTCGGTATTAAAACACAATCAAGTTAGATAGAGAATGTATTGGAGGTCAGAAAGGAAATTAGAGATCACTTTGAGGGTTTTTTAAGAGCTAACCTTACAATAACTAATTTTATATGGAGTTGAGTTCAAGAAGCTCTCTTTGGAAGACATGATTTCCTTGGAAGTTCCATTTGGAAAGGAGGAAGTGTAGGAAGTTGCTTGGCATTGTGCTAATGATAAAAGCCCAGATCCTTATGAGTTTAACATGAATTTCTTCAAGGATTGTTGGGATATTCTCAAGAAATATATCCTGAATTTCGTAAAGGAATTCTTTCATAGCTTCAAGCTTCCTAGATCTGTAATAACATCCTTTTTGACTTTAATTCCAAAAATTGAGAACCCCCAATCTTTAGGAGGGTATATGACAAACTGTTTGATTACAAGTCTTTACAATATTCTCTCAAAACTCATAGAATCAAGAGTGAAAAAAGTTATGGATTGTTTTGTCTCTAATAGCCAGTTAACCTTTCTATCTAGAAGAAACATTCAAGATGGTGTGTTTGTGGTAAACGAGATCTTGGATTTTGCAACCAGAGCCAAGCATAAGTGTTTAGTGGCAAAGGTATTTCCGTAAAGCATACGACTGTGTCTGATCAGTGCATTTTGATGCACTTTCCTCTATGTTTATACTTAGTCATTTCTATATTTTAGTTTGTTTAATTTCCTATTTTGTGATGTTTTCACAATTTAATTTATTTTCAGCTTTATTTGATTTTCGTTTGTTATTTTCAACATTAGCAGCTTTCAATAAAAAATTCGTAACTGGAGCTACATGAATCGGATCGAGGCGTTCTACTAGTCGTTGGAAAGCTAAGGAAAAGATCTACAACTTTCATGTTGCACGAAGAAGCTGATTCGGATTTTTTGAGTCTAGAATAATTCGTTGAAGTTTCTGACTTGTGATAATATAGTTGTTTTTCCCTTTTGGGCCTGGTTTAGGTTTCCGACCTAGTTGAGTGTGTAATGCAAACCTTATTATGTTTATAAAGTTGCTGCTGTGATGCAAAACGGCTATCCTAGTTTTTTTTCCGAATTTTATTTTGCTTTTCATAGTTTTATGGAGAACTAACTTCTTTATGTTAATCTGCTGTAATCGGTTTCCGCCGATACTTTGAGGTTCTTTTAATTTCCCATAAAATCTATTTCCTTTCAATTCTCCTTTATGATATGTTGTTTTCTTAATTCGATTTATCTTAGGGGTGGTTGATTTATTTTGATGATTGCATGTTCTTATACTTTAATCGCGTTTGCTTAATCCGCGTATGTTTCTTGTGTTTGCTTAATTCACGATTACTAAATTTTATCTATTTTCTTAATTCGGAAATTAGGAATATGTATCGTATAATATCAATTATGCTTGTTTGATTGTTATTATAATCGAAAAGGGGATATAATCCACTTAGAAATTGAGAATTATTTGGATCGATGATAAGTTGGGAAACTAAAATAGCAGATTAATTGTTTCAGCTTATTTTAATAATCACTTTTTTTCAGTATTTTTTTATCTTAATCAAAATTCAAACCCCCCATAAACTGTTATTGTAATTGGTTAATCACTACAAGAATCCTTGTGATACGATACTCGAG
This sequence comes from Lathyrus sativus, assembly GCA_963859935.3. NCBI lineage: Eukaryota > Viridiplantae > Streptophyta > Magnoliopsida > Fabales > Fabaceae > Lathyrus > Lathyrus sativus. The sequence continues at coordinate 61,999,725 of OZ012736.1, forward strand.
ATGTCGTTACCGTAACTATACTTTTTCATAATACCCGTTTTTTATCCGTGCGCGACAGCGGATCAGTGTCTCCTGGAATTTCTTGAGGTATATTTTAAAACGGATGAATTTTTGTCCAAGATGATTACAATGGATGAAATCTCTTGTTTTTACCAATTTAATGACCATCTTAGTAAACGGAAGTCCAACTTCAGAATTTCAAGTGGAGAGAGGTTTGAGACAGGGCCCCATTTCCCATTTCTTGCTTTTATTGATGGCAAAAGGCTTATCAGGATTTATGTCTTAAGTAAAAAGAGTTTGACAATTTTAAGGATTCCAATTTAAGTGGGATGTCAACTTTGAACTCCTATAATATGCAGACGATACAATAATCTTTTGTGATGGAGCAGGGAGCAATTTGTAGAGCATCAAACCTATTTTAAGGGGATTTGAATTGGTTTTAGGTCTCAAGGTCAATTTATCTTTCTAAAAGTAGGATTTTTGGATTGAACTTGGAAGAAGAGTTTATCACAGCATCCCTAACCTTCTTCTCTTGTACTATAGGATCTCTACCTTTCACTTTTTAGGAATGGAGGTGAGAATTAAAACTAGGACAAAGTCATCTTGGTAGAATTACAATGATCAAAGTTGTCCTGAATAACCTTCCTATTTACCCCTTCTCCTTGGTTTTGTTAGGTGACTTTATCAAGCTCAGATCAAGGTAATATAAAGTGTTAGAATAAACATCAAACATAGGGTTTGTGAGGTTGTATTGCTACATTTCTCTTGTAAAACTACATTTGAAAAGTAAGATTGATCATCTATATTCGAGTTCGAATTAAGGACAGACGTGCCCATAGTGTGGCCGATAGAGGAACTTCCTAAAAAAGCCTCGTGTACTCTCTCTCTCTCTCTCTCTCTCTCTCTCTCTCTCTCTCTCTCTCTCTCTCTCTCTCTCTCTCTCTCTCTCTCTCTCTCTCTCTCTCTCTCTCTCTCTCTTACTTTTCATTTGCAAATTGTTGAATTTATAGGTTGTGCGATCAATATATTTTGTTGATAACATTGAGAAAACGTTTTTTTTGTGTTGATTACAATCTATTATATTGTAGTTGCTTTTTTAAATCAACAAAGTCATATAAAATTCTAAACAAAATTGATTGCCCACAAGGTGTTCGATAATTTTCCTCAATTGCGTTTTGTGTATTTTGTTATTGGAAATAGACTTTACTTTTGTGTAACATTCAAGTGATTGTTGTTATAATCATATTAATTGATTTATTTATCATTATCATCAATTGGTTTTCATATACACATATATGAGCTTTTTTATTGCGGTTCAGTTTAGACGATTTGATCCGGATCACTTCCATTAGCCGTTAAATCTTTCAAAATAGTTTTCTTTAAGTTTTAACTTGGGATTTATTCACCACCCTCTAGATAAGTCGCCTTCGTCTAACAAGTGGTATCACGAGCTCTGGTTAATTATGTGCTCCAATATTCTCTTATTAGAAAATGGCTATCGAACCTAAAGGTGCGGACAATAAAGCGCTCATCTTTACTGGTGAAAACTATGGCTATTAGAAAGCTTGTATATGTATCCATATTAATTTTGTTGATAAGGGTGTTTGGAACGTCATCACCAATGGTCCTAATCAAATTACAATGACCAATGGTGAAGGTGTCGTCGTACCAAAATCGGAAGCACAATGGAATGATAATGATAAGAAATTGTGGTCACATGATTGGAAGACATAAAATATTCTCATATCCGCACTTGGTGTTGATGAATATTATTGTGTCTCTCATTTTGAAACAGACAAAGCTATGTGGGACGCATTAGAAGTTGCCCATTAGGGAAATAATAAAGTCAAACAAGCTAGGATCAATACCTTAAATCAAGAGTTTGAACTATTTCGCTTGAAGCATGGTGAAACCATTGTCGACATGCAAAAGAGGTTCACACATCTTGTACATTGTTTGAATGCTCTAGGTAAGCCTATTTCCAATTATATGGCTACTAATAAAATTTTGAGGTGTCTTAATAGAAAAGGCAACATAAGGTCACCGAAATCAAAGAAGTGAATGATCTTAAAACACTTGATCTCACAAATTTATTTGGAAAACTAAAATAACATGAGCAAGAACTCACTTGCTTGAAAAAACAAGAGAAAGAGCATGAGAAAAAGAAGGAGAAAGGTAAGGACAAGGAGGTAGAAAAGAAGTCTATTTCTCTAAAGGCTTCAAGTTCAAAGTCCTAAATTAATGAGCAAAGTGATTGTGAAACAAGTGATGGCGAGAATTCCGATGATGAAGAAATGAGGTTATTCGTCAAAAGGTACCATAGGTACATAAAGACAAATGGAGTCAAGCACCCCAGCAAGAACCTAATCAACTTTAGAAGGCTATCTAAATCCTCAAAGGAATGTGAGGATAAGAAGGGTAAACATAGAGGTTTATGCTACGAATATGGAAAAGTCGGTCATTATAGGTCGGATTGTCCATTGATAAATAAAGACAAAGAGAAAGGCCATCACAAGAAATCTAGCAAGTCTAGAAGAGCTTATATTGCTTGGGAAAGTGAAAGTTATTCTTCAAGGGATGAAAACTCAAGTTCAAGTGACAAATTGGCCAACCTTTTCTTCATGGCCAAGAAAAATAAGAAGAATAATGTAAGTCATTCTAAACTTGAATCTATTAATGAATTGTCTTATTCTTAATTCAAAAAGCTTTTGAAAATATACATAGAGAAGTCGTAGGCGCTTTTAAAAAGTTAGCTTCAAACAAAATAATTTTTTCATATTTAGAAGCTAAAGTTTTAGAAACCAAAAATAATATGGAATCTCTTAAGCAATCTATGGTAAATATTCAAAAAGATAAGAATAAGGATGAAGAACCTTCATAGTTCAGTTGTGAAACTTGTCACATTTGGCAAAAAGAGGCAAACACTCTTAAAGAAAAATTGGACAAAGCATTACAACCAAAGGTTACATTTGCTATTGATCCATTAGAATTTAAACGGTCTTTTAACCCTTCAAATAAAAAGTATAAATATGTTAAAAAGGATTCAAATAGAAAAAGTACATCTCATCCAAACTTATATTGTCATATTGTTGCTAAAAGGGTCACACTATTGAAAAATTCAAATTTAGGAGAATCTTTGTTCCTAAATGTGTTTTTTAATTGCTGCTCAAATGCAACCTTGGTTTCACTCTCTCAAGGACCCAATGAAAATTGGACCTATTACTCTTTTTTGATTCTATAGGTCGAATATATTGGCTCTACGGAGAAAATGTGGTTTCATGGTAGTGGATGCTCAAGACATATGACAAGTGACATCTCTCTATTCATTGGCTTTGTGCCAAAGAAAAAAGTTTTTGTTACCTATGGAGACAATAACAAGGGTGCAACGCTTGGAAAAGGTAGTGTATGTAATCTCTCGTCTACTACTATCTTCGATGTTATGTTAGTTGAAGGTCTTAAACATTATCTTCTTAGCATTAGTCAATCATACGACAATAAGTTTAAAGTAACTTTTACAAATACTTGTTGCATGTTTGAACACAATGAAAAGAAAGATTGTATGTTTAAGGGCTTGAGGGTTAATAATAACTATATGCTTAACCTAGATGGCACATCCTTGATAGGAACTAAGTGTCCAGTGACCATGAGTGAAGACACTTGGTTATGGCATATACGCCTACCTTATGTCAACTTTGATTTACTAAACAAAGTGACTTCAAAAGATTTAGTAATAAATCTAACAAAAATAAAGTTTTCAAAAGACCATATATGCAGTGCATGTCAAATGGGTAAGCAAACAAGAGTCTCTTTTAAATTGAAAAACATTGTTCCAACTTTGAGACCTCTTGAGCTTCTCCGTATGGATCTCTTTGATACCTCAAGGATTAAAATAATAGGTGGTAATTACTATGGTGTTGTGATAGTAGACGATTACTCGAGATTTTATTGGGTCATATTTTTGCATAGTAAATATGTGACTTTTTTCAGCTTTCACACAATTCGCAAGGTTATCCTAAAATAATATGAATTTAAAATTAATTGCTATCCGAAGAAATCATAGAGGTGAATTTGAAAACCACCTCTTTGAGAATTATTGTGATAAATGTGGCATTGGGCATAAATTTTCAGCTCCAAGAACTCCACAACAAAACGGTGTTGTGGAGTGCAAAAATCATGTTTTAAAAGAGTTGGCTAGAACTATGCTCAATGGGGGTAATCTACATTTATGGGCTGATGCCATTCTAGACAAAACTTCTTATGAGCTACTAAAAGGGTAGAAAACCAAATTTGTCACATTTTTATGTTTTCGGATGCAAATGCTTTATTTTAAATATTGGAAAGTATAATCTTGGAAAGTTTGATGTGAAATTCGATGGAGGTATCTTTCTTGGATACTCTCAATCGAGCAAAGCTTATAGAGATTATTACAAAAGATTACTTATTGTTGAAGAATCGGTACATGTCACTTTTAATGAATCTTATTCGAGAAATGTCGGGAAAGGTGTTTCTTTGCATGATGTAGGTGTATTTTCACAAGACATTCTCAAAGAACCCGAAAAAGGAATTGATCAGCCTAAATAAGTGGAACTTAAGAAAGAAGAAGATAACCATTGTGAAAAGGAGAAGGTTGAAAGTCCAACTATAATTGATGATCTTCCTTTGGCTTGGAGAACCTTCAAGGACCATCCAATCGATAACATGCTTGGAGACTGTTAAGTGAAAATCTTGACTTAAATTTAATCATCTTCCTTGGCATTTTTCAACTTAATTCTCATGTTTTAATGAATTTATTTCTTGTTCTTGTGTGATTCTTCAAATATATTGAAAATACCTTTGGATGCTTTGATATGTGTGTTATTGTGCAGGATATAGGTGTTGCGGTGGAAATAGGATCACAAACTATTAATGAGTTTGAATCGCAATTCAATTCACTGAAGGTGAGAAAATTACTTAGAAGGGGGGGGGGGTTGAATAAGTAAGACTAAAAATCAAAGATTAGAACACAAATATTTTTATCCTGGTTCGTTGAAAACAACTACTCCAGTCCACCCTTTCAAGAGTGATTTGCCTTTCTCTGTCAAGGACTTAATCCACTATTTTAATCAAACAGATTACAAATAGCAACACCTAAGAACAACCGTTCTTAGTCTTCTCAAGAGCAACTGATCCCAACTGGATCCTCTTAAGGAAAACCTTTTACAAACAACGTAAAACTTATACAAGAGTAAGAATGCTTCTAATAAGCTGTTATCACAACAGTGATATTTCTCTTAAGTTAATAATAAAGATAAAGCAAAGTAATATGATAAAGAGCTTTGAAAGATCTGCTTTGAGGAGTGATTTTGTTAGAGATTCGATACTGAAGAAGATGGAGTGGACTTCTTTATATAGGCACTAAGATCCAAGAAGTCTTGTTACGTTGAAGGCTGTGCAGAAAAGCCTAGAGCCTTTTGTCTTCTCATTGGAGGCTGTGCTGAAACAGGCCTGATGCTTTTTGTCTTCACTTGCAGAATACTTTCCTCAGAATGGAATGCACAAATAAAACCTTTTTGTCTGTGTCTTTGTGTCTAGCACAAAATAGGAAAGAGCTGTTGAGAAAAACCAACGTATATATTTAAATCTTCTTCAAGGTAAGTTCAGCTTTCAACATTAGAATCTGAATCTTCAGAGTCTTCAGACCAAGGAACATCTGGATCTTCAGAGTCTTGAGTGTTCTTCAGATTTAGCTGAATCAGAGTATGTGCAGCTTGTATGCTTGAGCGTGTAAAACTCTCAGAGCAGAGTCTTCTAAGCTTTAGAGGCTCCTTCTTCAGAATCTTCAAGAGACAGTAGTCAGATTCTTCTGGGAGCAGTGTTCAGATCTTTACTTAAGATGCTCTTGAACTTGTGAAGTCTTTCATACGAACAATGTTCAGATGCAATTTTGCTTTCTTAAGATAATTTTCTTTAGTGCCTGTAGCAAACAATTTAGAATACGTTTAGAGTATATAATTCTTGAATACAAAATTTATAAGTGTTATCATCAAAACATAGAGATATAACTAAGACACAATTTGTGCTCTTACAATCTCCCCCTTTTTGATGATGACAAAACATGAGAAAATTTTGTTCAATAAAGAGTAAGAATTAGAAACTCCCCCTGAGATAAACAATCTCCCCCTGAAATAAATACTACAATAGAATAGAATACTTCCCTTTCTGATTGAGTATATTTCAGATTCAGAGCCTGATGAATGAGTTCAGAGTCAAATCTTGATGCCAGTTGATTGAATAAATGTATCAGAGTAAGATAACAGAGTTGATTGAATACTCAGATTTTCTTTAGAGAATCAGGTTCTGGTTGACACAGTCTCAGGGTAACTTCAATGAATTAGGTCAGATATAACAGTGTATTCTGAAAGACTTAAATTCAAATAAGTTAATAAAATGTCTGAATTTTAGTTTTGGTAAATGCTTATAGGTTGAACACTCAGTTTCTCTTTTTCTCCCCCTTTTTGTCATAATCAAAAAGATTTTCAACGACAGAAAGAAATAAAAGAAAAGAAGCAAATAGGAGCAAACCAAGTTATCATGCAATTAAAACAAAACACACCAAAGTTCACAGACAAACAGGCAGAGGCCAAAAACACATAACACAATAAAAGTAACCAAACATCAAAAACTCAGTTCATGTGCAAAACAACAAATAAAACTAGGTCTGGCGAGAGGCAATGAGGGTCAGAAGCTCTGTCATCTTGGCAGCTGACTCTTCTTGCTTAGACATCCAGGTCTTGATTTCATCAGTTGTTTTCTCTTGCTTTATCATCCAGTCCTTTATATCCTTCACATCATTCACAAGTTCTGAAACCACAGATGAAGACGGAGCAGATGCAGTAGCAGCAGGGTTCCCTTCAGATTGGTTTTCAACAGAAGCTTGTTCAACCATTTCAAAATCAGGAACAACTGGAGGAGCAGCTTCCAATAGTAACACAGGAGGAGGAGGAGGCATGTTCATCAGTGTCACCTTTATTAACTCAGCAAATTTTGTCTTAGCAAGCTTAGAGCATTTTGCTCTAACTTTTAGGGCAGCTTTGTTAAACATCCAGATGAAGCGCTTCCAAGCAGTATTCGAAACATTTGGGTCCAAACTAGACATACATACAGCCTTAACACGATCATATTCAGAATCTAACTCTTTTTTGAAAATATCAAACATAGCATTAACACAAGATCCTAAATCTGACTGTTCATTCTGACCAGAGGAAAAAGGATTAGGGGTGTTAGCATGAGTAGGTTCAGATGGTTGTGGTTGAGGTGTGGGTGGTTGAGATGTGTGGATGACAGATTGAGGGAGTTCAGCTGAATGAGGAATAGTTTGATTCTCAGATGGGTTAGTTTCAGGTGGTTGTGGAATGTTTTGGTTTTCAGCTGTTTGAGTGCCAGAGGGTTGAGCTTCAGATGGTTGTTGAGACAGCCTATGTCCCATTAGTGGAATTCTAATGAAACCTTATAAAAATACAGAAAAATTTGAAATTTTTAAAGGACAATACTTAATTATTTAAAAACATACTGTTTCACATACATATGCTTCAAATATATTTTACAGAGTTTGACACCGTTAAGACTAGCGGCCTTGCCACATAGATAAAACATAAAATAAAAGTACAGAAAGGAAACCAAAAAGAAAGCATACCAAAAGGGACCTCCTAAGTCCAACAAGACTGACACTTATACTGACTGTAGTAGTAGGGATGTGATTAGCGTTTGACAAAACACTAACAGCTCCCAATCTAGATGTTATAGTAACACATCTCCACGTCACTTCATATCCTTTCCTTCTGAGTTGTCGGGAAGTACGCAAGATTCGAGCTCATCGTCTGATCGTCATAAAATAATCCAAAATGCAAAACAAAAATGACACAGGGCTAAGATTCATGTACAAGTTTAAAAGTGGGAATGAATGTGTAAAATAATAATATATATGGAAACCATATTTATACAAACAAGCGTATCTTATACCCACAATTACATATACTTTATTTATTCTAATGCATCCCTGAACTATATGCTGACTCAGGCCACTAAACGCTGTCAATGATATCTATCCCATTTACCAAGATCAGATATCACTAGACCACATGCCACCAACGTACTCCCAATTACCAAGAGCTACGCCACCTAACTTCACATGGAGCCTAGGTGTTATAAGTCGATCGTCCCTGAGAATTCAGGCCAAGAACCTTGTCTTGCCTAGCATGCATAGATAATAATCCCCGTCGGGATTGCAGGCGACTGATCAACCTCGTGCGTCCCATACCGCACGGCGGTGGACTTACACATTCCTTAATGCAAGTCTATATGATCACTCACTCATCTTGTGGCAACTCTTAGCCATAAGTATTAAGTTAATAATGGGGAATTATCGTATCAACTTTTCAAGTTATACTTATTATCTAGATACTTAGGTTGAGTACCAAATCCATCCAATGTCTTGCCATATTTGATCTTTGTCCTTACATAATAAGTTCAGTTTGTATAATGGGTAATTGTATGGTTAACTTCCCAGGTAAGAGAGGTGGACTGTAAACGGCATAGTCGACCAAGTCTTTCCTTAGCCAGAACCCAACCAAATATAACTACTCATTGTATCCAACTTTCCTTATGTTAATGGGGATCAATTACTTAATATCTAGCAATGTTTTTCTCTCATTAACCGATTATTTCCTTAATCTATCAATCACAATCATTCAAGTATAAATAAAATAAACAATTATAAAATTAACCGAATAATGCAAGCACAATACAATACCAAATTGTCAAAGATTATTCCTATGATAATTAATTAAGGCCGGCGTAACCTCGCCTAGTGATTTGTGAAAATCATTATTTGAGAATAGGCTCTCCTTAATTATTTATCGCTAGTAGGGCTTAGGTCACCACTACACACATATATATTAAGTTATTTTACGCTAACCGTCCCAATCGTATACGAAATCTTGCCCCCACCTTTTGTTGAGTGTTGTTGAAAGTCCACAAGTGTTGTCTTCGATCTTTGCCAAGAACCGATTACTTATGAAAATGATTTGGGCAGAACTTTGACGTATAAAACTCCCTTGAAACTTTAGAAGAACTTTTACCACAAAATACTCTAAAGGTTACGAACCGATATCGTGGGAACTTCGATAACTAAAACTAATATTGCTATATGAAGAAATTAGAGAAGGAAAGAAGTAAAGAAGTAAGAAAGATGATTTGTGAATGAATGAATGAAAATGGGGTGGAAGAGACCCCTATTTATACTAGTTGTAAAATATTAAAATAACATAATTTATCATCTTTTGCCCATACCTTCCAACTTTTCAACTCTTGCTAGTAAATATGTCTCTATCAAATATTTACTAATCTTTCATCAATAGTGCTTTAGGTGTTCTAGTATGACTTTGTGAAAATAATTTATGACAAAGGTATGGGAGCTTGATTTCATGACATAATATTATGTAGGATATTAATAGAAAATGAGATATATATTTCTTTTATAAAAAGTAAAATGTTAATAATATTAATAATAATAAAAATAGTAAAAAGGATAGTTATTTGATATTTTTATTGTCTTAAGATTATTTTATTTATTAATTGGTTTATAGAGTAAAATGATAATATTCAAATAAAATAAAATCAATTAATAATAACAAAACAAGAACAACAATAATGATAATAATAATATGAATAATTAATTAACTTAAAGTTAAGGGTTTTAAGTACCAATTTAAATTTCAAAGTTTAGTTTATAAAATGAAACGATGATATTCAAATTGAAGAATAAAAGTAATAAATATAAAAAGTAATTAATTAATAAATTAATTATTATAAGTGTTAGTTTCAACATTTAATTTTTAATAACTAGCATTGTTAAAATCTCAAATCTAACTAGATATATTATTTAGTGTATGGAAAAATTAGGATGTTACATTACCACCCCCCTTAAAAGAAATTTCGTCCTCGAAATTTAGCGTACCTAAAACATATGTGGATACTTCTGACGCATGTCTTCTTCTCTTTCCCAAGTAGAATCACCAGTTACATCATCCCACACGACTCTAACCAATGGTATTTGCTTTCCACGAAGTTCTTTAATACGATGATCTAAGATCTTGACAGGTATAGCCTCATATTCCAAATTATCTCTAAGTTCCACAGTTTCAGGCTCAATGACATGTGAAGGGTCCGGATAATACTTCCTCAGTTGTGATACATGAAATACATCATGAAGATTAGACAAGTTTGGCGGCAAAGCAATGTGATACGCTACAGGTCCAATCCGCCGTAGAATTTGAAAAGGCCCGATAAACCTTGGTGTTAACTTCCTAGTTTTGATTGCTCGTGCAATTCCCGCCCTAGGAGTTACCCTAATGAACACGTGATCTCCTGCCTCGAACTCCAAAGGTCTTCTCCTCTTATCATTATAACTCTTTTGACGGTCCTGTGCTGCCTTCATTTTTTCTCTAATAAGTTTAACCTGATCTGTCGTTTGTTGCACGAATTCTGAACCCAATATTTTATTTTCTCCAACCTCATACCAACATAAAGGTGTACGACACTTTCTTCCGTATAATGCTTCATATGGAGCCATGCCGATACTTGAGTGAAAACTATTGTTGTAAGTAAACTCAATCAATGGTAAGAACTCGTCCCAACTTCCTTTGTGTTCAAGAGCACAAGCTCTCAACAAATCCTCTAACGATTGAATCGTCCTCTCAGACTGGCCATCCGTTTGGGGATGATAAGCTGAACTTAACCTCAGTTTTGTTCCTAACTCTAAATGCAACTGATGCCAAAAATTTGATGTGAATCTGGGATCTCTATCACTGACTATACTTGAAGGTATTCCATGCAATCTAACAATCTCCTTTACATATACCTGAGCTAGTCTCTCTAATTTAAACGTCTGGTTGATGGGAATGAAATGTGCACTCTTTGTCAACCTATCAATGATCACCCAAATTGCATCATGTTGTTTCTGAGTCTTAGGCAAAGCGGTTACAAAATCCATGGCTATTCCGTCCCACTTCCACTCTGGAATATCTAAAGGTTGTAGCAATCCGGCTGGCTTCTGATGTTCAATCTTTGCCTTCTGACATACCAAGCAACTTTGAACATATTCTGCTATATGTCTCTTCATTCCAACCCACCAAAACATTTTCTTCAAGTCTTGATACATCTTTGTGGCTCCTGGATGAAAACTCAACTTACTTTTGTGGCCCTCTTCCAAAATCAACTTTTGAATATCCTGATTTTGAGGTACACACAACCTTTCTTTAAACCTTAGGATTCCATCACTCCTTATGTTAAACTCTCCATTTTGACCATTTCTTATATTTTCCTTTATGCTCACTAGACGGTCATCAAGTTGTTGTTCATCTTTGATCCATTTCAGAAATTCATTAGACACGACAATAGCGCCTATGAATATACTTCCTTCATTGTGATGTACTCCTAAGTTTAAATCCACGAATTTGTCAATCAACTCTTCTTCCTTCAACATCATTGCAGATACATGAAGTTTCTTTCGACTCAAAGCGTCTGCTACAACATTGGCCTTTCCGGGATGATATTGCAACTCAAAATCATAGTCCTTCAAGAATTCCATCCAGCGCCTTTGTCTCATGTTTAAATCTTTCTGATCAAATAAATGCTTCAGGCTTTTGTGATCACTTAACACAGTGAACTTTGATCCATAAAGATAATGCCTCCAAATCTTTAAGGCAAACACAATTGCCGCTAACTCTAGGTCGTGAGTTGGGTAGTTCCTCTCATGCACCTTCAATTGTCTTGATGCATAAGCTATCACTTTCCTTTCTTGCATCAACACACACCCAAGACCTTGATATGACGCATCACAATACACATCAAAATTTCCTAATGGGTCTGGTAAGATGAGTATTGGTGATGAAGTCAATCTTTCCTTTAGCTTCTGAAAACTTTCTTCACACTCTTTAGTCCATTCAAAGTTTTTACCTTTCCTCGTTAACTGAGTCATGGGCAAAGCGATCTTTGAAAATCCTTCAATGAACCTCCGATAATATCCAGCTAGTCCAAGAAAACTTCGAATCTCGCCAACATTCTTTGGACTCTCCCACTTTGTTATTGCTTCGACTTTACTTGGGTCTACTGCAATACCTTCTTTACTAATTACATGACCAAGAAATTGTACCTCCTTCAACCAAAATTCACATTTCGAGAATTTCGCGTACAATTGAAGGTCCTTTAATATCTGTAGCACAATTCTCAAATGTTCTCTGTGCTCTACCTCATTCTTGGAATAAATCAGAATGTCATCAATGAAAACTACAACAAATTGATCTAAGTATGACCTAAAGATCCTATTCATGTAATCCATGAATACTGCTGGAGCATTAGTCAAACCAAATGGCATAACTAAGTACTCATAGTGTCCATAACGGGATCTAAAAGCTGTTTTTGGAATATCATCTTCCTTCACCCTGATCTGATGATATCCAGACTTCAAGTCAATCTTTGAGAATACTGATGCTCCTTTTAACTGATCCATCAAGTCGTCGATTCTAGGCAAAGGATACTTGTTTTTCACAGTGGCTTTATTGAGTTGTCTGTAATCCACACAAAGTCTAGAAGAACCATCCTTCTTCTTCACAAACAAGATTGGAGCTCCCCATGGCGATACACTTGGTCTAATAAATTCTTTCTCTAACATCTCGTCTAATTGTTTCTTTAACTCCGCAAGCTCTGAGGGTGACATTCGATAAGGAGATATAGAAATTGGTCCAGTTCCTGGAACCAAGTCTATAGAAAATTCCACTTCCCTAACCGGTGGTAAACCTGGAACTTCTTCTGGAAAGACTTCCGGGAATTCACAGACTACGGGAAAATTTTCCACACTAGGGGTTTCTCCTACTGACATGGAGAATAGCATCATAAAACTTTGAGTGAGGGTTTCAGCTTTGCTGATTTCTCCACTATCTTCTCCAAATGTAAAAATTTTCTCCTTGCATCTCAAGTTGACATCGTTGGCTGATAACCAATCCATTCCTAAGATGACATCTAGGTCTTGTAGCGGGAGTACCACAAGATCTACTAAGAATCTTCTATTTTCTAAGATTATTGGACAGTCTACACAGACTGAATAAGTTACCATTCTTTCTCCCGAGGGAGTTGTGATAGTCAACTTATAATCGTGATCAACAATTTCGAATCCCAAAAATTCAGCACAAGAGGTAGATATAAAAGAATGTGTAGCTCCTGAATCGAATAAAACTGATACCAACTTATCTCCAATTAAACACATACCTTGAATTAACCCAGCTGACTTTGAGATCTCAGCTCCTCTAATTGTAAATACTCTTCCTGTGGTTGGCTTATTTTGATTCTGAGGTCTCTGACCAACACTTGGGCCTCCATTTCTTGCTCTCCCTATGTTGTTATTGTTTATTAGGCCGCTCCTCTGGCCTGTTGGTTGACTTTGTCCTTGGGGACAATCTTTGAGAAAGTGGCCTTTCTGACCACAGCGAAAACAAGTTCCAATATTTCTATTTGGACAATCTTTGTTAAGATGTGCCCCTCCACAGCTGTAACACTTGAACATTAACCTTCTAGAATCCTGGTTATGATAAGGTGTAGGCCTTTGATATGGCCTACCCCCTCGTTGGATTCTTCCTCCGTGGCCTCGGTTAAAGTGGCCCTTGTGATTGTTGTTTTGGGTTGATCCTCCTGATCCATATTGATTCTTCCTATTGTCAATCCCTTCCAACTCCAGACACCTTTCTACTAGCTCACCAAAGCGCATAATATGCAGAGGTAAAACTGCCCTCTGGATATCATATTTCAATCCATCTTGATACTTTTCACACATCCATTCTTCCCTTGGATGCAAGCGGTAAAACTCAGAATACTTTAGCAAGGATTCAAACTTCCTAGTATATTCTCCCACCGTCATCACACCTTGACGTAGATTCTGAAATTCTCTCTCCTTCTCTTTCCTACATAACTTTGGAAAATACTTCCCCAAAAATTCTTCTTTGAACAAGGTCCAATTGATTTCTCTTCCTTCCTCTTCCAATAATCTATACTTTCCTCTCCACCAAGCTTCAGCATCGCCTGTCAGCATGAATGTTGCATAACCAACCCTTCTATTCTCTCTACAGTGAGTGAAAGAAAATATCTTCTCCATTTCTTGCAACCATTTCTCAGCACCCTCCGGATTAAAGTCACCACCAAACTGTGGTGGTTTTCCTTTCAGAAACGAGTTCAATCCTGTATCCTCATGCACCATTTCCCTTTGTTGTTGCTGAAAGAGTTGATGATCTCGAGTGATTTGCAGGATTTGAGCATTTTGTTGTGTTTGAACTAACACAGCTGCAGCAAGTTCACGAACATCTCGAGTGTCAGCTTGAGAGTTCGTTCCAGTTTGGGAATGATCTTCTCGTCCAATGGGAATGGTAGGTGCTCCTTCAGGAGTAACTTCATCACTCGCATTCCTACGTATACCTCTAGTAGTGCCTCTAGCAGCACTCCTACCACGCCTCGCACCTCTGACGTTCTGAACCATAACTTCCTGAAAAGGAATAGTTATTAGGTTCAATCATTCACAAGACATAAAGAACATAACAATTATGTATATTTATATCCCAATGAATGATTCATCGATAAGGATTTTTATCAAGTCTCCCACAGGCAAGGGATAATTGTGTCTAAAATGTTGAATTAATATCTTAAATATAACTAGAATTCAGGAAAACATAATCAACATTTAATGTATAAACAAAAATGTATCAATTTATTTAATAACAACGATTACAAAAATCGTGACCATGTCTCATTCAAAAACCTCTACTTGTAAACCAAGCTAAGACTAATAGTGGTAAAACTATAATTATCATTATTGCTACGAAATCTTTACCTAATTCTTCATGCTTGATGATACCAATAACAAACAAAATAATGACAAGAAGAGTGATGAATAAAAGAAAGGATTTAGCCATTTGAAAGGTATAGATAAATATTTAGGAATTGATATGAAAATAATGGATGGGTGTGAAGTATTTATAAAGTGAATTTTGTGAAGTGTCCGTTACGTTACCGTTGGGTTTGTGACCGTTGGGGAGGAAAAATAAAGTGTGCTAAATAAGTTTCCTAGACCATTATACTAGAAGGCTCTCAAGATGAAGACTCAATGCACAGAAGAAAAGTTATCATCCAGTTTGGAATCCAACTTGATACAGTCAGTATAATTCTAGACACTTACGGTCCGAGCTGAATCGACCAGCTCTGATACCATTAAATGAGACAGCCTATGTCCCATTAGTGGAATTCTAATGAAACCTTATAAAAATACAGAAAAATTTGAAATTTTTAAAGGACAATACTTAATTATTTAAAAACATACTGTTTCACATACATATGCTTCAAATATATTTTACAGAGTTTGACACCGTTAAGACTAGCGGCCTTGCCACATAGATAAAACATAAAATAAAAGTACAGAAAGGAAACCAAAAAGAAAGCATACCAAAAGGGACCTCCTAAGTCCAACAAGACTGACACTTATACTGACTGTAGTAGTAGGGATGTGATTAGCGTTTGACAAAACACTAACAGCTCCCAATCTAGATGTTATAGTAACACATCTCCACGTCACTTCATATCCTTTCCTTCTGAGTTGTCGGGAAGTACGCAAGATTCGAGCTCATCGTCTGATCGTCATAAAATAATCCAAAATGCAAAACAAAAATGACACAGGGCTAAGATTCATGTACAAGTTTAAAAGTGGGAATGAATGTGTAAAATAATAATATATATGGAAACCATATTTATACAAACAAGCGTATCTTATACCCACAATTACATATACTTTATTTATTCTAATGCATCCCTGAACTATATGCTGACTCAGGCCACTAAACGCTGTCAATGATATCTATCCCATTTACCAAGATCAGATATCACTAGACCACATGCCACCAACGTACTCCCAATTACCAAGAGCTACGCCACCTAACTTCACATGGAGCCTAGGTGTTATAAGTCGATCGTCCCTGAGAATTCAGGCCAAGAACCTTGTCTTGCCTAGCATGCATAGATAATAATCCCCGTCGGGATTGCAGGCGACTGATCAACCTCGTGCGTCCCATACCGCACGGCGGTGGACTTACACATTCCTTAATGCAAGTCTATATGATCACTCACTCATCTTGTGGCAACTCTTAGCCATAAGTATTAAGTTAATAATGGGGAATTATCGTATCAACTTTTCAAGTTATACTTATTATCTAGATACTTAGGTTGAGTACCAAATCCATCCAATGTCTTGCCATATTTGATCTTTGTCCTTACATAATAAGTTCAGTTTGTATAATGGGTAATTGTATGGTTAACTTCCCAGGTAAGAGAGGTGGACTGTAAACGGCATAGTCGACCAAGTCTTTCCTTAGCCAGAACCCAACCAAATATAACTACTCATTGTATCCAACTTTCCTTATGTTAATGGGGATCAATTACTTAATATCTAGCAATGTTTTTCTCTCATTAACCGATTATTTCCTTAATCTATCAATCACAATCATTCAAGTATAAATAAAATAAACAATTATAAAATTAACCGAATAATGCAAGCACAATACAATACCAAATTGTCAAAGATTATTCCTATGATAATTAATTAAGGCCGGCGTAACCTCGCCTAGTGATTTGTGAAAATCATTATTTGAGAATAGGCTCTCCTTAATTATTTATCGCTAGTAGGGCTTAGGTCACCACTACACACATATATATTAAGTTATTTTACGCTAACCGTCCCAATCGTATACGAAATCTTGCCCCCACCTTTTGTTGAGTGTTGTTGAAAGTCCACAAGTGTTGTCTTCGATCTTTGCCAAGAACCGATTACTTATGAAAATGATTTGGGCAGAACTTTGACGTATAAAACTCCCTTGAAACTTTAGAAGAACTTTTACCACAAAATACTCTAAAGGTTACGAACCGATATCGTGGGAACTTCGATAACTAAAACTAATATTGCTATATGAAGAAATTAGAGAAGGAAAGAAGTAAAGAAGTAAGAAAGATGATTTGTGAATGAATGAATGAAAATGGGGTGGAAGAGACCCCTATTTATACTAGTTGTAAAATATTAAAATAACATAATTTATCATCTTTTGCCCATACCTTCCAACTTTTCAACTCTTGCTAGTAAATATGTCTCTATCAAATATTTACTAATCTTTCATCAATAGTGCTTTAGGTGTTCTAGTATGACTTTGTGAAAATAATTTATGACAAAGGTATGGGAGCTTGATTTCATGACATAATATTATGTAGGATATTAATAGAAAATGAGATATATATTTCTTTTATAAAAAGTAAAATGTTAATAATATTAATAATAATAAAAATAGTAAAAAGGATAGTTATTTGATATTTTTATTGTCTTAAGATTATTTTATTTATTAATTGGTTTATAGAGTAAAATGATAATATTCAAATAAAATAAAATCAATTAATAATAACAAAACAAGAACAACAATAATGATAATAATAATATGAATAATTAATTAACTTAAAGTTAAGGGTTTTAAGTACCAATTTAAATTTCAAAGTTTAGTTTATAAAATGAAACGATGATATTCAAATTGAAGAATAAAAGTAATAAATATAAAAAGTAATTAATTAATAAATTAATTATTATAAGTGTTAGTTTCAACATTTAATTTTTAATAACTAGCATTGTTAAAATCTCAAATCTAACTAGATATATTATTTAGTGTATGGAAAAATTAGGATGTTACAGTTGTTGAGATGGAGAGTTTGGTGGGGTATGAAACAAAGCAATGTTAAGATGTTTCTTCATAACACTCTCAGAGCGAGCTTGTTTGAGTGATTCTGAATCACAGTCAGATGAATCAGATGAATCAGAGGATTCATCTGAGTGAACAGATGTAGAAGAAATTTCAATTGTTTGGTTTAGGGGTGGAATATCAAGAATATTGTCAGAGAGATTTGGATCTTCTGAGGGAATTGCTTGTTCAGAGTGTTCAGTTTGAACAATCTCTGGTTGATTTTGTTCTGAAATAATTTTTTGTGGTTGGGGAGTCTCTAAGTGATGATTCTCTAGTTGCGACAAAGTTGGTTGTGGAGTTACTGTTGGAGAATTTTCTGGTTGAGTTGGTTCTGGTGGAGTTATTGTTGGAGAGTTTTCTGAAAGAATTGGTTCTGGTGGTGGAATTTCTGTTTGAATAGTTTGAGGTTGTGGGTCAGATGGAATTGGTGCTGGAGATGATTGTAAATTTACTGGTTCAGAGGATAGTGGTACGAATGAGATATTGACAGACTTTTTAGATTTTGAAGTTCTTGGTATGAGGCTTGGAGAAAGTTGTGGTGAAGATAATGGTGAATGAACAGTAGGAGTAGGATCAGAGGCTAATACCTGTTGAATGGTGTCTCTGATTTCTTCCAGAGTAGCTTCTCTTGGACTTCTTCTGGCCTTCTTTCCTTCTTTCCTCTTCTTTCTTGACGCTTCAGGAGCTTTTCTCTTCTTCTGAACGGATTCTTCGTCAGCCTTCCTCTTACTGCGCCTTTCCTTCATCTGATTAGGCAATTCTTCTCCAGGCTTCTGAACGAGATTGGCTGGTAAAGGGATTCCTTCCTTTAGGCATTCAGTAATGTACAGCCAGACAAATTCCTTAGGTTCATCTGCACTAAATAGTGGAAAATCTTCCACAGGAATTCTTCTACCTTGAATCTCGTCAGAGTTGATCTTCCTGAGTTGTCCTTTCAATTCTGAGATAATTTTCATCCTCTTCAGATTGAGTCCATTAATTTCAGAGCCAATGATGTAAGTCAGATCTTCTGTAATTTTCGCATCATTCAGATGCTGTACCAGCTTGTTCTCAATAAGTATATCAGAAATCAACCTTCCCAGGGGTATCCACGTCCTTACTTTACCAGCTTTCGCCCTTACTTCCTCTCTGGTTTCTTTGACATGAGTTAGTAAATGGCTGAAGATGAGATACGGTAGATCCACTTTGACATTTTTGCTAATGCAGTACATAAAATACAAGTGTTCAGAACTCACATAATCTGGAGAGTTTGAAGGTTTTCGGTGAAAAAACGTACTCATAAAGATTTTCGCCCAGATCCTATAAATGGGTTTTAAATCTTTAACCTTACTTGACGGAAAACCAGCAATAGTAACTTCTTCATAAACCCTAGCCATATCGATGCGAGAAGAAGCAAGATTTGAAACACCATCAGACTCAGTATAGCTAAACAGTTGTCTGATCAGGTTTTCAGTGATGACTATCTCCACTCCAAGAACCGAGGAATGTATAAACTTGGGACCAGCGCTTGCATGTATCCAAAATTCCTTTACCAGAGTTGGAAAAACAGGACCCATCAGCCTTTCAAAATATTTTTCCCACCCTTGAGCTTTAATGGCAGAAATGAGATCAAACCCATTTTCCTTTAAAGAGTCAAGGTCAATGAAGCTTTCACAGAGCACTTCTAGATCAGCCACTGGAGTGAATAAGGTACGTTCAGGTTCTTTGTACATTATAGTCTTGTTAGGTTTTTCAGCAGTGTTTGAAGTAGACGCCATTGAAGAAGAAGAAAACCTTGGTTTCAGTTTAGGGTTTTGGAAGAGATTGAAGAGAAAGCAGAAACGCATGAATGAAGTGAATGTGGAAAGTGTGATAGAAGTGTGATAGGTGATATATATAGAAAACCAAAAATCAGGCATAGGGCACACAAAAGACACTTACGCACGTTTGGACAGCATTTAATGAAAAGTAATCATTTCACATTAAATTATGACAGCTGGGGGGAAAAACAAGAAAAGTGAGATTTTCAAAGCATTACCTCAAACGTCAAATCAGTTAAGCACTCAATCTTTTCAGAAATTGAATGCCACGTGTTTGCTTTGTTGGCTCATCTGATTTTTCTCAAGAAATGAAACGTTTCCAACTTTCAGATCTTCTGAGCTTGTTAGTTCAGAGTTTTACCCAAAACGAAATAATTGAATAAATATAAATGAACGAATAGACAGATGAAATACTTCAGATTATTAAACATTTTGCATCTGAGAGGTTGCCTCTGAGAAATATTACTCTGGACATAAATCCATACAAATATTTTTCAGAATAAACTTAAATCTATCTTCAGCAAGGGGTTTTGTGAAAATGTCAGCCCATTGATGATCTGTATCAACAAAAGCTAAATTAATTACACCCTTCTGAACATAGTCTCTGATGAAGTGATGTTTAATTTCTATATGTTTTGCCTTAGAATGCAAGATTGGATTTTTTGACAAACATATAGCAGAAGTATTATCACAGAAGATAGAAAGATTACTCTCATAGATTTGATAATCTTCTAATTGACTTTTCATCCAGAGCATCTGAGTACAACATCCAGCAGCAGCAATGTATTCTGCCTCTGTAGTTGATAGTGCAATGGTAGGTTGCTTCTTGCTGTACCATGAGATCAGATGACTTCCAAGAAACTGACAGCTTCCAGAAGTGCTTTTACGTTCAACTCTGTCTCCAGCATAGTCAGCATCACAGAATCCAACTAATGAAAACTCATCAGATCTTCTGTAACACAAACCCATGTTAGCAGTACCTTTCAGATACCTCAGAATCCTCTTAACAGCTGTTAAGTGTGATTCTCTAGGATCTGATTGGAATCTAGCACATAAGCAGACACTAAACAGAATATCTGGTCTAGAAGCAGTCAAGTATAGAAGAGATCCTATCATACCTCTGTAGAGTTTTTGATCTACCTTCTTACTTACCTCTTCCTTACCTAGAGTGCTTGTAGGATGCATTGGAGTCTTTGCCATTTTGCTATCAACCATGTTGAACTTCTTCAGAAGCTCTTTAACATATTTGGTTTGATGTATGTAGGTGCATTCTGGAGTCTGATTGACTTGGATTCCCAAAAAGAATCTCAATTCTCCCATCATGCTCATTTCAAATTCTTCCTGCATACATTTAGCAAACTCCTTTCCAAGCGTAATATTTGTTGATCCAAAAAATAATGTCATCTACATAAATCTGACAAATCAACAGATCTTTCTTAACAGATTTACAGAATAAAGTTGTATCCACTTTTCCTCTGATAAAATTTTTCTTCAGAAGGAAGTTGCTCAACCTCTCATACCAAGCTCTGGGAGCTTGTTTTAATCCATAAAGGGATTTCTTTAATTTGAAAACATGATCTGGAAAGTTTTCACTTTCAAAACCAGGAGGTTGGTGGACATATACTTCTTCTTCTATAATACCATTAAGAAAAGCACTTTTAACATCCATCTGATACAGAGTGATGTTATTCTGTGCAGCAAATGAAATAAGAAGACGAATAGATTCTAACCTTGCCACTGGAGCATATGTCTCAGTGTAATCAATACCTTCTTGTTGACTATATCCTTGAGCAACCAGCCTTGCCTTATTCCTTTCTACTTCTCCCTTTTCATTCAGCTTATTCCTGAAGACCCATTTTGTTCCAATGACATTGAATCCTTTAGGTCTAGGAACCAGATCCCAAACTTCATTTCTGGCAAATTGATTCAGCTCTTCTTGCATAGCTATAATCCATTCATTATCTTCCAGAGCCTCATCTACAGATGTTGGTTCTATCATTGACACTAAGCCAAATAAGGAAGATTCAGAAGTTCTGAGAAATGATCTTGTCCTTATGGGATCATCTTTCTTTCCAATTATCACATCTTCTGGATGAGAAGCTTTGATTCTGGAAGAAGATCCTCTGACGGTTGGTCTTTCAGAAATATGCAAGTTGTTTAGTTGGGAAGTCAAAGGTGTAGCATCTGGGGTTGCGTCAGATTCTTTGTTCTTTGCCTTTTCTGCCTCTGAGCCTTCAGAGTCTGTGAGAATCACTTCTCTATCTGCAGAACTTTCAAACTGCTTTGGCTTTTCAGAGCCAAGCTTATCATCAAATCTGACATGAATAGATTCTTCCACAATCTGTGTTTCAGTATTGAATACTCTGTAGCCTTTAGAGCATTCAGAATAACCAAGCATGAAACACTTCTGTGCTTTGGAATCAAACTTGTTCAGATTATCTTTAGTATTAAGCATATAACAAATACATCCAAAAGGATGAAAATAAGCAATGTTAGGCTTTCTGTTTCTCCACAATTCATAGGGAGTCTTTTTCAGAAGAGGTCTTACAGACACTCTGTTCTGAATATAACAAGCTGTGTTAATTGCTTCTGCCCAGAAATATTTTGCCAGATTTGTCTCGTTGATCATGGTTCTGGCCATTTCTTGCAATGTTCTATTTTTCCTTTCTACAACTCCATTTTGTTGTGGAGTTCTAGGGCAGGAGAAATCATGTGCAATGCCTTTTTCAGAAAAGTATTTTTCAAAATGTTTATTTTCAAATTCTCCACCATGATCACTTCTGACTTTAATAATTTTACAATCTTTTTCAGTCTGGACTTGATTGCAGAAGTCAAAGAACACAGAATGAGACTCGTCCTTGTGTTTTAGAAACTTTACCCATGTCCATCTGCTGTAGTCATCTACAATGACTAACCCATACTTCTTGCCTCTGATGGATGCAGTTTTCACTGGTCCAAACAGATCAATGTGAAGTAATTCCAATGGTCTGGAGGTAGAAACAACATTTTTTGATTTAAAATGAGATTTTGAAAATTTACCTCTTTGACATGCTTCACACAGAGCATCTGAGTTGAACTTCAACTTAGGAAGTCCTCTGACCAGATTGAGTTTATTAATTTGAGATATACGTCTCATATTAATATGTCCCAATCTTCTATGCCAGACCCATTGCTCATCATTCACAGATAAGAGGCATTTTACATTTTGAACTTTAAGTTATGAAAGGTTAATTTTATAAATGTTGTGTTTCCTCTTTCCATTGAATAGGATAGAACCATCCTTTTGACATACAGCTTTGCAACATTTTTGATTAAAGATGATATCATAACCATTGTCACTTAATTGACTTATGGACAATAGATTATGTTTCAATCCTTCAACTAACAGAACATTAGAAATAGAGGGTAGGTTGCCATTACCTATAGTTCCAGAGCCAATGATCTTGCCCTTCTGGTTCCCTCCAAATTTCACGTCCCCTCCAGATCTAAGTTCCAGACTTTGGAACATAGACCTTTCTCCCGTCATGTGTCGTGAGCATCCAGAGTCCAGGTACCATGATTGGTGTCCTGACTTTGCTGCTAAGGACATCTGCAACAGGGATTATTTTGTCTTTAGGTACCCAGATCTTCTTGGGTCCTTTAGGGTTAGTTGCCTTGTAGGTTTGTCTAAACTTTTGTTTTTCAACATAGTTTTTGTTTAGACTTGCCTTAGATCTAAACACATGAGTATTCTTTTCAGAGCTCGTGTGTTTAATATCATTTAAATGACCAAATTTAAATTTAGAGTATAAAGGAGTTATCTTAATGATCAGATCATCTACAGGTATTGGTCTTACATCTTTTTCAAGAGAAGAAGATTGAAATCCAATTCCCTTTCTTTTATTCCTACTAACTCCATAGATCATAGAAGCCATCTTGCTTCTGTCTATGCTTTTAGTGAGGAACCTCTGAAAACTAGAGTCATATTTTTCCAAAATATTTTCAGATGACTTAGCTTCAGAGTCAGATTCTTATTGAACAATTTCCAAATCATTTTTTATTTTTAAATTTATTTCTCTCTGCTCAACAAGTTCTGTTTTCAGATTATCAATCTCAGATTCAAGATTGCTTTTCAGCTTCTTGTTCTTGAGTTATATATTATTGTAGCTTTTCAAAACTTCAGATAACACCTTTATAAGTTCATCTTTGGTAAGTTTGGACATTACCTCTTCAGCATCAGAGTCGGAGTCTGACTCAGATTCAGATGATAATTCTTCATTCTGATCTTCTATTCCAGCCATTAATGCCATGTTGGCACACTCTTCTTCTGCTTCAGATTCAGATTCAGATTCATCTGAATCATCCCAAGTTGCCATAAGAACCTTTTTCTTTTTATCAAACTTTCTCTTGGGTTTCTCCTTGAGAAGTTTGGGGCAGTCATTTTTGTAGTGCCCAGGTTCCTTGCATTCATAGCATGTGACCTCTTTCTTTCCAGATCTTCTGTGTCCAGAAGATTCCTTCCTGTGGTCAGCTTTTCTGAAGTTGTTAAACTTCTTTCCCTTGTGCTTCCAGAGCTTGTTGATTCTTCTGGAAAGCATGGACAGTTCATCTTCTTCTTCAGAAGACGATTCTTCAGAACTTTCTTCTTTTACCTGCAAAGCTTTAACAGGTTTGTTAGATTTTAAAGCTATGGATTTACCTTTGTCTTTCTTCTGGGGTTCATCTTCCTCCAGCTCTATTTCATGGCTTCTCAAAGAACTGATAAGTTCTTCTAAGGAGATCTTGTTCAGATCTTTTGCCATCTTCAATGCAGTCACCATTGGTCTCCATCTGGTGGGAAGACTTCTGATGATCTTCTTGACATGATCTGACGTTGAGTAGCCCTTATCCAGAACTTTCAGACCAGCAGTAAGAATCTGAAATCTAGAAAACATAGTTTCTACATTTTCAGACTCTTCCATTTTAAATGCCTCATACTTCTGTATGAGCGCCAGCGCCTTGGTCTCTTTAACCTGAGAATTTCCCTCATGAGTCATTTTGAGTGACTCAAACATGTCATGAGCAGTATCTCTGTTTGTAATCTTCTCATACTCAGTATGAGAGATTGCATTAAGCAATATAGTTCTGGCTTTGTGGTGATTCTTGAAATCTCTTTTCTGAACTTCAGTCATTGACTTTCTATCAATCTTTTTGCCATCCTCATCAGTAGGATGTTTATATCCATCAATGACCATATCCCAAAGATCAGCATCATACCCGAGGAAAAAACTTTCTATTCTATCTTTCCAATAGTCAAATTTTTCCCCATCAAACATGGGTGGCTTGGTACTGATCCTATCTCCTTCATATTTGTTGTTGCAAGTTGATGTAGCTGTTTCCATAATGACAACAACACAAATATCAAAGTATCTTTCTCACAGGATCTTTAACTGTCACGGTTAAGTGGAGCACACGCAGAACCGGAGCTCTGATGCCAACTGAAGGTGAGAAAATTACTTAGAAGGGGGGGGGGGGGTTGAATAAGTAAGACTAAAAATCAAAGATTAGAACACAGATATTTTTATCCTGGTTCGTTGAAAACAACTACTCCAGTCCACCCTTTCAAGAGTGATTTGCCTTTCTCTGTCAAGGACTTAATCCACTATTTTAATCAAACAGATTACAAATAGCAACACCTAAGAACAACCGTTCTTAGTCTTCTCAAGAGCAACTGATCCCAACTGGATCCTCTTAAGGAAAACCTTTTACAAACAACGTAAAACTTATACAAGAGTAAGAATGCTTCTAATAAGCTGTTATCACAACAGTAATATTTCTCTTAAGTTAAGAATAAAGATAAAGCAAAGTAATATGATAAAGAGCTTTGAAAGATCTGCTTTGAGGAGTGATTTTGTTAGAGATTCGATACTGAAGAAGATGGAGTGGACTTCTTTATATAGGCACTAAGATCCAAGAAGTCTTGTTACGTTGAAGGCTGTGCAGAAAAGCCTAGAGCCTTTTGTCTTCTCATTGGAGGCTGTGCTGAAACAGGCCTGATGCTTTTTGTCTTCACTTGCAGAATACTTTCCTCAGAATGGAATGCACAAATAAAACCTTTTTGTCTGTGTCTTTGTGTCTAGCACAAAATAGGAAAGAGCTGTTGAGAAAAACCAACGTACATATTTAAATCTTCTTCAAGGTAAGTTCAGCTTTCAACATTAGAATCTGAATCTTCAGAGTCTTCAGACCAAGGAACATCTGGATCTTCAGAGTCTTGAGTGTTCTTCAGATTTAGCTGAATCAGAGTATGTGCAGCTTGTGTGCTTGAGCGTGTAAAACTCTCAGAGCAGAGTCTTCTAAGCTTTAGAGGCTCCTTCTTCAGAATCTTCAAGAGACAGTAGTCAGATTCTTCTGGGAGCAGTGTTCAGATCTTTACTTAAGATGCTCTTGAACTTGTGAAGTCTTTCATACGAACAATGTTCAGATGCAATTTTGCTTTCTTAAGATAATTTTCTTTAGTGCCTGTAGCAAACAATTTAGAATACGTTTAGAGTATATAATTCTTGAATACAAAATTTATAAGTGTTATCATCAAAACATAGAGATATAACTAAGACACAATCTGTGCTCTTACATTCACAACCGCTCTTTGATTTATCCGAAGGAAAAGGTTAAAAGAGGGAAAACCTATTTTGCATCGTAAACACAATGCGGGGAAAGATCTAGGGTTCGGGGGTTGGTTAAATTTAGGGAAGGTATTAGCACCCTAAACTTCTGTAGTACTCTACAGGAACCTTTTGTTCAAATGTTTACTATTCTGCTTTATTTATTTGCTTAAGGTATATGTACAAAAAGATTAAAAGTGAGAAAAAAGACCTAAGGGGTTAATTCTAAGTTTACTCGGCAAGACATCGCATCTTGTGCCTACGTATCCTTACGGGAGTGGAATCAGAGTAATCGTAGTTCCCCTCAAAAGGGAGGTTAGAGACTTCTTGACTGTGGTCAAGGCCTCAAGGGGAATAAACGCATCTTAAGGACACGCTTACGTGGAGTGTAGAAACTCCAAATCTCTACGTCGAATTGTTAAGTGAATTAGGGTTAGGTTAGGGATTCCACGGCGGGAAACCCTAAAATGAGCGCGGCGGCTCTTTGACCTAAAACTAGGGGTAAAATTGCAATTTTGCCAGCGGCGAGGCATTTGTGAAAACTAGGGTTTGAAGTTTTGAGGACTATTGGCGCGGCGACCAAACAGTTAGACCTAACCTTCGGATGTGTGTAGTGTGACAGAAAGTTTGATGCAGACATTTTAAGATTATGCAAACGGAGGATTAACAATATGAACTAACAACCATGCAAGCAACAATTTAAGGCATAATTTAAAGCGCGATTGTTAAGTTCGCGAAGTTACATGAGGGGAGCAATTACAATTATAATAACGAAACTTAAATTGAAAAATAAAACAGAAACCATAATAGACTGCAAAACGAACGAACAAAATGTTAGTGGGTATGAAGGAAATTCATTTATTAATATGTAAAAAGAAAAATGTTGACTATTATTATTAAAAAATATTTAGTTATTTGTGTTAAAAAGGTAAACAATATTAATTTGGTTATTTAAGGTTATTTATTTTTTTAAAAAAGTTTTTGTTTAGTTAAAATGATAATAATAATAATAATCAATAATAATTGGAAGAAAATAATAATAAAATAAATAAATAAAAAGAAAATAAGAGGGGTTGGGCCGGTATTTCTTAAACCCGGTTGTAATTCACGCTTAAACACAAAAATGGATGATCTAGGGTTTCAAAACCCTATCGCGTCTCGCGACGTCGTTTCTCTCGTTCTCACTTTCGAGTTCTCTTCGTCTCTTCCGTTTTTGCTATGTTCTTCACTTCTAACTCCTATGTCTTCAAAATTCCTGAAAAATAAACGAACACAAGAACAAGTGAAATCTCGAAAAAAGGCTGCTCAACCTTTGGCTAGGGTTTCAAGCGAATCTCAGTGAACTTGTGGTGATGATGGCCGACGGTTGCTGTTGATGATTAACGGAGGCAATGATGATGTCACAATCTGAGCCTCGGATCTGTTTGCTCGTCGTCGAATGGCGGCGGCGTTGGTGGACCTCTCCGTTGGGTTTGTTCGCTTGCTTTTTGTGATGGCTTTGAACGGCGGTCCCTGTTTGGTCTTCGTTTTCGCGCTCCTCTTTGCTAGCCTCTAGGGTTTCCCATCAGGTGGTATCTTTCCTTTATATATCTTCTCAATCTTTGTTTCGTGGGCTTTGGATTGATTTTCTGATTGAAAACATCATCCCTTTTTCGGATTTGATTGGATTCGATTGTGATTCTCTTACCTTTTTCAGATTTATTTTAGAAACTTTTCATTTGGATTTGTTAGGATTTTTCTTGATGCATTATAACTGATTTGATTCTGATAGGGTTTGGATTTTGATTTAGTTCTGAATATGACTTCTGTTTTGATAACCGGATTTTTGATTTTGGTTTTTCAGATGTGGGTTTTCTTTGACTTGTTGATGGTATGAATGTCCATTCGCTTATCTCATATTTGTTTCAACTTGGGAACCAACCAACTTACTTCAAACTCGAACTTTTATTTGTGAACTGATGTGGTTTTTTCTGATGCAGTTCTTAGTTTGTACTTCTGGTTTACTGATACGAGCTTATTAACCTTTTTCCTTCTTCATTTTCAGAACAGATGCTGCTGTTTGGGTTAAGCCGATTTTTGCCGAGGAAGGTCAATGGTTATGATGACGCTTCGTCTGAACCCATGTTGGCGGTAGTTGCCTTTGATGTTCTCTGTTATGTCCTTTGCTTGTTCGTTCGCGGCTATTCAAAACTGATTCAGAACAACCTTCTGGGCTTATGAACTGATGTAGTTCTGATATTGGTTTGATCTCTGGTTATTCATGTCTTGCTGCTGTATTGTCTGATTTTTCTTTTATGATACTTATGAGCTCATGTTGGTGCAGTTTTTGATTTCATCTGACTCAGTTATATCGCTTTTCATGATGTGAATTGTGTTGTGGAACTAAGTCTGTTTTGGTGTAATTGTGGCTTCAGAGCTGATGCAGTTTTGGGAATTCTGTTTTGTTTGGTTATCAGAACATACACTTACTTTTCTCTTCTTCTTTCACCGAACTGATACTTTGGATACCGTCAGATCAATGCCGCCGAGAAAGGTTATGCGGTGATGATGACCATTGGTCTGAACCTTTGAGGGATGCTATTTCCATTTGGTTTTGGTTGCGTTGCCTTAGCGATGATGACCTTCGGGTCTGAGCTGATATTTTGAGCTGATAGTTTGCACGAAATTACCGATGCTTGCAGTTCGACGTTCGGTAGGGAGTTGGTAACGGCTTCGGCCGTGGCTCTCCCAGCCGCTCGATTTCTCACGCCCAATGATGGTTAAACTGAGGGCTGAATCCCTATTCCATCCATTTTGATTTTTGATTCATGGTCGGAACTCATTTTAATAGTTGACTGGTTTCTTTTTGTTGTGCAGGTTGATCAGAAGTTGTATGAAGAACTCAAAGGAATGGCATGAAGGCCTTAGAATTTTTAGGATAAAATGTACTTTTATTTCCTTTTTGTAAATTATGAATCTTTATGAATAAAATTCAAGCATGTTCAAATTCACTTCTTAGTTGTAAATTATAAATATTCATGAATGAAATTCAAAAATATTTAAATTCACTTCTTGATTTGTAAATTACAAATATTTATGAATTAGCTCAACAAATATACCAATTCACCTCTCTTTCGTATTGAACAATATTATGAGCAAAATCCCACACATTTTCATCCCAATTGATTATTCCTTTCATGATCTCGTCGCAACCTGATTAGATCTGAATAGATTCAAACTAACTCCCACTTATTTTATATCCAAAACTGCACTTTATCAACGAACGGAAAACTGCTCAGAATATCTTAAAACAAACCATAAGCAACGAACGGCCCAAATTCAAATATGTTTCTGACAACTTTTTCAACAATATTCAAACCGGGTCGACGCCTTTGATGATAATCAAATCATATGATAAAAAACTGTCTCGGGTATGGTGATTTGAATGCCTCAAGAACTAAAGACCACTTTTTTTCAGAATCCATCAGAACCAACGTAAAATGACCAAAACGCCCTTGGAATGATTCCTGAAAAGCAAACTCACTTCATGACTTGTTAGTGATTAACGGATGCAAAAATGAGATGCTATGCGCAATGACTGACTAAATGTAAGGGTAAAATTTGGGGTATTACAGTTGCCCCTATTTAAATAACTACACCAGATGATTTGAGTGACGGAGACTCGAGGAATCATGGTGGAGGGATTTAAATATAGATAACCGAAAATTTTGCCCTTATATGTGGCGATATGCGATGCTATGGACAAAACAAGAGCAGACTAATGCAGGCAGCGCCATGAACATGATATGATGTGTATATTGGAATGATTAATACAATGATGCAAAATGACGACACAAAGGACATATGCTATGATAAAAACAAACTAGGGAAAACGAATGCGCTGGGACAACAGCACAAACACTGGGGAATCCTAAAATGATGGTCAACTGGTACGGATACGTCCAATTGTCATTTTTAGAACAGGAACGAGATTTTCAATGGAGAAGTCCCTATGAGACGGCCTCCACTGGAGAATCTAAAAGTAAAACTGGATCATGTACGACTGCAAGATCAATTACAGAATGCTGGAGCATTGAGCAAAGAATAACATCCAAGCTTCTGTAAACTATCTCTCGTGACACGATCAAACGAACTTTTCGGAACTCCGTAGCAAATATACAGGGTGAAAAGAACCAGCTGTATGCCAAAATAAATGGACTTTGAGTGGTTAGAACAAGATCCTTAATAGTGATGGCGCCTATGAGATGGCCTCCACTTGGGGATGTCTAACAATAAGACTGGATCTACACGACTGCAAGATCGATTACAGAATGCTGGAGCATTGAGCAAAGAATAACATCCAAGCTTCTATAAACTATCCTTCGTGATGGGATCGAATGGACTTTTCAGAAATCCATATCAGATATACAGGGTAAAAACCGGCTGTATGCCGAAATAAATGGGCTTTGATGGGAAATGCCCTGATAAGCTTCTCGAGGGAGAACTGTCACTTATCGTTGGAAGGGACTTATACGCCAAAACGGATAAGCACTCAAATAAAGAGGCTGCTGCTTATCTGATAGATAAATCTTCTCATATTTAAGGTTGGTGCCTGGAATATGTTTCAGATTCTTCTTTTACTAAAGGGTAAACTGAACTTCCTCATACTTCAAGATTCATGCTCTCCTGAATACGATTCTGCTCCTTCTTTTACTAAAGGATAAATGAACTTCTTCATTTCAAGGTTTGTTGCTCCCTGAATATGATTCAGCTCCTTCTTTTACTAAAGGGTAAACTGAACTTCCTCATACTTCAAGATTCATGCTCTCCTGAATATGATTCGGTTCAAACCTCCCCACACTTCAAGATGACAAGGAAAATGCAAGCCCAACTGCTCGATGGAGATGGCCATTTGCTGCGAGTCATAACGAAGATAGGATCAGCTTCTCAGGCGAGAAATGTCGCTTATTTGCAAGAGTGGCAATAATAAGCTTCTCATGTAAGAACTGCTTATAGAGGTGATAACAAATAATGATGATAAGCTTCTCGGCGGAGAACTGTTGCATACCGTTGCAGAAGAATGTTACGATAAGCTTCTTAACCGAGAACTGTTGCTGATCGATTGTAAAATGTTGTGATAAGCTTCTCTTGGCGAGAACTGTTGCGTATCCTGTTGTGTAAGGTTGTGATAAGCTTCTCTGGTGAGAACTGTTGCTGATCGATTGTAAAATGTATGATTGAAGAGTTTTATACCGATAGGCTTCTCAGGTGAGAATAGTCGCATACCGATGCTGTAGGATGTAGGATTGTTATATCGATAGGCTTCTCAGGCGAGAACAGTTGCATACCGATGCTGTAGGATGTAGGATTGTAATATCGATAGGCTTCTCAGGCGAGAACAGTTGCATACCGATGCTGTAAGATGTAATGATAGATTTTCCAGGCGTGAACTGGCGTGTATCTGTAAAAGATTGTGATTGGTTTTCTTGAAAGATGGTGCAACATAAATGCACATCCGGGTACAGTGATAAGCTTCTTAGGCGAGAACAGTCGCGTATCTGCCAAGGTAGGGTGAAAATTTTTAGACGGTGCAAAATAAATGCACGTCCGGTTGGGCTCGACGACCGACAAGACTGAGATTCAATCTAGGATCGAGCTAGAAAGAAGACTGGTAATCAAGACTCCATCGAGGGAATGATCTCGAAGGGTAAATATCTTATCCTGGAGAGGAAAGATAGCTGAAGTAACCGTCATCCACGAGGATCGAGCTCTGTGGGGAAACTGGAAACACCTATGTATTTTATGCTTAGGGTTGACAATCTATTTGGAGAGAATGGACGAACCCAGTTACTCGGCGGTAACAACCAATGATGGCGAGACACAATGAACCTGTGAATGCTAACGCATATGTTAATGTGAATGTATGTTAATGTCTATGTATGTAGTTAAATATGCAGGATGTTATGAAATGAGTATGTAATGAGTATGTGAAATGAGTATATGAAATAGGCATGTGATGCTTATGCCCCTGCGTATGCTGACGAAACAGACTAGAGACGGGACGAGAGATGGAATTAACATCTCAACAGAGATACCCTGCATTCTCTGCTACAAATACGTCAATCATGGGTAAGAAAGATCAATGGCAGAACCAAATCTGGTTTCAAAATTCTGATTTCTCTGGGGAGAAGGTAATCCGCTTGGGTGTATAGTATCCTGTCTTCACATGGGGAGAAGAAAACCTGAGGGACACTTTCGAGCTACCTAAGAAAAAGTTGTCAGCTTATAGTCTCTCTGGGGACTGTGATGAGGCAATAGTTTAGGAGCCTGTTGCAACACTGAGATTTACTGGGGAATGAAGGCCGTCGTGAGTAAAATCCCTCGGGTGCATGAAGAAAAGTTGTGAAACCACATGGTTTTGATCTTGAAGGACCTTATAGTAGTCGCCATTTGTTTCCCTTTTTTAAAGAAAAAACACGGTGCCCCAGGATATTTGCATTGTGAGGTATGGTCATCTCAAGAGGATTTTATAGAGAACACGGAGTCTGGTTGCCCCACTGTTTTCAAACTCTTTGAGAGATTTGTCAGGTCTCGACGTAACTGGCACAAATTAATCGTGTTACGACGAAATCTTTGAGAAATAGCTCCTTAAGAGTGTCAGACTCGTGTTGGTAAGCGAACTGGGAAACTGCCTGCCCCTGTTTAGCAGGATCTTCAAGTTCCACAGGTTATGTCCATATGTAAATTTCTAAGATATCAAGCAAAGTCGTCATGCCTGAAATGCCTATCCTGAGCTTGTCAATGTACACATATATTTGTCTTGAATTTTTGTTTTGAAAAAAGATATCGCAATAACTTGTGACCGAAATCACTAGTCAGGATATAAGTTTTAATTATAATGCCAACATGAATTTTTTTCTGAGCATAGCTCGTAGGAGTCAGGAAACGTGATCTTGTCGAGTATGCTTTCAACCGAAGTCCTGCTTCAATTAGGTCTTTTAAAGGTTGTATCGTGGCTCGGTTCACGGTTTAAGAAACAAAAGGATAAAGGCTCAGAGTTATATTTGTACCCACCCCTTCTTCGTGATGTTCTCCAATCCTAATTCAGTTAATCGGATACGAACGCTCATATCTCAAGTGGATTTGCTATGGTCGAGAACTTATCAAGGCTTTGGACATGGCAGTCACTCACCTATTTCTAATGGCAATTGGTCACACGATTTTGTTCTTTACTAGGGATTATTTATTGTACCCTCTTGTTTTGCTTTTATTCCCTAACTTTTTCCTGGACAACGTCTTTTGATCTGACTTTGGAGTCCAGCGGGATGCCCCAGTCTTGCCTAAGTCTCCTTCATAGGTTTCGACTTAGCGGGCTCTTATTTTTTCGAATATTATTTTATGCACAAGTCGTGTAAATCTTTTGAAAGGCTCGTGACTGCCCTACTCCTTAGGTAGCCGAGGGATAGTCATTGTATTGGACTTCTTAAGATGCTAAGGATAAATTCTCGAAGGTTTGCTCTTCCTTTTTGAGAGTCTAAGTGCTCGATCGGTTTAACTGAAACCTACCCTGCCCCAGGTTAGGATGAAGGTTCTTAAAAAGAAAGAAAACTCCTACTTCAAGGTTCAAAGAGGTTAACGAGGGATTAACATCCTTATATCTCCAGTGTTTGGGATTTGAAACAATGCCTTACATCATCAGCAGGTTTTAATTGAAAGCATACGACAAGAAATCTGACGTTTTGGGTTCGTCATCCTCCCCCCAATTCTCCATCAGAACAAGAGATCGGGTAAAGTTGGCATTATGATTTATGAAAACGTTTTTTTGAATGAGTGAAACGAATGGATTTATTCAAGACAAACATATGCGTTGCATTAATTAATCAAAGATAAACAAGTTCGTACATGTTAAATATGCTTAATCAAAGAGAAATACATATAAATAAACAAATGAACTGTCGGAAAAAATCCTTCTAAATGTTTATGAAATCTTGCATTCAAGAGTAACAGTTTCCTTTGGCGGAGCCTCAATGGAATGGGACGTCTGGTTTATGATCACTACGAGTCGTCATGGCTTGCCCCAGTTATGCTGGTCACATCTTCAACAGTTTTCAGTCGTTGCTTCAAAATAACTTTCCCAGATTCTTTGTTGATCCCGGTCATATCATCTTGAGGGTTACTGAAATGAAGCGAGCTAGGCCTTTGAATACTTACTGGATTCGACTGATTTGCTGGGGGGACAACATACTTTGCAGAATTTAAGCTTGACAAGCGGGGAACCCCGAGAGGAGTCTCGATCTTCGGCTGAGCATCGCTAAAAGACAACTTCTTCGTTTCTAGCAAATTTCTGACAAAGTTCTTAAGAGTGTAGCAATTCTCTAGATCTTGGTCGGGCGTACCCTCATGAAATAAACAATGAGCGGCAGCGTTGTAACCTGCAGGTAACGGATTAGGCGGAGGACCCAAAGCACGGGTGGCAATCAGACCTTGTTGTACCAAATGGGGGTATAACTCAGTGAAACTTATCGGCATTGGAGGACAAGGCTTATACTGCCTCTTACGGGGATAAGGAACCTGATTCTGTGACTGTTGTAGAACAGGAGCGTTGGGCACTCGTTGACTGTTGACAGGAACTTGTAGGGCGGATAACCGGAAGGTTGTTGATAAATCGGTGCTTGATATACTAGAGCTGACTGCACAGGCTGGTATGTAGGAAACTGCTGATCGAAAGGAGGTGCAACAGTAGCTACATAGGGTTGTTGGACATATGGAAACGGATAACCTTGAACATAACTCTGCTGATGTTGCCAAGGTTGAGGAGTAGCCATTTTGCGGTTCCTCGAACGTGCAGGTCCTTTACCATGGTCGGAGTTAGGAGTTTTGCACTTTGAAGGGGTAGCTCGTCGAACTGGTTGAGCACTAGGAGGCACCAAACCGGATTGAAGACCGTGAGGAGGTACATTCTCGACAATAACAGCTGGTTGAGATTCCATAACGGTATTAGTAGTCTCAGAAACAACAGTAGGCTGAGCATCCACCTTCACACTAAGAGCTCGTAGCATCTCCAAAATCTGCCCTACACTTCCTCGAAGATCTTCGAGTTCATGGTTGACACGGTTGATCTCTTGGTTTTGATCGTCCATCCTTTTGAAGGGTCGTATTGATGCAGAGAACTTAGGGTGACAAAACTGGAAGGTGAGAAAACCGCGTATGAGAAATCGGGAGAAAAATGCAATGCAAACGTATGATGCTAAAATGCGAATGCAAATGAAGATTTCATGGAATTCGAATATTTACGAATATTGCGGAATACCAAGAAAACTTTTAATTCATTGAAGACAAATTACAAATAATATTCTTGCAACCAAAATAGCTCAATAAAAGCCTAGAAAATCCTAGAGAAGCATCTTCCACAACTTCAGTGAGCAGACGGAGATCCGGAGGAAAATAAATATTCGTAGAGCCTTCTCTTCTTGTAGGATTGTATCTCATCATTCTTCGACTGAATCTGCTTTTGAAGTTCTTCGTACTCGCTGACCATCACATGGTATTTGTTCTTCCATGATTCTGTTTCGCGTTGTGATCTCTTCAAAGTGATCTTCAAAGTCTCAGCTTCAGTCATGAAATACCGGACAGGTTCTTCTCTTTGAGGTAAAGGATCTTGGCGAGAGTAGGGCATCTTCAACTCAATAGCTCTTCCTCGGACCCATTGAAGGTATGGTTCCATGGACACACAATTAGGTCTTCCCAAACTTTCTTTGTCTTTCCTATGCAGATGATTCCAAGAAGATAGAATATGATCTTGAAGCTTTTTGTCGTCTTCGAAAAAGATTTTCTCCACATGGATACCTTTAGGCGGTTCCTTCAAGGGGTATCCCAACTGTCGGCGAGCTAATACTGGATTGTAGCTAATTCCTCCATTGAAACTGAGCAAAGGCACATTGTTGAAGTTTCCACAACTATCAATGATCGATATCCCATCGTACATGCGATTATACCAATCAATATCAGAGTGAGTTAAGGCCATAACTTTTTGCGACCAACGTTCTTGATTAGGTCTCCAGAACGGACCGAACTTGGGTAAGTGAGAAATAAACCACTTGTATAGTAATGGCACACAACATATAATCATTCCTCCACCATGAAAGTTTCGAAGATGTACTGAATGATAAGTATTACCCAATAGCGTTGGAACTGGATTTCTCCTCATGAAGGTCTTGATTGCATTAAGGTCCACAAACCCCTCAAAACTAGGAAAAAGCAGCAACCCATAAATGAGCAAAGCAAATATTGTCTCAAAGGCAAACATGTCTTTATGATCGGCATAGAATTGGGCCTTCTTAATTAGGAAGTCCCTGAGAAAACCGGAGGTCCCCCCTTTGGTGACCATATTGTTTTTGACATCGGATATCCTTAGACAAATGGCTTTAGCAATATCTCGTTCTTTAGGGTTTTCCTCCAGGAAAGGGAATGGAGACTTATCCAAGATAGGTAATCCCACGAACTGAGAGTACTCTTCTAAGGTAGGTAAAAGCTGATAATCTGGAAAGGTGAAGCAGTGATAATCTGGATCATAAAACTGTAGCAAAGTCGCAAGAAGTCCTTCGTTTACTTGAACCTTCAACAAAGACAATAGCCTTCCATATCTGTTTTGGAACTTTTCTTGATCTTGAACCAAATCCCTTAGCTTCTCTAGGACTTCCAAATTAAAACCCTTAAAAGTAAATTTCAAAGTATGCCTTCTATGGTTATCCATGGTATCCTGCA
This sequence comes from Lathyrus sativus, assembly GCA_963859935.3. Classification (NCBI taxonomy): domain Eukaryota; kingdom Viridiplantae; phylum Streptophyta; class Magnoliopsida; order Fabales; family Fabaceae; genus Lathyrus; species Lathyrus sativus. The sequence goes on from OZ012736.1 coordinate 62,036,736, forward strand.
ATGTCCATAAATAGAGTTTGAATTCCATGAAGTCTTAATGTAATATGATGCTTTATGGATGCAATGCATGAAAACACACAAAGTCCTAGGTTAAAGGTACGTGAGCGGAGTTAAGGTCTACCCATCCCAAAAAGGAGTGTACTATAGGTTAGTCGTACCTGCAGAACAAGGTTCTAAAAAGTGCCCAAAGTCATCAGCCCATCTTTCGGATATTATCAACTTTCCGACTGACTCGGGGGTTAATAATATTCTCAAGAGAACCTCTTTTGAATGTAGTATCGCGTAGCAACCATTGTGGGACTACTCCCACATAGTTCCCGCACTACGTCCTAAATAAGGCCAAGGTGGTGTTAAGGTACTACGGTTCCCAATATCATAGACTCCAATCGATAAAGGTAAAATTTTTCACGACTATACTCGATCAACCAAACCATTTTCGAAAGGGTCTCAACTGAGCGGTGATTCTCGAATCAGCTTGGTCGGGACTCACTCCCTATAAGCCTCATCGAATATATCCCCATCCTATAATAATGTCACTAGTCCGGGCGTAGGACTTATCTCACAACACAAGGAACAGTCCCAAAATCAAAGTACAATATATACATGCAAATGAATAGTAAGACGAATAGTAATAAATATGAACAAATTAGGGGTAACCCTCAAAAGTTAAGAAGTCCCCAGTGAAGTCGCCATTTTCTGTTGCGGTGGAAATAGGATCACAAACTATTAATGAGTTTGAATCGCAATTCAATTCACAACCTCTCTTTGATTTATCCGAAGGAAAAGGTCAAAAGAGGGAAAACCTATTTTGCATCGTAAACACAATGCGGGGAAAGATCTAGGGTTCGGGGGTTGGTTAAATTTAGGGAAGGTATTAGCACCCTAAACTTCTATAGTACTCTACAGGAACCTTTTGTTCAAATGTTTACTATTCTGCTTTATTTATTTGCTTAAGGTATATGTACAAAAAGATTAAAAGTGAGAAAAAAGACCTAAGGGGTTAATTCTAAGTTTACTCGGCAAGACATCGCATCTTGTGCCTACGTATCCTTACGGGAGTGGAATCAGAGTAATCGTAGTTCCCCTCAAAAGGGAGGTTAGAGACTTCTTGACTGTGGTCAAGGCCTCAAGGGGAATAAACGCATCTTAAGGACACGCTTACGTGGAGTGTAGAAACTCCAAATCTCTACGTCGAATTGTTAAGTGAATTAGGGTTAGGTTAGGGATTCCACGGCGGGAAACCCTAAAATGAGCGCGGCGGCTCTTTGACCTAAAGCTAGGGGTAAAATTGCAATTTTGCCTGCGGCGAGGCATTTGTGAAAACTAGGGTTTGAAGTTTTGAGGACTATTGGCGCGGCGACCAAACAGTTAGACCTAACCTTTGGATGTGTGTAGTGTGACAGAAAGTTTGATGCAGACATTTTAAGATTATGCAAACGGAGGATTAACAATATGAACTAACAACCACGCAAGCAATAATTTAAGGCATAATTTAAAGCGCGATTGTTAAGTTCGCGAAGTTACATGAGGGGAGCAGTTACAATTATAATAACGAAACTTAAATTGAAAAATAAAACAGTAACCATAATAGGCTGCAAAACGAACGAACAAAATGTTAGTGGGTATGAAGGAAATTCATTTATTAATATGTAAAAAGAAAAATGTTGACTATTATTATTAAAAAATATTTAGTTATTTGTGTTAAAAAGGTAAACAATATTAATTTGGTTATTTAAGGTTATTTATTTTTTTTAAAAAGTTTTTGTTTAGTTAAAATGATAATAATAATAATAATAACCAATAATAATTGGAAGCAAATAATAATAAAAAAAATAAAATAAAAAGAAAATAAGAGGGGTTGGGCCGGTATTTCTTAAACCCGGTTGTAATTCACGCTTAAACACAAAAATGGATGATCTAGGGTTTCAAAACCCTATCGCGTCTCGCGATGTCGTTTCTCTCGTTCTCACTTTCGAGTTCTCTTCGTCTCTTCCGTTTTTGCTATGTTCTTCACTTCTAACTCCTATGTCTTCAAAATTCCTGAAAAATAAACGAACACAAGAACAAGTGAAATCTCGAAAAAAGGCTGCTCAACCTTTGGCTAGGGTTTCAAGCGAATCTCGGTGAACTTGTGGTGATGATGGCCGACGGTTGCTGTTGATGATTAACGGAGGCAATGATGATGTCACAATCTGAGCCTCGGATCTGTTTGCTCGTCGTCGAATGGCGGCGGCGTTGGTGGACCTCTCCGTTGGGTTTGTTCGCTTGCTTTTTGTGATGGCTTTGAACGGCGCTCCCTGTTTGGTCTTCGTTTTCGCGCTCCTCTTTGCTAGCCTCTAGGGTTTCCCATCAGGTGGTATCTTTCCTTTATATATCTTCTCAATCTTTGTTTCGTGGGCTTTGGATTGATTTTTTGATTAAAAACATCATCCCTTTTTCGGATTTGATTGGATTTGATTGTGATTCTCTTACCTTTTTCAGATTTATTTTAGAAACTTTTCATTTGGATTTGTTGGGATTTGTCTTGATGCATTATAACTGATTTGATTCTGATAGGGTTTGGATTTCGATTTAGTTCTGAATATGACTTCCGTTTTGATAACCGGATTTTTGATTTTGGTTTTTCAGATGTGGGTTTTCTTTGACTTGTTGATGGTATGGATGTCCATTCGCTTATCTCATATTTGTTTCAACTTGGGAACCAACCAACTTACTTCAAACTCGAACTTTTATTTGTGAATTGATGTGGTTTTTTCTGATGCATTTCTTAGTTTGTACTTCTGGTTTACTGATACGAGCTTATTAACCTTTTTCCTTCTTCATTTTCAGAACAGATGCTGCTGTTTGGGTTAAGCCGATTTTTGCCGAGGAAGGTCAATGGTTATGATGACGCTTCGTCTGAACCCATGTTGGCGGTAGTTGCCTTTGATGTTCTCTGTTATGTCCTTTGCTTGTTCGTTCGCGGCTATTCAAAACTGATTCAGAACAACCTTTTGGGCTTATGAACTGATGTAGTTCTGATATTGGTTTGATCTCTGGTTATTCATGTCTTGCTGTTGCATTGTCTGATTTTTCTTTTATGATACTTATGAGCTCATGTTGGTGCAGTTTATGATTTCATCTGACTCAGTTATGTCGCTTTTCATGTTGTGAATTGTGTTGTGGAACTAAGTCTGTTTTGGTGTAATTGTGGCTTCAGAGCTGATGCAGTTTTGGGAATTCTGTTTTGTTTGGTTATCAGAACATACACTTACTTTTCTCTTCTTCTTTCACCGAACTGATACTTTGGATACCGTTAGATCAATGCCGCCGAGAAAGGTTATGCGGTGATGATGACCATTGGTCTGAACCTTTGAGGGATGCTATTGCCATTTGGTTTTGGTTGCGTTGCCTTAGCGATGATGACCTTCGGGTCTGAGCTGATATTTTGAGCTGATATTTTGAGCTGATAGTTTGCACGAAATTACCGATGCTTGCAGTTCGACGTTCGGTAGGGAGTTGGTAACGGCTTCGGCCGTGGCTCTCCCAGCCGCTCGAATTCTCACGCCCAATGATGGTTAAACTGAGGGCTGAATCCCTGTTCCATCCATTTTGATTTTTGATTCATGGTCGGAACTCATTATAATAGTTGACTGGTTTCTTTTTGTTGTGCAGGTTGATCAGAAGTTGTATGAAGAATTCAAAGGAATGGCATGAAGGCCTTAGAATTTTTAGGATAAAATGTACTTTTATTTCCTTTTTGTAAATTATGAATCTTTATGAATAAAATTCAAGCATGTTCAAATTCACTTCTTAGTTGTAAATTATAAATATTCATGAATGAAATTCAAAAATATTTAAATTCACTTCTTGATTTGTAAATTACAAATATTTATGAATTAGCTCAACAAATATCCCAATTCACCTCTCTTTCGTATTGAACAATATTATGAGCAAAATCCCACACATTTTCATCCCAATTGATTATTCCTTTCATGATCTCGTCGCAACCTGATTAGATCTGAATAGATTCAAACTAACTCCCACTTATTTTATATCCAAAACTGCATTTTATCAACGAACGGAAAACTGCTCAGAATATCTTAAAACAAACCATAAGCAACGAACGGCCCAAATTCAAATATGTTTCTGACAACTTTTTCAACAATATTCAAACCGGGTCAACGCCTTTGATGATAATCAAATCATATGATAAAAAACTGTCTCGGGTATGGTGATTTGAATGCCTGAAGAACTAAAGACCACTTTTTTTCAGAATCCATCAGAACCAACGTAAAATGACCAAAACGCCCTTGGAATGATTCCTGAAAAGCAAACTCACTTCATGACTTGTTAGTGATTAACAGATGCAAAAATGAGATGCTATGCGCAATGACTGACTAAATGTAAGGGTAAAATTTGGGGTATTACAATAGGCATAAAACATCAATGATTAAGACACAAAGGAGTGTATAAGAAAACCAAAGAAATGAAGAAGAATCAGCATGTTCGTTGTGTGAACACCAGCAAGTAGCCAGCGAATGTTTGTTGTGCAAAGTTGTAGCGAAGTCCTAGCGAAGAGGAAACCTTTGATGGCAGTAAGAAAAGGACCCTAAGTTCTCCGTGAGAACTTGTAGCAACAAATTTCATTGTGCAAAGAAGTGTTCACACTACGAGCTCAAATACTTTCCAAGGGCGGTTTAACGGTTCCTGAGTCACGTGAAGTGTCTAAAACTGGACTTCGATGTGCGAAGAAAGTGTTCGCTAAGCGAACAAGACAAATTTTGTAATAACTATTTAAGTACATTTCTTGCTTTTTAGAAACATAACTTGTATTTTTCATAATAGAACTTTATCTCTCTTCATTCCAAGCATATTCTAGAGAGAGAAACACAAACCCTAAGACGGAGAAGCACAAATCGAAGCAACTTAGAACTTGATCTTCAAGTAAGTGCTCCAATCTCTTGTTGGGTTTGGTTGTAGTTTATTGATACCTTATGTATTTAATCTAATTTATGTGTTGTGAACTAGTTTTGATTCAATATTAATGTTGTCTTTGATTTCTTATTTGTGGGTCTCGACAAAATCTTTTCAAATCTTAGATCTAAGATATTCATCTATCAATGAGAAAACTTTTGACATAGTCTTGTAAGTTGATATTCACTTGTATATTTTATTTTATTGTGTTAATTATTAGCATGAGTAGAATGAGTAGCGATCAATACGGTATTGTGAGGATGTGTGATAATAGAGATGAGAAACTATGTTCACTTACGTTTGACAAAATAGTTGAATGCATGTAAAAAGAGTTAAGTGTATTGTCGTAACCTGAAACTTGACCTCCCTTTTTTCCTTTTAGCATAAACATGTGCGTTCGCATTGCTGGCATACACATTAGCTTTTTCTCTCTGTGGTTTTGTTGCATGAGTATTCAGAATTTCAGAGCCTGATTAATCCCATCCTTACAAAGTCATCACATCATTAATACAAGAAAAATACAAGGGTTTCCATGCCTATTTATCAAAGCAAAGATTCGAAGATCAGAGCCATGGCCACAACACCTTATTTCAAGGCAAATTGGGCAAGTTTCGGTTATGTTAATCGATTAACCATTTGCAAGGAAAAACTGCTTAATCGATTAACACCTTGTTACAACACCATTTTCAAATTTTGAACAGTTGTTAATCGATTAACCACTTGCTAGGAAAAATGGGTTAATCGATTAACAACTGTAATTTTACAAATGTTCAACAGTTTTTTCAACACCACATCAGCTCTCTCCTTATTATTTTGGTCTATTTGGTTCTATTATCATTTGGGATATTCTAGACACTTCAAGAATCCACTTGCATTTGCTACAATACATCATTTCCAATCAAGATCACCATACACCTTTATTTCCAAGCATGTGAACCATTATATTTTGGACTTGCATTGGGATGCTCCTACTGAGTTAATAAATAACTAATCGAGTCAACTTGCGACTCAGTGAGTTAGATGTAACTAACTCTAAAGCAAGCTCCAAACCTAACTCCAACCCTATCTCATTCCAAACCTCCATTCTATATAAAGAAACCTTGGCATTTTTTCAAGGGACCCATGAATCCTTTAATCATTCTCAACCATTTTTCACTCCTCACTCTCAATCCTCTCTTACTTTCACTCTTCTCTATCAATTCTCGCTGAATTTTTTGCAATTCATCTTTATCTTCTTCACCAAACCACACACAAAAGCTCAATTTCCACCATTAGAGTGTAACAATCTTCACATCGAAATTGTTATTGTCTTGAGATAAACATCCATTCCATTATATTTCTACTTGGATTTCTGGATTTATAGTAGCTTCTACTTCAATTCAAGTAATCATATCAAGCTTTTTGGTATAAATTCGTATTTGAAGCATTTTCGTGTTCTTACTGGTTTCACTATGATTTGATCTCAAGCTTGGAATTTTTTGGTTTTATTTACTTATTCTCACTACATTTCACTTACAATAATCACCAAAGAAATCCTCTGCCTTGTAGGTTGGTAATTCTCACTCGATTTACTGTTTTCGATCACTTTCGCATGTTTACAATGTAGATCCAATGGCTTTTTGATGTGATTTGATCATTCAATTGTTTGATTGTTGATCTTGATGTGTGATGGATTCGATTGATGCTTAATTGTTGCTACTTGATGTAATTTTCGTGTACAAACATTGTGTGCATGTATGGCATACTTGATATTCTTGGATGTTTTATGATCTGTTTAGCCTCTGGTTGAAGCATGTATGCAAACTTGTGTGCACGATTTATCGATTATGGAATTGTTTGCATAATCATGTTGCTTTTTGTACACTTTTATTTACATGATAACATGATTAGTGATGCATGCTAATTAATTCTTGTTAATGATCGACATTTCTTTCTTGATTGCATTAAGTTTGTTCTTTATTAGACAAATTTAATTTTGTATAATCATTACTTCACACACTTGCTTTGATGTTCTTTCGACTCACTTGAAAGATCATTGGCTTGTTCTTTCCCTTTGATTGGTTGATCGAAACCTTGTTTCGATTAGTTAATCTTTGTCGCTACCGCGAAAATAAGGTGTCGGCAAAACAGAAGAGTCGCCACCTTTCGTTATTTATCCCTCAGAACGGGAAAGGAAACGATCGGAAAAACCTGACGAAAAGGTATAAGACAAGGTCATCGCAACCATTGTCTGGGTTCGGGAGTCGGTTACGCAAGGGGAAGGTATTAACACCCCTCACGTCCATCGTACTCGATGGGATCCATGCTTGTTGTGTTTATCTGACGGGTTTATTTACTATCTACCTATCAAGGCTGGTCTGAAAAAGAAAATAAAATGACTCGGCAAAGCGTCACACTTTATGCCTACGTATTCTCATCAGAGAATGAGAAATCAGAGTCAACGTAGTTCGCCTAACTACGGGTAATAGGGAAGGTGGCTCGCCAATACATCATTATTGTGCCTACGTACTCTCAACAGGTATGAGAGATCAGAGCTTACGTAGTTCGGGATAAGACGGATTACGGGAATTCAGATTCATCTGTTTTTCCGAGTAGGGTTAACAAACAGTTCCAGCAGTTTGGTGTACGCAGCTCGACCCTTGGAGACTTAGGTGTTACCATTTGCGGTAGAACTGGGAGTTAACGACACTCTTTTCTTCAGAAAAGCTTCCTTTTAATTATGGGCCCACGGGGCAAAACGGTTTGAAGTTTGTTTTCTGTCTTTTACGGAAGAAGTGTTTTTTTTATGGATGTTTGCAACTAATATCGCACTAGAGACTATGACCTGAGAGTGAATGCGTCGCATGTCACCCTAAGGGTACCATACTAAACATCCAGACTGTCGAAGAGCGACCCTTCAACAACCCTTTCTCAAATAGCTTAAGGCTCGTAATGTACGACATCAGTTAACCTTTATTACTGTATTTTTGATCTGTTTGAAGATGAGAAGAGAAAGGGACAACTACGGGAAAGACTATCAAGTCCTAATGTTGTCATGCCAAGGATTCATCCTATGATTGAGGTTTGAAACAGGGATCTCCTAGAAGTTATCATGCATAGGTTTCAACCTAAAGTTCTAATCATCACTTCCTTATCAAAGAAAGTGAGATTCCTAGGGGATCATGACAAAGGGGTACAGAAATAGATAAAGCATCAGCTAAACAGTAAACAACTGTAAATAAAATGCATGTATGCAACAACCAAGCAGAAGGAGCCAAGCTCAACTTCTAAGAAAACAAGGCACAAAGGCCACAAACCACATAGGCAAGGGAGCTGAGCTCTACCAAATACCAGCAAGCAAAGCCACACAGTAAAAATACAAGCAGAGGGAGAAACTCAACCTCTAATGCAATACAAGCAAGGGGAGAAGCTCAACCCTTAGGATTCTCTTAGACTTATTCAACTACATGACCTAATCTAAATGCATCACACCAAGCAAGTCACATCAATACAGTTGCATAAGAAGAAAACAGACAAACAGGGAAACAGATCAACAACTTCACAGCAAAGCAATCTTTTGGCAGCAATCCAGTCCACAGTCTGTAACTGTTCTTCAAGTCCATCATCTTCAAGAAAATGAAAGGGATACTCCATCTGCAAGCTTCAATCTTCAATAGGCTCCACCAAGAATGAAGAGAATCAACAAGATGATTATTTGATAATGGGAAGCAGACAGGAAACCCAAGGAATCCCATCTGACACTCAACCAGTCATCAGAGAAAGGCATCCTCAAAAGTTCTACTCATTGTAAATGTCACACATCCCTCCTAAGGAGAGATGAGACTTTAATATGAGGACTTTGAATCATAGGATGGGAATGGAAGGTGAATGAAACCAACCATTATTTGAAGAAAAATCTATTTCTAAAGCTCTCTCCTAAAGCCCTAACCTATAAGCTACTACAAGCTAACAAAAGACTATAAAAACTCCAATCCAAGCTCCACCAGCCACTTCACACAAGCTTCATCATGTCCATGATATCCTCCAATAAGAACCAGAAGCCCACTATGCAAGGGAAGCCCACTTTGAGTCCATTCCAAATCAATCACCAAAATTGAAACACCAAATGAACAACCAACTTGAATATTCTATCTAAAATATCAAAACACATTCTAAAGATATAATTATTTTTCTATGGGAACATGCATTTGCTAATGATCTACAGTTAAAAAATCAGGACCTAATTCAATTTCTAAGTCCTCCAATAAAATCCTAAGTTGAAAGGTATCACTAAAGAGATTCACTAAAAATCACTCCTAAACAACTATACTAAAAGCATATTTAAAATCATTTAAAAATCATGATAAAAATCACAAGGCAACATCAATATGTACACAAACAGCATACAAAAATCCAAGATCAAATTCAGAATCAAGAGGGATAAAGAAAATGGACAAGATCACAACATCATTATTTCACCATTAAACACATATTAAACTAAAAAATATGCAATAAAATGAAAATGCATGAAAAATGGAAAATAAAATCATGACAAAAATCTAAACATCTTAAATTGTATCCACAATTTTTCTCAAGATTTAATATCAATTTTCACTATTTTTTGGGAATTAATTTCAACAAGCATGAAAACAATAATTAAAAGAAAACAAAATAAGAGAAATAGAGGGAAGGGTGCAGTTAGCAGTGAAAACACACTTAAAGCGCTTGGGCCCAGGGAATGGGGGTGTCATTAGCATGAAAGCGCTAGGCCCATCTGAGTTTCAACTCAGCCAAGAAAAATAACCAGGGGGTGCGCTAAGCAAGCGTTTTACACGTGAAATCTTGTTGGGCCTGAGGGAGGGGTGTTGATAGCACACAAGGATGAAACCCAACGCCCCTGAATAATACACTCAGCTTATTCAGTTCACCAAATCAAAAGAAAAAGTGCACACGTGACGTATCGAACCTACGCTCTCTTGGTTCACACAACGAAGAAACAAAGCCTGAGTTTCTTAATAAGCAAAACGTTGCGTTTAAGGGAAGGCGTACGTGGTGTATTCTGAGCGCTGGGATTGCTTGACCAAGTCATTCTTTCAAAATGAATGGATGGTTAAGATTTCGTCTCCTACCTTTTGAATCTTCTGCAAGCTACAGAACTCGCGCGCAGCCAGCCATTGTCGGTGGCTTTTCAGGTCACCCCTGCGCAACCCTAACTCTCTCTATGATCAACCATTTGCCACGATTCCTAAATGAAACTTGCTCTAAGTTTCACCAGGAACTCAACTACATTACTCGTTCATGCTAAAAATGCAAGGATCGCAAGATATCAATCTCAACCGAAAATGGCATCAGCCCTAAATTGTCACTAATGGTCAAATTAAGCATCCAGAATCCATCTATATCATAAGGGGAACCTAACCGCATGCTTCTAATTCATTAAAAACACATAAACAGAGAGAGATTTCAAGAAGTTAAAACCTGGCTTTGATCTTCGATTGCAGTGGATTCAAGCCTCAATTCTCTTCCAAATCGTGTAGAAACCTTCAGTGATCAATGGTGAATGATTCTTGATACTCAATTCCTGCTGAAAACTTCTGATTCTCAAAAATGAAATCTCAATTTCAAGCTTTTTTCTTCACTTTGCTTCAATGGATTCTCCATGAATTTTGGCACTAAAAGCTTCCTAATCTGATCCAAATCTTATTTATATTTTGTTTCAACAAGTTGGAGGCCCAAACCAAGCCCATTTGTGGATTTTGGATTTTTACTCTCTTCCAAAATTTCAATGTTGATATCCACCTTCTAACCTTGTTCACTCTCCAAATTAGTCCAAAATGATTCATTTAACCCTTGTGGAATGTAATGAAGTGGTTCTCCTCCCTTGATTTCAATCCATGGAATGTGTTGGATATGTTTCTTACTTGTGAAGCAACCTTCCAAATGGCCATGTTATGCACTTCAAATAAAAAATGTAATAATTCCAACCTCTTTAGAATATCAACTACATTCAAATTGACCACAAATTTGACTTGAAAACATGTTATTTCCAATTATTTTGAATTTTCACCTTTTAATTCATTAAAATGGCCTTTATATGAACTTTCTTCCACCAATGCTTGATATAATCCATATCAATGGACTCTTGATACTTGGATAAGCTAAAAACATCATTTTGAGCAACTTTCATGTTGAACAAAAATCCATTTGAGGCTTGCAAGATGGTGAAATTGACTTATGCTTCAAAATGACCTGTAATGCCCAAATACCCAAAATAGCCTTGACTTGTCAAAGCCATAACTTGAGTTCTACAAATCCAATCATGGACTTCTAGTACTCTATGGAAAGCTAAGAGAATAAGGAACAACATTCATGCTGACCAAAAGTTCATAGGAATCATACTTCTAAGGAAAAAGTGTCATGCAGATTGGGTAACTTTCAAGCTCCAAATTCACAACCTCAGATGACCTGTAACTTGTCTGGCTCATAACTTGAGTTCTATAAACCCTATCAAGGACTTCTAGTACTCAAATTAAAGATAAGATTATTCCCTACAACAATCATGTTGGGGTCAAGATGAGATGAAGATCATATATTGAGTTAAATAGTCTTGGAAGTCAGGGGTCAAGCTAGGGGATTTTGCATTGTCAAGCCTTAGAAACCCTAACCTGAAACTTCTCTAACTCTTCAATCATGATGAGTTAACCTTGGAATCCTCCTTATAACATATCAATGCATCAATCCATGATCACATGGCTCTTGGATTAGGTATCAACCTTCTTCAAATCATTAGTTGACTTAGGGTTGACCCAGTCAAACCCTAGCTGCATCACTCATGGCTGAGCCTTCTTAATCTTGCACAATGACCTATCTAGGCATCAAATTGATATTCAACCCTTCTCATGAGTTATCTCAAGACCTCAAGTCTAACTCATGGCTTCAGAATCATCTGATGATCTTCCCACAACTCTCAAGTTAGGAGACCTACACTATTGGTTTCAACCACTCTCTCTGGGGTTCTTTTAACTTCTCTGACAAGGATATCAACCCTTGAACACTTGAATAATCTTCTTAGCTGGCTTCATAGTCTTATAGCTCTTGATTGGTACTCATACCTCTTGATCTCCTGCATACATGTCAATGAAATGCAAATGATAATGCTAATGTGAATGAAATGAAACATAAGCTAGGTAAAGAAAAGTTAGGCAAATTTCGGGGTGCAACAATCTTACCTCTTTCTTCTCTTTAGGTTTCCTTTAGAGTTTCTTCTTCTTGGTCCCCCGTGGAGTCAGAGGTCTACACAATGCATTGGAACACTGTACAACCTTCATCGTTACTCTGTCGGTTTCAATTTCCACACTATAATTTGGTGCTAGAGAAGGGATGAGAGTAGAGAATTCCTACACTCATTCTGATTATTTTGGATAGGGTGCGAATGACCCTGTGCCTGGAATAATCGTCTCTTTCTCCAAGTTATAGTATCCCCTATTCCCCAATCGAGCTGGTATTTAATTCACATCCCTTGCTTCCTTTGATCAATCACCATTTCCTTAGTTCAATATCTTTGTCTTCTCAGATTAATCACCTTCTCTTGGTTAATCACCCGTTCCTTGGTTAACCACAGTCTGTCTGTTCAAACCAGATTTTTTTTCTTCCTCAGCAAAGTCGCAATCCTTTTCTTCGAATAATTATAGTCTGTATGTTAAACACCGAATCCCTAGCGGAGTTTGCAACCTTCTCTTAGCTCTGTCGCTACTCGAAAAATGCATCGTGCAATGACGGGGAGGCGAAAAGGATAGACAGAAGAGTCGCCACCGAACTTTATTTATCCCATGAGGGGAAAGGAAAATATCGAGAAAACCTTAAGAAAAGAAAAGGATAAGATGGTCTCGCGACCAAGAACGGGTTCGGAAGCTGGTTATGCGAGGGGAAGGTATTAGCACCCCTCGCATCCATCGTACTCGATAGGAACCATTTGTTTGTTGATGTGTGAATTTATTTGCTTAAACATTATGCTATAAGAAGTGTTCCAAAAGATAGGGAGAGAAGGGTTAGAAATTAGGAAAAGAGAGGTAACAGGGGGAAGAAGAAAAAGGACGGACTCGGTAGGACTTCGCGGTCCTAGGCCTACGTATTCTCAACGGGTGTGAGAAAGTCAGAGTCGACGTAGTTCGGGGATACGGATATATGGGGGAAATGTGCTCGACAAGGATTGTGGCCCTTGTGCCTACGTATCTTTACTTAAGCGAAGTAAAGAATCAGAGCAGCCTTAGTTCGGCCTACTACGGATTGTTAATGTTTTTATGGATGATGCTATCATGCGCATTCTAGCAGTTTAGGTATTTTTCCGCTCGCATGTGGGGAGACTTATGCGTTACTTGTTTGCGGTAGAACGGACGTAACATATCCTTTTTGAAATGATTGGGTTTTCGCCATACGAGGCAAGATGTCACATTTGATTTGTGAGACTATTTTTAGGGGCGAGATAGGTCCTCGGATAGTAACCCTTTGAGGGTAATACCCAATTCTTTATCTCAAAGTTTTTGTTATGAAATGGTGTGGCGAACGTAGCGTCTTCGTATTGAAAGACGAGTATCAAGACCATCCCCACTGTAAGAGCAAGAATTGTCTCTACATGATATCTCTATGTTTTGATGATAACAATTAAGTATTTATGAAAGAATCATTTTATGTTCTAATGTTTGTTGTACGCAGATCATTAAACAAATATATCAAATCAACAAACAATATCAACAAGTGCATGAAAGCCAATATGAAGTTACTTGGTGTGATGTGACTTAAAGCATAGCTTTCAAGGAAACTCTGAACTAAGAACAAAGTGAAACTCTGAGTAAAGTACCACGTGATATACTGGATAAAGAACTTGAAGCGCCTACTCAAGAAACAGTTTGCCACTGTATCTGATCATAATCCGAAAGATCCAAAGATGTTGTATATTGTTGTTGCAATGCTCTTGTGGACTCTGTTCTGAGAAGTGTATTTGATCTGGAGACTATCAATGCATCTGAGATGTAGTCCTCTAAAGAACCAAGCTTTGGAGACTTAAGGGTTCTGAAGATCAAGACTCTAAAGAAATAATCTTCTGAAGAATTACGTTCTGAAGAATCTGATGACTTGAAGTTCTGAAGGCTGAAGGCTCTGAAGACCAAGTGCAGAAAGACTCTGAAGACTAGATTCTGAAGTTGAAGATTATGTAGCAACACCCAGATGAAGACGTGTTGATAAACTCTGGTAAACAAATTCTGAAGTAAGACTCTGATGTTATTACACTATTATACCAAAGTAGTTTCTGAACTACTCATCAAATAGATCATCAAAAGAAGTTAAGCCAGAAGCTGATCTGTATAAAAGACAAAGTAAGTGATGAAACTGTACTTTCCAACACGTGACTTTTCTATCTGTTGGAAATATGACAGTTGAAATATTTGAATGCACATCTCTATCCTTACAACGCATCTCTTGGATACACTATAAAAGAAGAACATTTGAGTCATTCAAATGTGACGCTGCCGTGGTTGCAGTTGACGATGTTGTTGTTGTTGTTTTAAGTATGCATAACCAAAGAAAAGCTTTTACGCTAAGAAGCCGCAATGCTCACCTATGAAAGCTTTTAAGCAATATGGAAACTAATGTTCTTAATAATCTCCTTGAGATTCATCCTTAGATTAGTTTCTATATTAGAATGCAAGGAGTTGTTGCTCAATACTTGCTCTGTACTAAATTAGGAGTAACCTGCTTATCAAGAGCACTCATGTAATCTCCTGCAACATAAATTCTATTTTATAATTAGTGGTTCCTCAAGTGATCTTGTGAAGATTAGTATACTTGAGATGACAAGTGACATTTGTCATTTGTGGGATCAATGAACGATATATCCTTAAGGGATCCCTGAACGTGTCATTGTCCATTTGTTAGTCACTTGCAGTTAGCTTGTGCATATCTGTAATTAGTTTGGTTATAGTGGATTAAGTCCTTGCGTGAGTGAGGCGAAATCACCTTGGAAGGGTGGACTGGATTAGCTTGAAGGTTGCTCAAGTGAACAAGGATATATCTTGTGTTCTTTACTTATATCTTGCTTTATATACTTCCGCAACGCAAAGATAAGAATACTATAGAAAGCAACTCAAAATAAAAAGATTAAAAGTTTCAAAGAGGAAATACCCAATTCAACCCCCCCCCCCCTTTCTTGTGTATTTTTCACATCTTCAGTTGGTATCAGAGCCTGGTTCTGTTATTGATGGATATCAAACACCTAACAGTGTCAGATAAAGATCCAAAAGCATGTGAAGAAATACTCCTGGGGATTTTTCACTCCTCGTACAATTTCAGTCTCATATCAGTTTCTGATGGAGATGAGTACTAAAATTGTATTTAATGGGCTTTGTGAGCAAGTCAGTGATTCAATGAAGTTTTATGTATTGAAAGTTTTTTATAACAAAATATTCTCCTCTAGAGATTGAAAGAAGATTGAAGAATCAGCTGACAAGAGAGATTCATCAGAAAAGAAGTTTTTCTGTTGAATGCTTCATAAAATACGTTTGGATGTACATTGTATTAGCTCAAAGGTCAAATCATAAGTAGCAAGAAATCCTGTTTGCTGAAGATTAATTCCAGGTGAGTATGAGATGTTTTCAAGAAACGGATTAGTCCACACTTGACTTTCTCATGAGAAGCTCATTGGGAATTTCTCTTTAGTAAGTAAAGAAATTGTGTTGGCTAAGAGATTTTGACTCATAAGAATTTCAGATTAAAGCATGCACATGCAAAGAAGTTTAATGACTCTGAGTTTGTATTAGATACTGCATGGACAATTAAGTCCTATTAAATTGAGATTTTATCTCAGTTGAACAAACTGAAATTGGTTAGATGTTTTTCTGATATTCTTTCTTAAAAGGTAATGAGGATTGAATACTGAAGTTAAAATGTATAGAAGATTCAGTGACAAAAGTAATTCAATCTGTTTCCTAAAGGAATTTAAGTTACTGGGATTATTCATGAATAAGTCAGTTGACATTCCTTTCAGAAGCAAATCCAGATGTCATTCTGTTAGTTGCTTCTGAAAAACTAGCTCTGAAGAGCTTCTCCTGAATCAAATCTTCTCACCTAGAAGAAATGATTAACAAATAGAAGGAGAAGTCATCAGAAGTCTCTCAAGAAGGTTCTTAACTACCTAGAAGACATATTCTTCTGTGACAAGAAACTCTGAGAATCAGATTATACATGTCCCTGAAACGTCTACAACAAAGTTTGTTTCTGGATGACAAGAACTTCTGAAGAACGAAGATCTGATCTGATCTGAAGCGTTCCTCTGGATGACAAGTTTTCTGAAACACTCGCCAGAGCCAAGCTACATAGATCTGAAGCTAAATCTGGAACCTCATCAGAAGATCTGAAGATTGTTCTGATAAGGGAAGTAAGAGAATTTCATCAGAAGATCTTAAGCTTAAAGAAGATAGAACTCCTTCAGAAGATTTGAGCGTGGTTTAAACGTCTCACATTCTCAAAAGCGTTAGTGGCACAAAGTCGGCAGCCACGTGTCATCTATCTTCTGACTGATGGAAACGTTTGAAGTGCACACAAAGGATGCGCCGTTCATAGGTACTATTCAAATTGATTTAAATTCCCACGTTTTTCAGTACCATTAAATGCATTTCATCATTGTTTATCTTGTTAATTGTGTTAATTAAATGACATTAAATGCTAAATGATGTTTGAGTGTTCTGTGCCCTAACTATTGTTCATATATATATTCCACATCTCATAAATTGCAAACTTTTTACGCACCATCACCAGCATATGCATTTTTGCCCTCAACACAGTTTCCTCTTCTCTCTCAAACCCACAATCCAGAAAATCTTTTCATTTCCAAGATCATCAACTATGGCTTCATCCTCATCAACGTATGCTCAACTTCAATCAACTATGGTTGCTATCAGTTCATCCATCATGAGTACAACTGGATACAAGGAACCTGTAAGAACCCTTCTTACTCCAGTTGAAGATTTGGAAGTTCTCTGTGAATCGTTAGTGGATTTTGAGTGCATTGCTAGAAATGGTTTTGATCTTCGTCCAACAGTGAAAGCTAAAGGATGGTCTAAGTACTTTGATCGTTTGGTTGGACCTGTTTATCCTCATCTAGTCAAGGAGTTATGGATTCATACAGCTCTCTATCCCAAATACATTGTATCGTCTGTTCTTGGCAAAGAAATTATCATTTTTGAAGAATTGATAAGGAAATTAATTGGATACACAGAAACGATGGAGTTACACATCTTCAGGCTGATCGAGTAAATATGGAAGAAATGTTTATTGAAGTTATGATATCTGAACAGTCATCTAGCCAGATGAAGAATTTGAAGATAGTTTACAAAATCTGGGCCAAGATTTTCCTAAGTTGCATCCATCATAGGAAAGCATCCAACTCACCAGATTATGTGAATGCTGATCAGTGCTATTTCATGTACTGCTTTAGCAAAGGAATCAAGGTGGATTTACCCTATGTTTTGTTTAATCATCTGTGGAATCAGATCAAGCAAACCAGTGAAGTTTTAAGGTCTAAAATTAAAAAAACTCAGAAACTGGATTCCTATGGGGAGACTAATCTCAGACATTCTGATTGAGAATGGTCTAGTTGCACATTTGACAGAAGCAGGACAAACAGCAGAGTTAGAGGCTATTCATGGAAGTCCTCTGAATGGTAAAAACCTAGTCAAGATGAGATTGATTGAGAAATTGGCATCTGCCCCATCCAAGAGAAAATCTGCTGATGTTTGTAAAAGGAGAATTCCAGTTGATGATTTTCCTCTGTTTTCTGCTGATGAACCTAGAGAAGTCATTCTGGCGTATATAGCATAATGTCTGGCAGATGGAACTCCACTTCATGCAAATCTAGTTCAGAAAGAAGGTGAACCTCTACCAGATCTTTTTGAAGCTAGACGCAAGAAGAAGAGGAAGGTCTCTGAAGAAGGTACTTCAAAGCCAAAGAGGAAAGCCTCTGGCGAAGCTGATGTCAAACCTCAGAGGATCAAGAAGCAGAAAGTGAATCCTACTGAAGCTAGTCTGGACACGATTCTGGAAACTGTTAAACAGGTACTAACATCTAATCCTCCAACATCTGAACCTACACCTTCAAACCCATCTTCACCTTCTCTTTCATCTGAACATATTTCATCTGAACCAACACAGTCTCAACCATCTTCTGTACCCCAACTATCAAACCCATCTGACAAACAAACCTTTGCACCCACAAACTATGCTCCACTAACACCACCAGTTATTCTACCAGAACAACCTTTACCCTATCAACCAGAACATCCACTCTCACCAGATCACCAACATTATTCTGATCCTGAACCTGATTTCATGGATCTCCAACCTCTTAAGATTATTTATCCTGTATCCTCTGGAGATTGTGACACAACAGATTCATCTTCTGAATCTGATGTTAACTCTTTTATCCAATCCCTAAACCTTCACCTTAACTCATATAAACCCTCACCCCTCAGACATTCTCAACCATTTTCTGTTCCCATTTCATCTTCTCCATGGCATCCTATCTTTATCATTCCCAAATTCTCTATTCCCTCACCATCCTCCAAAACCACCTCATCCAAACCATCATCTTTGGAAACTTTCCTTAAACCCAAACCTAGGATGGATGTTAGTAATCTTGTATCTTGTTTTGAGAAAGAGGTAAGTACGTGGTTCTCCACTGTACAGAAGGATTGTGTGTCTACTCTGAATCCTGATGATTCTGATGCTGTCTGGAAAAGATTCAAAGCCAAATTTAACTCTGTTTCTATGAATCTTCAAGAGATTTGTGCTGAAGAAGCTCAGAAGAGATTTTCTGAAGCTGTAAGAGTGACTCTGCGTAACATCAGAAAATCTCCTGCTTTGTTTTTGGAAATTGCTCTGACCGAAGTTGAACTGTCATCTTCTGAAACATTGGCTGCACCAACTGAAGAAGTCATCCCTCCACTGCACCTACTATGGAACTAGTGCCTGAAGATGATCTTTCAGAAGCAGTTGTGGAGCCCAATCAGTCAGCTCTGATAACTATGGATCAAACATCTTCTTCTGATTTTCAAGCTACATCTGCAATGGACATTGATCATCCAACAGCATCTCTATCTGCTACTCCTGCGTCTGAGATCAAGACTGAGAGACCAGATCTTGAAGATGAAATCAAGGAAATCAAGACATGGATGATGAAATAAGAACAAACTACTATTGAAATCAAGAATTGGATGGCTAGGCAAGAACAATCAACTGCTCAGATCACAGATCTTCTAAAGATCATAGCCTATCGCCAGCCTTAGTCTTCATTTCTGTTTTTTGTTTGTGCACATGTTTGATGTTTCTATTGTTCACATGTCTGTTAACCTGAATATTTTTATGATTGTAGTGGTTCTTTTTGTGTTTTTCCTTTCTCTGTTATTTTCTTAACTGATTATCACCTTTTTGATGATGTCAAAAAGGGGGAGAAATAGAGCTGTTTTTTGATAGAAACTGAAGTATGATATAATCTGGAAATATAATTATGATTGATATAATCTAATAAGAATGCTAAACATCATATCTGATATAAACTGTGTTTATTACTAACTATTTGTTTGATGTTTTACTGAGGAACTCTGAACAAGTTCACTAGGCATTCTAAAGATAGGTCATATAATAGAAGTTATACGCCTCATAAACATATGTTCAGAATCAGATGTACCCAATATTGTTCAAGAGGTTTAAATACCATCTGAAAGTTAAAGTCATCTGGAACTAATGTTCAGACAGTGTAAACTGACTGTGAATATGATAATCAGAGCATAAGAATCAGAAATCTTCATGAAAGCAAGAATGAGCATCAGAATTAGAATCAAGGATCTGAAAGCTAGTCTGAAGACAGAATACTTGATTTTTACCCAGTCTGAAACTCAGGGGGAGCCTCTCATCTGAAAGAATAGCGTGGCTAAGTCATCAGAAAAGAATTGTTAAAACTCTGTGCTACAGATGCTCTGATGAACAGTAGCAAATACTTCAGAAGGCTCTGAAGTTATATGGCTCTGATACTATGTCTAAAGAAGATAAGCTCTAAAAGATCTGAACATAGAGTTCTGCTGAACAAGTCCAGATGCTAAAGTCTTACGCTCTGATAGACCATAGGGAAGTATTCCTTCTAGTCTATTATATTTTTATTATATCAAAATTTCTATTCTATAAGTCTTGGGATCAGAGTAAGTCTCTGAACAAGCAAAAATGAAAGTTTGAGGTTAACACATTCAGGGGGAGTTGTTGCTCGAAACTCTGAATATGTTATGCTTGGTGATTACCCTGTATAAAATGTTCTATCAAAATACATGTTTTTGTCATCATCAAAAAGGGGGAGATTGTAAGAGCAAGAATTGTCTCTACATGTTATCTCTATGTTTTGATGATAACAATTAAGTATTTATGAAAGAATCATTTTATGTTCTAATGTTTGTTGTGTGAAGATCATTAAATAAATATATCAAATCAACAAACAATATCAAGAAGTGCATGAAAGCCAATATGAAGTTACTTGGTGTGACGTGACTTAAAGCATAGCTTTCAAGGAAACTCTGAACTAAGAACAAAGTGAAACTCTGAGTGAAGTACCACGTGATATTCTAGATAAAGAACTTGAAGCGCCTACTCAAGAAACAGTTTGCCACTATATCTGATCATAATCAGAAAGATCCAAAGATGTTGTATATTGTTGTTGCAATGCTCTTGTGGACTATGTTCTGAAAAGTGTATTTGATCTGGAGACTATCAATGCATCTGAGATGTAGTCCTCTGAAGAACCAAGCTCTAGACACTTAAGGGTTCTGAAGATCGAGACTCTAAAGAAATAATCTTCTGAAGAATTACATTCTGAAGAATCTAATGACTTGAAGTTCTGAAGGCTGAAGGCTCTGAAGACCAAGTGCAGAAAGACTCTAAAGACTAGATTCTGAAGTTGAAGATTATGTAGCAACACCCAGATGAAGACGTGTTGATAAATTCTGGTAAAAAAATTCTGAAGTAAGACTCTGATGTTATTACACTATCATACCAAAGTAGTTTCTGAACTACTCATCAGATAGATCATCAGAAGAAGTTAAGCCAGAAGCTGATATGTACAAAAGACAAAGTAAGTGATGAAACTGTATTTTCCAACACGTGACTTTTCTACCCGTTGGAAATATGAAAGTTGAAATATTTGAATGAACATCTCTATCCTTACAACGCATCTCTTGGATACACTATAAAAGAAGAACAGTTGAGTCATTCAAATGTGACGCTGCCGTGGTTGCAGTTGACGATGTTGTTGCTGTTTTAAGTATGCATAACCAAAGGAAAGCTTTTACGCTAAGAAGCCGCAGTGCTCACCTATGAAAGCTTTTAAGCAATATGGAAAGTATTGTTCTTAATAATCTCCTTGAGATTCATCCTTAGATTAGTTTCTATATTAGAATGCAAGGATCTGTTGCTCAATACTTGCTCTGTACTAAATTAGGAGTAACCTGCTTATCAAGAAGCACTCATGTAATCTCCTACAACATAAATTCTATTTTAGAATTAGTGGTTCCTCAAGTGATCTTGTGAAGATCAGTATACTTGAGATGACAAGTGACAGTTGTTATTTGTGGGATCAATGAACGATATATCCTTAAGGGATCCCTGAACATGTCACTATCCATTTGTTAGTCACTTGCAGTTAGCTTGTGCATATCTGTAATCAGTTTGGTTATAGTGGATTAAGTCCTTGCGTGAGTGAGGCGAAATCACCTTGGAAGGGTGGACTGGATTAGCTTGAGGGTTGCTCAAGTGAACTAGGATATATCTTGTGTTCTTTACTTATATCTTGCTTTATATACTTCCGCAATGCAAAGATAAGAATACTATAGAAAGCAACTCAAAAGAAAAAGATTAAAAGTTTCAAAGAGGAAATACCCAATTCAACCCCCCCTTCTTGTGTATTTTTCACACATTCACCCACTACAGTGAGCATCCCAACACTCGGAGAGGAAGAAGACTACATGTAATCCTCTCTCTTTAATTCAATTCAAAGAAAACTTCATTCTCTTATTAAAGATGTTTTTGGTTTTGAATGGTAAGTGGTTTTGCGACAGAGAACCCTATGGTAAACTTCAAGCACTAGGGATAGGAGAAGGCCTACGCCTAACCACTCTACGACCATTCATGTTTTTGTTATGAAAAGAATTTGAAAATGCACTCGGTGCGGGACCGAGGTTTTAGGTGAGAAAGATTTTGGAAAGGAGTTGTGAAAAGAGAGGTGGTGGAAGAAGTCGCGTCTTCGTATTGAAAGATGAGTGTCTAAACCACCCACACTACAGTGAGCATCTCGACACTCGGAAAGGAAGAAGTCTACACTTAATCCTTTCTCTTTAGGCCAATACAAAGAGAAGTTGATTCTTATTGAAAGGGATTTTGAAAATGCACTCGGCGCAGGGCCGTGGTTTTTAGGAGGAAAGGTTTAAAATGGAAAGTGTCTTTGTATTGAAAGACAAGTGTCTAAACCACCCATACTACACTGAGCATCTCGACCCTCGGAGAGGAAGAGGTCTACACCCAATCCTCTCTTTTTAATTCAATACAAAGATGATAGTGATTTATGATTGAAGATGTTTTTGAAAATGCACTCGGTATGGGACCGAGGTTTTAGGAGGGAAGGTTTGAAAATGAAAGCGTCTTCGCATTGAAAGACGAGTGTCTAAACCACCCACACTACAATGAGCATCTCGACACTCGGAGAGAAAGAGGTCTATACCCAATCCTCTCTTTTTAATTCAATACAAAGAGATATTGATTTTTTTCATTGAATAGTTTTAAAATGGGCTAAATAACCCAAAATCAAAAGAGAGATAAAATAAAAATAAATAAAAAAAGGTAAAAATAAATTAACATATTAGAACATGAGAAAAAGATTTTTTTTTGGATTTTTTAGATATTTAAAGCTATTTTAAAAACAAGAAATAATTAAAAATAAAATAAACAAAATACTAAAAATAAGAAAGGGGCTCCCCCAAGGCTTGAACCCAAGACCTTGAGGTTGCAGGCTCAAAACTAAGCCATACCAACCACTAAACACGTTTGCAAAGAAAAGGAAAAAGAAAGCAAAAAAACAATAAGACAGATAAATAATGAAAAGTAAAATAAAGACGCCCTCGCTAGGGGTTAAACACAGGACAAGGGCAATGCAATGCAGGTTACTAACCAGTAGGGTGGCGATACATCCATTGTATAACGCCACCCTAATAATACATGTAGCAAGGAAAGCATGATTTCTGGGCAAGGCAAGGTGAACATAAGGTAAAATGTGATCAATCCAATATTAGTCAAAACAACATAGATTTTAGCAAACCTTAGGTCTATCTCACGTGAAATTTAAAGAGGAATCTGATGGTGTTGTTAGTTTTCTCAAAAAGTGAACACAACTCAAAATTCGATTGAAGATGCAAAAGAGGTTCCAAAAATGCATTTTGAAGATTTAGAGTTGAAACATATGCATTCAGGATCAAATAAGAGTTTGAGAAAATTTCAAAGATGATGTTGGATGAGTTCTAGCAGGTAAGTTCATTTAAAACACACAGGATGAGGAAATGACATGTGAGTTGCATCAAAGAGCATGAGCTAGACATTGGCCAAGGCAAAATGATTAAATTGGGTGAATTCAAGACCAACAATGGTCTGCTCATGCTTGAAATATGTCATAGATCAGGTTCTATCCAAAAAATGATCCAAAATGCCATTAAAACAAAGTAAGGTACATGGGTTGCAACAATATCATGAGTTGAACATCAAAAAAGCATGGTTCGTAGCAAGACCAAAAATCAATACCAACTCAAGGCAAACAAACACAAAAGACTCAAACTGATATTGATAACAGCAGTATAACAGTGCAAACACACCAACACATAATTAAAATAGTAGCAACAGCATGTCTTTGGATATGAAAATGCCAAGCCTAAGTGAACACATTAAGACAGTTTTGAATTAAACAAAAATTGGCATCACAATGCAAACAACACATACAACAATGTATATGTATAATTTAAGTAACCTCAATTCACATATAGCTGCTGACAGTGGATAGATACAAATTTGTCCTTAGCACTTATATGGATCATCTCAACATTAGTCATAACCATGCTAATCACCAAACAGCAGCCTCAATACATGACCCTAAAGACAAACAATTAACTACAATAAATAAGAGGAAACAGCTCTGGCAGCAACAAGGCATTCATGTTCCCAATCATAATACCTCAAGCCAGTGTCTTAGACAATACCAAATCAAACATACACAGCTCCATCAACAAGCTTAATAAAACAAAGTGAGAAGTTTTCCAACATAACAAACTGTGATTTTAAGGAATTTAAAAAAAAAACAGAAGCAGCAACACCCTACAATGTTCAGCAGAAAAGAAATGCACAATTGAAAGAAGATCCAAGATCCTATGCAAGCCAATGGAAGTTGACAGATTTAAACTTCAAATAAATGATGTTGAAAGCAAAGTACAATAACCAAACCCTGTTGATCATCATGGAACAAAATGTGTTTTCAACATCATTTTTTGAATCATCTCAACAGGAGAAATAGATTAAACAACAATCAAACCTCAAAACAAAATCTCTCTTTAAACAAAGGCCTATAATGATCATCAGCAAATCAAAATGACCCTCCAATCCTAATGGCCAACAGCAGTTTAATGTCATTTCCCTTTGGTATAGACAAGTTTGAGGAAGTCTAAACAACCTAGTTTCTCAGAAAACATTAACCACTATGTTGATCACCAAATGCTCCAACAGCCAAGTGGATCATTTCAATCATATATATCACAACAACTATGACAACAACAAAATAGAAAAAAAATAGAACAAAGAGGGATGGCCTAGCAACAACATGGCATTCTTGCTTCAGTCATTATGCCTTAAGCCAACAGTTCCAATGAAACCTTGACAAGCACACACAAACAATAAGTGTGTAACTGCTGATCATCACCAACCAAACAAAAACTACCACAAGGTCCTAACATCAACTATCATGACTATGATAACTCAAAAAAAGCTTCAATGCACATTTCTCATAATGGTTACAACCTTGACAACATGTACAAACAGGTTTAAACATGTAGAATAAGTCTTTAACATCAAAAAGCACAAACCAGTCACAACAATGTTAAACCTCTAAGATCAAACGCATCATATGGCAAACATGAATTTATGATAGAAATGCAAGTATTCACTTTATGGTCAACAGTTTAGACAATGCATATGTATGAGGAGAAAACAAAAGTTAAGGGTCAACTACCTCTTGTATACCTCCAAAGTGAGCTAATACCTTTGACTGAGCAATACCTTGAGCAAGATATCCACCTTTTGATGCAAGCTTCACAACAGCTTTTCTACAAGTTGATTCTTTGCAAGCTTTAAAGTTACTCCTCCTTGAAGAAAAAGTTGATCTTTGAAGATAGTTTGAGAAAAAGAGTCTCTAGCTGTTCTTTAAGGACTTGGACAGTTGGTATATCCCAAATGGAAGATGTTCAAAGGGTCAAAACATCCAAAATTGGTCTAGGCAGTGTATGTGGCTGTTTTATGCAGAAAAGTCAATGTTCATGGTGTGAGCAGTTGACTTTTTGAGTTAAGGTGCTTTTGGGTGGTTTAATGGTTGGAACACCTCAAAAACATGATTTTGAGGTTGTATGGATGGTTTTTGTGATGATTGGATGGTTGGAAAGGAGGCTGGTATCAAACTAGACCAAGACAGTTTTTGTGTGTTTTGGAGGGTTTGAAGTGATTTTAAGAAAATGAGGTGCTTCTGGTTTTTCAATGCAACAGTGGCTAGGTTTTGTGTTGACTGATATTGGGTCTTAAATATGGAATCCAATCAGGTTTGAAAGAGTTTCCACATGGTAGGGTTTGAATGGCCAGATTTTCATCTCCATGATTATTTTTGAATTAATGGTGGATGATGGATTTGAACCTCAACCAGCTTGCCCATGGACTTGTCTTTGTCTCTGTGAAATGAGCAGCATAGTGTAGCTGCAAGGGATCAGAACATTGGGCAGCCACTTTGTCTTTCACCCCTTTTGGCTAAGACTCAAAAATGGGGCAAAATGGTACAAACTTGTGTTGGTCCAATTTGTGAAAAGTTTGGTAGCTCCCAATGTTGTACCCCATGCGCATGGTTTGGAGGATGGCATCTATATTGCAAGCTGAAATACATAAACATGCTAGTTGTTCATATTTTATGCCTTGTGAAAATGTTCAAGTCAGCCACTTTGGACCATGATATCTTTGTGCACACAACTCCAAATGTTTATGTCTTCTGCTCAAATGAAAGAGGAAATGGAGTAAAACAAATTACATGTTGCGGTCAACTTGATTTGAGGATTGGAAGGCCATGAAAAATGCTGTTGAAAATCATGTCATGAAAGCTGTCCAGAAATAACTTAGAAAAATTAAGTTATAGATTTGGCTCATTTTTCCTCAACTTTGCACATCCATAACTTGAGCTTCACAAATCATATTGAGGACTTTTTGTACTCTTTGGAAAGCTTGGAACACAACCTACAACTTTCATTTGGGACAAAGCTTAATTTGACATCAAGAAGGTGATGAAAATTGGCTTGCAAAGTAGTCCAAAAATCTGCCCAAACTTAACAACTTTTGAAATCATTGAAATCTCCAACTTTGATTGATCATAAGTTGAGCTCCAATATCATATGATTATGAATTGGTACTCAAAACAAAGCTTGAAATACAAAGAATAACTTTAATGTTTGATCCAAGCTCATTTGAAACTTTGATCATGAAGAAAAATGGCTTCGAATATGGCTGTTCCAAACATAAAACTTTCCATAAATAGAAAGTTCTAAAACCCTAATTGCCTTAAAATGGAAACTTTCAACAATTCTTGATTTTTCATGATTCCCTTGACTTTTCTTGATCAAATTCCATCCATTGGTCATATTTAACTTGAGGAACATGATCTTGACCTAAAAAGTCAGGAGTTGACTTTTTTACTGCACAATTGACTTTTCCCCCAATCTCTTGATTTTCAATTGAATGATCGATTGAAACCCTTCTGATTAAAATTGATGGTCAATCTCTCATCCCAACACACCTTAGGAAATATTGATGACCATGGAAATAATTCTTTCCCTTGAAAACAAATTTATCCTGATTAAAATTGAAGCCCTAATTTTAACCTTCTTGCTTGGGCATTGTGTAGATGAACCGGGTGATCATTCCAGCTCCACCATGATCCCTGAGGTGCTCAACCAACTTCTACCTCATACCTTTACCAATTATGAAACCTAAAAACTTCTTGACAACCCTCAAATGGTTTGTACCAATGCCTTTGATTAACAAAAAAAGAATGGGCAAATTTAGGGTATGACAGATGCCCCTATCTAATCGGCTTAAACCTGGTAAGACGAGATTCTACAACATTCATTCTTTCGAGGTAGAAGATGATTAGATATAGAAAACCCTGAAGTTTCCCTAAAAGAGTTAATATGCTTGGGAATGAAACATTGTAATCTTACAAAGGTCGTTACCAACATAAATATGATAACAAGAGAAATCTAACACTAAAAGGATGTAAGAGGATAAGCTTCTCTGAAGAGATTTCCACTTATCGCTGAAAACAGATAAGCTTCTCCCAAGAGATTGCCACTTATCACTGAAGAAAGATCAGCTTCTCTGAAGAGATTGCCACTTATCACTGAAGAAAGATAAGATTCTCCTAAGAGATTGCCACTTATCATTGAAGAAAGATAAGCTTCTCTGAAGAGATTGCCACTTATCACTGAAGAAAGATAAGTTTCTCTGAAGAGATTGCCACTTATCACTGAAGAAAGATAAGCTTCTCTGAAGAGATTGCCACTTATCACTAAAGAAAGATAAGCTTCTCTGAAGATATTTCCACTTATCATTGAAGAAAGATAAGCTTCTCCCAAGAGATTTCCACTTATCACTGAAGAAAGATAAGCTTCTCTGATGAGATTGCCACTTATCATTAAAGAAAGATAAGCTTCTCCCAAGAGATTGCCACTTATCACTGAAGAAAGATAAACTTCTCCTAAGAGATTGCCACTTATCACCGAAGAAAGATAAGCTTCTCTGAAGAGATTGCCACTTATCACTGAAGAAAGATAAGCTTCTCCCAAGAGATTTCCCTTATCACTGAAGAAAGATAAGCTTCTCTTAAGAGATTGCCACTTATCACTGAATAAAGATAAGCTTCTATGAAGAGATTTCCACTTATCACTGAAGAAAGATCAGCTTCTCTGAAGAGATTGCCACTTATCACTGAAGAAATATAAGCTTCTCCCAAGAGATTTCCACTTATCATTGAAGAAAGATAAGCTTATCTGAAGAGATTGCCACTTATCACTGAAGAAAGATAAGCTTCTCTGAAGAGATTTCCACTTATCACTGAAGACGGATAAGCTTCTCTGAAGAGATTGCCACTTATCGCTGAAGACGGATAAGCTTTTCTAAAGATATTTTCATTTATCTCTGAAGACGGATAAGCTTCTCTGAAGAGATTGCCACTTATCGCTGAAGACGGATAAGCTTCTCTGAAGAGATTGCCAGTTACCACTGAAGAAAGATAAGCTTCTCTGAAGAGATTGCCACTTATCACTGAAGAAAGATAAGCTTCTCTGAAGAGATTTCCACTTATCACTAAAGAAAGATAAGCTTCTCTGAAGAGATTGCCACTTATCACTGAAGAAAGATAAGCTTCTCCCAAGAGATTGCCACTTATCACTGAAGAAAGATAAGCTTCTCTGATGAGATTGCCACTTATCACTAAAGAAAGATAAGCTTCTCCCAAGAGATTGCCACTTATCACTGAAGAAAGATAAGCTTCTCCCAAGAGATTGCCACTTATCACTGAAGAAAGATAAGCTTCTCCCAAGAGATTGCCACTTATCACTAAAGAAAGATAAGCTTCTCTGAAGAGATTGCCACTTATCACTGAAGAAAGATAAGCTTCTCTGAGGAGATTGCCACTTATCACATAAGAAATATAAGCTTCTCTGAAGAGATTGCCACTTATCGTTGAAGACAGATAAGCTTCTCCCAAGAGATTGCCACTTATCACTAAAGAAAGATAGTCAAGTCTGTTGGAGACAAGTCATTGAGGAAAGCCCATGGCTTTACTGAAGATGGCCCTGTCTGGGCTGAATGTTGATTTGAAGATCTGATTAACCACGGGGTTTGAAATTTGTCATGCGATACACCCGTGGTCTTGAAAAGATGCCTCTGGCTGGGCTGAATTTTGCTTTGATATTCTTGAATTTTGTGGGAGGACCCACGGTCTTTGCAGATAATTCCCCTGACCGGGCTGATGGTTGCTTTGAAGCTCTTGAATTTTCCTAACAAATATTGAACAAATTCGTGGGGAACGCCCATGGTCTTGCGGAAGATGCCCCTGACTGGGCCGATTATGATCTTGATATCCTCGAAATTGATCCTGGATCTGAACTCGCATATGTGAATGGTTGATGATAATGACGTTCCATAGATGGAAATGCAGATGCAAATGCTAGAATGCGGAGATGCAAGAGCCGGGGAGGAATGATATCATTCTTGATATGCATATGATACAAAAGTGATTATGAAGCAGTATGCTTATGATGTAAGATGATTATGAAGTCGAATGCGATGCGTATGATGCATATGATTGTAGACGGGTAATGGGAAATGCAGATGGCGACGTGGCGGACTTTTGGTAGTTGCCAATGCGGATTGGACTTTGGATCAGGTGGGAAAGTGGAGGACAAGCCTGACTTCCTAACATCATTTCTTCATGATGTAACAAAACTTGGAGGTGTTGATACCCTTAACTCGGGGCCCGCTTTGCTAGGCTTGACGGTCTTGTCAGTCAAGTCGTTTCACGATTTAAAACGGTGTTCCTGTGTACTCCTTAGAGTCACGGTCACCCTTTGGTTACCCTAAGAGATTAAACCATCCCTTAATTCAATTTACCATAATGTCATTATATGCAAAACCCATCCTCAAATAAATGAAACTTGCAACCATAGGGTAATAAATAAATAAAACAGAGAAAGCTTTGATGAAAGTAATTTTTATTGATGAAAACCCATAAATGGGAAAATTACAAAAGGAGGCAATTCATAAAAGAGGTAACTGCTTTTGAAAGAAAATATAAAAAACTAAGACAATGTTGACAACGGTTCCTGCCAAGTTTCAAATCCGCTATGGCCCATATGTCTCTGAAGACCCTTCATGCCTTGCTTCTGAGCGTCACGATTGAATTGATCTTTCTCCGTCAAGAGCTTGATGATTATGGAGGAGGGTTCGCACGTCTTTTCAAGATGCAATTTTGCCTTTTTGGATCCCTAACTTTTGCCTAGGCCGCCCTTTCGGGTTTTCAACATACCAGGATACTTTTCTTTTATTTTTAGTCCCTAATTTTTTCCTGAACCATTTTTATGGTCCACCAGGACGCCCATTTTTTCGTGGATTTTCTTTTTTTTGGTCCACCGGGTCTATCTTTCAGGCATAATATTTTTTAACTGCTTCCGAATTCATAGGGAATGGAAGATCGTCGTCGTCCATGATTGAGAGAATCAAGGCTCCTCCGGAGAAAACCTTCTTTACTATATATGGACCCTCGTAGTTCGGTGCCCATTTTCCCCTTGGATCAACGTGAGTTGGCTGAATTTTTCTCAGTACCAAATCTCCTGCTTTGATGTGTCGTGGGCGAACTTTCTTGTCAAAGGCCCTCTTCAACCGTTTCTGGTACAACTGTCCATGACAGATGGCCGTCATGCGCTTCTCGTCGATGAGATTGAGCTAGTCGAGTCTGGCTTGTATCCATTCGGCTTCATCTAGCTTGACGTCTGCCAAAATCCTCAAAGAGGGAATCTCTACTTCAATGGGCAATACTGCTTCCATTCCATATACAAGAGAAAACGGGGTTGCCCCTATGGAAGTGCGCACTGAGGTGCGGTAGCCATGCAACGCAAATGGCAACATCTCGTGCCAGTCTTTGTAAGTCTTCACCATCTTCTGGACGATTTTCTTAATATTCTTATTTTCCGCCTCAACAGCTCCATTCATTTTGGGACGATAAGGTGTTGAATTGTGGTGTTCAATTTTGAAGCTTTTACACAACTCTTTCATCATCTTATTGTTGAGGTTTGAACCGTTGTCCGTAATAATCTTATTCGGGACTCCGTATCGATAAATAATCTCTTTCTTGATGAAGCGAGTCACCACTTTCTTAGTGACGTTGGCATAAGATGCAACTTCTACCCATTTGGTGAAGTAGTCAATGGCCACTAAGATAAAACGGTGTCCATTCGAAGCAGTTGGCTCGATGCGTCCGATTACATCTATACCCCACATGGAGAAAGGCCAAGGCAAAGTCAACACATTCAAAGGGAGTGGTGAAGTATGAACTTTGTCTACGTAAATTTGGCACTTGTGGCATGACTGGACATGGAGACAACAATTTGTTTCCATCGTCATCCAATAGTATCCTGCCTTTAAGATCTTCTTAACCATAGTATAACCACTAGCATGTGTTCCAAAAGATCCTTCGTGCACTTTGTTTATGATACATTCTGCTTCATGTTTATCCACGCATCTAAGTAGAACTGAATCATAATTCCGCTTGTACAATACGTCGTCGCTGAGGAAGAACTTCGAGGAGAGCTTTCTGAGGTACTTCTTGTCAGTGATGGTTATGCCTTCTGGATACTCCTATGTCTCTAAATACCGCTTAATATCATAGAACCAAGGATGATCATCAACTTTAGGTTCTTCCACATCGGCTGCCAGGCAATAAACGGGTTCGTCCAGGTACTCCAGGCGGATGGATGGCGCCTCATTCTTCCACTTGACTTGAAACATGGATGCTAGTGTTGCTAGAGCGTCAGCCAACTGATTTTCTCCTCTGGGAATATGATGAAAAGTGATCTCATCAAAGTACGGGATTATCTTCAAGACGTGATCTTTTTAAGGAATCAACTTGAGGTCAAGTGTTTCGTATTCCCCTTTAATCTGGCATATGACAAGCGCGGAATCTCCATAGACTTCTAGAATCTTGATCCTATTATCAATGGAAGCTTCAATTCTGAAAATGCAAGCTTCATATTCGGCCATGTTATTAGTACATTTGAAGCATAATCTGACGGTGAATGGTAGGTGAAAACCTGTTGGAGAAGTGATGATTGCCCCAATTCCACAACCTTTGGCATTTGCGGCACCGTCGAACACGAGCGTCCATCGCGATCCTCGTTCGGGTCCATCATATGGGCCTAGTGTGGTATAGTCTCTGGCAAACATGACGTCTTCGTCGGGAAAATCAAAGCGCATAGACTGGTAGTTGTCTATAGGTTGGTGGGCAAGGTAGTCAGAGAGTACACTTCCTTTGATAGCTTTCTTCGTAACATACTGGATGTCATACTCTGTTAATACCATTTGCCAACGAGCCACTCGTTCGGTGAGAGCGGGCTTCTCGAATATGTACTTGATAGGATCCATCTTGGAGATCAACAAGGTCGTATGGGTGAGCATATATTGTCTAAAGCGTTTTGCTGCCCAAGCCAATGCGTAACATATCTTCTCGAGCATTGAATATCTTGATTCACAGTCGTTAAATTTCTTGTTGAGGTTGTTAGACTAAGGCACGGATCTAGAAGGGGGGGTTGAATAGATCCCTTTTAAAAATTTGAGTGGCGCTACCAATAAAATTGGTTTTCAAAATTGTTTTCAAATGCGGAAGCGGCCTTGGAAAATATAGTCTAAAACGAACAACTATTGGAGAGCCGGATATGCGTCAAGCGGATGAATTTAAGACGATAACGGATAGTAAATCACTACACACTTTTATGCAAAACTCAGATGTGATTCACTCGTACTATTTCCTTATTCCAATGATAAAAAATTACACCAAAACTAGCAGCAAAATTAAGGCAATTTTAGTTCAGCACTTTTGTCGAACAGTTGGTGTGCACAAATAAAAATTACACCAAAACTAGCAGCAAAATTAAGGCAATTTTGGTTCAGCACTTTTGTCGAACAGTTGGTGTGCACAAATACCTTAAATGATATTTGTGTTGAATGAGTGATTGAAAAAGCCTTAGTACAGTATTTCTATTGTACTTAGTAGTTAAAAAACAGTGTTTCACCAACTCACTCAATCAATACTACAATTTGACAAAATCACTTATTCTAGAATCACTTAATTTTTAAGCTGTAATTGAAAATGCAGAAAATAAAGGAACACAAGATTTGATGAGGCAGTTCCCCCAGTCGTCCTCGCGTTGGGGTACGTCTGCCCTCAATTCTACAATGAGAATTGAGATATGTATTGAATAGATATCACCTGTTTGGTAGAACAGTTATACACAAGAATCGATAGACAATTGATACAAACAATCTTAATGTTGCTGATAATTTCTACCACTTCTTGCCCCTTGATTCAAGATGAATCAAGTCCTCCAATTTGATGTGAATGACCTCCGATTGCAGCCACCTTATTGACAACTCTTCCGTTGATCAAACCTTCGGCACGGCTGATCTTAGACACACCCAAATTGAACCCGGAACGTCTTCAACCTTTCAACGCCCTAGCTACTAGATTGATCAACCTTCCGCTAATCAATCACCTTCGCACTCGCTTGATTGTTGAACCGACGATTCCGTAACAAAAGCCTTCAAAACCTGTAGTCTTGATAGGTAAAACCTCAAAGGTTTTCTCCCAAGAAACACCTGCACCAGCTTCCACTCGAACCGGATCTTCAATCACGCGTTCGAACCTTATCAACGTCGAGCAAACCACAAACCGCAGCAAAAAATTGATTATCTGTAATTTGAGGATTTGTGAGTTGATTGAACGATGAAGATGAAGAACACTGATGCACCTCTTTCACGTTTCTTGACCTGAACACTTTCTCACAATGCTTTCAAAAATGTTCTGTTGTTAAAATTGAAAAGACAGCTATTTATAGTAATATACAAAACAGACAGTTGACAGATCAATAAAACATAGCAGAATTTCTGTTTCTGCGCGCGAACGGTCGACCATAGGGTCGGCGTGCGCTGAGCCGTGTGACACTCAAACTGTCATGCGCCGAGTCAGCGGTCGACGCATGATCTTCATGCGCTGAGCCGTCTGATTCTTAAACCTGCATGCGCCAAGTTAACGGTCGACGCATGACCTTCATGCGCTGAGCCGTGTGAACTGAATGAAACTGTGTGCTGACGGTATGGTCGGCTCATGGTTCAAAAATCTGCAAAAACATAAATTTCTACAGCTTTTTGTGCATTACGTCATTGTAAAAATTGAATCATAAGTAGCGTGAATGATTTAAACGAAAGAAGGATATCTCTTAGCAAGTTGTCATCATCAAAAACCAGAGGCACGCTTGTGTTGGTAGATACTTTGCCTTCACATTCTCCCCCTTTTTGATGATGGCAACCTACTGTTACGCAATACGTGATAGGTATAGGTATGCTCCTGCTCCCCCTTTCTTTTACAATTATAGCGGTCGTAATCATCGTCTATCTACTGCTCGGTTCTCCCCCTTTGACAACATCAAAAAGAGGTAAACTCGTGACACAATAACAACACATTGAATCATGCATAAATGAGATACCAACAGATGAGAAGTAAACAACAGTTATACATACGATGGAGATAACAGTTAATAGATTACAGAACCACAAAAATGTCATGATAGCAACATAGAAGTAAGCAACAATCATAGTGAGTTTGGGCAGAAAAGCAAAACACAACAAACAAAATGAATGCAAGCCAAAACAGGAAACAACAAATGACATATGAGCGCATGCTAATAGCCCCGTCCACGTCCGCGACCACGACCACGCCTGTCATAGTAATGAGGATGGCGTTGGGGATGAGCTAGATCAGTAAATTCTTCTGTGATGTTATTCAAAAAGTCAAGACTGTCGACAATGGCGCGCTCTTCAGCTTGATGACAGTGAGTTAGAGTCTCGAATCGAGCGTCCAGCTGAGTCGACATTCCACTGATCCGTTCATTTTGGTTATGCAGTTCAGAACGAATTTGTGCCATTCTTTCATTTTGATCCCTCATGAATTGTTGCTGTTGTTCCTGCATATTGGTCATAAAATTTCGCTGTTCCAACTGCATCGACTGCATCATTTCTAAAATCTCCGAATTGTTTGACGGTTGTTGAGGAGAAGGTGGGTCTGCAGTGCTTGGTTGATACGGCTGATAGAATTTGCCAAGGGTGGTCCACCCGGTGTATTGCCATTCACCCCAGCCTTGGTTATTCTCCTCATCCTCATTTTCCTGTTGGTTTGAGTAGGCAGACCAGTTATTGTGTTGATTGTCATCTTGATATGTTTGTTGATAGTTTTCAGAAGGCACGTATGGTTGATGACCTTCATTAATATCGTGGTCCAGCTGAGTCTCATCAGCGGTTTCTTGTGCCTCTCCTGCATTGTCACCTTGATTGTCTTCATCTTCACTTGAGCTTCCTTCTGCTTCTTCATCTTCTCCACCCTCTGACTCATCAGCACTTTCTTCACTCGAGGAGGCAGCTGCAGCCATGGTTGAGCGCCGATAAAATCTGTACTTTTTGAGCGACTGATCCCACACATATCCCATCATAGCAAAGACCTTTGAACTGAACTCTTTATCGGAAGAAATTGGAGTATACGGAAAAGACGGGTAATTGATACCTGCAGAGTTTAAAGCTTCCTGAATGAATGAGCCATAGGCGAGCGCGGTGCCTCGCTTGGAGTCTCTTAGTTCATACATCCGGCTTGTAATATAGTACGGCCAGTTAATTTTAATGCCGTGACCTAGTATATGGATGAGATGCACTTCAGCTTGTTCGACTCTTGACAAACCACCTTGTTTAGGCCGCAGAATGCGCGCCACAATCCATTGAAGGATCCTTGGAAATGTTCTGAGTTTTCCGGATGTGACGGACCTCGGAAAAGCCGCACTGTTTACAATGTGCTCCGGATAAGGCCTCTTGAGCATATTATTCAGTGCTTTGTTATACTCATAACCTTCAAGAGTTTTAGAATCGGTCACTTCGGCTAGGGGAGGTTCACCATCCTCTACAGACATATCAAAATACTTACTCCAGAATTCAGTATTTACAGTCACTTGAGTTGTTCCAATATGGGAATGAAAGTTTTCTCCGTGAAATTTATCATTCAATTCAGAGTAAAAGACACGCACCAGATCTTCGCTATATTGTACATTGCATTCAACAAATCGTTCAACACCATGATAAGTAAGAAAGTTCATGAACTCACCCAGATGCATGCGTTCAGCAACCAGTTCATAGAAGGCGTGTTGTCGAACCACTTTCCTCTTACCAATGTCTTTGTTAAAGTTTTCCCGACGAGACGGATGAACCAGGGATTCTGCAGTGATTGGCACTGTTCCGGAGGTTGACCCTCTTGATCTCTTTCTTGTAGGTCTAGAGGAAGAAGCCATGGGTATAGTTTTGTGGGTACAAGGAACTCTTTACCAATGTGATGGAGAAAGAAGAGTTTTGAGATGAAGGATTTTGAATTTTGAGAAGAAGGAGAGAGATAACCCTTGTTTAATGTAAGGATTAGGGTTTGATTGGAAAATGTGAGGAGATGAAGAGAGTTAGTAGGGGTAGTAGGTGTGGGTTTCTAGTAATGAAGATAAATGCAAGTGTAACTGCCCCAAAAAGAACTGAACCGTCAAGTAATCAGGAAAACTGGGTTTTTGCGCGAGCCGTCGACGGTAGCTTCTGCATGCGTCGACGCATGCTTCAGATTTTTCACCAGATACAAAAGTTAACAGGGTGCGCCGACCGCTGCCCTGTTATGGTCGACTCAATATGCAACAAACAGCAGATTTTTGTATTTTACCATATTCAGAGGTACATGCTATGCAAAAATGATGTCATGACATATAAAAAAAATCTATATACATATGCAGTAGATGTCATACAAATTTAGCGTAGTATAAGCGATATGATTTGAGATCAACAGGATTATCAAACAAAGAGAGAGAGAAAGAACAATATCACCTTGATGCCTGATTTGCTTGATACACAACATACTTATACTTACACGAATATCAAATTGTTAGAAGTACAACAGCATGATTATTTGAATGAAATAAGATAACATCAGCAAATATTATTCCCGTTCCGAAATGTCGAGGATGCCAAGTTCTCGGCGGATATGAAAGAAAGGTTCCGTTGCTAGCGGCTTTGTGAAAATGTCCGCTAGTTGGTTTTTAGTGTCAACGTGTTCAAATACAACATCACCTTTCTCAACATGGTCCCTAAGAAAATGGTGTCGAATTTCTATATGTTTAGTGCGAGAGTGTAATACGGGATTTTTGGTAAGGTTAATAGCGCTAGTGTTGTCACATAGGATAGGAATACGTTCAAGTTTAAGATTGAAATCTAGTAGTTGTTGCTTAATCCACAGAATTTGAGCACAACAACTACCAGCGGCAACGTATTCCGCCTCGGCCGTTGATAAAGCAACTGAAACTTGTTTCTTGCTATGCCAACTAACCAAGGAGTTTGAAAACAAATGACATGTACCACTAGTGCTTTTCCTATCCGATTTGCACCCGGCAAAGTCGGAATCGGAGTAACCTACCAACGAGCAATCACTACCCTTAGAATACCACAATCCATACTTCGGGGTACCTGACAGGTATCGAAGAATTCGTTTAACAGCTTTTAGGTGGGATTCTTTGGGACATGATTGGTATCGTGCACACATGCACACACTAAACATAATATCAGGACGTGACGCAGTAAGATAGAGAAGTGAACCAATCATACCTCTATATCGTTTTACCTCTACGTCCTTGCCATTTTCATCTTTATCCAAATTTACGCATGTAGGCATTGGGGTGTCTATGGCCTTGGATTTTGCCATGTCAAATCTCTTGATCAAGTCCAAACAATATTTTGTTTGGCTCACGAATGTCCCTTCTTGGAGTTGTTTAATTTGCAGGCCGAGGAAGTATGTGAGCTCCCCCATCATACTCATCTCGAATTCGCCCTGCATGAGGTCAGAAAACTCTCTCACGAGATTCATGTTAGTGGATCCAAATATAATATCGTCAACATAGATTTGCACCAAAATCAAGTGCTTTCCTTGACGTTTAATGAAGAGTGTAGTGTCAACCTTTCCTCGTGAGTACCCCTGATTAAGTAAAAACTTACTTAGTCGCTCATACCAAGCTCTAGGAGCTTGTTTGAGACCATATAAAGCTCTTTTTAACTTGTAAACATGTTCAGGGTATTCATGAGATTCAAAACCGGGAGGTTGAGACACATATACTTCTTCATTTATGTGACCGTTAAGGAACGCACTTTTAACATCCATTTGAAATAACTTAAAATCCTTTGCACATGCAAAGGCGAGTAAAAGGCGTATAGCCTCGAGTCGGGCAACCGGCGCATAAGTTTCCTCATAGTCGATGCCTTCCTCTTGGTTATACCCTTGAGCGACCAATCTCGCTTTATTACGGGTTATTACCCCGTTTTCGTCCAACTTGTTCCTAAACACCCATCGGGTGCCGATTACTCGATGGCCTCGCGGAGGAGGGACAAGGTCCCATACCTCGTTTCTTTTAAACTGATTTAGTTCCTCTTGCATCGATAAAAACCAGTGCTCATCGAGTAGGGCCTCTTTGGGGTTTTTAGGCTCTATTTGTGAAACGAAAGCGAAGTGATAACAAAAGTTACTTAGCTTAGATCGAGTGGTGACTCCCTTTGTGATGTCTCCGAGAATATTGTCAATTGGATGATCTTTACACGACTTCCAAGCTTGAGGGAGATCATCGTTTGTAGGCGGATGAGCTTCCTCAGTTACCTCATGGTGTGCATCCTTATCCTCCTCAATTTTGACTCTATCGGGTTGATCAATCCCCGTTTCGCCACCTTTGAGTATGTCTTCTGTGGATGTACCTGCACCATGAACAACACTATCCTTTCCGACATTTCTCGGATAGGACTCATCAAACGTAACGTGCACAGACTCTTCAACAGCTAGTAATCTTTTATTATAAATCCTATATGCTTTACTCTAAAACCAATAAACACATTCTTCTTATCACTTTCATGCACAATTTTGCAGCAATCTTTTGAAAAGGAAACATTGTAACCTTTGTCGCATAATTGGCTAATGCTAAGGAGATTATGTTTAAGGTTTTCGACAAGCAACACATCGGAAATTGTAGTAGAGGAGGGATTACCTATACTACCTTTACCTAGTATCGCTCCGCGGTTGTTATCACCGTATGTTACATACCCTTTCTTCTTAGCCACGAAGTCTATGAATAAGGATATGTCTCCAGACATGTGCCTTGAGCACCCACTATCAAGAACCCATCTTCTCTCGGTGGACTCGACACATTTCACCTGTCAAAATATAACTTAGAAAAGAGAGGTACCCAATGGCATATTGGGTCCTAATGGGTTAGCGACAAGACGGTTGCGTTTGGGCAACCATTGGTAGATGCCTTTAGGAACAAGAAATCTCCTAAATCGACATTTACCAATGGAGTGGCCTTTCTTGCAACAGTAAAAGCATACAAAGTCGACATTAGAATCACTTTCACTTGCTTGATCCCTAATTACATATGCATATTTTTGATATGGGTTTATCATACTTTTTCTAAAATCCTTTTTATCGATTGCAAATGTAATTTTAGGTTCAAGTGCCTTGTCTAATTTGGCCTTAAGGTTTCTAACCTCACCTTGCCAAATATGACAA
This sequence comes from Lathyrus sativus, assembly GCA_963859935.3. Taxonomy (NCBI): domain Eukaryota; kingdom Viridiplantae; phylum Streptophyta; class Magnoliopsida; order Fabales; family Fabaceae; genus Lathyrus; species Lathyrus sativus. The sequence goes on from OZ012736.1 coordinate 62,076,481, forward strand.
GTATCACAACCAAAGTTAAAAGGATTACTATTGTCCTTACAATCCGATTCATTATCTTTCACAATGGAAGCCTTAAGGTCCTCTAATTTCTTTTCGGACTCTAAGACTTTGTGCTCTAAATATGTAAAAATTCTTCTATTAGAAGCAAGTTTCTTAAAGGCTTCAGTTGCTTCCTTGTGTAAAACATCGAATGCGGTTTGTAATTCGGAATGAGACATATTAGATGACATATTATATCTAGAGTGACGTACCTGTTTCTTTTTCTTTTTCTGATTTGCGGAGAGACATAGATTCACGGACTCTTCTTCATCACTAGAGCTTTCATTAGAGGAGGAAGAATCACTGTCGCTTTCCCACGCGATGTACGCCCTCCTAGGCTTTGATGCTCTCTTATGTGACTTCGATTGTTCCTTTTCTTTTCCCTTGTTGTTCATTGGACAGTCCGGTTTGTAGTGACCGGGCTTTCCACATTTATAGCACGTTCCTCTAGTCTTTTTGCCTTTTTGATTGTCATCTTTGGAGAACCTTGATTGCCTTCGGAAATTTACCAGGTTCTTCTCCGAATGTTGGATGCCGTTCTTTCTCACGTACCGGTTATACCGTTTAACGAACAGCCCCATGTCCTCATTTATGTCTTCTTCTTCGTCGTCGCTTGAAGAATAATCACTTTGCTCTTTTGCTTTAGACTTCGAGGAAGAAGCCTTAAGAGCTATGGACTTCTTTTCACTCATCTTTACTTTGTCCTTCTTTTCTTTCCTTTCATGTTGGTCAAGACTCAAGAGTACCTGTTCATGCTCTTGTAGTTTGCCAAACAATGTAGTCAGGTCTAATACCGTAAGATCATTTGCCTCTTTGATGGCGGTCACTTTCGGCTGCCATTCCCTGCTAAGACATCTCAAAACTTTATTAGTAGCAAGATCATTGGAAATAGGTCTTCCTAGTGAATGTAATCTGTTTATGAGATGAGTAAATCTCTTTTGCATGTCAGCAATGGTTTCCCCTTGCTCCATGAAAAAAAGATCAAACTCTTGTATAAGAGTGTTGATTCGAGCCAACTTAACATCGTTTGTCCCCTCATGGGCAATTTGTAATGCATCCCACATAGTTTTAGCCGTAGGGCAATGGGATACACGGTAGTATTCATCTACACCTAATGAGGAGATTAGAATGTTCTTAGCTTTCCAATCGTAATTATACTTTCGCTCATCGTCGTCGGTCCATTGTGCTTCGGGCTTTGGCACAACTTCGTTATTCTCATTTGTCATGGTTATTTCAATCGGACCATTGAGAATAACGTTCCATATCTTTCTATCTATGGAATTAATGTGCACCCGCATACAGTCTTTCCAATAGCTATAATTTTCACCGTTAAAAACGGGAGCTCTATTGTACGCCCCTTTTGGTTCGTTAGCCATTATTCTATCAATGTTGTATTTGAAGCACCGGAGAACCAGGCTCTGATACCACTTGTTAGACTAAGGCACGGATCTAGAAGGGGGGGTTGAATAGATCCCTTTTAAAAATTTGAGTGGCGCTACCAATAAAATTGGTTTTCAAAATTGTTTTCAAATGCGGAAGCGGCCTTGGAAAATATAGTCTAAAACGAACAACTATTGGAGAGCCGGATATGCGTCAAGCGGATGAATTTAAGACGATAACGGATAGTAAATCACTACACACTTTTATGCAAAACTCAGATGTGATTCACTCGTACTATTTCCTTATTCCAATGATAAAAAATTACACCAAAACTAGCAGCAAAATTAAGGCAATTTTAGTTCAGCACTTTTGTCGAACAGTTGGTGTGCACAAATAAAAATTACACCAAAACTAGCAGCAAAATTAAGGCAATTTTGGTTCAGCACTTTTGTCGAACAGTTGGTGTGCACAAATACCTTAAATGATATTTGTGTTGAATGAGTGATTGAAAAAGCCTTAGTACAGTATTTCTATTGTACTTAGTAGTTAAAAAACAGTGTTTCACCAACTCACTCAATCAATACTACAATTTGACAAAATCACTTATTCTAGAATCACTTAATTTTTAAGCTGTAATTGAAAATGCAGAAAATAAAGGAACACAAGATTTGATGAGGCAGTTCCCCCAGTCGTCCTCGCGTTGGGGTACGTCTGCCCTCAATTCTACAATGAGAATTGAGATATGTATTGAATAGATATCACCTGTTTGGTAGAACAGTTATACACAAGAATCGATAGACAATTGATACAAACAATCTTAATGTTGCTGATAATTTCTACCACTTCTTGCCCCTTGATTCAAGATGAATCAAGTCCTCCAATTTGATGTGAATGACCTCCGATTGCAGCCACCTTATTGACAACTCTTCCGTTGATCAAACCTTCGGCACGGCTGATCTTAGACACACCCAAATTGAACCCGGAACGTCTTCAACCTTTCAACGCCCTAGCTACTAGATTGATCAACCTTCCGCTAATCAATCACCTTCGCACTCGCTTGATTGTTGAACCGACGATTCCGTAACAAAAGCCTTCAAAACCTGTAGTCTTGATAGGTAAAACCTCAAAGGTTTTCTCCCAAGAAACACCTGCACCAGCTTCCACTCGAACCGGATCTTCAATCACGCGTTCGAACCTTATCAACGTCGAGCAAACCACAAACCGCAGCAAAAAATTGATTATCTGTAATTTGAGGATTTGTGAGTTGATTGAACGATGAAGATGAAGAACACTGATGCACCTCTTTCACGTTTCTTGACCTGAACACTTTCTCACAATGCTTTCAAAAATGTTCTGTTGTTAAAATTGAAAAGACAGCTATTTATAGTAATATACAAAACAGACAGTTGACAGATCAATAAAACATAGCAGAATTTCTGTTTCTGCGCGCGAACGGTCGACCATAGGGTCGGCGTGCGCTGAGCCGTGTGACACTCAAACTGTCATGCGCCGAGTCAGCGGTCGACGCATGATCTTCATGCGCTGAGCCATCTGATTCTTAAACCTGCATGCGCCAAGTTAACGGTCGACGCATGACCTTCATGCGCTGAGCCGTGTGAACTGAATGAAACTGTGTGCTGACGGTATGGTCGGCTCATGGTTCAAAAATCTGCAAAAACATAAATTTCTACAGCTTTTTGTGCATTACGTCATTGTAAAAATTGAATCATAAGTAGCGTGAATGATTTAAACGAAAGAAGGATATCTCTTAGCAAGTTGTCATCATCAAAAACCAGAGGCACGCTTGTGTTGGTAGATACTTTGCCTTCACAGAGGTAATAAATTGCATGCTCCTTCCTGTCGGTTTCGTCATGTTAACCTAACACACATCCCATGGATCCCTCTAGCACAGTCAAGTACATGATCAGGGGTCGTCTGGGTACTGGAGGCATCAAGATCGACGGTTCTTGTAGATATTCCTTTATTTTCTCAAAGGCTTTCTGACAATTATCATTCCACGCTACAGCTTGATCCTTTTGAAGTAGTTTGAAGATGGGCTCACAAGTGGCCATTAGATGAGATATGAACCTGGAGATGTAGTTCAATCTCGCAAGGAACCCTCTGACTTCCTTTTCAGTTTTGGGTGCCGGCATCTCTTGGATAGCTTTGACTTTATCCGGATCGACTTCAATCCCCTTTTGGCTCACAATAAAACCTAGCAGTTTACCAGATCTTACACCAAAAGTGCATTTGTTGGGATTTAATCTCAGCTGGAATTTCCTTAATCTGGCGAATAGCTTTTCCAAGTGAATGAGGTGCTCTTCCTCAGTCTGGGATTTCGCAATCATATCGTCTACATAGCACTCAATCTCTTTATGAATCATGTCATGAAATAGAGTGATCATTGCTCGCTGATATGTCGCGCCTGCATTCTTAAGTCCAAATGGCATGACCTTATAATAGAAAGTTCCCCATGGGGTGATGAAAGTCGTTTTTTCCATATCTTCGGGCGCCATCTTAATCTGGTTATATCCAGAAAAGCCATCCATAAAGGAGAAGACAGAGAACTGGGTTGTGTTGTCTACTAGTACGTCAATGTGTGGTAGAGGGAAGTCATCTTTTAGACTCGCTCTGTTGATGTCTCTATAATCGACACACATTCGCACCTTCTCATCCTTCTTTGGTACTGGGACAATATTTGTAACCCATTGTGGATAGCTGGATACTGCCAGAAAACCAGCGTCTAATTGTTTTTGCACTTCTTCTTTGATCTTGAAGGACATTTCTGGCTTTGTTCTCCTCAACTTTTGCTTCATTGGCGGGCAACCTTCCTTTAGAGGTAGCTTGTGCATCACAATCTCTTCATTTAGACCGGGCATATCCTTGTAGGACCAAGCAAATACGTCAACATATTCTCGAAGCAATATGACCAGTTTTGACTTAATCTCTGACTCCAAAGCTGCACCTATCTTGATCTCTTTGGCATCCTCTTCAGTTCCCATGTTGATGACTTCGACATCTTCTTGATATGGCTGAATGAACTTTGACTCTTGCTTTAGTAGTCTAGCTAGCTCTTCTGGGAGATCACAATCTTCCTCGCAGTCTTCATCGGCTTAGTAGATCGGGTTATCAAAGTCATATTGGACCATAGCGGGGTCGTTATCGACAGGAGAAGGGGAGGATCTGCACGATGAATGACTTCATGCTTTTATTTTTTAGAAAATATTGACAGAAAGAAAAAAAAGTAAAACAAAACATTGCCTTTCAAAAATAATTTTATGTGCAAAAAGTAAAAATGAAAGAAAGAGAGTGTAATTGGATGCGAAAGTTTATTTATTGATGATAAGTTGTGCTTTAAAAGCAAAAAGCCCTACAACATGATCCATATGCCTTGGGCAGAGCATAGGATTTTTTAGGTAAAATGAAAAGACAGGGAATTACTCATCTACTAAAGTAACTTCAGGGATTTCGACGATTCTCCAATTGTTCAAAGTTTCATTAGGCGCCCTCGGATACACCATGCACAGCTCTTCATGATCTTCGGCTTCAGTTTCCAAAAACATGACTTAACCATCGATAAGGTGGCCCCTACTAGTAAAAACCAACGGAGTTGCAAGTTCTTTGCCTTTATCAGTTGCATTCTTCTGCTTGTAACCTAGACTAGCTCCATTTTTGTTAACGGGCAATTCCAACACTCTGCCCCATCCTCGCGGATGTCCTTCCTCTATCATTGTCCTTGCGTCCTTCCAAGTCACTATTGAAGACGTTGGCTTTTCGTAAATCATTTCAACATTGATCACTTCAAAGGCTTGAAACAGGGTCTCATGCACTTCATCTCCTACTTCCACATAGCGGAAAGAAGCAAGATGACTCACAAGAATATCTTCTTCGCCCTCAATGATGACCATCTAATTATTAATCATAAATTTGATCTTTTGATGTAATGTTGAAGTTACAGCACCTGCGGAATGAATCCACGGACGACCAAGGAGGCAACTGTAAGCGGGATATATATCCATTACATAAAATTTAATAATAAAAGTATGAGGTCCAATCTTGATCGGGAGATCAACCTCGCCTACCACAGTTCTCTTAGCTCCATCAAAAGCTTTTACAATGGTTTAACTTGGTTTCATCACAAGTCCTTCAATTGACAGCTTGCATAACGAGCTCTTTGGTAGCACATTCAGCGATGGTCCAGTATCAACAAGCACTCTAGAGAATATAACATTCACACATTCAATAGTGATGTGCAAGGCTTTGTTATGATTTTTACCTTCGGGAGGTAATTCACTATCACTAAAGCTCAAAATATAACCTGATGCTATGTTCCCCACCACTTCTTCAAACTGCACTACTGATATCTCTTCTGGCACGTCAGCTGCCTTCAAGAATTTTAACAGTGCTTCTTGATGGGCTTTCGAACACATTAAAAATGATAGCATGGATATCTTCGAGGGAGTCTAATTGAGCTGGTCAATCACTTTGTAATCGCTTTTCTAAATGATTCTTAGAAACTCCTCTGCTTCATTATTTGGGATGTCTTTCTGTTTAGATGATTTCCCCTGTTCAATGGTGCTTGGTCTGACATCATATTTCCTTGTATTGTCACAGTTGTTGATAGGTGGTGCAGTTGGAGCGAATATCTGACCACTTCTGGTAACACCACCGGTTCCCACGATGTTCTCTACAGTCTTCTTTTCTTCCAAGATATCTTCTTCTACCACCTTCCGTCCATTGAGCAAAATAGTCTCATCATATAACCAAGATACAACATTTGTGCACTCGTATGGAAACGGAGATGGGGCTGAAATGACAAGCTGGTTCATTGATGGTGGAGACATAGGTATCTCAACCGGATCATACGAGATCTGCAGTGGGATAGAAGGTTGTCTATACATGTTGTCCCATTCTTCCTCGTCGCACGGTATGGTCAATAGTGTGCGAGCCGAATTGTCTGATGGAATCCAAAGCTCATATCCATCATCATATGGTATCTCTAATGTTTCAAACGGAATTTCAAGAGTAGCAACTTATTCAGACTTTGACAATTGTTCTGCTACTAGTACACCTTGATCAATCAGGCTTTGGACGCCTTTCTTCAACTCAGTGCATCCTTGAGATCCGCCCAAACAAACGTGGCAATTGGTTGAATAGCCTGGATAAATGTTCCTCAACGGGAGTTTCTCCTTAATAGTGGAAAGAGGAGTTATCAATTTGTCAATATCCGAAATTAATCGGATCCCCTTAGAGCCTTCAATCATGTTTGTTGAGTGGTGATGCGGCATTGGATTAGTCTTGATGTTTGGTGCGTTTCGGGTAAATTTTATCGCCATTGAATCGATAAGATTCTGCACAATGTATTTTAAAGCCTTATAATTCTTAATGTTATGGCCTGGGGCGCCAGAGTGGAATTCACATCTTGCATTCACGTCGTAACCGTAGGGGAGAACAGCCGGAGGATCTTTCATTTCCCTAAGTTGAACGAGACCTCCTTTTAACAAGAACGGAAGTAATTTGGCGTATGTGGATGGAATTGGATCAAGCCTTCTTTCTGGTTTCCTCGGCCCTTGATACTGATTTTGTCTGGGTTGGTAGGATTGTTGTTGTCGATTCTGTTGAGCTGCAGGCTGACTTGCTGGAATGGAAAATGGTTATTGTGGAGCAATGGCAGCAATATGGTGATAACCTTGGTGAGTTCTCCCTCTATTGGTGAACACAACACTAGTTTCGCCTTCTTTTTTCTTAGCTAAACCCTGATAGGGCTTCTTGACCCCACTTGAAGATCCGCCGGCATTCTGAATCTTTCTTGCCTTCATAAAACTCTCTAATCTTTCTCCAGCCGTGACAAGTTCAGAAAACACTACAGAGGTTGTAGACACTAGACGCTCAAGGATCGGTCCTTGCAGCGTGCCCATGAAGAGGTCTGTCAGCTCTTTCTCCATCAACGGGGGTTTTACTCTTGCAGCTACTCCCCTCCACCTCTGAGCAAAGTCTTTAAAAGACTCATTCAGTTTCTGGGTCAAATTCTGGAGTTGCATCCGATTTGGAGCCATGTCAGTATTGTACTGATAATGTTTCACAAAAGCGTCTGCTAACTCCTTCCAGCTTTTCACATTGGATCGTTCAAGATGCATGTACCATTCCAGAGAAGCCTCTGTTAAACTATCTTGAAAATAATGGATTAACAGCTTCTCGTCATCGGAATATGCGGCCATCTTCCTGCAGTAAGACCTTATATGGGTCCTAGGACAACTGTTACCCTTGTATTTCTCAAAGGTTGGGATTACAAACTTCGGAGGTATCTTAACTCCGGGTACCAGACATATTTCAGTTGCATCTAGTCCCAAAACATCGGGGCCTTGCAATGCCTTTACCACCTTTTGTAAAGCATTGAACTTCTTCTCTAATTCAGCGGTCTGTGGTGCATATGCTTCAGCTGAATTCTCATAGAAACCTTCATGCTCATCATACTGGACTGGTGTTGGGATCGCAGTACCATGAGGATGAGTTGCACAGGCTGGTGGATGGACTGTGTTGATAGGTATTGCACCTGCAGAACTAGGAATTACCCCAACAGGGGTTGGGGTGGCGTCGGTAGGAGTTGGAACTGTACCACTTGCGTTAGGAACTGCACCAGCCAAAGTCTGATTAGCGTTCCTCTCTGCTGCTTGCCTTATCTCTTCTTGACTCCTGGCCATGTTCTGAATCACCTCCATGAGTTGATTCATCCGCGTCTTCATACCTAGCATCTCGTACCTCATAGTAGACTGGTCTTGCTCTATCTAATCCATGACTCTTTTCTGATTATTCCTTGTGTTGTACTGATGTCGAGAAGTCAACTTGTTTTACTCTCTGAAAGGGTAAGCGGCGTGTAAGGTCGGGTTGTAGGGAATGCAAAAAGAATGATGCGCAAACATATGCAATGTTCAAGACACTTTCCAGGCTTATGATTATCATCGGTATTATAGAATTGTGACTAAATAATAAATAAATGCACAATTTAGACCAAAGAGCAAACTTTCATTAATTTGAGAGAAAATTCAATACAAATGATTGCTGAATAAGCTGAATCTAACAATTCATGCTACAAGAAAAATACTGAGTAACTAAAACTCTTTCTTTTGGAGACGTTCTTCAAGCTTTTTTGCCTCGAACATGAATCTTCTAACTATTTGGTCGCAAAGCTAGATAAAGTGGTGAATAGAAGGGGGGATATCATTTTGTTCAAAGTCTTGAATTGCGCTTTCCAACCTCCATGAGATATCACGAATCATGAGGTAGCAATGCTCCACCAGATTATTATACCTAGCGCGACACATGTCTAGAGTCAAATGGTAGTAACAAATAGAATCCACATGGGTGTCTAACAATTAATTGAGTTGAGCCTCCTTCTTGAGCCACTGTGTACTATCCCTTTGCAAGGCGTCGAAACGATTCCTCCACAGAGTGGCTGTTTCTCGGGCGGTCTCCAATTCCAAACATTTGTTGTTCCACATGTCAGGAGTAACATATGAAGCCCTTAATGCTTCCTCCTTGAGTCTTCGTTCGTCTTCCACTAGGGTCAAGGCATTTCTTAGTTGCTTTTCAAGATCCTCAATATCAGCTTCAAGGTTCTCTCTTGTCTCCTTCTTCTCGGCAGAAGCTAATTCAAAGAAATTCCATGCTCTATCACAAGAAGCCTTAGTTTCCTTTAGGCATTGTCGAAGAGTTGTCAATGATGTATCAGCCCCTTCGAAACCCTGCTGGTACTTGACTCTCATGTCTAGTTCTAACTTCAGTTTCTTGCTATTCTCATCCGCACGGTCTTGTTCAAACTCTACTTTCCTTTTGTACTGGCCATTCTCCACATTTGCTTGGTGAATTTCAGCCTCGAGGTCCTGATTCTCTTTAGTCAACCTTTCTACTACTAGCTTTAGTTTCTCATACTCCTCCATAGATACATGGGTGGGAGCAGGAGGTCCTTCTCGCATAGATGGTTGTGAGGGAAATGGCAGCGACCTTTCAGCCACTCGGGCTAGTAGCAATTGGTTGTATGGCTCCTTCACCATACAATTCTTTGCCTTCAACTCTTTCCTTCCCTTCGTATGAATCTTCGCCCACGCTTTAGCAATCTTCCTAAAAAACGCAGGATCTTCTGTTGTAGCAAGCAAAAAGAAGCTTTGAACTTTCTCTACTTCGGGCTTATCTTCCATAGCATAGCCCAACTGACGCAATGCCATGATTGGGTTGTAGTTGATGCAACCAGCCCTACTGATTAGAGGTACATTACCGAACTCCCCACAACTAAAGATAATCTCCACATCGTAGTACTCATGAGAGTACCAAGCAATATCATTGGCCTCTAGAGACATAATGTGTTGAGACCACTTCAGCTTTTTCTTGTTTTCCATGAACGGTCCCCTCTTTGGTAGATGGGAGGCGTACCATTTGAATAGTAGATGAGAACAATATTGGACCATTCCTGACTTCTTTTCGCTTCTCCAATTAATAGAATGGTAAACATCAGCGAGGAGGGTAGGGATAGGATTCTTTTGCATGAAGAGAATGATAGCAGCGATGTCTATGAAATTGTCGACATTAGGAAAGGGGACAATCCCATAAATCATTAAAGCAACAACAATACCAAACCTTTCCCAATCTCCCACAGTCTTGTACTGAGCAGCTTTATATAGCAGAAACTTCAAAGGAAAGCCTTGGACCCCTCCCTTATTGGCTAGCCCATTTTTGACTTCCTCTTTGGTCATACGAAGAGTAAGAGCAATGGCAGAAGGCTTTGGTTCTTCTTCCAAGTCGGTGTAGATAGGTTGATCCTTAATCTTGATATTCAAAATGTGAGAATATTCTTCAAGAGTAGGGGCCAACTGATAGTTTTGAAAAGTGAAACATCTGAGAGGCGCATCATAGAACTGAGCCATGGCGAACAAAGCCCAAGTATCGACCTCAGAATGGAGGAGATCAAGCAATTTCCCATACTTCCCTTGAAAGTTGATCTTGATAGCCTTCGACACGTCAATTAGAATGTCTTGAATCAATTCCAACTTTGGTTCTCTAAACATGATGGAATTTGTGCTTCTCTTTCTCTGATCAGTAATTGTGTTCACCAATACCTGAGATAATCATAGTCTCTTGAGTCCCTTGATATGCAAAAATGCTATGCAATGCAATGTTTTATGAATGCACATGATAAAAGAACAATAGTGAGATCAAAGTCATAGGTCCTGCAAAACAACACAAAAAATATCTCTCCCATCGGGTGGGCAATCTATTGGTTTAAGAGGGTATCCCAAAGGCTTTTAAAACAAAGTCCCATGCACTAACCCTCAAAAGTTTTCCATCATAACGACTACTCATAAGACGGTAATCCTTTCAAAGGATGAACACAGAGTTATGTTTTAGAAACCTTTGGAATAAGGTTCTACAAAGGTCCTTAGAGTCACGGACTCCCACGTCGGAAATAAAAACGCCATTATGACTACACGTAAGACATAATCATCCCAACAGGGTCTCGTCTGAGCGGTGGAATTCGATCCAACTCAATGAGTCGTAAGTCTCGCAAATCAGAAAGAAACCACCTCCTAACTTAGTGTATACTCGAAAGCTCGGGTAGAAAGCTTTTATCCTCACAAACCAACCAAAATTAACCCAACAGGTTAGAAAATAAGCACAAACAAAAAAAGTAAATAAAAACACAAACACGACAAATAAATTAGGTTTGGCTATTTCCCCAGCAGAGTCTCCAGTTGTCGCTACTCGAAAAATGCATCGTGCAACGACGGGGAGGCGAAAAGGATAGACAGAAGAGTCGCCACCGAACTTTATTTATCCTATGAGGGGAAAGGAAAATATCGAGAAAACCTTAAGAAAAGAAAAGGATAAGATGGTCTCGCGACCAAGAATGGGTTCGGAAGCCGGTTATGCGAGGGGAAGGTATTAGCACCCCTCGCATCCATCGTACTCGATAGGAACCATTTGTTTGTCGATGTGTGAATTTATTTGCTTAAACATTATGCTATAATAAGTGTTTCAAAAGATAGGGAGAGAAGGGTTAGAAATTGGGAAAAGAGAGGTAACAGGGGGAAGAAGAAAAAGGACGGACTCGGTAGGACTTCGCGGTCCTAGGCCTACGTATTCTCAACGGGTGTGAGAAAGTCAGAGTCGACGTAGTTCGGGGCTATGGATATATGGGGGAAATGTGCTCGGCAAGGATTGTGGCCCTTGTGCCTACGTATCTTTACTTAAACGAAGTAAATAATCAGAGCATCCGTAGTTCGGCCTACTACGGATTGTTAATGTTTTTATGGATGATGCTATCGTGTACATTCTAGCAGTTTAGGTGTTTTTCCGCTCGCATGTGGGGAGACTTATGCGTTACCTGTTTGCGGTAGAACGGACGTAACATATCCTTTTTAAAATGATTGGGTTTTCGCCATACGAGGCAAGATGTCACATTTAATTTGTGAGACTATTTTTAGGGGCGAGATAGGTCCTCGGATAGTAACCCTTTGAGGGTAATATCCAATTCTTTATCTCAAAGTTTTTTGTTATGAAATGGTGTGGCGAATGTAGCGTCTTCGTATTGAAAGACGAGTATCAAGACCACCCCCACTACAGTGAGCATCCCAACACTCACAGAGGAAGAAGACTACACTTAATCCTCTCTCTTTAATTCAATGCAAATTCTCTTATTAAAGATGTTTTTGGTTTTGAATGGTAAGTGCTTTTGCGACAGAGAACCCTACGGTAAATGTCAAGCACTCGGGATAGGAGAAGGCCTACGTCTAACCACTCCACGACCATTCAAGTTTTTGTTATGAAAAGAGTTTGAAAATGCACTCGGTGCGGGACCAAGATTTTAGGTGAAAAAGATTTCGGAAAGGAGTTGTGAAAGGAGAGGTGGTGGAAGAAGTCGCGTCTTCGTATTGAAAGACGAGTGTCTAAACCACCCACATTACAGTGAGCATCTCGACACTCGGAAAGGAAGAAGTCTACACTTAATCCTTTCTCTTTAGTCCAATACAAAGAGAAGTTGATTCTTATTGAAAGGAATTTTGAAAATGCACTCGGCGCGGGGCCGAGGTTTTTAGGAGGAAAGGTTTAAAATGGAAAGCGTCTTCGTATTGAAAGACGAGTGTCTAAACCACTCACACTACAGTGAGCATCTCGACACTCGGAGAGGAAGAGGTCTACACCTAATCCTCTCTTTTTAATTCAATACAAAGATGATAGTGATTTATGATTGAAGATGTTTTTGAAAATGCACTCGGTATGGGACCGAGATTTTAGGAGGGAATGTTTGAAAATGAAAGCGTCTTCGCATTGAAAGACGAGTGTCTAAACCACCCACACTACAGTGAGCATCTCGACACTCGGAGAGAAAGAGGTCTACACCCAATCCTCTCTTTTTAATTCAATACAAAGAGATATTGATTTTTTTCATTGAATAGTTTTAAAATGGGCTAAATAACCCAAAATCAAAAAAGAGATAAAATAAAAAGAAATAAAAAAGGTAAAAATAAATTAACATATTAGAACATGAGAAAATGATTTTTTTTAGATATTTAAAGCTATTTTAAAACAAGAAATAACTGAAAATAAAATAAACAAAGTACTAAAAATAAGAAAGGGGCTCCCCCAAGGCTTGAACCCAAGACCTTGGGGTTGCAGGCTCAAAACTAAGCCATACCAACCACTAAACACATTTGCAAAGAAAAGGAAAAAGAAATAAAAAAAATAAGATAGATAAATACTGAAAAGTAAAATAAAAACGCCCCCGCTGGGGGTCGAACACAAGACAAAGGCAATGCAAGGCAGGTTACTAACCACTGGGGTGGCGATACATCCATTGTATAACGGCACCCTAATAATACATGTATCAAGGAAAGCATGATTTCTGGGCAAGGCAAGGTGAACATAAGGTAAAACGTGATCAATCCAATCTTAGTCAAAACAGCATGGATTTTAGCAAACCTTAGGTCTATCTCACGAGAAATTTAATGAGGAATCTGATGGTGCTTTTACTTTTCTCTAAAAGTGAACACAACTCAAAATTCGATGGAAGATGCAAAAGAGGTTCCAAAAATGCATTTTTGAAGATTTAGAGTTGAAACATATGCATTCAGGATCAAATAAGAGTTTGAGCAAGTTTCAAAGATGATGTTGGATGAGTTCTAGCAGGTAAGTTCATTTAAAACACATAGGATGAGGAAATGACATGTGAGTTGCATCAAAGAGCATGAGCTGGACATTGGCCAAGGAAAAATGATTTAACTGGGGGAATTCAAGACCAACAATGGTCTGCTCATGCTTGAAATATGTCATAGATCAGGTTCTATCCAAAAAATGATCTAAAATGCCGTTAAAACAAAGTAAGGTACATGGGCTGCAACAATATCATGAGTTGAACTTCAAAAAAGCATGGTCCATAGCAAGACCAAAAATCAATACCAACTCAAGGCAAACAAACACAAAATACTAAAAAATGATATTGATAACAGCAGTATAACAGTGCACACACACCAACACAGAATTAAAACAGTAGCAGCAACATGTCTTTGGATATGAAAATGACAAGCCTAAGTAAACACATTAAGACAGTTTTGAATTGAACAAAAATTGGCATCATAATGCAAACAACACATACAACAATGTATATGTATAATTTAAGTAACCTCAATTCACATATAAATGCTGACAGTGGATAGATACAAATTTGTCCTTAGCACTTATATGTATCATCTCAACATTAGTCATAACCATGCCAATCACCAAACAGCAGCCTCAATACATGACCCTAAAGACAAATAATTAACTACAATAAACAAGAGGAAACAGCTCTGGCAGCAACAAGGCATTCATGTTCCCAATCATAATACCTCAAGCCAGTGTCTTAGACAAGACCAAATCAAACATACACAGCTCCATCAGCAAGCTTAATAAAACAAAGTGAGAAGTTTTCCAACATAACAAACTGTGATTTTAAGGAATTTAAAAAAAAAACAGAAGCAACAACACCCTACAATGTTCAGCAGAAAAAAAATGCACAATTGAAAGAAAATCCAAGATCCTATGCAAGCCAATGGAAGTTGACAGATTTAAACTTCAAATAAATGATGTTAAAAGCAAAGTACAATAACAAAACCCTGTTGATCATCATGGAACAAAATGTGTTTTCAGCAGCATTTTTTGAATCATCTCAACAGGAGAAATAGATTAAACAACAATCAAACCTCAAAACAAAATCTCTCTTTAAACAAAGGCCTATGATGATCATCAGCAAATCAAAATGATCCTCCAATCCTAGTGGCCAACAGCAGTTTAATGTCATTTCCCTTTGGTATAGACAAGTTTGAGGAAGTCTAAACATCCTAGCTTCTCAGAAAACATTAACCACTATGTTGATCACCAAATGCTCCAACAGCCAAGTGGATCATTTCAATCATATATATCACAACAGCTATGACAGCAGCAAAATAGAAAGAAAAAAAACAGAACAAAGAGGGATGGCCTAACAGCAGCATGGCATTCTTGCTTCAGTCATTATGCCTTAAGCCAACAGTTCCAATGAAACCTTGACAAGCACACACAAACAATAAGTGTGGAATTGCTGATCATCACCAACCAAACAAAAACTACCACAAGGTCCTAACATCAACTATCATGACTATGCTAACTCAACAAAAGCTTCAATGCACATTTCTCATAATGGTTACAACCTTGACAACATGTACAAACAAGTTTAAACATGCAGAATAAGTCTTTAACATCAACAAGCACAAACCAATCACAACAATGTTAAACATCTAAGATCAAACGCATCATATGGCAAACATGAATTTATGACAGAAATGCAATTATTCACTTTATGGTCAACAGTTTAGACAATGCATATGTATGAGGAGAAAACTAAAATTTAAGGGTCAACTACCTCTTGTAGACCTCCAAAGTGAGCTAATACCTTTGACTGAGCAATACCTTGAGCAAGATATCCACCTTTTGATGCGAGCTTCACAACAGCTTTTCTACAAGTTGATTATTTGCAAGCTTTAAAGTTACTCCTCCTTGAA
This sequence comes from Lathyrus sativus, assembly GCA_963859935.3. Taxonomy (NCBI): domain Eukaryota; kingdom Viridiplantae; phylum Streptophyta; class Magnoliopsida; order Fabales; family Fabaceae; genus Lathyrus; species Lathyrus sativus. Next base: position 62,091,966 of record OZ012736.1, read on the forward strand.
GCAAAAGTTGATCTTTGAGGACAGTTTGAGAAAAGGAGTGTCTAGCTGTTCTTTAAGGACTTGGACAGTTGGTATATCCCAAATGGAAGATGTTCAAAGGGTCAAAACATCCAAAACTGGTCTAGGCGGTGTATGTGGCTGTTTTATGCAGAAAAGTCAATGTTCATGGTGTGAGCAGTTGACTTTTTGAGTTAAGGTGCTTTTGGGTGGTTTAATGGTTGGAACACCTCCAAAACATGATTTTGAGGTTGTATGGATGGTTTTTGTGATGATTGGATGGTTGGAAAGGAGGTTAGTATCAAACTAGACCAAGACAGTTTTTGTGTGTTTTGGAGGGTTTGAAGTGATTTCAAGAAAATGAGGTGCTTTTGGTTTTTCAATGCAACAGTGGCTAGGGTTTATGTTGACTGATATTGGGTCTTAAATATGGAATCCAATTAGGTTTGAAAGAGTTTCCACATGGTAGGGTTTGAATGGCCAGATTTTCATCTCCATGATTATTTTTGAATTAATGGTGGATGATGGATTTGAACCTCAGCCAGCTTGCCCATGGACTTGTCTTTGTCTCTGTGAAATGAGCAGCATAGTGTAGCTGCAAGGGATCAAAACATTGGGCAGCCACTTTGTCTTTCACCCCTTTTGGCTAAGACTCAAAAATGGGGCAAAATGGTACAAACTTGTGTTGGTCCAATTTGGGAAAAGTTTGGTAGCTCCCAATGTTGTACCCCATGCGCATGTTTTGGAGGATGGCATCAATATTGCAAGCTGAAATACATAAACATGCTAATTGTTCATATTTTATGCCTTGTGAAAATGTTTAAGTCAGCCACTTTGGACCATGATATCTTTGTGCACACAACTCCAAATGTTTATGTCTTGTGCTCAAATGTAAGAGGACATGGAGTAAAACAAATTTCATGTTGGGGTCAACTTGATTTGAGGATTGGAAGGCCATGAAAAATGTTGTTGAAAATCATGTCATGAAAGCTGTCCAGAAATAACTTAGAAACATTTTAAATTATAGATTTGGCTCATTTTTCCTCAACTTTGCACATCCATAACTTGAGCTTCACAAATCATATTGAGGGCTTCTTGTACTCTTTGGAAAGCTGGGAACACAACCTACAACTTTCATTTGGGACAAAGCTTCATTTGACATCAAGAAGGTGATGAAAATTGGCTTGCAAAGTAGTGCAAAAATCTGCCCAAACTTAACAACTTTTGAAATCATTGAAATCTCCAACTTTGATTGATCATAACTTGAGCTCCAAATATCATATGATTATGAATTGGTACTCAAAAGAAAGCTTGAAATACAAAGAACAACTTTGATGTTTGATCCAAGTTCATTTGAAACCTTGATCATGAAGAAAAATGGCTTTGAATATGGCTGTTCCAAACATAAATTTTTCCATAAATAGAAAGTTCTAAAACCCTAATTGCCTTAAAATATAAACTTTCAACAATTCTTGATTTTTCATGATTCCGTTGAATTTTCTTGATCAAATTCCATCCATTGGTCATATTTAGCTTGAGGAACATGATCTTGACCTAAAAAGTCAGGAGTTGACTTTTTTCACTGCACAGTTGACTTTCCCCCCAATCTCTTGATTTTCAATTTACTGGTCGATTGACACCCTTCTGATTAAAATTGATAGTCAATCTCCCATACCCACACACCTTAGGACATATGGATGACCATGGAAATAATTCTTGCCTTGATAATAAATTTATCCTGATTAAAATTGAAACCCTAATTTCAACCTTCTTGCTTAGGCATTGTGCAGATGAACCAGGTGATCATTCCAACTCCACCATGATCCCTGAGGTGCTCAACCAACTTCTACCTCATGCATTTACCAATGATGAAACCTCAAAACTTCTTGACAACCCTCAGATGGTTTGTACCATTGCCTTTGATTAACAAAAAAAGAATGGGTAAATTTAGGGTATGACAAGCTCCTCTCCCTTTTTTGTTGGTTAATCACTACCTGTCAGTTAAAACACCATTTGGATCCTTTTCTCAGTTAATCATAGTTTTTCTATTAACATACTGAGTTCCTCGTAGGTTAACCACTTTCTCTTGGTTAAGCATCATTCTTTGGTTATTCGCAGTCTTCTTGTTAAAACCAATCTTCCTTGGGTTAATAACCTTCTATTGGTTAATCACGTGTTCCCCAGTTAACCACAGTCTGTCTGTTAACATACTGAGCTTCTCTTGAGTTAATCACTGTCTCCTGGTTAATCATTCATTCTTTTCAGTTAATCACATTCCGTCTGTTAAAATACCAAATCCCCTGCAGTTAGCAACCTCTCTTTGGTTCAAACACTTGTACCTTTGGGTTAGTAACCTTCTTTTGGTTCAAGTACCCTTCCTTCGGTCAAGTACTGCTTGTTCAGCCAGTGTACCGAACCCCTTTGGGTAACAACCTTCGCTTGATTCCACACCCGTCCTTTTGGGTCACAACCTTCGCTTGGTTCCACACCCGTCCTTTTGGATCACAACCTTCGCTTGGTTCCACACACGTCCTTTTGGTTGATCATCTTCCATCAGTTAAAACCAATTGCTTTCTCTTTTCGGTTAATCACTATTTATCAATTAACATACCGAGTCTCCTAGAGAGTCAGAAACCTTCTCTTGGTTTAGTACTCTCCTTCTGGTTCATCACAGTCTGTCTGTTGACACCAATCGTTTTTTCCCCACAGAGTCATACTTTTTTTCTTTCGATTAACCACTGCATGTTAGTTAATATACCAAATCCCCAGTGGATATTACCTTGTCTCGATTTAATTTCGTTGCTCTTCTTTTCTCGTGGTTTTGACACCATCCCTTTCCTTTTACTTCTTAGTTTTGACACTGTTCCCTCTTGTGTGTTCCCCAGTAGGGTCGTTCCTTTTCTATATTTCTTGGTTTTAACACCATTCTTTTGTCTTCCACAGTGGAGTCTTTCCTTTTATTTTCGTTCTTGGCTTTGACACCATTTTACTTTTCTTTCTCTGTCCTAGTTCCCCAAACTACGGAGCTCTGACTTCCTCATTGCACTGTGAGGATACGTAGGCACAAGATCGCAAGATCTTAGTGAGCTACCTTCTACCTTCTTCCATCCTGCTTCTGTCTTTCTTTTCTTCCTTGGTTCCATAAACTACGGAGCTCTGAATTCCTCATTGCACTATGAGGATACGTAGGTACGAGGGGTCCAATCCTCCGTGAGCACTCTCTTTATCCCTTTCCATCTCCTTCTCTTTATCTAGAAGCCTTTAGATAGATAACCCATCCAAGCCTAGAAGGAAGAAAAACGGTTCCCGTCGAGTACGGCGGATGCATGGGGTGCTAGTACTTCCCTCTCGTATAACTGACCCCTTACCCATTTCTCTTTCCATTGGCTTTTATTGATATTTTCTCTATCCTTTAGGACTAAATAAAGTTCGGTGGAGACTTTGTTGTATCTTTGAGTGTGCGATTTACTCAGGTATAATCTCTCTAGCTTCACGTATGTTCATATTCTGATCATGGCGTTTTATATGAATCAATCATGGATGTGAAATGGGTGCCATCTTTGTTTATCTATTTATCTTTGATTTGAACAGCTATAGAAATATACTCTTCAGATCTGGATCTAGGATGAATATATGTTAGGTTCTAGACTCTAGACATAGACTTAGGCTTAACATTTTCTTGAGTATTAGTTCTTAATGCTCTGTGTTGTTGAGTTGCACGAGACATCACCAATGAGACAATACGATTGTTCTCTCAATGTTGCGTTAGACATAACCTCTATTGTGGGTGATACATGAGGATATTAGATGAATGATTGATTTGTATTTAATTGGTTAGAAGAATGCATGTGTTATCAATTGATGAGTTCCAATCCCAACAATGCTCTGTTTATTATAAAGTCTTTACTTTATATTTTCTTTATTTATATTTTTTGCCTTTATTTATGGTACCTTTGATCTATCAACAAATTTTCACAACAAGCTTTGAAATGTAGAAACCGTTGAGCGGCATTCTTTCCCTCACATAGATCCATGTGGAGACGATATAAATCCCGGAGGAAATCCTTCCAAAACTAAATTTTTTCTTCTAGCCGCTTTACTGCAGTTTGAACAGAGACATCACCAAAGGTGTGATAACACGCTCCAAGATAAGTAATTTTTGTTATCATTTTGCATTCGTTTCATAAGTTGAACCTAAAAATGTGAGAGATGCCTTACTTGATGAACATTGTCTTATGGCCATGTAAGATGAATTAAACCAATTTAAAAGAAATGATGTATGGGACCTTGTCCCTTATCCGCGTGGTCATCAATTTATTGGCATCAAAGTGGGTTTTTAGAAATAAACTCGACTAAAATAGAGGGGATAACTAGGAACAAATCCTGGCTAGTGGCTCAAGGTTATAACAAAGAGGAAGGAATTTATTATGAGGAAACCCATGCTCTTGTTGCTCGCCTTGAGGCTATATGCCTTTTACTAGCTTATGCTTGCCCTAAAGATTTTAAGTTATTTCAAATGGACGTGAATAGTGCTTTCCTTAATTAATATATTAATGAGGAAGTGTATGTTTCACAACCTCTCGATTTTGAAATTTATGAGTATCCTAATCATGTTTATAAACTAAAACTTGTTTTGTATGGTCTCAAAAAAACCCTAGGGTTTAGTATGAGTGACCTAGTAAGTTCTCAACCGATGAAGGATATTCTAGAGGGAAGGTAGATACTACATTTTTCCTTAAACATCAAGGAAAACATACTCTTCTAGTTCAATTTTTTGTTAATAATATAATCTTTGGTTCCATTAACATTCAATTATTCAAGGAGTTTTCTAAGCTAATGCGTGGCAAGTTTGAGATGAGTCTCATGGGAGAGTTGAACTACTTTCTCGGTCTTCAAATCAAGCAACTCAACAAAGGAACGTTTGTGTGTCAAACAAAATATTCCAACAAGTTGTTAAAGAAATTTGGTATAGAGGATGCAAAATCAACTGACACTCAAATACCAACAAATGGAAACTTGGAAAAATATGAGAATGGTAAGGATGTTGATGTCAAGAAGTATAGAGGTATGATTGAATCTCTTCTATATCTTACTGAATCTAGGTCAGACATTATGTTTAGCGTGTGTATGTGCGCTCGTTATCAATCGGCTCCTAAGGAATCACATTTAGAAGTCGTAAATCGCATCTTTAGATACCTTCATGGTAAATCTAAGTATTAGCTTTGGTATTCCAAGGGAAGCGGTTGTAATTTGGTTAGTTATCCCGATTTCGATTTCGCCAGTTGCAAATTAGATAGGAAAAGTACTAGTGGAACTTGCCACGTTTTTTCAAACTCTTTAGTAAGTTGGGATAACGAGAAATAGGTTTATGTTGCTTTCTCAACTGCCAAGGCAAAATACGTCACAACCAGTAGTTGTTGTGCTCAAATATTATGGCTCAATCAACAACTACTTGATTTTGATATTAAACTACAATGTATTTCTATTATGTGTGACAACACTGGTGATATTAATCTAACCAAAAATCTGGTGTTACACCCACCCACTAAACATATTGAGATACACCACCACTTCCTACGTGACCATGTTGCAAAAGGAGATGTTGTATTCGACCATGTTGATAGCAAAAATCAACTTGCATATATCTTTATAAAACCTCTTGCGACTGAACCGTTTTTAAACATTCGAAGGGAATTGGGCATACTTGATATCTGAAACCTTGCCTAAATATGACTTGTTACATGCACTTTATATACTTTTGCTCTAACTTTCCTTGGAAGTTCAATCACATATGAGTTCATGTTTCATCAATTCATACGTGAGGTAATATTGTTCCATTTTCTCTATTTGAAAGTAAGCCTTTTACTTTTGCATGTTGTAGATGTTCCAAATTCTTTATATGCTTAACATATGAAATATTTCATGAATGTTCACTTCCAAAAATTTCAATAGATGTATTTTAATTTATGTTCTTATAGTGACTTCATGCTATTCTTTTTCCATACTTGAAATATGTTCTTTATGCATAAGCTTGTTATGTATTATAAGTTCTTGCATGATATATGTGAGGTTGTTGGTTATCTATTCCGACAAGAAATATGTTTGAACATCTTATAATGTTAAAAAATTCATGGTGTGTGTCATTGTTATGATAGCATTTCTGTCATGGTGTCTTGCTAGAGCACATGCATGTGCAGTATTCGGGAGCACCAAAAGTATATGTCACGTAAACATGTCACTTTTGAAGCAACTCAAGAATTTTTTATTGCATTGTATCCTTCATCTTTCATGTTTATTCTATATGTTATTTGGCATGATTTGTGGCAACTATGTTATATTGTTGCTTAAGTTGCTTCTATTTATGTTTAGGCATTTCCAATATTTACATAATTATATGTGAGTGATGTTTGATTGATGATTTTATCTTTGCGTGCACCTCTGTGTGCTATATTAGTACTTGTGTGATATAAGATATCTATCATGTATTATTTTGTCTCTTTTTGATGTTGTCAAAGGGGGAGAAACATGTACAAGATGAAGTTGGGATGTTTACATTCAAAGGGAGCCTTCATGAAGACATCAAATGCATCGTCGCAAGTTTTTCCTTCATAAAAAAGGGGATTATGTGAGTGTACCTTCCTATTAGAATTGTTTTAAATGATGTCAAAACTAGGATAATTTAGAATTTATGTATATTGGACGATATTGTTTGAGTTTAAATGCGCATATTAGCATTAGGAAGCATAAAAACATTTTTGAAATGATTTAGAAAAGGTTAAAAATGATTCTACATGGCAAAAATGTGTTTTTATGCAAGTCACAGGATTATATGTCGACACATACTTTATATAGGTTGGCACATGTTGTTAAGTTTTTAAGTTGTAGCTTCTAGTTATGCATGTGTCGACACATGTAGCATACAAGTCAACACATAGAAGAAAATTTTCTTCTATTAGTCAAGACATGCAAGGTATGAGTCGACACATATTGATAAGTTTTAAAGTCTGTAGCATCTGTTTGATGTGTTGATTGTGGAAGGATTTTAGGTCGAAACATAGAATAAAATTTTCTTCTATGAGTCGAAACATGACATATACAAGTCAAAATATGCATCGAATAGGTCGCCACATGACTTACATATGTCGGCACATGCATTAAAAATCTTGAAAAAATTGCAATTTTTTTAAAGCTGTTGTGTGAGTGCAACTTCACCATGAGATGTTTTGCATGAAGTCAAAACATTGAAACTACTTCACATTTTGGTATATTGAACATCAACTCTGAGTATGTGTGGCTCCCTTGCATTAGAGGTCTTAGGAATCATGAAAAACAAATTTATGCACAAACATACAATACATGTGTTGGCACATACACATTTCAGGCCGACACATGTAACTCAATATTAAAGCCTGTAGGTTTTGTTTTATTTGGGCTAGTATATAGGTCATTTTAGGTCGACCCATATTGGAAGTTTCAACATTATGTGTCGGCACATGCGTGCTTCAAACCGATATATCTACTGTCCTAAATAAGGGTGTTCAGGTCGACACATGTTGTTATTTTTGACATTATGTGTCGACACATCCATCGTTCAGGCTGGCACATGTTGTTTAAGTGTGTCAGTTTTGTTCATTTTTTTACTCAGAAAATTCCCTCTTTTCCACCAATCTTCCAAAATTATAAATACATAATTCATGCTTCATTCTAAACTGGTGATACCATAAAATTAGCATGTATTTTCTCATCATCTTCAACCTCTGTCCTATGTCTACAAACTAACAAATCACACATAATAATCTTTTGTTGGGGTGCCAGCTAGGCGAAGGCCTGATAAGGTCCAATTGGGTTCTTATGTAGTCGAGATATTGGGTTGATATTTGTATGGGTCTTCATCCGAAAAAACCGCAGGTTTTTTCTCCAAGACCGTGTGAAGATTTAGGGGTTTTCGTTGAAGATGTTCAAGAGAGGATTGCAACATTGTGAAAGCCTTTGGAGATAAAGTACACAAAGGACCCTTTGGAGATAAAGAATGCAAAGGAAGTAACAGAAAATGACGAATCAAATTGAAGTCTTGTGGAACAATCGGTGCAATTGATTGTACGTGAACGCTTGGAGATAAAGAATGCAAAGGAGTAGAAATAACGACAATTCAACTGGCATCCATTGTTGTATTGGTCTTACTCAAGATCAAAATAAGAAAAGGGGTTGAATCAACATTATAATCGGTAGTGTTTGTATGATTGCTCTTGAACACTCTTCTTGTACATCGACTTTTTGCATAGTAAGAAAGTATCCTAATTCCACATTAGAAATTAGGCACAGACGTACCCACACGCGAGGATGAAAGTGGGGAACTACGTAAACAAATCCCCGTGTTGATCTTTCTATTATCACTTTACTCGCTTTATTTTTCATTACACAATTTGTCAAATAACATTGATTGATCGATTGCCTCGTAAGAATTTCTTGTGATCTTTTTATTTTAACTTGATTGCTGATTAGCTTATAATCACTTTTAATTATAAGCGGCTGTCATATCAACAAAAACACAAAGGAAATTCTGAAAATTCGTTCGCACACCAAGTGTTTGATAAATTGCTTAGTTCAATATTTTTTACTCATTATCATTGGAAATAGCATTACTATGTAATTAGTTTAAACGACTAATAACGTGATACTCGATTAAAGGTCAAATTTGATTATTATGTCTGTCATTCCATAATTTATCCGAGTTCCAATAACTAGGTTCGTATAGACGACTTTTTTTGATCCATACCTAAACCTTCCGCGTGCACTCTTTTTCAAATAACTTTAAAATCCAAATTTTATTTGGTGATTTTTCCTTGGGTGTATATTCACCCCCCTCTAGACAAGTCGCCATCATCTAACAAGTGGCATCAAGAGCCCGATTCATTTCGTGCTTCGAAACGCTTATTAAAAAATGGCTCACGAACCTAAAGGGTATTATAAAAGAGCTCCAATATTTACAAGAGAAAACTATGGTAATTGGAAAACTTGTATGCAAATTCATGTGAACTCTTATGATAAAGTTGTTTGGGAGGTCATTCAAAATGGACCTACACGAATCACACATGTTATGGATTGTGTTACCTTACCTAAGCATGTAGCACTATGGAATGAGAAAGATAATAAGAAGTGGTCACACGATTGGAAAGATCTTGATATCCGCTCTCGGTGTCGATGAGTTTTATTATGTTTCTCATTGTGAGACGACTAAGGCTATGTGGAATGCTCTACAAGTTTCCCATGAGGGAACTAATGAGGTCAAACAAGTCTGAATTAACACACTTAATTAAGAATTCAAACTCTTTCGTATGAAGCATGGTGAAACCATTGTTCAAATGCAAAAGCGGTTCTCACATCTTATTAATCATTTAAACTTGCTAGGTAATCCTATTTCAAATGCTATTGCTACTAAAAATGTTTTGAGATGTCTTACTAGGAATTAGAATCGAAGGTTAAGGCCATCAAGGAAGCCAATAATCTTACAACACTTGATCTCACCACCTTGTTCAAAAAGTTATAAGAACACGAGCAAGAACTAAATTTCTTGGAGATACATGAAAAGAAACTTGATAAAAAGAAGAAAAAAGAGAAGGAATGAAGTCTAAAGATCTTAGGGCTCCAAATTCTAGATCCTCAAAGGAAGAGCACACTAATGATAGTGACTTGTGTGATGAAGAAAACTCGGATGATGAGCAAATATGATTTTTTTGTTAGGAGATACAATCGATACATTCGAAAGAATGATGTCAAACACTCTGACAAAAATCTTGTGAGATTCAAATGAGAATCAACATCCTCCAAAGATGAAGAAAAAAAAAGGACAAGGAAAATTTTATATGCTATCAATACGGAAAGTCGGGTCATTTTAGACCAGATTATCCATCTCTTGTTAGTAAGAAAGGAAAAAGCATACAAAACAATCATAGGAAGCCTAGAAAGGCATATGTTGCTTGGGATAGTGAAAGTAATGCCTCAAGTGATAAAAGCTCAAGTGAGAGCGATGAAGAGGCAACTTATTGTTTCATGGCCAATCAACAACAAGGCAAGAAAAAGAATGTAAGTCATTCTAAATACTCTAATGTTGACAAGTTGCCTTTTATTGATTTGAAAAATGTTTTTGAAAATCTACAAAAGGAAGTGATTCATGCTTATAAGATATTAGATTCCAATGAAAAAGTTTTTACAAACTTGGAAGTAAAGGTGGAAGAGACCGAAAATAAATTTGAAGCATTGAAGCGATCTATTGTAGATGATCAAAAATATAAAATGGGGATGAGGAACCATGTCGGTTCGGTTGTGAAACTTGTCAAATTTGGCAAAAAGAAGTGAGTTCTCTTGAAACCAAAGTGCACAAGGCTTTACAACCATGTGATACTCTTGCTATTAGCTTCTCAAAGGTTTAAAAGCTTCATAAAAATTAAAATTTAATTAAGAAGGAGTCAAATGGAAAAAGTAAAGCTCATCATAGATTGATTTGTCACTATTGCTACAAGAAAGGTCATACCACAGAAAATTGCAAATTAGGGGCTTTCTATTACAAAATGGAACTTTTCAATGGTTGCCCAAATGCAACAATTATTTCACTTACTCCCAAGGACCCAATGATTGGGTACCTACCACTTTTTTTTTATGTAGGTTGAGTGTCTTGACTATATGATGGGAAAGTGGATTCTCGATAGTGGATGCTCAAGACACATGACGAGAGACATTTCTCTATTCTCCAACTTTGTGGTGAAGAAGAAAGGATATGTGTCTTACGGTGATAACAACAAAGGTTCCATACTTGGAAGTGGTAGTATAGGTAATCTCTCAACTATTACTATCTCAAATGTTATGTTAGTAGAAGGCCTTAAACATAACCTTCTTAGCATTAGTCAATTATGTGACAATTGGGACAAGGTAACTTTGACCAAAGATTGTTGTATAATTTCACATAATGAAAAAAGAATTTTATGTTTAATGGTGTGAGGGTAGACAATATCTATATGCTAGATTTAGGAAGCGTATCCGTGAATAATGCCAAATGTCTTGTTATCGTGAGTGAAAATTCATGGTTATGGCATCGACGTTTATCACGCGTTAACTTTGATCTACTTAACAAAATAGTCGCAAAAGATTTAGTAATTCGTCTACCAAAGATAAAGTTTTCAAAAGATCACCTATATGATCCATGTCAAAAGGGCAAACAATCAAAGATCTCGTTTAACTCTAAAAACATTGTTTCAACATCGAGACCCCTTAAGCTCCTTCATATGGATTTATTGGACCTTCATGGACCAAAAGCTTAGGTGGAAATTATTACGGTTTGGTAATTATAGACGATTACTCAAGATTTTGTTGGACTTTTTTCTTACGTAGCAAAGATGAAACGTTCTCGGCTTTTGTACATTTTGCCAAATTATCCCAAAATAAATTGAATTCCAAAATTATTTCCATCCGAAGTGATCATGGACGTGAGTTTGAAAATCATCTTTTCTGAAAAACAATTGCGATAAACTTGGTATTGAACATAACTTTTCGGCTCCCCGAACTCCACAACAAAATGGAGTTGTGGAGCGCAAAAATGGGGTTTTGGGGAGTTGGCAAGATTAATACTCAATGATTATGGTCTACCAAAATACTTTTGGGCCGATGTCGTGAGCACGACATGTTATGTGTTCAATAGGATACTTATCCGTCCTATTCTTGACAAAACCCCCTATGAATTATTAAAGGGTAGAAAACCAAATTTGTCACACCTTCATGTATTCGGATGCAAGTCTTTTATTTTGAATAATGGAAAAGATAACCTTGGAAAATTTGACGCGAAAGTCGATGAAGGTATCTTTCTTGGATACTCACAATCAAGTAAAGCATATAGAGTCTATAATAAGAGATTACTTAGTGTTGAGGAGTCTGTTCATGTTACCTTTTATGATACTTGTCCAAATAGTGTTGGGAAAGGTATTTCTTTTCTTGATGTAGGTGCATCTATGGAAGACATGCTCAAAGACACCGACAAATGTATTGATCAACCTAAAGTGGTGGATGTTGAGAAGGAGGAAGATGATAGCCAACAAGTAAAGAATGGTGATGAATTCAACAAGAAAATTATGGCCTTTCATTGGAGTGGAGAACCTCCAAGGATCATCATATTGACAACATTATTAGTGACATTACAAAAGGGGTGACAACATGCTCTAAGATAAGTAATTTTTGTTGTCACCATGCTTTTGTTTCACAACCTAAAAACGCTAAGGCTTCCTTACTTGATGAGCATTGGCTTTTAGCAATGCAAGAAGAATTGAATCAATTTGAAAAAAATTATGTTTGGGACCTTGTCCCACGTCCATAATATCATCAAGTCATAGGCACACGATGGGTATCAAGAAATAATAGTTGCATTGCCATTACCTCTATGATCTTTCAGGCGTTCAGAGCACACCTTTCTTATGTGACCCTCCTTCTTACAGTGATAACATTGAATACCAGATGTTTCGCCACTATAAGACTTCTATTGACTTTTACCTTTCTTCTTGTCGAACTTACCATCATTTCGCAAGAATTTTCCTTTAACGGACAAACATTCGCTCACCGTCAAAGGTTTATACTCTTTTCGTTCCTTCAAGTCCTTAGAATACAAGGTTGATTGAGCTTCTTCAAAGCTCAGGGACTCCCTTCCATAAAAAAGAGTTTCTTTGAAGTGAGCATGTGTTCTGGGCAAAGCACACAACAACAATAGTGTTTGATCTTCATCATCGATCTTCACATTAATATTTTCAAGATCAAGAATTAGCTTGTTGAACATATCCAACTTCTCAGCCAACACTTTGTCTTCATCATCTTGAAAGAATACAAAGCTTGCTTCAGGTAGAGTTGATTCACTAGAGATTTAGTCATGTACAAACTTTCAAGTTTCACCCATAATCCCGATGTTATAGTCTCCTTTGATACCTATCGAAGAACCTTATCATCAAGGCTCAACAATATTACGCTGTGGGTTTTCTCAATCATGCTCGTCTTTTCTTTTGCCGTTAATGCACCGTCCATGGCTGCCTCTCCCTTCAACGCTTCCAAACAACCCTGCTGAACCAGTAGCGCTTTCATGTTCAAGCGCCACAGACCGAAGTCGTTCACTCCGGTGAACTTTTTAATCTCATACTTTGTTGAAGGCATCTTCTCCATGCTCACCGCACCAATTTGTTGTGAATAAGATGTCTTGAAACAAAATATAAACGGTTTATTTATGATCAAGAAACACACAAGGGTTAAGGTTAACAAAGAAAACAAGGTAAAATAACAAGGAACAACAAAGATTGGTTATAAACTGATATTTTTTCCTTTCTCTTAGAAACAAGATTATAAGTATACAAGAATAACAAAATAACCTCTCTCACTTGAAATTAGGATTTTATCTTCCTAATTTTCCTTATGCCAAGATGAAAGACTAGCACGCTATTTATAAGAGAAATATCACACTAACCTAATGGACTTTTTAAGAATTATCCATTACAAGCTAACTTAGGGTACAAGCTAACTTAAACAATTGGGCTTACAAGAAAGGCCAAATTAAATATGCTAACAAACCTAGAAATATTGACTAATGCATGTTAGAACACACTTCAACTACAACACACATTACTTCGACAACAGCATGCGAACAAACTTCAACCTCATGCTTAATTCTTGTCGAACCAGAAGTTACCCTTCGACCATACAAGAGTTCGGTTCAATATCTCACATAATCCTTATGAACCAACAGAAGGATTAACAAACTTCCATGAGCATTGAACACAAATATTGGTAATAAGTCACAAAATAAATAATTCTTATGAAGTGGTAATGCAATTAATTATTCATTACTTAAATTAGAACATCAAAAGAGAATCCTATATTAGAACTCTAATTTCAAAAAATTCCTAAAACTCAAATTGTATCAAGTATGTGTGGCTCTGATACTACTTATTAGATCTGTTCATAACCTTATTATTTTTATTGGTATAGAAATCAAGAACAGAACTCTAAAATAATTCCTATGAGTCGATATACCTTTAACTTGTATCCCTTAAATTCATATCCGAATTCAATCAGAGAATAAAAGTGGAAGCGTACTTGAGTTTGTAATTGATAATCATTGAAGGTTTGTGGGTATTTGATCTTCCGATTTGTAGAGTTCCTTTATGGTTGCTTGTTTCTCCTCGGATGGCATTGAATATGTTAATACATTTTTGGATAGATCAATACAAGTGTCATGAAGCTACTATATATATAGAAAAATACTAGCTCTAAAATACAATTAATATCAGCCACTAGATTAAAACAATCTAGACCATTGAATACTTCAACAGATGGGGATGGAGAGAGAATTTCTGATAAACAATTTTGCATTATCTACAAATGGGGACCATAACCCCTATAAATAATTTTAGAGTTATTTCTTAGTTTTTCAATATTCTAATTTGACCCTTAATCAAATTAAATATTGACTTGTGGTATCTACACAATAATTTCATATTTAATGATATTTATTTTTTAGCTAACATAGATGAAATACAAGTTGGTAATTGGTGTGCATATCATATTTTCTTTATTAAATAATTCACAAATTATTAAATTTGAATTTATTTTTTGTTTCTTTATATTTATGGTTGGAGGAAATAGTTATTAGTAATAGTATCAGAAAATAAAATCTATTTACATGTTTTAATGATAAATTAAATCAAAATATTTAGTAAAAAATCATTAACGTAGAATTTTACGAAGATCTTATAGAAAAAAAAGTGAAAAAAATCTTATAAGTAAATAGAGACGGAGAAAGTAATTTGTTTTATAGCATAAAATAAAAATTTAGCTTGTTACTAGGATTTAAAAGACAATAATAAGTCACTAAATTGAGTAATTAACGGTTTTGATGATGATGATTATGTTTTTGAATAGGATGGGATTGACCTAACATTAGATTTGGATAGGCTATAAAGGGCATTATGTATAAGCAGACGCTCATATTTCGCATAAGTGCGTTCGACAATGGAATATCCAAATCAAAGACAGCATCATTTCATGTTTGGGAAAGTCTACATATCTCTATCATGACCTAATATTTTGACAAAAGAACCCATTGCCTTTTTATAATATCTATGTCACCTTTGAAAGTTGAAAGTAAAAGCTAATAATAACAATGGAAAATAGGACAAACATATGGGTATACAATCTTTGATAAATAAGGACAAGCCAAGTGAATTATTTTAAAATAGTTCATTTATTGTTTTCATTTTTATAAAAAGATTAATTCAAATTAATTAATAAGATTTAGGGTATTTTTTTTATAAATAGGACAAATACATGGGTATATAATGGAAAAATCTTTGCTCTTAGTAAGAATAAATGAATATTCATTGGACACATATTACGATATCGGTGTATGTCTCGTTGGATAAATATGATATTCAATTTCGTCTCATATTCATATAGGTATCTGCTAAGAACATAATTCACAGGTTTTATGATATTCGCGGATATTTATAGATATTCATGAATAATATTTTTTTTTATAAAAATTATATTTTGAAAAAAATATTGTTAACTTCTTTTAAAGACACAAAAAATTATTATCACATAACATCCGTACAATTCGCTCTTAATTTAACAGTAAAATTTTATCACATTAATTTTCTTCTTATTCACCAAAACATAATTAGATCCAAACATAATATTCATACATTTTATTTTTTTAACTAAACAAATAAAAGATATTTGGAGTGTGAGTTATGATGAAAGAGCGAACGCCAGATGAGTGGGAGACACTAGTTCGACAGAGGAATGACGACACTAGTTGGTTGGATTGTAAACTTGTTGAAGTGAGGTATGAAATATTGAAGAGTTTAAATATGAAATGACTAATAGGATTTGAATGAAATGTGAAAGATTTTCTTCAAAGAAAATTTATATATATATATATATATATATATATATATATATATATATATATATATATATATATATATATATATATATATATATATATATATATATATATATATATATATATATATATATATATATATATATATATATATATATATATATATATATATATATATATATATATATATATATATATATATATATATATATATATATATATATATATATATATAAGAAGACTATTTTTTTTTTTTAGAAAATGAAAAGATAAGGTATAGTAAAATAATGATTTTTATAATTTATTAACAGATATGGATATCCGTGGACACGAATATTATTAAACTCGTATTCATATCCATTAACAAATGGGTATTTAAATCCATTTATGTTATCCGTGGATATCTATTAAGCTACACGCCCAATATTCGTGACGTATTTTATCTGCGGATCTCCACTGGTATGAATTTTTTTGCCATCCCTAACTCTTAGTGGCGTTGAAGCCTCAGAATCGGATAAATTGATTTAAGTTACATGTTTCATAAATGGTATTCCCTTAATTGTTATCATCGATACAGGTGTAATGCATTCGTTCATATCACATGATTGTGTTTACATGGTAAATATAGAAATGTCCCCTATGAAATTTAATATGGCCATTGAGACACCAACCAGTGGTTCTGTAGCCATATCATTAGTCTATGTAAATTTTCTCTTGTCTATTTATGGTGGAGATTTTAGAGTTTACTTGATTTGTTTACCCCTAAGTCAACTAGACATTATTTTAAAAACGAACTAGTTTCCATTCAACCATATTCACATAAATTATTTTAATAAGATTATATTGTTTTTTGAGTCGGAAAGGAGTGAGGATTCAAGATTTATATCTGCTAACCAAGTAGAGATGTCCTTGACAAAGAATGCTCAAGTGCTTATGATGTTTGCTTCTCTAAAAGTAGATAGCAAAGCTTTAATCGCTAATCTTCTGTTTGTGTGTGAATTCCCTGATGTCTTCCCTGATGATATTGATGATTTGCCACCTGAGTGTGAAGTCAAATTTTCAATAGATTTAGTACCAGGTACTATATGTATTTTCATGGTACCATATAAAATGTTCACATTGGAATTGAGTGAGCTTAAGAAGAAGCTGAAGGAACTATTAGAAAAGAAATATGTTAGGTTTAGTGCATTAGACCATTAATGTTGTTGGTTAAAAAGAAGGATGGGAATATGAGATTATGTGTGGATTATCGAAAGTTAAATAAGGTCACTATTAATAACTTGTATCCTCTCCTGAGGATTAATAATCTTATGGATCATTTGGTTGGAGCTCATGTGTTTAGCAAGATTGATCTGAAGTCAAGATACCATCAAATTCAGGTTAAGTCAGATGATATTCCTAAGACAACGTTCAGAACCCGTTATGGCCACTATGAGTATTTAATTATGCCTTTTAGTATGCCTAATGCACCATGAGTATTCATGGAGTATATGAATAGGATTTTCACGTTTATCTGGATCAGCTTGTCATGGTGTTTATAGATGATATCCTGGTGTATTCCAAGTCAGATGAAGAGCATACAAAGCATCTAAAAGTTATGTTGTAGACCTTAAAGGACAATAAGTTTTATGCTAAGTTGTCCAAGTGTGAATTTTGGCTAAGAGAGGTAAGAGTCCTTAGACACGTAATCTCTAGTGGTGGAATACCAATAGATTCGTCTAAAGTAGACGCAATGCTGCAGTGGGAGACACTTAAGTTAGTAAGCGAGATCAGGATTTTTCTGGGTTTGGCTGGTTACTATCAAAGGTTCATAGAAGGTTTCTTGAAGTTGGATTTTCCTTTAACTCAATTGAACTGGAAGAGTCAAGCTTATATGTGTGGGATGTTAAGTGTAAATAAATTTTCCAAGAGCTCGAGAAGAGACTGACATCAGCGTCAGTCTTGATTCTACCAAATCCAAGTGAATATTTTGTGTTATATTGTGATGCATCTAAATTGGAATTAGGTGGTGTGCTTATTTAGAAGGGTCAAGTTGTAGCTTATGCCTCTAGAAAACTCAAGACTCATGAAATAAATTATCCTACCCATGACTTTGAGTTAGTAGTAATAGTTTTTGTGCTTAAAGTTTGAAGGCATTATCTTTATGGGTTGAGATTTGAGGTTTTCACTGATCATAAGAGTCTAAAGTATCTCTTTGACCAGAAAGGTTGAGTATACGGCAAATAAGATGGCTTGAATTTTTGAAGGATTA
Organism: Lathyrus sativus; assembly: GCA_963859935.3. Classification (NCBI taxonomy): domain Eukaryota; kingdom Viridiplantae; phylum Streptophyta; class Magnoliopsida; order Fabales; family Fabaceae; genus Lathyrus; species Lathyrus sativus. The sequence continues at coordinate 62,110,142 of OZ012736.1, forward strand.
TGACTTCAAGTTGAATCCTCACCCCGAGTCAATCTATTGTAACAGTGGATGCGTTAAGTATAAAGTCATTACATATGTCAATGTTAATGGTCAAAGAGATGGATTTAATTAGGAAATTGAGAGGTTAAAGCTTGGAATGTGAGCTAATGCCAAAAAGTGTGAAGCTAGATATGTTGAAATTAACTAGCAACGTACTTGAAGAAATCAAGGAGGGTAAAAGTTTGGATTTGTGTTTAATGGACCAGTTGGTACTAATAAGTCAAGGAAAAGGAATTAATTTCAAAGTATATGATAATGATATTATGAAGTTTCGGGACATGGCTTATGTGCCAGATATGCCGAAACTTAAAAAGAGGATTTTGTAAGAAGGTCATAGGAGTGACTTGAATATTCATCTAGGAGCTACAAAGATATATCAGGACCTTAAAAGAATATTTTAGTTGCCAGGCATGAAGAAGGATTTTGTAGAATGTTTGTATTCTTGATTAATTTGTCAGAAATTGAAGATAGAACATCATAAGCCATATCGATTGATGTAACCTTTGAGTATTCCTGAGTAGAAGTGGGATAGTATTTCCGTGGATTTTGTAGTGGATTTTCCTAGAACCTCTAAAGGAAGTGATTCAATTTGAGTTATAGTGGATAGGTTGACTAATTCAGATCATTTTGTTCCGATAAATATCACTTACCCATTGCAAAAGCTAGCAGAGATTTATATAAGTAAGATAGTGAAATTACATGGAATACCTTCTAGCATAATTTCAGATAGAGATCCGAGGTTCACATAGAAATTTGGGAAAGTTTTCAAAAGCCATGAGGACCAAGCTAAGGTTGAGTTCTGCTTACTATAGCACCCCAAAATTTGCCTCATCGGTTTTCGATTTACTGGCTTGTGTATTGTTCATTTCACTTTTTTTTAATATCATGGCATTGGCTCTCGAGATATGGGATCAAGGTATTTTTGTGGCTCGAGGTTTCCTTTTATTGTAAGTTTTTAGAACAGCAAGCATCAGAGGCTTCAACACTTGTTTTGCTCATCAACCGAGCACTTGATTATATTCTTCAGCAAGTAATTTTGAGCACAGGAGGCAGTTCACATGTTATTTCAGGCATTTTACAGGTGCAATGTCAAAGGACAAGTTTCAAAGGCTTAACAAGGTTCATAACAGATGACAACAGGTGATTACGCAAGTTTCCCTCCACATGGCGCCAAATTTGGCAATTTTTGAATGTGGTAATCGGTTACCACATATGGGTAATCGATTACCTCAGGCATATTTTGCAAAAATGGTTCAAATTTCAGCACTGCAGAATTTCCAATCATTTTCAACCTTTGATTTCACATCTGCATCATTGGAAGGATCTAGAATTGATACATTTTCACCATTTCCCCCCAAATTTCAAACACTCAATTCCTAATTCCACTCCTAATTTCCATTTCAAACACTAACCCACACTCCAAACCATATTTTGATTCCTAACCTAGGGATTATTTAATCTATTTCACTCCAAACCTCTCATAACTCTCACTCATTTTTCTGATTTTTCTACACATCTCACTTCAATTATCTCAACTTTTCTCTCATTCCAAAATCTCCCACCAAAGCTCCATAACCAAAAGCTTCACAAATTGTGCATTGCAATTTGTGAATCCTTATGCTAAACCTTCATTGCATCCTCATCCTTCAAATAATTCTGGTTTTGCAGTTCATTTGGATCTTGAATTAAGTTGTTGGAATCACTTTTGGAAGAGTTTTTGCTTATTTGTGGATTTTTTATTGGATCTTCAAGTTTTATTGTTAAAGCTTCATAGATCCTTAGATTTCTTGTTTGGATCTGTTAATTGCAGCTTAACAACAGTTACCAAAGAAATTCTCAGCTTTGTTGGTTAGTAATTTCTAGATCTAGCTTTAATATTGCTTAATCTTGCATGTTACAACGTAGATCTTTGGTTGTTGTTGCATTTTGATCCATTTTCTTTGATTTGATCTTTGATCTTGTTGTTTGTTTGATATAATTGGTGTTTGATTGTTGTGATATGACCTAATTTTCATGCATAATTGATTACTTGTTCATTTGGATGATTGCATAAGTCGTTTGCTGCTGAAGAGTGCTTTTGGAAGCTGATTTTTTGCATCTGTCTCGGTGGTAATCGATTACCACTATCAGGTAATCAATTACCCTGCCTATTTTTCACTTTTTGGTCAATTTTCAAAGGGGTAATTGATTACCTAATCATGTTAATCGATTACCACTGGGACAAATTGCCTTTTTCTTGCTTATTTGGGTTCCTTTTCACCTCTAACCTTCATGGATTGATATGATGCATTTATATGGATTATTTTTTACTTTTTATATCATGCTTGATTGTTTGATTGTGATTCTTCGACGCGTGACTTTTGATTTTTGTTTGAATGCTTAACATGTTCATATTGCTTGATTGATGTGATGACCATATGTTTTGCTTGCTTGTAGCATGTTAGTGATTAATTATCGATGATTATCCAGCTGGACTTGTGATACATGTTTGTATTTGCTTATGATTCCACTTGTCGCATGACCGATTGAATGGTGTAATTAATATGAAAAGCATGTTGATCTTGTTGATTCTTGATGATGCAATATTGTTCAACAGTTGTGCTTAATTGTTGATGCATGTCCATTCTTGCATGATACTTGTTCATGATTAGTATTTTCTCATGTTAATTGCATTGAAATATGATTGCTGCTTTGCTTTCACAGCAGTCTTATTATGAACTTTGCATGCTGTCTTTGCTTGCTTGCTTGCTGCTTGCCTTTTACACCTACTTTTGTGCTGAATTAGTAGCTGTTAAATGTTGTTGTGCTGCCTTGTTGGATTTTATTGTTGTTTTGCGCAGGAAGTGTTGTTGTAGCTGTTGTTTTTGCTTTGTTTTCTTGTCTTTTTCGTTGCCTTTGCATGCTCCCTTAGGTTTCCTATTCCAATTTAATTTCCAATTAAATTTGGAGTAGGATAGGCACTAGGAGTGCAATCCTTGCATGATAACAAGTAGGTTATTCCCTTTTTAACCTCGACCTTAGGTCCATCTTTTGCATGCTAACATTTGGATAGAATCTCCTTTCGCATCCCGACCTTAGGACCACTTTGCATGATAATGTTAGGGTCGAGTTTCCCTTAGAACTTATGTGCGTCTCTCTTCTCATCTCAAACAAATTCTAACTCATATAATAAACACGATGAACATTGTGCGCCACGAGCCTTAAGCATATGAGAAATGATGAGTGAGGGGTCTCCTCTCACTTGTCTAGAGCTTTTAGCGTACGTCCCGTCTGGGGGCGATATGTGAAGCCTTCGTTCCTATATCATAGTTCTTAGTGCAACGTGAATCACAAAGTAAACTAATTCACTTCACTAAAACTCACAAACAAAGTCCAAACCTTTTATCCTTCAGGATTTGTGTTTCAAACTCATTTTCAGAAAAAAGTACGTTACTTTTCTGTTATAACGCAAACATTCATCGTCCCTAACTGCTCGAATGAGAACTTAATGTCGCTCATAAAAAACACTTAACCAACCTGTGGTTTCCTCTTTTCCCAAAATATGTTTGCTCTGATTTGTCATACCAGATGAGGATACGTAGGCACAAGACGGTGATGTCTTGGCGAGCAACCTTCCCTCATCACCCGTAGTTTTTCGAACTATATTGACTCTGACTTTCCCATTGCACGAGGGAATACATAGGCGTAGGGCGACGATATCCTATTGAGTCTCTTTCTTTTTCTTTGTTCTCATTTTCGTTTAGCAGTAGCTTTTAGATAACGCACCCTTTAATTAGACAACAAGCGTGGATCTTGTTGAGTATGTAACACCCCCTTCTACACCCCCAAATAATCAAATAAATCACTTAGGCATAAATTAAAATTTTCATCAGAGTATAATTGAAAACATGGTATAAAAGGAGCATGTCACACAACACGTGAAATAAAACATACAACACCTGCTCAATAAAAGACATGCAACACTGGGGTAGCTTCAACAGAGGAACTTAGTCCTTACACCCACATCTCAATATTTAGAATTCAAAGCGGAAAATCTAAACATTGAATCATTTTAAACATGTAATCATATAAATACATATCTTCCAGTTTGATTCACCATATCATTCATGTTTACATAAACATGTGTCAGCAGATACATATATAAATGTATCACAAAAGAATGCTATACAATCCTAACTACCCGGTGCTACATATCAGAGCTAACCGACCAAAAGAATGAAGTTATACTTCACAAAGGACCTCCAGCAAACCTAATCTGCAATGTCTCATAGAGCATTATCATTCATGGTACAAATGCAGATGATTTATCCATAATCATCAGAGCTAAAGGATTATCTTCCAGAATGACTTCAGAAGCAAATCCTTCAACAGTCTCAAAATAAGCAGACACTCTAGAAGATGAAGGTGCATCCTCAAGAAGCAAAGTAGAAGATCTGGTCACATTCCAAAGCATTATTCTGGTAAGCTCAGCGAATCTGATCTTCGCATCATCTGAGCAGACACTCTTCAGATTTGAAGCAACAACATTGAATCTGGCAATGAACTTATCCCAACATTCTTCAGAAGCTTCTGGATTGATGCTTGAGAGACATTTCTCTTCCACAGAGTTTAAACTAACTCTGATTTCCTTCTTGAAACTAGCAAATAGAGTATTAACATCTAATCTGGATTTGGGTTTAAGGTAGGTTTCCAAAGGAGTTATTTTGGGTTGTTCTGGTGGAGGTGGTATGGTAAAAGTTGGGATGATGAACAGAGGACGAGGATAAGAAGGAAAAGAGAGTTGTTCAGAAGATGAAGTGAAATTTCTGAATCTGGATGAGGATGAAGTGGGAAACAGAAATGGTTTAAAATTTGATGCAGAGGGAATGACATCAAAAGGTGTAGAAGTGTAAGGGGTAAAAACAGAGTTTTGAGAAAGCAGAGGTGCTAATGGAATGATATCTAGTTGTTGTTTAAGATAGGTTTGAAGAATAGATGGAAGAATGGTTGAAGAACAAGGTTTGTATGGAGTGGTAGGGTCAGATGGTTCTATTTTGGTATAAAAGTTTTTAAGTTTTAGACCAGAAGAAAGGGGATTAGAGGGTTGTTGTTTAAAGGATGCAAATGATACAAACTCAGAAGTTCTGGGTTTATATCCACGAAGAGAGGGTGGTGAATTTACATCTAGGTGAACATCAGATTCAGATGAATCAGATGAGGTAGATGAGGGACAGGATATGGAAGATACGTCAAACATAATTTTGAGAGGTTGGACATCCAGAACCTCAGAATCAGATATGTATGATTCAGTAGGTTTGGGTTGCTCTGGTTGAGGATTAGGTTGTGGATTGGAAGGTATAGATTTTGGTGGTTCATATACAATAGGTTCAGATGGTATTGGTTCAGGTACAAAAGTTTGTTGAAGTTCAGGTTGTTGTGGAGAAGGTTCTTATGGTGTTGGTTCTGCTGGTGTTGAAGTTGGTGGTTCTGGTGGGGGAATTTCAGATGATTTAACAGAAGGTGTTGGTTCAGATGCATATTTTTCAGATGGAGTTGCAAAAGGTTGGGTTATAGATGGTCTAGCAGAAGGTTTCTTAGGTTTAGAAACACGAGGAGGAGAAGGTGAAGGTGATGGTATTGGTTCATGAAGAGTTTGATCAGATGTTAATACCTCTTTTACAGTTTCCAGAATCTCTTTTAGACTTGCCTCTGGAGGATTGATTTCTGATTTCTTGACTCTCTTAGGTTTGACAGCAGCAGTTTCACCAGTAGCCTTCCTCTTAGGTTTAGAAGGTTCTTCTATAGCAACCTTTCTCTTCTTCTTGTGTCTGGCCTCATACAGATCTGGAGCAGGTTCACCTGCCTTCTGAACCAGATTTACTGGCAGAGGAATTCCTTCATTCAGACAATCTGTGATGTATTACAGAACAATCTCCCTTGGTTCATTTGCAAAGAACATAGGAAAATTTACAACAGGAACTCTTCTTTGAGTGACCTCTTCAGAGTTGAATTTCTTTGGAGCAAAAGTAACTTCTTCTACAACTTTCATCCTCTGGAGACTCTTCCCGTTTAGAGGTTTTCCAACTGCAGAAGCCAATTCTTCCTTCATTCCAGCTTCAAACAAATGACCAACAAGACCATTCTCATTCAGAATGTCTGAGATAAGTCTTCCCATTGGAATCCAGTTTCTAAGCTTCTGGTGCTTGTTTCTGAACTCTTCCCTTGACTGTTTAACATGCGTCCACAAATGATTGAACAGAAGATATGGTAGATCCACCTTGGTGCTCTGACTCAGACAATACATGAAGTAAAGCTGATCAGTGTTGACATAATCTGGAGAATTAGAAGATTTTCTGTGGTGAATGCAGCTCATGAAAATCTTAGCCCAGATTCTATAAACTGGTTTCAGATCCTTAACCTTGTTAGAAGCTACTCCAGATGAGCAAACTTCTTTATATACTTTAGTCATGCTCACACGCCCATATGGTAGATTAGTGACTCCATCAGTCTCCTCATATCCTATGAGTTTCCTTATCAAAGCTTCAGTAATGATGATTTCTTTCCCCAGAACAAAAGAAACTATGAACTTAGGGCAACAATATGCATGTATCCAGAATTCTTTTACCAGACGAGGGTAAACTGGTCCCATTAATCTGTCAAAAAACTTGGTCCAACACTGTGCATCAACAATGGGACGAAGATCATACCCATTTTCTGCAAACGATTCAAAACTAACTATGGACTCACACAAAACTTCCAACTTGTCAATAGGCGTGAGTAAAGTTCTGATAGGTTTCTTAAAAGGGACAACACCCATGTTTGATGAAGAAACAACAGCCATTGTAGATTGGAATTAAGTTGCGGTTGAAGATGAAGTAGCCATTGTTGAAGATGTTGAAGAAATAGGTTTACGAACAAATTTGGGTTTTGGGTTTAGATGAAGGCAAAAGAACAAGCAGGAATGCATATAAGTGTTTGTGAGAGTAAAAAGTGTGAAGTGTTGAGATTTATGGAATTTGTAGAAGAAATTTAGGGCACACAAAAAGTCACACGTTCAGCACGTACACAATTAGCAATTAATGGCATTTAATAAAAAGAATTTAATCATTTCAAACCATTAATGATTCTGACAATTGGGGGGAAAACAAGAAACCAACTATTCAAACGTTACCTCAAACGTCTTTTCAGTATTGTGCACTCCATCTTTTCAGATTCTGAGTTACACGTGTTTGCTTGCATATGCTTCTGAAAACTCTTTGAGAAATGAAATGTTAGCCAATATTCAGATCCTCTGAGACTTGTTAGTTCAGATACACACAGAAATAATAATTCAAGAGATTAAATAATTGACAGATGAAATACTTCAGAGTTTTAAACATTTTGTATCTGAGAAATTTGCTTCTGATAAATATTATTCTGGACAAAATTCAATACCAATATTTTTCAGAATAAACTTAAACCTATCTTCAGCAAGGAGTTTTATGAAAATATCAGTCCATTGATGATCTGTATCAACAAAGTCTAAATTTATAATACCCTTCTGAACATAGTCTCTGATGAAGTGATGTTTAATTTCTATATGCTTAGATTTAGAGTGTAAAATTGGATTTTTAGACAAGCATATAGCAGAAGTATTATCACAGAATATAGAAATATTACTCTCAAAGATCTGATAGTCTTCTAGCTGACTTTTCATCCAGAGCATCTGAGTGCTACATCCAGCAGCAGCAATATATTCTTCTTCTGTAGTTGATAGAGCAATTGTAGGTTGTTTCTTGCTGTACCAGGAGATTAAATTTCTTCCTAGAAATTTGCAACTTCCAGAAGTACTTTTTCTTTCAACTCTGTCTCCAGCGTAATCAGCATCACAGAATCCAACTAGTTTAAATTCATCAGATTTTCTGTAACACAAACCCACATTAGAAGTACCTTTCAGATACCTTAGAATCCTCTTAACAACTGTTAAGTGTGATTCTCTAGGATCTGATTGGAATCTTGCACACAAGCATACACTGAATAAAATGTCAGATCTAGAAGCAGTTAAGTAGAGAAGAGATCTAATCATACCTCTGTAGAGTTTCTGATCTACTTTCTTACTTACCTCTTCCTTACCAAGAGTGCTTGTTGGATGCATAGGAGTCTTTGCCATCTTACTATCAGTCATGTTGAACTTCTTCAGAAGCTCTTTTACATATTTAGTCTGATGAATGTAAGTGCAATCTGGAGTCTGGTTGACTTGAATTCCCAGAAAGTATCTCAATTCTCCCATCATGCTCATCTCAAATTCAGCTTGTATACATTGAGCAAACTCCTTTCCCAGCATAACATTGGTAGATCCAAATATAATATCGTCTACATATATTTGACAAATTAACAGATCTTTCTAAATGTTTTATAAAAGAGAGTTGTGTCCACTTTGCCTCTGATAAAATTTTTCTCCAGAAGAAAGTTGCTTAATCTCTCATACCAAGCTCTAGGAGCTTGTTTTAAACCATAAAGAGATTTCTTAAGTTTAAAAACATGTTCTAGAAATTTATTACTTTTAAAGCCAGGAGGTTGACGAACATACACTTCCTCTTCTATAATCCCATTTAAGAAGGCACTCTTAACATCCATCTAATATAGAGTGATGTTATTTTGTGCAGCAAAAGAAATGAGTAAACGAATAGACTCTAACCTGGCCACAGGAGCATAAGTCTTTGTGTAGTCAATTCCTTCTTGCTGGCTATAACCTTGAGCAACAAGCCTTGCTTTGTTTCTTTCAACTTCTCCTTTTTCATTCAACTTGTTTCTGAAGACCCATTTAGTTCCAATTATATTGAATCCTTTTGGTCTTGGAACCAAATCCCAAACATCATTTCTTGTGAATTGATTGAGCTCTTCTTGCATGGCAATTATCCAGTCATTGTCTTGCAGAGCTTCATCCACAGAATTTGGTTCAATAACTGACACCAAACCAAATAATGACGCTTCAGATGATCTGAGGTAGGATCTTGTTCTTATAGGGTCATCCTTCTTTCGAATGATCACATCCTCTGGGTGAGAGGCCTTGATTCTGGAAGATGATCCTCTAACATTTGATTCTTCAGAAATAGTCAAGTTGTTCATTTGAGAAGCCAAAGGAGTTACATCTGGCGTTGCTTCTGTCTCTTTCACTTGAACCTTTTCTGCCTCTGAGCCTTCAGAGTCTGTGAGAATTACTTCTCTATCTGCAGAACTTTCAAACTGCTTTGGCTTTTGAATGCCAAGCTTATCATCAAATCTAACATGTATAGATTCCTCCACAATCTGTGTTTCAGTATTGTATACTCTATAGCCTTTAGAGTGTTCAGAATAGCCAAGCATGAAACACTTTTGTGCTTTAGAATCAAACTTGTTCAGATTCTCTTTAGTGTTCAGCATATAACATACACATGCAAAAGGATGAAAATAAGAAATATTGAGCTTTCTGTTCCTCCACAATTCATAGGGAGTCTTTTCCAGAAGAGGTCTTACAGACACTCTATTCTAAATATAACAAGCTGTGTTTATTGCTTCTGCCCAAAAATGCTTTGCCAGATTAGTCTCGTTAATCATGGTTCTGGCCATTTCTTGCAAAGTTCTATTTTTCCTCTCTACAACTCCATTCTGTTGTGGAGTTCTAGGACAGGAGAAATCATGAGCAATACCATATCTAGAGTGATTTGCCTTTCTCCACAAGGACTTAATCCATTATAATCAAACTGATTACAATAACAACCACTAAGAACAACTGTCTTAGTCTTCTCAAAAACTACTGACCACAACTTGGTCTTCTCAAGGAACTTTTACAATCAAATGTAAACTAAACAAGTGTTTGAAGTGCTTCTAAGATAGCTATATCACAACTGTGATTTACACTTAAGTTCAAGAACGTATGAAATAAATTCAGCAAAGAGTAATAATTTGTATGAGAGTTTTTCAATGAATTTTTGTCAAAGTATGTCCATTGAAGGAAGTTGTTGAAGGCTTGCTTTTATAAACTTAGAAGTCTAAGACGTTGCAAGCTTGAAGACTGTATACTGCAAAGTAGTTGTAGCCTTTTGCCTTCACATCACTTGACCTTTCCTAGAAGTAGAACGTTCATAGAAATCCTTTTTGCCTGAGTTCTTCTGTCTAGCAAGAAAGAGGAAAGAGTCGTTTGGCATAACCAACGAATATAACTTTGAATAATCTTCTTCAACAAGTTTCTAATTCACAACAATTAACATCAGAGCCTTGAGTGATCAGAGTCTTGATGTCTTCAGAGTTTGCTGTATCAGAGTGTTGCAGCAAGTGTGCTTCAGCGTGAAATAATCAGAGCAGAGTTTAGAGATCAGATCCTCAGTACTTGCAGCGAACAGTACTATCAGAGTCTTCTAAAAGATAGTGCTTGAGACTCTTCATACAAAGTCTTCAGTCTACGCTTCAGATGCTTCTGTAGCTTCTGCTTCAGATCCTTCTGAAGGAAGCGCTCAGAGTCTTTTGTAGGCAGCGCTCAGAGTCTTCTAAGAGATGCTTCTGACGCTTCAGAGCCTTGTGTAGTTCAACGTTCAGATCCATTTTTGCTTTCAGAAGAATATTAAATTTAATATCTGCAGCAAAAATACTTGAACAAATTTAGAGTATATAATTTCTTAATACAAAATTTCATAAGTGTTATCATCAAAACATAGAGATATGACTAAGAACCAATCTGTGTTCTAACAATGGGAGCTAGAGAGTCAAATGAAGGAGTCTTATCCAAATTTGTTCTTCTCAAATAAATTTCTTGGGACAAAAATTAAATAAATATGGGAGAGTTGTAACACTCTGAAATGTTTATTTTTATTTTATTCCTTAAATTTGATTTTTGGTGCATTTAATGATTTACTTTTATCATGTTATTATTTAGAAAAGTAAAATATAGATGTTGAGTTTGTTAGTAAGAAAATATTAATAATAGTTGGAATATGAAAGGTTAGAATTATCTAAGAATTAAAGGTTAGTGGAAAATTAATAACAATAAAGGGGGATTTGGAAATCATAAGTTAGTGAAAATTCTGGGAGTTAAATGGATTTAGAAAAATAAAAAAAAATCAGGATTAATTATTATAAAAAGGGGAGAGAAAGAGAAAGGAGAGGAAAAACCCAAACATCTTTTGAGAGAGAAGAAGAGAATAGGAAAAACCTAGCAGCAAGCTATGCAAGAAGAAGCTTTTCTCATCACCAAAATTCAAGAAATTCCTGCATAATCAAGGTAAACATGGGGGATTATTCTATAATCAATATTTTGGCAACAAGATAGTGGGGTTTCCCTTAACCCCTGTGAGATTTTTCTTGATTAAGTTTGTGATAACTTTGTGTGATGCATGTGATTTCAACTCATGTTATGAATGATACCATTAATTCATGTAATCCTGATGTGTTGATGTTGTGTTGAGATTGTGTGGGTGAATTGAAGCTATATTAAAGTTATATTGATGATATGAGGTTATTTATAATTGATGTTATCATGACGTTGACGATTGATGATGATGGCAATTGAAGAAATAAATGTTGAATCAATGGTATAAGATGTTTAACTATAATAATATATGTTAAAAATTGAATTGGGATGGGTTTAGGATGAAGAAATTGGGTTTAGGAGTTAAATTTTTGTGAAAAAGTCTAAGAAAATTTGGTCTAACACGACTGTTCAAGTTGACACGACCAAACCGCACCAGAACATTGCTGAGACCTGGGCATGACATGGCCTGGCCATGTTGCTGACAGATCTTGTATATAGGTGGGTGTTTGGGCCTGACACGACCAGTGTCAGGTGACATAGGAAGCCCATGTTGACCTCAAATTTTTAGCATATGAAAAGTCTTCTCTCACTGTGTTTTGATGTGTCCTAATCTCTTGATTCATTCCCTTATATCAGTTAGTGTGGTTGATATATTTCGATCATTACACGACTAAATAGCGATGGCACCATCGCAAATGTGTTAATTGTCCCTAAGATACTCTATTAATAAGTGATGTCAAAAGTGATTCCTTGTGTAAGTGACGTAATATTGGAGATGTAAGTCTAGTGTTCTGATGAATACATGTCTAACATAAGTTGTAAATACTATAAAATATGAGTTACTGCCTTGATAATATGTATGTAACTTAAATGGTTAAGGTTAAAACGTAAGTCCGGTGTTAATGTGATATAATGATGTACTGTTAATGACCATGTTAATACCTTGAGATTCAACAAGATTGGTGTTGATTATATTTAGGTTCGAAAGAGTCGGTGTTTAGCCTAATTGACGATGTTATTAGTTTCGCATGAATCGGTGTTAGTCTTAATTGGCGGTGTTAAATTTCGGCATTGGAGGTTTGGATAGACAATTGCATTTATTTAAAGCATCATGCATCATATATTTCAGAGTTAGGTTAGGACTTTAGCCCGTGTTAGGACTTCGGTCAAGTGTTAGGACTTCGATCCAGTGTTTTAGGACTTCAGTCCGGTGTTTTAGGATTTCAGTAAAATTACTCTGAATCTGGTGATGGTTCCACATGCATGGATGTATAGGAGATGAGCATTGCATATTTATTCTTGTATATGTTTAGTGATATCGTGTGATTACAATTGACTATGAATGATCTGTCGTATGATAAAATGCTAGCCATACTGTTATTATACCATCTAGTTTTATAGAATATATCATCATGTCTTTTATGTTCGATGTTCCTCTATGTGAACCCATATGCATATTATTCTTAGGTTGAGACCGAAGAATGATTGTTGTTGTTTAGGGAAGATGGTGTAGATGGCCACTTCGACTACTTGCTTTGCTTTTATGTTTCGCCAAACCTTAAGTCGGCTATTAGTTTATTTTGGAATCATAGCTCTGATATTGTAACATCGGGGTTGAGATTGATTTGTTACGTTCTCTATTTCGTCCTAAGCCAAATAATCTTATCTTATTGTTATGTTTTGAATTTTAATTTCTATTTCGAGATAAAAAGTTGAGTATTATGTTGGTGTGACACATTTGTCTTATATTCTTATATTTCGCAATATTTTTATAAAGAATGAAATTTTGTATGGTTTAAGGTGTTACATCATTGGTATCAGCGCAAGACGGTCCATTTGACTTAGGTGTTAAGAGTTTATTATACTCTGAAGTGTGACATGTGTGATAACAATATCAGTACTTTATTCCCTTAACCGCTATTTATTTTATTGTTTACATTTGGTTAATTTATTTATGGTTGGTTGTGCAGGAAAAATGACTGGTAAAAATGATTATGCAATTGCTAATGTCCTCGAGACAATGACTCAGATGATGGCTCAATTTAATCAAGTCTCGTAAACTAATCAGAATAGAGAAGAGGATGAGTTTCGTAAATTGAGAAAACTTAATTTAATAAATTTAAAATTTAAATTTGCTTATAATAAAAAAAAAAGAGAGAGAAAAAGTAAAAAAAAGAGAGAGAGAAAAAGTGCGTAAAAAACAATAAAGAAAACGCATGTTATAATCATTTAATAACAAAAAAAAAAAATGGGTTTGGCATAAAGACGAACAAATAATGAAGATGTTCGATTTAATTGACTATCTAGTAAGAATTTAGCATGTCAATTTCTCTCTATAGCTTCTAGTATTCATCAATTGCCACATAATTTTATTTGAGATTATTTGATTTGATTCTCCTCTGTCTCTGTTTGTCACCAAAAGGTAGCTCTTTTGGAGTTTTCCAAACCTAACCAAACATAAAAAAATCATCCAAGAAAATGTCACCATGTTCGATAAATAATTAATATTTGTAGTATAAAAAATATAAACCAGAAATAATATACTTCATCAATGGTTAATTAGGTAAAACCAAGCACGAGTTAGACTAAAAAATATATCTAATTAATTTAACACTCATATATACCAATATACCATATTCATACAACTCTTTAAATTAAATATACATGATCATGTACGTTTTATACCATAAAATCACTGAATTAGCTTGAGTGTGATAATCGAATTCGACTTACCTAATCATAAACCTACAAATATATTTTTTTAGGACATGCATATACACATGTTTTACTGTTGCACACTTGAGCTCAAAATTAATTAGGTGTAAAATGAAACTGGACTGTTTTATACTCCAACATTGTTGATTATTTGTCACGTAATAATAATTAGGAATGATAAAATAGATGGATTGGATGAATATGAATTGGATTGTTAATAGATGGATTAAAACAATTCATTAGTCCAATTCACTAAAATTTTCTTAAAATTATCCAATTCAATCCATCCATTAAAAATAAAATTCATCCAATCTATCCATTAACATATTTGTAATGGATTAATATTTATCCATCCAACTTTTTTTTTTATTTCGTAAAAATAAATATATTTTTTTATTTTTAAAAAATTGATTTTATTTTATTTTTGAAAATTTTAATTTTTGTATTTTAAGAAAAATCATTTTTTAATATATTTATTAAAAAAACTGATTTTTTTGTATTTTCAAAAAAAAATTGATATTTTAATTTTTAAAAAATATCAATTTTTTTTCAAAAAAAAGTCGGTTTTTTTCAAAAAAAGTTTTATTATTTTTTTTTGAAAAACAAATCAGTTTTTTATTCTGAAAAAAAAAACTGATTTTTTTCGAAAAAAAAGTTAGTTTTTTTTCGAGAAAATATTTTATTTTTTTTTCGAAAAACAAATCAGTTTTTTATTCTGAAAAAAAACCGATTTTTTTCAAAAAAAAAATCGATTTTTTTCCGAAAAAAAGGTCGGTTTTTTTTTTTCGAAAAACAAATCAGTTTTTTATTCTGATAAAAAAACCGATTTTTTTCTAAAAAAATAGTCGGTTTTTTTCCGAAAAACAAATCAGTATTTTATTCTGAAAAAAACACTGATTTTTTTTTTAAAAAAAATTAAACTTTTATTTTTCAAAAGAAAATTCATTTTTTTCAAAAAAAAAATATATTTTTTTAATTATTTTTAAAAAACTAAATATAACGAAAATAAAAATAATTTATTGGATCCTTCAAATATGTTGGATGGATTGAATCCATCCATACATATAAATGGATAGATTTTATCCAATCCATTAACTTATTTTTTGTGTGGTAAATGAATTGGATTGATTTTTTAATAAATAGATTGGATGGATTTTACATTAATAAATTCAATTGTCTTCTCTAATAATAATTCAAGTGATAAAAGACTGCAGATGATTTTATTTGTTTGTTAAATATAAAACTTAGGATTTTGAGTACTGAGTATCGAAACCAAAGCCGGCAATCTCAATTTGCTACGAAAAACAAAAATACTATATATTTCTCCTTACTATTAGTATATAGTAGTCTTAGTTTTCCGGTTGTTTATTAATAACATATGTCACTTGCAAGTAATTCAAACATTAACAAATACGACCAACAAATTATAGCATGTATGGTGGAACATAATTAGAAATAGTTTATGTCAAAGTTTTTGTAGCTTACAATCTAAAATTTTATAATGATCCTTATTAAAAGGATAGATATCAATCAGACTGATATTGGAATGAATAAGAACATGAAGTTGATATTGCCCATTCACGATGAAATTCGTTATATTAATCTAACAACTTTTTTTATATCAGAAAACACAAATCAGCCTTGTAGAAAGAAAGACGGTTCATACAAAGGTGAATTCTAGAAGTGGTAGAAAATGCCATGAAAGAATTAATAAGAGAGTTGATAATAAGGATGAAGATGGGGTGGTGTTGAAAATGAAAAGAGTGAGAAAATTGAGGAAAAGGAAAATAAGAGTGGAGGCAAAATAGCGATTGTACGTGAAAAAATAAAGAGCACATTTCATGCTCTTGCCTATTATTCATCTGTGATTTTCAACATATTTTTTATTTTTCTTTCGGCTCATTCTTTCAGACGTTGTCTAGATTAGGCATGCCTCAGCTTGCCTTAACTGTCTTAAAATTCATTAACACACATAAAAACTATAAAAGAGGCACCTATTGGCTTAAAGTAAGATAAATTAAAAATACTAAAACTTAGGAAATAAACATTAAATTCATCACAAAAATAGAAATGAAATGGGGTAATAATGACACACTAAAAGTGAATTATCACTCCCCCAAACTTGAACTATCATCTGTCCTCTGGTGATACGACAGAAAATGACAGGAAAAAATTACTAATCACAACCATTTTAGATCAAAAGATATGTGTGTAGGGTAAGGCTAACAATGAACCGAACCAACTCGAAAATAGTTCGAAACTCGGTTCGATAATGAAATCGTTGAACTAGGTTCATGAACCAAATGAACTGAATATGAGCAAAATTTTAAGTTCGTTAACTAAATGAGTTGAACTTGAACTATACATAGTTCTACTCGTTAGGTTCATGAGTCAACTCAATTATATATGATAATGACTATATTGTCTTTAAGAGTAGGTTTAAAGGTTTACTTCAAATCTTAACCTCATATTGTTCTTTCCGTACTAGTTATGGCAGTACAATTTACAATTGCATTTAGAGTCATCCTTGTTGGAGGTATTATGTCATTTGCTAAAATAACATGTTTAATGAAGATTGCAAGTGGTGTAATCATTTTGTGATGGAAATGTATCAACTTATAGTAATTTTGTGTGTACTCTATCATTAAATTTGTAAGGTTCCTAAATATTTAGATGAAATTATGGATTTTTGAGACAACTTTAAACTCCAATCGAGTAGTTTTTGAATTAGTCTTTCAAATATATCTTTTGAAAGTTGTGTAGTTTTTGAATCAGTAGATTTTTTTATATAAAGTTAAATTCTAATATGATAAATTTTATCTTATTTTAATATTTTCTTTTTAAAAAAATATTAATTTAAAATTTTAAGTATATAAAAAATTAGATTTTAAAAAATAGTTTTTATATCCGTGAAACAAGTGAACTGAACCTAATGAATGAACTTAACAAGTTGAACATAATTGTTCGTGAACTTATAACGAGTTGAGTTTGAGCTTAAAAAAAATTTGTGTTGAACTCGAATCGATATTTGAGCTGGACAAATTCTTAACGAGTCAAGTCGAGTCGAGGCGAGTTCGACTCGACTCGACTCATTTCCAGCCCTAGTGTAAGGACACTCCAAACTTTTAAAAACAAAATTATGGATCATTCTAAAAATTGGCACAACTCAGCTTTGCAACTGTTCTGAAGTGAATGCATGGTTGAGTTTACATGACTCCTGCAGTCACGCCAGTACTCTTCAGCAAAATAAGGTAGTCTAAATGCATTTCTAATTGATTAATCTTGAACTCCAAGGGTTATTTTTTGGTTTCAATAGGGGATTTTGGCTAACTCTTTCTTGACTTCTTTCATGAAATAGCATGGACCACACTTTTCACTTATTATTTTATTCTTTTGCACAATGCTTCACATTTTCACTAGACGGTATCTCACTTGTAATTAGTCCAACCTGTTATTGCGATGAAGACACTGGTTGTTCCTCCAGTTTTGGGTATATGAACTTATTTTTGAAGTGCACTTTGTCTACTTACTTACACATTGTGTCCTTATTTGATTGTGTAGTGTGTCCTTTGTGTTAGGCGATGGCGCAGATCTAGAAGGGGGGGGTTGAATAGATCGCTTGCTTAAAAGAGTCGGTGCTACCAATAAAAATTGTTTTTAAAATTTGTTTAATTGCGGAAGCGACCGAGGAACTATACATGTCTAAAACAAACGGTTACTAGAAAATCGGATATGCGTTAAACCTATTGAATCGGATAAACGAGATATGAGAATCACTATGTTAATCATACTATCAATTTGATTTAGCTCACTATACAGTGTGACTAGTTCGCATGCCTTCAAATATTAACACTATGAAAAGACAACACACAAGGCTTTTAGTTCAGACAATTTATCAAACACTTGGAGTGCAGAGCACTACAAGTGAGTTCTGTTTTGAGAGTGAATTGCTCAAGTTTCCTCTTGCAATCAATGATTGTACTAGGTTCAAAAATTAGTTTAGCACTACTAAGACCAGACCTAGATTGTTATAATCGTTTGCACTAAAAACACAAATATTAAGCAATATAAACGTAAAGCAAAAGACAAAACGATTTGTTGAGGCAGTTCCCCCTCCGTCCTCGCTCGGGGTACGTCTGCCCTCAATTCTAATAATAGAATTGAGACCTGTTAATAGATAGATATAACCTGTTGTTGAAAGTTTATACAAGAAGCTAATAGCTATCAAACAAACGAACACTATTGTTGTTGTAGATCATATTTCTTCTCGCCCTTGATTCAAGTTGAATCAAGTACTTCGACAGCTGTGAATAAACCTCCGATTGCGGCACTATCTTTGAACAAACTTCAGTTTTTTTCAAAATCTGACCCGGCTGATTTCAATCACCCGCGTGTCGAACCTGAAACTCCCACTCACAATCCTCCGTTTACCGTTACTAAATCAACGGAACCTCCAGCTCCTCGATTACCTTCACTTGGCTGAATATGTGATGAGACAAATCGTGCAAAAAACCCCCAAAATCTGAGAATCTTGGAGGGCAAAACCCCAAACGTTTTATTCAATAAAAACCTATCGATTTCTCAACTCGAACCAGATAACCCAATCGTCGGCTTCGAACGTTATCACCTCTAACAATGCACAATGCATAACAAAGATGATTATGTCTAATTGTTTTGAGATGCTATGAAGAGAATGAAGATGATGAGAACCAAATCGACACCTATTTCACTTTTCTTGTTTTTCTCAATGTTGTGAAATGAAAGAGTAAACTGAACTTATATACCAAACATAAATGACATAACAAACAAAACTAATTCACAAAGACAGTTGACATAACAGAAATTTGACACAAAACTGCGAGCAGTCGACCTATGCAGCAGAGAGGGTCGACCTTAGCAGACCCGAATGCAAGATTGTGCAGAAAACAGGACCATGCGTCGACCGGAGCTTAGCATGTGTCGACGCATAGTATTCATTTTTAGCCAAATAAAGATGCTCACGGTATGAGTCGACCGGAGGGTCGACGCGAGCCCTCCCGAGACTAGTACACAAAAATGACACATAGTGTGAGTCGACCGGAACAGGTCTTTGGTCGACTCAAAGCCCTGAAACACTAAAAAATGCCTATTTTCATACTTTATGATGCTTTTGATGAAACCTATAGTATAGAAACCAACATCAACTAAGTGAACCCTATGTGACACACATATTTGGCTATCTATATGCAAAAAACGTGATTTTTACAAGCATTTTGAATTATGAGAGACAAAGCATGCAACTACCACAAGATGATAACGTCCAACATATATTCTTCTATGGAACGGAGTTTTGACATCATTGAAACGAGCACATCTATATATGAGGCTTTGCCCTCACATACTCCCCCTTTTTGATGATGGCAAAACACATAGAACCTGATGTATGATATATCATGTTATCCTCCCCCTTGCTCGATGCCTTCATCCCTATATACTCTTTTACGCTAATATTCAATCTTCACCTGTGATGGTTCTGGTTCTACTGTATTGCTTGACACTTTCTCCCCCTTTGATAACATCAAAAAGAAAGAAACATCTGTCAATGAATGGTATAACAGTAACAGAAAGACACACATTTCAAAACATTTGCAATAGGCTATATATTAACATACATCCACATATAACATAGTTAATGAACATATAACATAATGATAAATAGAGCCACGCACAGACAAAATAAGAAAGATTACTAGGTTATTAAAAACATTAACCACGCATGAGTACATAATCCATGACAGTTAGATGCAACAACAAAACAAAACGCATAAGTGCAATAATACATAACAACATTGAAAACAGACTAATGAGATACAAGATACAGTATGCACAACTTTAAGGCCTCCTCCCCTTGAAATGGTGGCCACGCCCTCAAGAGGGATACTCCGGAGGTAACTGGGCATCGACTCTTTTGGTGAATTCCAAGACAGCTCTGTTTAAAGTGTTGAAGCTAGTAGCAAGAGCCCTGTGTTGACTGGCGGATGTTTCAACAAAACCATCGAACCTTCTCATGACACTGGATGAAAAAGCATTGAAATTTTCGGTGTGAGTCTCAAATTGACTTTGTAGTTGAGAAAGACGCTCATCCTGAGCAGTCATGAAGGAGCGTTGTTCTAGCTGCATAGTTCTCATCATATCGAGGAGTTCATTAGAGTTTTGTTGAGGCGGATTCGAGAATAATGGAGGCGCATAGCTCTAGTTTGGAGTTTCTTAATACTCTAAGTGTTGTTGAGGCCTATAATTGTCGCCTAACGATGTCCAACCAGTATGTTGCCATTCACCCCACCCTTGGTCATTCGCATGATCCGCGAGAGGAGGTTGGTCAAACCACCTTCCATCATCTTGGTGTTCAGTTTCCATGGGTTGTCTTCCAACCTTTTCATCTTGGTCTTCTTCTTGTGCCTCTTCGTTCTGATCATCACTCTCGTCTGATTCTTCCAGCCGAGAGGTAGTTGCCTTGACAATGAACCTGTAACGACTTTGTGTTTGATCCCCGATATATCCTATCATTGTAAGAGTCTTTTAGCAGAACTCTTGATCAAAGGTGATGGAGTTATACAGAATACCTGGAACTGTGATTTTGGCATGGTTGAGAACTTCTTGAATGAAAGAACCATACGAGAGAGCAGTTCCTCTACCCGAGTCTCTGAGTGAATAAATCTGACTGGCTATATAGTGAGGCCAACTGATTTTGATCTTTTTCTTCAAAATGTAGATAAAATGTACCTCAACTTTATCAACGCATGAGTATCAACCTTTCTTGGGCCGCAAAATGTGCGCCACAACCCACTGCAATATTCTATCCATTGGCTTTAACTTTCCCGTAGTGACCGTCTTAGGAAAAAGGTCACTTGCCACAATATCATCCACGTATGGTTTCTTCAGCATGGAGTTCAAAGTCTCTTTGAACTCGTAGCCAATGACAGTTTTAGCGCCTGTGGCCTTAATGATAGGCTCAGCGGATACTGGAGAATATTAAACAATGTTTTCCAAACAGAGTCGTTAACACATACCTTTGTAGTTCTGACTTTCGTGTTGAACTCAAAATCTTCAAACTTTCCTTGAAGGCCATTGTGGAATATCCTTACCAAGTCATCATTGTATTTTGTATTACACTCCAAGAAATTATTAAACCCTTGAGCATCAAGAAGATTGATTACTTGTGGGATGTGCATACGCTCAGCAAACAGCCGATAGTACACATGATGCTTTACGACATATCACTTACTAAAGTTTTTGTCATAGATCTCAGAAAATTCAGGAGGGATAAGGGATACAGCAGTTGTGCAAAGATTTACAGACGATGGACCTGCATGGGATGAAGAAGCTCTAGTGGATCATTTGCCGGTAATTCTGCGGGAGGATATTTCACTTTCAAAGTTGGGGAAGAGGAATAGGTGATGAAGAGAGTGCTCTTGAAGATAGAGAAATGATGATGATTTTACCCCTTTGTAGTAGATACTAGGTTTTGGGAAGAGAGGAAGAGAAGAATAGCCTTGATGTAGGTTTCAATTTACAATGCAAAATGTCTTAATGAAAATGAATTTGAATGAAAAAAATGATTTAATGAGAAATGAATAGTTTCATCAGAAACTTTTTTGACCAAAATCGTGCGATACGTCGACCAGAAGGTCTATGCATCGGCGCATACTGTGTTGAAAATCAAACGTTTGAAATAGCAGGGGTATGCGTCGACCGGAGGGTCGACCTGTGCATACCCGTGACTCATGCAAACAAAATGGTCAATTTGTGAGTCGACCGCTACCATGCATAGGTCGACTCATGCAGATAAAAGTAGCAAAACTTATATTTTTGACTATATTAGCATACAAAAAGACATAAATAGCAAGCCAAAATATATTTCAAGCATACAAAGGAGTGAAATACGTACAAACACGATATATATGACAAAGATGACACATAATTTGATACATTTCATTTCTTGAACATGAAGATTGTGAGAGATTTTAGTTAAGGAAGGATATTACCTCAACTCCAAAAGTAGTGAGATGCACATACATATGGCTTTTAACATCTTCATTTGTTAGATATCAGATGAACAAAGTACATATAGCCATAGATATACATATAATTTGCGAGAGATGTTTCTAAACACGATCTGAAATATCAAGAACATCGAGTTCCCGTCGGATATGAAAGAAAGGCTCAGTAGCAAGAGGTTTTGTAAAAATATCAGCTAGTTGATTTTTAGTATCAACATGCTCAAAAACCACATCGTCTTTCTCCACATGATCCCTAAGGAAGTGGTGCCGAATTTCGATATGTTTGGTGCGCGAATGCAGCACAGGATTCTTGGTAAGATTGATGGCACTCATGTTATCACAGAAAATTGGAATACGCTCGAGTTTGAGATTAATGTCGAGCAATTGTTTCTTGAGCCATAAGACTTGAGTACAACAATTGCCGGCTGCTACATATTCCAATTAGGCGGTTGACAAAGCTATAGAGACCTGCTTTTTGCTATGCCAACTTACCAAAGATTTTGAAAATAGGTGACACGTGCCACTCGTACTTTTCCTATCTAATTTTCACCCTGCAAAATCAGAATCGGAGAAGCCAACCAAGGAGCAATTGTTTCTCTTAGAATACCATAGCCAATACTTTGGAGTACCCGAAAGGTATCTAAGTATGCATTTTACTGCTTTTAGATGGGATTCTTTAGGAGATGATTGATACCTAGCACACATACATACACTAAACATAATGTCGGGTCTAGAGGCAGTAAGATAAAGGAGAGATCCGATCATACCTAGATACTTTTTCACCTCTACATCCTTACCACTTTCATCTTGACTGAGATTCGCACATGTTGGCATTGGTGTATCAATAGCTTTGGAGTTTGCCATGTCAAACCGCTTGAGAAGCTCAAGACAGTATTTCGTCTGGCTCACAAAAGTACCCTTCTATAGTTGCTTGATTTGTAATCTGAGAAAATATGTGAGCTCCCCCATCATACTCATCTCGAATTCTCCCTACATTAGATTAGAAAACTCCCTTACAAGATTCATGTTAGTTGACCCGAAAATGATGTCATCAACATAAATTTGCACCAAAATTAAGTGTTTTCCTTGACGCTTAATGAAGAGGGTTGTGTCGATCTTTCCTCTTGAGTACCCTTGATCAAGGAGAAACTTGCTTAGACGATCATACCAAGCCCTAGGGGCTTGCTTGAGTCCATACAAGGCACATTTTAATTTGTATACGTGATCAGGATGCTCATGGGATTCAAATCCCGGAGGTTGGGCAACATAAACTTCTTCATTTATATAGCCATTCAGGAATGCACTTTTCACATCCATTTGAAATAGCTTAAAATGTTTTGCACAAGCGAAGGCAAGTAAAAGGCGTATAGCCTCGAGTCGGGAAACCGACACATAAGTCTCCTCATAGTTGATGCCTTCCTCTTGGTTATACCCTTGCGCGACTAAACGCGCCTTATTACGTGTTATGACTCCTTTTTCGTCCAGTTTATTCCTAAACACCCATTGGGTGCCAATTACTCGATGACCTCGCGGAGGAGGGACAAGGTACTAAACCTCATTTCTCTTAAACTGATTAGATTCCTCTTGCATTGATAGGAACCAATGTTCATCGAGTAAAGCCTCTTTTGGGTTTTTAGGTTCTACTTGAGAAACGAAAGCGAAATGATAACAGAAATTACTTAGCTTTGATCGAGTCGTTACTCCCTTTGAGATATCACCGAGGATATTGTCGATGGGATGGTCTTTGGAAGATTTCCAAGCTGGAGGAAGATCATCTTTGTTAGACGGATGAACTACCTCAATTTATTTATGATAGTCATCTTTTTCCTCCTTAAATCTGGCTAGGTCAGGTTGATCAATTCCCGGCTCAGCACTTTTGAGTATGTCTTTTGAAGATACACCTGCACCATGAACTAAATTACCTTTTCCGACATTTCTCGGATAAGACTCATCAAATGTTACGTGAACGGACTCTTCGACAGTAAGTAATCTCTAGTTGTATATTTTATAAGCTTTACTTGACTAAGAGTATCCAAGGAAGATACCTTCATCTGCCTTGGAGTCAAATTTACCTAAACTTTCTTTCCCATTATTTAACACGAAACACTTACAACCGAAGACATGTAGGTGAGAGACATTTGGATTTCACCCTTTTAAAAGTTCATACGGTGTTTTATTTAGAATAGGGCGAATAAGCACCCTATTCAATATATAACATGCGGTACTAATGGCGTCAGCCCAGAAATACTTAGGTAACACACTTTCATTGATCATAGTTCTAACTCTTCCAAAATTCGATTTTTACGCTCCACAACCCCGTTTTGTTGAGGGGTACGCGGAGCGGAGAAGTTATGATCAATTTCGTGTCTACCACAATATTCCTCAAACAGATAATTCTCAAACTCACCTCCATGATCACTTCTAATTGATATGATGTTTGTGTTTAACTTGTTTTGAGAAAACTTAGCAAATTTTTCAAAGGATGTGAATGTATCACTCTTGCTAGCCAAGAAGATAGTCCAGCAAAATCTAGAAAAATCATCGACTATTACAAAACCATAATAGTTACCACCTAGACTTTTAATTCTAGATGGCCCAAATAGATCCATATGGAGAAGTTCAAGGGGTCTCGTAGTTGAAACAATATTTTTAAAGTTAAATGATATCCTTGTTTGCTTCCCCATTTGGCATTATCGCTACTGCGAAAATGAGGCCGGCAAGACAGAAGAGTCGCCACCTTTCGTTATTTATCCCTCAGAGCGGTAAAGGAAACGATCGGAAAAAAACCTGACGAAAAGGTATAAGACAAGGTCATCGCAACCATTGTCTGGATTCGGGAGTCGGTTACGCAAGGGGAAGGTATTAGCACCCCTCACGTCCATCGTACTCGATAGGATCCACGCTTAATGTGTTTATCTGACAGGTTTGTTTACATCTAACTACACTAGAGGTCTGGTCTAAAAAGAAAAGAAAATGACTCGGAAAAGCGTCGCACTTTATGCCTACGTATTCCCGTCTAGAACGAGAAATCAGAGTCAACGTAGTTCGCCTAACTACGGGGGAAAGGTTGCTCGCCGAGATATCGCATCTCGTGCCTACGTACTTTCACACGGCGTGAAAGATCAGAGCAAATGTAGTTCGGGACACGAGAGACACAGGTTTGTCTTTTTTATCCGAGTAGGGTTAACAGATGGTTCCAGCAGTTTGGTGTATGTAGCTCGACCATCGGAGACTTAGGCGTTTACCGTTTGCGGTAGAACCAGGAGTTAACAAAACTCTCCTTCTAAAAAGGGTTTCCAAGAATTAAAGGTCCAAGAGGACAAAAAGAGTTTGATATTTGTTTTCTGTTTTTTTAGAGAAGTTTCTTTTATGGATGTTTGCAACTGATATCGCACTAGAGACTATGACCTGAGAGTGAATGCGTCGCATGTCACCCAAAGGGTACCATACTAAACATCCTGACTGTTGAAAAGAAACTCTCCAACAATCCTTTCTCAAGTAGCTTAAGGCTCGTAACGTACGACGTCAATTAACCTTTATTACTGTATTTTGATTTATTTGCAGATGAGAAGAGAAAAGACGCACTAAAGGGGAACTAATCCAATCCTAAAGTTGTCATGCAAATTGATCATATGGTTGAGGTTAGGAGGGAATCTAACTAATGTTATCATGCATGGTTAGAACCCTAATATCTGTCATAACTTCTATTGAACAAGAGAAGTCAGAGTTCCTAGGGGAACGTGGCAAAGGAAAACAAACAACAAAAGAAATAACTGTAAAGAGACAACTGTAAATAAAATGCATGCAATGTGTCGCTACTGCGAAAATCGGCGCCGGCAATGACAGAAGAGTCGCCACCGTGCGTTATTTATCCCAACGGAGGGAAAGGAAACGCTCGAAGTAAACCTACCGCAAAGATGGGAAAGAAATGGTCATCGCAACCAAATCCTGGATTCGGGAGTCGGTTACGCAAGGGGAAGGTATTAGCACCCCCTCACGTCCGTCGTACTCGACGGGATCCATGCTTGTTTTCTAGTATGGATTGTTATTCTATCTATTTTATAGGTCTGGGGTTAAAAGAAAAAGATGACTCGGCAAAGTATCGCACTTTATGCCTACGTATTCCCATCTGGAACGAGAAATCAGAGTCAACGTAGTTCGCCTACCTACGGGAAAGGAAGGGAAGGTTGCTCGCTAGGATATCACATCCTATGCCTACGTACTTTCATACAACATGAAAGATCAGAGCAAACGTAGTTCGGGCTACGGAAGACACATATTTGTCTGTTTATCTTTTATCCTTCTGAAAAAGGTTTTCTCCTGATTACGGGTCCAAGCAGACAAAAATGACACTTTGATTGGTTTTCAGTCTTTTACGCAAGAACTGTCTTTTATTGATGTTTGAAACCTTATTACTGTGTTTTTGAATGATTTTGAGACAGAAGAGAAAGGACTCTAAGAACCTATGGTTAAAATGGGAATCAAAACTACCCTAATGTTGTCATGCATGGATGAAAGACTAATGTCTGTCATATTTCTCTCTTGCGCAGAGAGAAACAGAGATCCTAGGGGATAAACAGAAAAGAAACAACGAATATACAGTAAAGCAGTAAAATGCATGAATGCAACAGTACGAGCGAGGCAAGGGAGTCCCACTCAACCTCGAACCTGAGAAAACAATAGGCAAAGTGAAACAGCTTCACTTCAAACCTATGGGAAAATTAACAAACAATACAACAAAGAAAATAAAACCCCAAAACCAGCTCTGACAGCACACCAGCTCCTACAACAGCAGCTCTGAAAAAACATCAAACTCTGACAGTTGATAAACAGCAAAACAGTAACATCTTCAAGTGAACCCAAAGATCCAACTCCAATGATACCCAAGCTACAACAAGCTTCCATCTCCAAGAAATCACCAAGCTTACGCAAGCATAGAATCTCAAACAGTTGACAGCATCAGACAGCAAATAGCTCCAGACAGCAGTAAAACCCTAATTCACCAGTTGCACAACTCTGACAGCACAAGCTCCTCCTTCTTCAATCTTCAATGCACTAGGTCTTCTTCTACAAGCTTCTTCCTTCAAGGTGAGCACTCCAGCAAAGAATTGATTTATCAGAATAATTTGAATGTCAAACAGTTTATTGACAACCAAAGGAAGTCTATGAACAGTTGACATTGTAACAGACTGTTTCCCTCAAAGTTCTACCTCCTAGATAAAACCACTTATCCCTCCAAAGGAGGGATGTGAATATCATGGAGGGACTTTTAATCATTGAGGAGAATGGAAGCAAAGGAAGCTATCCATGTTTATGAAGGAATTTGTTCTATTCAAAGGCTTTACCTATCTCCTATCTCCTATGTCTTCAATCAACTCCCAGTACAAACAATCTTCAAGCTTCAACATTTGATTATCATCTTCCATCTTATATTTTGATGTCTTCATGCCCCACAAGCTCAAGCCAAGCCCCATACCCCATATCAAAGCCCAAAAGCCCCAACACACAATTAAAAACCCAAGTGGGAACACCAAACAAACACTCTATTTGTAAAATGTACTAAAAATAGTAATATAGTATTTAAAATTCTAAGATTAATTCTAAGGGGATTTCTACATCTACCCTACATACCCTATATGTCCCAGAACCTAATTCATGCTAAAAACCCCAAAATAAAATATTATAATGCACCTATGTTGAGTTTGAACCCTACTACTATCACCCTAATGTTCTTTAGTCAAAACTAAACAAGATTAATCCACAAAAATGTGGCATAAATCCAGGGGTAACTTAATGTTCTAATCTAGCTAATAAAAAAATAATGGAATCAAAATATGAATTTGAATGACTAAACAAAATTCACCAAATAATATGTACAAACAAAATGAAAATAAAAAGCAATTAAGTGTGAAAATTCACCAGAAATGGAAAAGTGCCTAAAATAATATTTTTATTTTTCCAAAATTTTCTTGACATCATGATGAGAATGGAGCAAAAACTCCCATGCAAAAATGATTATTTTTGGATTTATTATGAATTTTTTAAGATGCTAAAAAAATGATGAAAATATGGAAAATATGAAATGCAGCGTGACAAATAGCAGATAAAAACAACACAAAATGCCAATGGGCCCAGGAGGGGGGTGTTGGTAGCACACGCGTGTTAAGCCCGTGTGATCAGAAAATGACAACAAAAATAAAGAAGGAAATTAAAAAAAAGTTGGTGCAGGAAGTAACAAAACTATGTGCTAAATGAGTGGGCCTTTCAAACGGGGGTGAGGATATCAATTTAACACTAAGCCCATGATGCGCGTTTAATGAAACGCCTGCGTTTCATCTTCAGAAACCTCCCTTCACCAATTGAAACGATATCACAGCCACACGATCCACTTTTGGTCAAAGTCATGCTTGTGATCTAACGGTATAAAACTTATCTTCTCCATTTGAAACAAGCTTGGAGGGAATCACCATTAAAACAGAGCTCCAATTTCCTTCTTCCTCAATTCGTATCTCCCTCAATACTTCACCAAAATCAAAAATATAAAACCCTAACTTGCTCCAAATTTCATCCTGATTCTAACCATAGTCTCTATTTCCGTTGAAACCTACTCATACTCAAAAACTTATCAAGAATTTTGGAAACAGCCATGACACGATTCTCACTATTCTTCAAATTAAGAGGCTCATTCTCTTCACCATGTTACACTGATCACTTTCCACTATCAAACTAAGCGTCTACTTCAATATTCAGCCAATTATCACTCAAAACAGAAATTGTGTTCATCACTTAATTGTCTCTAAAGCTCATCAATCAAAACCTAAAAGCTTCCTCTAACCACCTATGATCGTTCTAAACTAACAAAGCAGGCTAATTACACCTAAATTAAGCTGGAGATTGGAAGTTACTAACCTGAGAATTTGAGAAGAACAGATGAATAAAACCTTCAAACCAAACTCTAGCAAGCTCCAGATACGATCAATGGATGATGAACTTGCTTCTGTATGCAAAATAACCACTTGAAATGGCCTGGATTGTAGAAATCGAATCTGAGTTACAGGTATGAAATTCTGAGATCAAGAACACGATTTGGCCACGAATTTACTTGGATCTTGATCAGTAATCACTCAGTAACATCAATGGAGGTAATTGGAATCAAGAAACTGGATGGAAAGTAGTGGAATGAGTGTAACCGATTTCAATTGCAAGCAAGAAGTGTGAAAACTCAATCTCTTTTCTATCCTTCAATTATCACCAACCCTCAATCTGAACCACTTATATTCAATATATAGGACCTGTTGGAACCCTCTAGCACCTTCTGGAATCATCCAAGGAGATAATCAAAATCTCATCTCATGAATTTCTCCTTTCAAGCCATGCATATATCAGTCCATGTTCTAGATGTTGCAGCAGTTGTTTCTGATTTTAAAATCTCATTAGAGGAGATATTGGATGTGTTGAAATGCCTTGGAGCCTTGCACCTTAATCCATTATGTGTTTTGCAAATGTTACTTAAGTTGTAAGCAACATATGACCATTCCATGATTCTGACTTCAAATGGAAAAAGTACCAATTCCATTGTCTCTAAAATGATATTTCCAAGCAATTTGATATGTCATTTGAGTTGTTTTGGCCATGTAGTGAAAAATCCCAAAAATAGGTCACTTTAATGAACTTAATTCCTTCCTTATTTGGTCATTTTTGCCATTTTGAGTTCCAAGCATTTCCATGTCCTCATGATCTCTTATCTAGCCTAAAAACCTCATTTTGAAAAGATCTCATGTTGAACATTTTTTCATTTGAGGAGTGGAAGATGGAGATTTGGATCCATGTTGAAAAATGACCTATAATTCAACTTTCCCAAAATACCCCTGAGTTGCCAAGACCATAACTTGAGTTCTACAACTCCTCTTGACGACTTCTAGTACTCAAATTAAAGCTAAGATCAAGATCTACAACTTTCATTTTGGCCAAGAATCCATTTGAAAACTCCTTCATGGGAAAAAGTTGCTTGAAAGTCAAGTGACTTTCACAGATAAATTTCAATGTCCTTTGATGACCCATAACTTGCAAGAATCATAACTTGAGTTCTATAAATCTCCTTGAATACTTATAGTACTCAAATTAAACGTATTGAGAAGATCTACAACTTTCATGTTGGCAAAGACTCCATTTGAAACTTGCATTTTGACTTATCTGGCTTGGAAGTTAGGCCTAAATTAGGGTTTTTTACACTCAAACCCTAATCTAATAACCCCTCCTCTTCTTGATTCCTCTTGATTTCTCCTTGGCACAACACCACACATATATCTCCATATCAATTCATGAATTCCACAACCTCCAAGCTGGCCTTGATACTCTTCAATCACTCAGTTGACCTAGGGTTGACCCAGATGAAACCCTAGTTGACTGCATTCAACTGTGGCTCTTGTAATCTCACCAATGACTTGACCTATCTTCAAAATGACCCTCTAAGTCCTCCATGATTGTTTATACCCATTCCATACCCTCACTCCATAGCCCATACCCCACTGATGATCTTCAAACACACCTCAAGTTAGGAGAGAAATCCACTGGTTGACCCTTTTAGCTTTTCAAAACTTCAAACATTTCTTGATGACTTGGATGGTCTTAAGCTTGAATGAAGACCCTTGATGTGCTTCTTTAGATAAGATTGGCACTTAATCCCTTGTGGGATGACCTGCTATGCTATGCTATGCAAATGACAATGCAGTTAAAACATAAATTAGGTGAAATAGGTTGAGCAAATTTGAGGGTGCAACACAATGCAACACACAAGCAAAAGGAGACAAGCTCAAATTCTAGAAAAATCAAGCCCAAAGGAAACACACAAAGCACAGGCAAGGGAGACATACTTAACCTTAAACCAGCAAGCAAAGCCAAGCAATAACAGTCAAGCAGAGGGAGAAACTCAACCTCTAGATGCAGACAAGCAAAGGGAGCTATTCTAAACCTTTAGGATGCTCTTAAGCCTAGATCACTATATGAGAAACCTAGTCTAATGCAACACACAGTCAATCAGTCACACAAGCAAAGCAGAGCAGTCAGAAACTACAACAGACAAACTAGCAGACAAATAGCTCAACAGCAAAGCAGATAAACAACAAACAATCAAATAGTCTGCAAACAAACAACTTCAAGCAATCTTCAAGAGAAGTCTTCATCTCCATGCTCCAACAAGCTCCAACCCAAGGGAAGAGAATTAACATCAAGATATTGATTTGATGATGGGAAGCAGGAAGGAAACCAAGGGAATCTAACCTGACACTCAACCAGTCATATGAGAAAGGCATCCTCAAAGGTTCTACCTCTTGTGAAATGCCACACATCCTTCCAAAGGAAGGATGAAGCTTTCACATAGGGACCTTAAATCATAGGATGATAATAGAAAGCAATCAAAGCAATCCATGTTTATTTGAAGAAAGAGAAAGCAACTGAGCTCTTCCTAAACCCTAATTGAACAAGCTCAAAGAAAACTATCTAAAGAGAGGTCTAAACACCAAATCAACCATCAAAATCAAGAAAACAGAAGCTTAAACATGTATAAAACACCAAAAAAGAAGATTAGCAAACTTAACATGCACTAAAGGCAACCATTGGGGTCATTCTAAAGCAAGTGGTATGTTGAAAGCAACTAAAACTAGCCTAAGTACTAAATCTCTGAAAAATCCTAAAACATCTCCTAAAATCCTAAGAAATTTTTCAAGGGAACCTAAGTATGTTAAGGACCTATGGGCAAAGGATCAGAACCTTAATCTAAAGGGAAGTCACCTAAAGAAATCCTAGATCACAAGGTACCACATAAGAACCCTAAAAAGGAAATTCTAATGATCCTAATCCAAAATAAAACTTAATGTTGTCTAAAAAATCTAAATTAAATCATATGGGATCATGCATCTCTAATCTACCAGCTAGCAAAAAATCAGCCCAAGATTCAATGCCAATTGCAAGAACAAAAATCAACAAAAACATGTATCCAATATACAAAATTAAAGAAATTAATAAAATGGAGAAAATAAAATTAAATTGGAAAATTAGCAAAAATCAAATACAAGAGCACAGAAAAATCACAAATTAAATCTAGAACATGGAAATATTTTTAGATTATTTTTCTGATGAAAATTGGATTTATTATGAATTAAAGAAATAAAATGCAATTAAAATAAAAAAGAAATGAATTAAAACAAATAAAATGCAAGATTAAAAGGGGAGCGTTGGATGGTTGACTGGTCAAGCTGATCTAAGGGCTCATGTGCTGCCAGCGAATAAATGGAACGACCGCGTTTCAATATCAAAACTCAAATTCTCAGAATAAAACGTGGCCGTTGGATTTGCATACAAAGTCCATCTTCAGGCTGGATCCAAGGGCTTAAACATCATCTTCTTCGTTTGAAAGGCAGTTGGAGGGAAAGTCAAGCACGGTGGTCGGAGATGACCTCCAGTCATCTTCTCCGGTGGTCTCTAAGATGCAGGTCATCAAAGCTTATCAAAAATTATATCGTTTCACTCCAAATTCCACGTAGAACTCAAATATGATCTCCATTTCTCTCAACTCTCAACAGAAAATGAAACACGAAGAAGATCTTAAAATTCACCTCATTCTGAAATCTCACTAATCCTTAATTCAAGACCACAGATCTGTTCCTCTTGTTACACTGATCATCTTAAACTAACTAGATCATGTTGAAACCTCAAGATCAGGCCAAACTAACTCTCAACAGAAATCACATCGCATCCTATTTTGTCTCTAATCATCCATATTTCTATCCAAAATCCATCTAAACTTCAACCTAATGCTTAACCACATACTAATCCAGGCTAGATCATGCTAGAATCAGTGTAATTTTGAAATTTACATACCTGGTTTTGAGCTTCAAATTGAGGTTCTATGAAGTGTTTCTTGACTTCAAATCGTGCAGAAATTTTCAATGAAGTGTGCTGAAGAAGAAGGACACCTTGAATTGCCTTGGAAACCTCTCAATCAGAATTCACGATTCTCACTTTTTGCTCTTGAACTCAAACTTCAATCGCTGCTTCCAGCATAAATCAACCACCAAACCTGAGCAAAACCTTCTTCTGAACTTAAATAGAGATGATTTATGGGCTTTTGAGGTCCAATTGAGGCCCAAATTCAGAAATCCAATTTTCAATTTCTTTGAAAAGTTTAAACATGGTAAACATGAATTCTGGCTCAAATCTTCTTCAAGAAGTTTCCATTCAACTCCTTGTGATCTGTTGAGAGTGTCTAGAGTGATTAGAGAGCTCAAATTTCTCTTATGACCAAATTTGGATGTGTTGCTTACTTATGAAGTAACAAACCACAAAGCTATAAAATTGACCTCAAATGAAAATTCTAAAAATGGCAAAGTACTCAAAATGGTTTTTCTGATTAAAATGAGTACCCACTTGCCTTGTTTGAGCACAAAATGAATTAATTTGAGAATTTTCACTTAAATGCCTTCAAATTCTTCCTTTTGCAAAATTTCTCAAACTAAGTCTCACCCTAAGTCAAATCAATTCATCATGAGGGTATGGTTGACCTAAAAACATCATTTTGAGCAAGTTTTGTGTTGAACAAAACTTCATTTGAAGCTTGCAAGATGGAGAAAATGACCTATAATGCCAAATGACCTATAATCTCACTTTCCCAAAATACCCCTAACTTGTAAACCTCATAACTTGAGTTCTACAAATCAGATGGAAGACTTCTAGTACAATTTGGAAAGCTAAGATCAAGATCTACAAGTTTAATGTTGGCCAAAAGTTTAGGCGAAACACCCTTCTATGTCAAACGTTCCTTGGAAGTTGGTGAACTTTCACAGACAAATTTCACATTCCTCAGATGACCTGTAACTTGTCTGGACCATAACTTGAGTTCTATAAATCCAATGGAGGACTTATAGTACTAAAATTAAAGCTAAGAGCACGCTCTACAAGTTTCATATTGACCAAAAGTGGAGATGAAACTTGCATCTTGAGATAAGTGGTCTTGAAGTTAAGCATTAAATAGGGGATTTTACCCTGAGAACCCTAATTTAGCAACTCCTCACACTTTGAACTTTTCTTGGATTAATCTTGGAATATCATTTCATGTATCTCAACACAACTCTCCATGATTACAAAGACTTAGAATTGAGCTTTGATCCTCTTCAATTGCACAGTTGACTTAGGATTATTCAGATGAAAACCCTAATTGCAACACCCTCAACTGTGGCTCTTCACACTTGGCATAATGACTTGTATGAGCTCCACCATGACCCTCAAGGCACTCTATGAGCTCTATCCACACTCTTATCCATGACTAAGGCTCTACAACCCACTGATGATCTTCAATTGGTCCTCAGATTAGGAGATCAACCCCATACAAACAACTGAACTTCTCAAGAACCCAACCCTCTTCCTGATGACTATGGTGACTTCTCTAGCTTGCACAAGACCTCTAGATAGGCTCCTCTTGATATAAACCACACTTGATCCCCTGCACAAATGAATAATAGTATGCTATGCAAATGTTAGATCAATGATATGCCAATGCAATGAAACATAAACCAAGTAAGAAAAGGTTAGGCAAATTTTGGGGTGCAACAGCTGCCCCTATTCAAGCGGTTTGAACCTAACTGGATGCAAAGCGAACGGCTTTCGAACAATCGAGGTAAAAGACGGTTAATACTAGAGAACCCGGAAATTTGCTAACCGAAGAAACAAATTGCACCAACTGCTTAGGGAAAAAATATCTGGAAAGTTGAATCCGGTTGTCACGGCAACAACTGATCAATCATCCGATAAAGAAACTGATTTCAACATCAACCACTTGTGTGACGCCATAGGCATTGAATCCAAACAATCAACTTCAAAATACGCTACAATAAGCGGGCACTACGTAAAGCGCGTCATCCCTGTACTATCCGGGATCTTCCTTTTCCAAGCCACTCTGCGGGGAAAATCCAGCAACAACTCCAAAGTCTAATTATGAAGCCATTCAATGCCGACGAACTCCAAAGTCTAATTATGAAGCCGTTTAGTGCTGACGTAACAGCAACTGGAGGAAACTTTGTTGGGGAATTACTAACAACGACTCTAAAGTCTAATTATGAAGCCGTGTAACGCTGACGTAACAGCCACTCGCGGGAACTTCTGCCGAACTTCAAAGTCAAATTATGAAGTCTGCAATGCTGATGTAACAGCTACTCGAGTAAAATTCTGCCGAACTCCAAAGTAAAATTATAAAGTCTGCAATGCTGACGTAACAACTATTCGAGGAAAATTCTGCCGAACTCCAAAGTCAAATTATGAAGCCTTCTAGAACTCTTCCGGGTAATTTCTAACAACAACTTCAAAATCTAATTATGAAGCCGTTTAGAACTGGAAATCACTCCAAGGTCTAATTATGAAGCCATTGAATACCGATAACGCGCTGATATAACAAACTTCAAAGTCTAATTATGAAGTCGTTTAATACTGGCAACAACTTCAAAGTCTAATTATGAAGTCGTGTAATACTGATAATAAACTCCAAAGTCTAATTATGAAGTCGTTCCATGCTCTTCCGGGGAATCTGACAACAACTTCAAAGTCTACTTATGAAGCCGTTGAATGCTGATAACAACTCCAAAGTCTAATTATGAAGCCGTAACAGCCATTTGAGGAGAACTCTGCCGGGGAAATTTCTGACGTCAACTGCCAGATATTAACCTTGACGACGAGTAATGAATTCAGATGTCTAATCTCTGAAATCTTTCTTTTGAAATGCTGACAACAACTTCAAAGTCAAATTATGAAGCCTCGTAGCGATGATATAACAAACTTCAAAGTCTAATCATGAAGCCGTTTTGAATACTGATGACAACTCTAAAGGCTAATTATGAAGCCGTTCCATGCTGACGATAACAGCTACTCGAGAAAAACTTTGTCGAACTCCAAAGTCAAATTATGAAGTCCTCTAGAACTTTTCTGGGTAATTTATGACAACAACTTCAAAGTCTAATCATGAAGCCTTGACACCAAGTAATGACTTCAACCGTCTAATCGCTGAAATCTTCTTTTAAAATGCTGACAACAACTTCAAAGTCAAATCATGAAGCCTTGACAACAAGTAATGACTTTAACCGTCTATTTGCTGAAATCTTCTTTTAAAATGCTGACAACAACTTCAAAGTCAAATCATGAAGCCTTGACAACAAGTAATGACTTCAACCGTCTAATCGCTGAAATCTTCTTTTAAAATGCTGACAACAACTTCAAAGTCAAATCATGAAGCCTTGACAACAAGTAATGACTTCAACCGTCTAATCGCTGAAATCTTTCTTTTAAAATGCTGACAACAACTTCAAAGTCAAATCATGAAGCCTTGACAACAAGTAATGACTTCAACCATCTAATCGCTGAAATCTTCTTTTAAAATGCTGGCAACAACTTCAAAGTCAAATCATGAAGCCTTGACAACAAGTAATGACTTCAACCGTCTAATCGTTGAAATCTTCTTTAAAATGCTGACGTGACAACAATCAGAGGAAAACTCCACTGGAGAATTTTTGACAACAACTTAAAAGTCTAATTATGAAGTTGTTTAAAGAAAAACTCCACCGGGGAATAAGAGAAATTTAATCAAGCACCTCTGATGAGAGAACACCTGACAGGACGAACGTTATCATCACCTATCTCATGCCACCAATCTGAATATCTGAAAACCACCCTGAACAAGAATTCCAAATACCTGCAGGGAAGAACGCCTGAAAACAAAAAGGTAACCAACCTGGCTTATGTTTCAAATGCATATGTTTGAAAATGGCGTAATGCTCCATATAATATGGAATGCTACGTATTTGGGTAAATTGTTATGCAATGCAAATATGATGCAAATGCAGGCTCGGGCTACCGGAGAAAAGCTGGATACTGAACCGCTTCAGCAAAATAAATGCTGAAGGCAAAGCCAACTCCGCTGGGGATAACCGGGTATCACAGAATTATTCCAGCAAAATAAATGCTGAAAGGTGAACCGACTCCGCTGAGGGAAGAAACAATCCTGCTGGGGTATAGTTTAACAATCCGGAATTACGAACTCTGCTGAGGATAATCAACCTATTGGAGGAAAGACATCCTGCTGGAGAAACAGAAAAAGCCATCCTGCGCGGGGATGAACTTTTCAAACCATGGAAAACTTGGTTGTGCCCTGTGAGGACTTCATTGGGGATTACATGTACACACGAACACTACTGGGGATACACATTACTGGCTGACCGCTTGCTAGCTCGTATCCAGCTATTCTGGGGATAAAGATACGACTTCCATCCGTTGGGGAGGAATAAGATCACCTAGAGCCTACTCCTACGTTAAGGGACTCTGACTGGGGAAACACGATCCCTTGCTGAGGAAGAATGAGTCATCCTGCATGGCAAAACGTGCCGTGAAACGAACTTGCAATGGCTTGCCCCAGAATTTATAACAACCTTTGACAAACTCTGCAGTTGTGGAGAGAGACGGCCTTTTCGCCTTCAGCTTTTTCCCCAACCTGCGGGACCTTCGTCATATCCTCTTAGAAGGAAACCTGAGATCTCTGGACTCTGGTGGTTTGATATGACTGGCTTCAGCATTTCGAACCTCATGGAGGTACTTCAAGTTAATCGACTTCAGGATAAGGATAACTCTGGCGCTCTCGGGGCTATCCTGCCCCAGCCTTGTCATGACTTTGCCCCTCATGGGCTGACCTGTGGGGAGTAGTACCCTTGGCTGCGAGAGTTTCATCAAATTTCGACCTGATTGCCCCAGATTACCTGATTTCTGGATGGCTGACTCCCATGCCGCGGTCATCTGACATAGCTTGCCCCGGTTCGCCGGGATATTCTGGCGTCCTGCATTCTGTCCTGATCAAATTTTTCCATCGTGGAAACTTTCCCTGTTGTCAAGCGCTTACTCGCTAGTAAAACAAACTGTTCTGCATAACAGACATATCAAATGCAATGCATATGGAAGTTTTCAAAACCCATTCCTGTTCACTGGAAAAATTTTTATGACATAAAAGTATGAATCATTCATCAATTATCAAAATCAAGACAACGCTTTAAGAAGAATCCTTTCAAGAGTCAGTTCCGATGCGATCTTTACCAAAGTATGCTTTCGAAACAAACCTATTTCAATTAGGACTTTTAAAGGTTGTAATGTGGTCGGGTTCACGGTTTATGAAAGAAAAGATAAAGGCTCAAAATTTATTTTAACCCACCCATTCTCCTTGATGTTCTTCGATCCTACGTTTGGCTAATTCGACCTTAACGTTCTCCTTTCAAAGGTTGAGTGACAATTCAGGAAATTACACCCTTCGAAGTGACAGTCGCTCTCTTTTCGTCTTTTGGCGTCCGGAGCCACACGATTTCGTTCCTGTTTGAGGATTTTTCTTTCGCAATCCCTTTTCGCTTTTCGTTTTTTGCTTTCCCCTAACTTTTGCCTGGACTAACTCTTTAGAGTTCCTTCAATCTTGAAGGCCAGCGGGGTACCCTAATTTTTGCATAAGTCGCTTGCTTTCAAGATTCGACTTAGCAGCCTTTTCTTTTCGATTCTTTTCTTCCTCTTTTTTTTTTTTGGAACAAATCGTATGACATTGGCCCGTATGACTTGTTAAAGAGATTGCAACTGTTTCACTCCTAATCGAACAGGCTTAACCATTGTGGTTTTTTAGGTACGACCTATATAGGTGCGCTCTATTCTCGAACGAACACTCCCTTTGTAGTTTGAATGCTTGGTCAAATCAACTGACACCTACCTTGCCCCGGGTTAAGATTAAGGATTTTTCGTTTTTAGAAAGAAACTCCTACAACTAAGCTCAAAGGGGTTAACAATGGATTATCTTCCTTATATCTCCGGTGTTTGGGAATTGAAACAATGCCTGTACATCATCAACAAGTTTTTTATTCAAAAGCATACACTTGGAAGCTTGCGCTTCGTTGGATTTCGTCATCCTCCCCAGATTCCACTTAAACAAGTGTTTGAAGTAAAAGAAAAAAATAGATTGAACACTAATGGATTAATGCAAAACATGCATATTTATTTCATTATCAATGTCAATTGAAAACAACAAGCTTTACAAACGAAGTTTGCAATTAAACAGGAAAGAAACTACAAATGTAAAGAAATGACATGAAAAATGCAGATTGCCAGCTTCTAGGAACTGGGCTTTCACACTTATTTGCTGCTGAGCCAGCCATCTCCAGAGTTTACTCGTTAAGGTCAGTCTGAAAGGCTTCTGAATCTTCGTTCTCCGGGGATTCTTCCACAACATGAACTGATGTGCCTACCTGGTGGGATGAAGGAAGGTCATTAATCTGAATACCCTGAGGCGTAATCGAGAACCTGTTGGCATCCAATAGAGTCTGAACCTGGCTCTTAAGCACCTTGCAATCATTCGTTGAATGCCCCGGCGTTCCAACATGGTACTCACAGCGGGCGCTGACATCAAAACCTGGAGGATACAGCGGGATCATTGTATTAGCCTCTTTCGACACTATCAGCCCACTTTTGACCAAATCCGGCAACACCTGACTGTATAACATGGGCAGCCGAGTGAACTGCCTTTCGGGCTTCTTTGGTCTTGGTTTGGCGTGCCGTCCCTATTGATGGCGATATGACTGTTGATTTCGGAAGGGAGATGATGTCTGATGCGCGGACCCTAGGGTTTGTTGACTTTGAACGGTCAAGACATCTGGAAATTGAGCCTGAGATACCAAAGGCTCTTTTTTCTCAGATACACTCATCCTCAGGTTTAACCCCGGAATTGGCAACAGCTGCGGGCGCGGAGATTTAGAAGTCATAAATTGCAAGGCCTGCTTTGGGTCCGATGCAGTTTTGGGAATGAAAGCAGGAATGTCCATCTTTTCTATAATGCCTAGAATGAGACCCCGTGTTATACTCGTGTTGCCTGACGCGAACTTAACAGCCTTTGAATCGATCAAATCTTGAACTGCGTGCTTAAAAGCTTTGCAGTTCTCAATGTAGTGTCCGGGTGCTCCCTCATGGAAATCACAATGGGCGTTTGCATTATAGCCACGTGGTAGGGTCTGTTGCACCCTAAAATTTGCTCAACCTAATTCACTTGGTTTATGTTTCAATTGCATTAGCATTGGCATATAGAGTCATGTACATAAAGCAGGAGTGTCCATCTTTTCTATAATGCCTAGAATGAGACCCCGTGTTATACTCGTGTTGCCTGACGCGAACTTAACAGCCTTTGAATCGATCAAATCTTGAACTGCGTGCTTAAAAGCTTTGCAGTTCTCAATGTAGTGTCCGGGTGCTCCCTCATGGAAATCACAATGGGCGTTTGCATTATAGCCACGTGGTAGGGTCTGTTGCACCCTAAAATTTGCTCAACCTAATTCACTTGGTTTATGTTTCAATTGCATTAGCATTGGCATATAGAGTCATGTACATAGTCTAATCATCTGCATAGTATAGCATAGCAAGTCATTCAACAAGGGACCAATCACTATTCTCATCTCTATGAGCCTATCAAGAGGTTATTATTCAAATTCAATCTTATCCAAGTCATCAGGAAGAAATTGTAATCTAAGAAGTCAGTGGATCAAGCAGTGCATCTATCTCCTATCTGAGGGTATCTGAAGATCATCAAAGAAGTCGTGAGCTGTGAATTGAGCATGGAGGGTATATAGACATCATGGGAGGACTTAGAAAGTCATTTGGAGAAGGAGGCAAGTCATTGATATGATCACAAGAGTTGCATTTGAAGACAGTCAACTAGGGTTTCATCTAGGTCAACTCTAGGTCAACCCTAGGTCAATTGATTGATTAGAAGGAATTAAGGTCTATTGGAGAGATGTGGGGTTCATCATTTTACATGTAAATAAGGATATGGTGATGTGCCAAGAAGAAATCAAGAGAAATCAAGGAGAAGAGGAGATTCTAAATTAGGGTTTCTGTGTAAAATCCCCTAGTTTAGGTCAAACTTCCAAGCAAGATAAGTCAAAATGAAAGCTTCAAATGGATCCTTGGCCAACATGAAATTTGTAGAGGATCTCAAGACCTTTAATTTTAGTGGTGGAAGACATCAATGAGATTTATAGAACTCAAGTTATGGTCCTTGCAAGTTACAGGTCATCTGAGGTATCTGAAATTTTGTCTGTGAAAGTTACTTGACTTCCAAGCAACGTTTACCCCTCAAGGCGATTTCAAATGAATTTCTGGTCAACATAAGAGTTGTTCCTCATTGTCTTAGCTTTCTATAATGGTATGGTATGCCTTCATATGATTTGTGGAACTCTACTTATGGTCTTGGCAAGCAAAGGGTATTTTGGTCATCTGAGAATTACAGGTCATTTCAAGCCTATGCCCAAAACGCATACAAGGAAGCTTCAAATGGAAAAATTCACAACATCAAACTTGCTCCAAATGACATTTTGAGTCTAGAAAAGTGACCATGAAAGTTTGGAAAGGCTCATAGCTCAAGGTTTCAAAATTGGTGAATTTAATGAATAAAAAATGACTTAAAATTGAGATTTTTCATAATTTGGCCAAATGGGATGAAATTATAGGTCATTTTGATTGGAAAAAATGTTTTAAGAACATTGGAAAAAGTGGATTTTTGAGTTTGGTTCAAGATTTGAAAGTTATGCTTGGTTACTTACAAAAGAAGTTACATAATCCAAATCCAAGGGAAAGTGTGCATGGGAAGTTTCTACAAGGATCTAGAGGTTTCTAATTCCATCTATATATTGAATTGAATAGCTTCATGCCATGGTTGGTGATTCATTTTGTGCATGATACCAAGTTTCACTTCAATCTTCCATTTTTGCAAAAGCATCTCAAACTTCATCAAATCTCCATCAATTTCCAAATTTCTTGATCTGATCATCATCAACATCTTTCATAGATCACAATTCCATCAGAATTTGGTTGAATTGGAGAAGAACTCGTGCTGTTCCATTTCATCATCCAAGGAGCAAGAACTTTGTGATTGCAAGATTCAAGGCATTGGAGCAAGATCTTTTGCATACAGAACTCAAGAGCAAGCTTATTGATTAATTTCCAATCATTGCAAGCATCAGATCCAAGGATTTCTATACCTGTTTTCATCATTTACACCAGGTTGGTAATCCATTCGAATTGCTTGAATTAGTTAGCATGTTAGAGAATTCTAGGGTTAGAACTGTTAGGATAGGTTAGATGATGGATTTCACAAAGTTTGAGGAAGTTTCATGAGGTTTGCCATTGGTGCACCAAAGTTGTTAGGGTTTAGAACTCATAGTTTATGGCGCTATAATCTTAGGTTTGTAGCTTAATTTGATCATCATGAAGTGTAGATCATGTTAGGGTAGAAGTTAGCAAGAATTGAGATGGTTGATAGCAGGTGAAAATGGTGGAATCAGAACCTTCTACTCGGGTTTGATTATTGAGTGTGTTTTAGAAGGAACTAATGGTATGGCTGTGTAGAGGGGAAGAAGTAGAGCAACTTTGCTCTTTGCATCGTGTGAATTCATTGAGGTTTGAGGGAGAACAGAATGGTTGAAGGTGCGTGCATGGAGGTGATTTCTGAAAACCCTAGGGTTTGTCCAAGGTTGAAGATGAAGGAGAGCCACACGATTAAGGGTTTGACCTTGACTTGGGATGTGATCTGATGGTCACGATTTAAAATGAAACTTGGAGGGAGATTACACAGCCAAACGCTGCGTTTCATTAAACCCTCAGATTGGGCTTCATAATCCTTTGCTAACCCCACCCCCAAATGCAAGCCCAAAACCAATTTCAACTAAAAATCTTGCTATATGCACCGTTTCGTGTTTTTTTATTTTTTGATGAAGTTTTCTGAGTGACTGGGCCCAGACGCACATTGCTAGGCGCGCCCCCCAGTCTGGGCCCATCTCTTATTTCAACTGATTTTAAATGCTTTCTGCACCCCTCAGCCAATTTAGTTCAATTTAATTTCTTCCATTTTATTTTAATTCTTTGAAAATTCACAACAAATAGAAAAATGCTCATTTTTAATTGGTTGTTTTTGCATATTTCTCATATTTTGGTTAAGAAAATTATCATTCAAAAAAATTGGTATTTCATTTTATTTTCATATTTTTAGTATATTTTTCTTTTAAATAGGATTAAATAGTGGTTTAATTTGATGCATGATATTGTTAATTTTGGTTTGGTTAGATGCTTTTATATTTTTGATCCATTCTTTTTAGGTTGATTAGCTTAGACCTTTAGCTTGTATATAAAATTTAATTCATGATTTTAGGATTAATTTTTAGGTGATTTGTTTAGGTGTGATTAGTGTGATCAAAATTAGGGTTTAGGAGATAACATAGGTGAATTAGATCATTTCCCTTAGGAGTTGTAGATTGAATCTTTGGGGTATGGGACTATAGGGATTATGGGTAGCTAATAGATCCCTTAGAAATTGCTAGGTTTCCCCTATTCTATTATCACTATCAGTATACTGCTTATATTTGTTTGACTGTGTGGTGTGCCCTCTCTAGGGTTATTATTTTGTCTGTGTGGGGTATTGGGTTTGCTTGGGGATTGGGAGAGCTGAAGACTTGTGAAGATGAAGACCATTGGAGATTAAGAGGATGAAGACCAACTTCCAGAGTTGATGAGGAGAATCCCTTGCTGGCAGCTGTTGAGGAGTGTAGGGTTTAGGAGCTAGGCAGAGCTCTAGAATAGAGAACTTGATTCACAAACATGGAAGGTTTTGTCTGCCTCCATTCTTTCTCTATGATTCAAAGTCTCTTTCAAATATCCACCTCCTTCCTTTGGAAGGATTAGTGAATGTATTTGAAAGATAGAACTTTTGAGAGAAAATTGTCTGTATAATGTTAACAGTTAATGAGCCACCCTTGGTAGGCAGTTTACTGTTTAACATTCATTTCATCTGGTTGACTGATATTCATCTTGGGGATTGAGACTTGAAGAAAAGCCATTGAAGACTGATGACAGAGACCTTGCTTAAAGGCTGTGGAGATGAAGACTGAGGCTTGCCTGAAGCTTGTAGCTATTTGGAGATGACTTGCAGACAGATGTTGATGCAGAGCTGCTATTGCTGTTTATTTTGTGCTGTTTATATTTCTTGATGTATTGATTGGTTTTCCCTGACTGTATTGTTTGTTGTTAACCCTGTTAGGTTGAAAGTGAATTCTGTTCACTTTTGCCTATTGTTTTCTAGGTTCGAGGTTGAGTGGGACTCCCTTGCCTCGCTTGTATTGCTGCATCCATGCATTTTACTGCTTTATTGTATATATCTGTTGTTTCTGTTTCCGTCTATTCCCTTAGGATCTCTGTTTCTCTCTATGAAAGAGAGGAACATGATAGACATTAGGTCTTAACCCATGCATGATAACATTAGGTTAGTCTAATTCCCCTCGCAACTGTAGGTTAGAGTTCTGTCTCTTCTTTCTCAAAAAAAAACAAACAGAAAAACACAATAAGATTTCAAACACAATAAAAGACATTTCTTCCGTAAAAGAATGTGAACTCATCAAAACGTCATTTTTGTCCGCTTGGACCTGTAATCAGAAAAACCCTTTTTCAGAAGGAATAAAAACAATCAAGACAGACTTGTGTCGTACGTGGCCCGAACTACGTTTGCTCTGATATTTCACGCTGTGCGGAAGTACGTAGGCATAGGATGTGATGTCCTAGCGAGCAACCTTCCCCTCCTTTCCCGTAGGTAGGCGAACTACGTTGACTCTGATTTCTCGTTTCAGACGGGAATACG
The DNA here is from genome assembly GCA_963859935.3 of Lathyrus sativus. Taxonomy (NCBI): domain Eukaryota; kingdom Viridiplantae; phylum Streptophyta; class Magnoliopsida; order Fabales; family Fabaceae; genus Lathyrus; species Lathyrus sativus. The sequence continues at coordinate 62,154,909 of OZ012736.1, forward strand.
TAGGCATAAAGTGCGATACTTTGCCGAGTCCCTTTCTTTCTTTTTAACCCTTAACCCTTAGTTTAGATAGAATAACAATCCATACCCGAAAACAAGCGTGGATCCCGTCGAGTACGACGAACGTGAGGGGTGCTAATACCTTCCCCTTGCGTAACCGACTCCCGAATCCAGGTTTTGGTTGCGATGACCATACCTTTCCCGTCTTTGCGGTAGGTTTACTCTGAGCGTTTCCTTTCCCTCTTGTGGGATAAATAACGCACGGTGGCGACTCTTCTGTTCAGCCGGCGCCGATTTTCGCAGTAGCGACAGGGTCCCAGTTAGTGGATGTAACTTCCATGATTCGACGAACCGAAGCTGAAGTAAGACTGGCAGCAACTGAGCGTAAGCCATGGGGATCGGGTCGAAAGTTCTGTTAGCTGATTTTACCTTCTGAGCGTTCCCCCTCTTAGTCACATGATTATCCCCAGAAGCAATACGTTGAAGAGAAAAATTCAAAGCTCTTTGTCGCCTATTAGACATCTGAGGCTTATCAACCCTTGGCACAGGTTGCACAGGCACAGGTTCCACAGGCCCGAGTGGATTAAGCATCATTGCTGCGGCTTCAGGTAGCTGATCATCTTCCTTCCTGAGCACATCCTTTAACACCTCCATGATCAAGCCCACCTGGGTCTTTAGCTGATTATTTTCCTCTTTGAGTGCCTTCTGCTCCATGAGCAACTCTTGCATGTTCCCCATAACTCGCCTCATCTGGCCTCGGACCTAACTCAGCTCTACTCGTACCTGTTCCATAGCCTTGTGGGGATTTCTGTAATCTTCCTGGTCGGATCCTGAGATAACCTGCATCAACAGCAGGTTAGGGAAACAACTCAAGGTACCTGCTATGTCAATGATTTATGCAAATGCAAATGTGTATCTGTGTGATAGGGAGATTTTTCCCCCGATTAGAGTGTCAGAGTGCCAGTTCTGATAATAAGAAGTCCGGATCTAGTCACTGGAATAACATTTCATATATAGATAAGGCCCAACGGCAGCAGTACAAAGTCAATGAATACATGGGGTATCAATAGCATGACCTCGACCAACAAGCCTGGTGATGGTCAGCCTACAGCAAAGATCATAAAAAATACAAAGAGTTACAAAGATAATCAAGTGCGACAGCGGGCACGAAACTCCTCTAGAAACTCTTTTGTCTTGGGGTGATCAGGATGAGTGAGTAACCCTTCAACAAGCAACTCTCTCTGCATAATAGTGCACTGAAGACCTTCAACAGAATCTTCCCATGCTCCCTGGCCAAAGCAATCTTCTAACTTTTGCTTCTTAGACTCGAACCTCTGCTTGCGATCTTTCAGGTTAGCGATAGCTTTGTTCAGAATGTCTTCAGTGGCATATCTACGAGCAGTTTCCTCATCAAACTTCTTCTCACTAGCCTTCACCTGAGCCTTCAATTTGGAGATATGCTGTTTCAGTTTGTCCTCCCTCTCTTTGTTATTGGCTATAGTAGCATTCCACTGCTGATTAAACTTGGATATTCTCCGGTATGCTTCATCCAAGTGATCCTTCTTGGTGGCCAATACATCGTTGACAGATTTGAAGTCCAGACCCAAACGCTCACGATTATCTATCTGCTTGGTCAAGTCCGTACCTAACCTGTTCACCAACTCTGTCTGCTTCTTGAAGGAGTGGACGGCTTCGCTTCTCTCGCTTCTGACCTGAGCCAACTCTTTCTCTAATTCTTCATTGGCCTTTTTCAGCTCTTCTCTCTCAGCTAACACCTGATTATACTGCTGAATAGGCACGATAATAGGCTCTTCAACCACTGGAGGGCACTCCTGCTTAACAGGTGGAAAAGGCATCCCTATGGTCTCTGCTCTGGTCTTGATTGAAGTCATGTAAGGAGAATAAGCTTGGCTATTAATATTACCCAACAATGACTTCCCTCGTCTACTGATATCGTTCCAGGCATGCTAAAGCTTAGATAACATATCCCACTCTAGAAGACCAGTGAGGTACAGAGATTCCTGCAACTCTTCATCCTTTGGCGGAGCTCTCAAAGTATATGCAAACTGTCTGACAAGTAGAGATGGATTATAGTTGATACAACCCTTTCTTCCAATCAAAGGCACATTTGGAAACCCACGGCAGCTGAATATAACCTCAGTACCCAACATATCTCTATCAAACCAAACAACACTCTCCGCTGATAAACCCATCAATCGCTCAGACCACTCAGTTGTGGCTGCAGATGAAGCAAAGAGACCCTTCTTGGGTAGGTGACTATCACACCATCTGCAGAGTAAGGGCACACAACATGACACATTCTTACCCCTTCTATTTTTGTTCTTGTAATGGACGGGATGATACACATCGCCAATCAAGGTAGGAACTGGATTCCCTGATGCAAAGATATGAAAGGCATCCAAGTCTACAAAATCAGGCATGTTAGGAAACAAAATGATGCCATATATGCAGAAAGCAAGAATGGCGTTGAATGCAATCCAATAACCGTCTTTGGCACACTGTTGGGCTTTCCCAACTAAGAACTGCAGAGAAAATCCAGGAACCCCATTCCAACTAGACAAGATCAACTCAGAGGCATCCAGATGAAGAGAAAGAGCTAGATTAGCCAGATTAGGCATAGCATCCATATGAACAAATGGCATCTGACTCTTGATAGGAACACCCAATAACTCAGCATACTCCTCTAATGTAGGTGAAAGAATGAAGTCCGGGAAAGTGAAGCATCTCAAAGGAGGATCATAGAACTGCAGCAAGGCATACAACCCATTCAACTCATACACAGAAGGTTTACGGACCAAACTGAGCAGCTTCCCATAAGATTTTCTGAATTCACCTCTCACAGTATCATCTGCCAAAGCAATCAAACTGGACAGTAAAGAAACCTCTAGAGTAGGGAGCTTGTAGGCCACATTCTTCCTCAGAGAACCCATAATTGCACAATAGAAGGCAAGAAAACCGGAACCGGGGGATAATCTACCTGTAACACAGACACACGTTAATGATATGCAAATGAGTATGCAAAATGCAAAATGCAAACATGCAACAGGGGATCAAGATGGTGCTGAGGAGATCAAAGCTCTGATCCAACACAATCACAACTGCTCTGATAGCACAACCCTGAAGAGGACCAATAAATATGCACTGTCAAGAACAACCACATCTCTGACGATAAGAACCCCTGAACCCAACAATACTGATTCACTGTCAAGAAAACCAGGTAGTCTGAAGGTTAAAGTTTCCTGCAATAACCCGACCCCGCTCACAGGTATGGACCTAATCACAGACAAGGTATGGCATCCTATGCGTTTCCCAGCATCACAAACTTTCAAGAGCGATGATACGATACCCAAAAGGTGTGGCATCATCATCTCTTGAAGTGGCCTCACTCTACTGAGTCACAAATGATCGGTCCCCAAAGTCGACAATCCTCCAAACCAACAACCCCTCAAGCCCAAAGGGCCGGAAAAGAAGTCAACCAGGAGAACCTCGTCTGACCGTGGATTTCATGAGACACTAGTGCCTGCAAAGCAAACACACGCCCACTAATTTCCACAACTAATGCTAAGTACACTCAAGCCTGGGTCTGGCTTCTCGCTCATCAGAACCCCTTCCCACAACAGCACAATAATAATATCCACTGAAAATAAAATGCGGAAAGTAAAATGCGATAAATAAAACCCGACAAGTAAACACACAAGCGCTAGGATTGACTCGCATAGGGAACCAGCGTCCCCAGCAGAGTCGCCAGCTGTCGCTACTGCGAAAAACGAGGCCGACAAGACAGAAGAGTCGCCACCTTTCGTTATTTATCCCTTAGAGCGGGAAAGGAAACGATCGGAAAAAACCTGACAAAAAGGTATAAGACAAGGTCATCGCAACCATTGTTTGGATTCGGGAGTCGGTTACGCAAGGGGAAGGTATTAACACCCCTCACGTCCATCGTACTCGATGGGATCCATGCTTAATGTGTTTATCTGATGGGTTTGTTTACAGCTATCTACACTAGAGGTCTGGTCTGAAAAGAAAAGAAAATGACTCGGCAAAGCGTCGCACTTTATGCCTACGTATTCCCGTCTAGAACGAGAAATCAGAGTCAACGTAGTTCGCCTAACTACGGGGGAAAGGTTGCTCGCCGAGATATCGCATCTCGTGTCTACGTACTTTCACACGGCGCGAAAGATCAGAGCAAACGTAGTTCGGAACACGAGAGACACAGGTTTGTCTTTTTTATCCGAGTAGGGTTAACAGACGGTTCCAGCAGTTTGGTGTATGCAGCTCGACCATTGGAGACTTAGGTGTGGAGGCAAATTGCCACACATCACACGAGTCTGCAAGACATTGTTCAATACAGGTTTCGATGATGACAAATTACAACCTTGGATGGATTGGAAATTATAAACTCCAGATCTACTAAACAAATGCAACGTATCAACTACCATATCCTTTTATACTTGTCTTAAAACTGTTGTAATAAATATACTATGTGTAGATAAAATGAAATCATGACCAGAGGCATGAAAAACCACAAAAAGATCAATTTTTGCAGGTTTGCAGGGCATGAGTCGACCATAGGGTCGGCGCAAGCATCAGAGCATTTTTCCACTGGTCAGCGCATGAAGGCAATGAGTCGACCATAGGGTCGGCGCATGAAGGAAATATTTTCCAACGGGTTAGCGCATAAAGGCACGAGTCGACCATAGGGTCGGCGTATGAAGGAAATATTTTTCAACGGGTCAGCGCACGCCGACTGTATGGTCGACGCATACTAATACATTTTCCAGATTTCCAAAAACGCAGGCCATGCGTCGACGCACAGACCTGCTGCGGTCGACCGTTAGCGTGGAAATCCAGTTTTTAAATGATTCCCTCTACTATTTGAAATACTGTTATGTCTTTAGTTGTTTTGGTACTATATATACAAGTTTAACCACTTATGTCACATTAACATTTGAAAAAATTGATTCATGTGTTCAAGAATAAGAAAGAGTGAAATAGGTGTCCAAGATTCATCATCTTCATCTTCAACATCTCACAACACATCAATTACACACAACCACTTTTGAAGTGCATTGTGAGTGATTAAAGGTGATAAGGTTCGAAGCTTAGATCGGGTAATCTAGTTCGGGTTGAAGCTTGTAACAGGTTCTTTCTTGAATAAAACCGTTAGGGTTTTACCCTCCAAGATTGGTTTGAATTTAGGGGGTTTTTGGACGAGATTCTTCATCAAGGGTCAACTGAGCGAAGGTAATTGTGAAGAGGTGTTCTTCAACAGTCTAGTAGCGGATTCAGTGATATTGAAGGGAAGATCTCGAGTTCGATTTGTTGCTGTTGAGATCAGCCGGAGCCGAAGGTTTGAACAACAACGGGTTATTCAATAAGGTGGCTGGAATCGGAGGTCCATCAAGAATGATCGGAGGACTTGATTCATCTTGAATCAAGGGGCAAGGAGTGAAAGCAACATTCAACATATTGAGATTTCTGTTGTATATTTGCTGCTCAATCCTTGTATAAACTGTTACATTAAACAGGTGATATCTATAAAATCTATCTCAATTCTAGTTTTAGAATTGAGGGCAGACGTACCCCGAAGCGAGGACGACGGGGGAACTGCCTCACCAAATACTTGTCTTCTCTATTTTTCAGCATTTACGTTATAGCTCAAAAATAAGTGATTTTTGTATAAGCACTATTGTCAAACTGTGATATCAATTGAGTAAGAGGTTAAAACTCTGTTTTTGACTCCAAAGTACAATAAGACATTGTACTAGGCTAGTTGGAATCACTTACTCAACATAAACATCACTTGGAGTGTTTTGCACACCAAGTGTTTGACAAATTGCCTAAACCAAAATTATCTTACTTGTGTATCTAGTTTTGGTTTGCTCTTTAAATCATTGGAACTAGGAATCCTAACAAGTGAGTTAGATCATTGATAAGTGTGATTAGTGTTGTGATTCTATTTTCCATAATTTCATTAATCCAAAGGCTTACGCATATCCGGTTTTCCAATAATCGTTCGTTTTAGACTATATTTTCCTCGGCCGCTTCCGCACTTAAAAACAAATTTTCAAAACCAATTTTTAATTGGTAGCGCCGACTCAAATTTTGATTGGGATCTATTAAACCCCCCCTTCTAGATCTGTGCCATAGTCTAACAAGTGGTATCTAGAGCTTCGGTTACTCGGTGCTTCAAATACAACATTGATAGAAAATGGCTAACGAACCAAAAAGGGCGTACAATAGAGCTCCTGTTTTCAACGGTGAAAATTATAGTTATTGGAAAGACTGTATGCGGGTGCACATAAACTCCATAGACAGAAAAATATGGAACATTATCCTCAATGGTCCAATAGAAATTACTACGACCAATGCAGATAATGTAGTTGTGCCAAAGCCCAAAGCACAATGGACCGATGACGATGAGAAAAAATACAATTATGATTGGAAAGCCAAAAATATCTTAATCTCCTCATTAGGTGTAGATGAATACTATCGTGTATCCCATTGTCCTATTGCTAAGGCCATGTGGGATTCACTACAAATCGCCCATGAGGGGACGAACGATGTTAAGTTGGCTAAAATCAACACATTAACACAAGAGTTTGATCTCTTTTTCATGGAGCAAGGGGAAACCATTGCTGACATGCAAAAGAGATTCACTCATCTCATCAAACGTTTACATTCACTAGGAAGGCCTATTTCCAATGATGTTGCTACTAATAAGATCTTAAGATGTCTTAATAGGGAATGGCAGCCAAAAGTGACCGCCATCAAAGAAGCACATGATCTTACCTTATTAGACTTGACAACATTGTTTGGCAAACTACAAGAGCATGAGCAGGTACTCTTGAGCCTAGACCAACGCGAAAAGATGGAAAAGAAAGACAAACCAAAGGTGAGTGAAAAGTAATCGATAGCTCTCAAGACTTCCTCCTTGAAGTCTCAAGCAAAAGAGAAAAGTGATTATTCCTCAAGCGACTAAGAAGAAGAGGACAAGAGCGAAGATATGGGGTTGTTCGTTAAACGGTATAACTATTACGTGAGAAAGAATGGCATCCAACATTCCGAGAAGAACTTGGTAAACTTCCGGAAACAATCGAGGTACTCCAAAGATGATGACACAAAAGGTAAAAAGACTAGAGGGACGTGCTACAAGTGTGGAAAGCCCGGTCACTACAAACCGGACTGTCCGATGAACAAAAAGGGAAAGGAAAAGGAATCATCAAAGTTACACAAGAAATCATCAAAGCCTAGGAGAGCGTACATAGCTTGGGAAAGCGACAGCGACTCTTCCTCCTCTGATGAAAGCTCTAGTGATGAAAAAGAGTCCGTGAATCTATGCCTCTTCACTCATCAGAAAAATAAGAAAAAGCAGGTACGTCACTCTAAATATGATAAGTCCTCAAATATGTCGCATTCAGAATTACAAACCACATTTAATGCTTTACACAATGAAGCAACTGAAGAATTCAAGAAACTTGCCTCTAATAAAAGAATTTTTACGTACTTAGAGCACAAAGTTAAAGAGTCTGAAAAGAAACTAGAGGACCTTAAGGCTTCCATTATGGAAGGTAATAAATCGGATTGTAAGGACAATAGAAATCCTTTCGACTTTGGGTGTGATACTTGTCATATTTGGCAAAGTGAGGTTAGAAGCCTTAAGGCCAAATTAAACAAGGCACTTGAGCCTAAAATTACATTTGCTATTGATAAAAGGGATTTTAGAAAAAGTATGATAAACCCATATCAAAAATATGCATATGTAATTAGGGATCAAGCAAGTAAAAGTGATTCTAAAGTCGATTTTGCATGCTTATATTGTTGCAAGAAAGGCCACTCCATTGGTAAATGCCGATTTAGGAGATTTCTTGTTCCTAAAGGCATCTACCAATGGTTGCCCAAACGCAACCATTTTGTCGCTAACCTATTAGGACCCAATATGCCATTGGGTACCTCCTTTTGCTAATTATGTTTTGATAGGTGAAATGTGTCGAGACCACCGAGAGAAGATGGGTTCTTGACAGTGGGTGCTCAAGACACATGTCAGAAGACATATCCTTATTCATAGACTTCGTGGCTAAGAAGAAAGGGTATGTAACTTATGGTGATAACAACCGTGGAGCAATACTAGGTAAAGGCAGTTTAGGTAATCCCTCCTCTACTACGATTTCCAACGTGTTGCTTGTCGAAAACCTTAAACATAATCTGCTTAGCATTAGCCAATTATGCGAAAAAGGATACAATGTATCTTTTTCAAAACATTGTTGCAAAATTGTGCATGAAAATGATAAGAAGAATATGTTCAATGGTTTTAGAGTAAACAACGTATATATGCTTGACTTAAATGAAGTATCATTAACAAGCGACAAATGCCTCATAACTATGAGTGAAGACTCATGGCTATGGCATAGGCGTTTAGCGCATGTTAACTTTGACTTACTCAATAAGAGACCTAGTCTTAGGACTTCCCAAAATAAAGTTCACCAAGGATCACCTTTGTGATGCTTGTCAAAAAGGGAAGCAAACGAGGATCTCATTTAAATCCAAAAAGATAGTTTCAACAACGAGACCTCTTGAACTTCTTCATATGGACTTGTTTGGGCCGTCTAGGATTAAAAGTCTAGGAGGAAACTATTACGGGTTCGTAATAGTGGACGACTTTTCTAGGTTTTGTTGGACCATCCTTTTAGTAAGTAAGAGTGATACATTTGCCGCTTTTGAAAAGTTTGCTAAGCTTTCCCAAAATAAGTTAAATACAAACATAGTGTCAATTAGAAGCGACCATGGATGTGAGTTTGAAAATCACTTATTTGAAGAATATGGCGGTAACCATGGTATAAATCATAACTTCTCCGCTCCACGCACACCTCAACAAAACGGGGTTGTGGAGCGTAAAAACTGAATTTTAGAAGAATTGGGAAGAACAATGATTAACGAAAGTGGTTTACCGAAATATTTTTGGGCCGGCGCCATTAGTAAGGCGTGTTATGTTTTGAATAGGGTGCTTATTCGCCCCATTCTAAATAAAACACCGTATGAGCTTTTAAAAGGGCGAAAGCCAAATGTTTCTCACTTGCATGTGTTTGGCTGCAAATGTTTTGTATTAAACAATGAAAAGGAAAACTTGGGCAAATTCGATTCCAAGGCCAATGAAGGTATGTTCCTCGGATACTCTAAATTGAGTAAAGCATATAGAATATATAATAAACGATTGCTTGCTGTAGAAGAGTCTGTGCATGTTACTTTTGATGAGTCTTATCCAAGAAATGTCGGAAAGGATAGTGTTGTTCATGGTGCAGGTACATCTACAGAAGACATACTCAAAGGTGGCGAGACGGGGATTGATCAACCTAACGAAGCCAAAGATGAGGAGGATAAAGATGCACACCATGATGTAACTGAGGAAGTTCATCCGCCTTCAAATGATGATTTCCCTCAAGCTTGGAAGTCTTCCAAAGACCATCCAATTTAAAACATTCTCGGAGACATCACAAAGGGTGTAACAACTCGATCGAAGCTAAGTAATTTCTGTTATCACTTCGCATTCGTTTCACAAATGGAACCTAAAAACCCTAAGGAAGCCCTACTCGATGAACACTGGTTTTTGTCAATGCAGGAGGAACTGAATCAGTTCACTAGAAATGAGGTTTGGGACTTTGTCCCTCCTCCGCGAGGTCATCGAGTAATCGGCACCCGATGGGTGTTTAGAAATAAATTGGACGAAAACGGAGTAATAACTCGCAACAAGGCGCGGTTAGTCGCGCAAGGGTATAGCCAAGAGGAAGGCATCGAATATGAGGAAACTTATGCGCCGGTTGCCCGACTCGAGGCTATACGCCTTTTACTTGCTTTCGCTTGTGCGAAGGATTTTAAGTTATTTCAAATGGACGTCAAGAGTGCGTTCCTTAACGGGTTCATAAATGAAGAAGTCTATGTTGCTCAACCTCCTGGTTTTGAGTCTCATGAGTATCCTGATCATGTCTACAAACTGAAAAGAGCTTTATACGGTCTCAAACAAGCTTCTAAAGCTTGGTATAAGAGACTAAGCAAATTTTTACTTGATCAAGGCTACTCAAGAGGAAAGGTTGACACTACTCTCTTCATTAAACGTCAAGGAAAGCACTTAATTCTTGTAAAAATTTATGTTGACGATATCATATTTGGATCCACTAACATGAGTCTCGTAAGAGAGTTTTCTGAGCTTATGCAGGGTGAATTCGAGATGAGTATGATGGGTGAACTCACATACTTTCTCGGTTTGCAAATCAAGCAACTGAAAGAAGGAACATTCGTGAGCCAAACAAAATATTGCTTGGAGCTTCTCAAGAGATTTGACATGTGATGCGTGTTTTTCGCAAGTGTACGAATCACGTCAAAGTAATATAAAAGATTATCGAATCCACAGAGACCAAGTGTCAATCTATCGTACCTGTTGTTATGGTGTTTATCTAAGGCAACTATTTTTAAGGGTTTTAGTAAGGGTGCAATGGTAAATAAAATTATAATTTTAAATAATAAATAAAAGACAGGCTCGAATGTAATTCACGTAATCAATGATAATCCAGTACTTGTTAATGGAACTACTTATGGGCAATGTTTTCTCCTTTGAAAAGAACTAATTTAACAGGAACTGTCGCTTTCGCGTATTCAGAACCGAGTTGTACTCTCTAATCAACCCCTCCTATTGTCACGGATAAAAAGGTGCGTACTGCGTTAGAGTAGTAAACCTATTTTTAAGAAATATAGTTTCTTAACAAAGTTGAAAAGTATTTTAACCTGGACTTCTTAGCAAAAAGAGGTTCTTATGAACCAGACTCTAAATCTCATAACGCGTCCGAAAATCGTTTTAAAATCTCTTTTCTTTTTAATCTAAAAACTCCTAATGAACTATACAAAGCGCTTTTGGCTGTTTTTGAAATAGTTAAAAACAATTACTTGAATTGAAAGATAAAATAGCCCTTAGGTGTTTCCACGAACAATTATACTGATTACTGGTTTAATTACGATCCTTACATTCTAACCTTTATGGGATTAGTTAGACATGATAAAGTAAATATTCTTTTTATAGTTTTTCATATGAGTAATTTAAAGCGAGTGCGGGAAGTAAACAAAGTAAATGTGCGAGTGCGGGAAGTAAACAAAGTAAATGTGCGAGTGCGGGAAATAAACAAAGTAAATGTGCGAGTGCGGGAAATAAACAAAGTAAATGTGCGAGTGCGGGAAATAAACAAAGTAAAGTGCGAGAAAATAAATAAAATTAAAGCAATGCGGAAAAATAAAATACTAACTGGAATTAAAATGGCGGCAGGATTAACTTCCTCCAGAGTGCTCCAAAACTCGAACCACAGACAGATTACAGACTCGATCACTCGATTGCAGAGGCACCCCGATGTGGAATGGCAACTGCTTTATAACTGATATATGCCTAGAGAATTCTAATTCTGGATGAAGAAAAACGAAAATCTAAGGTCCTATTTATAGGAGAAACTGAAAGCGCGAAATGACCGGGACGCCCCTCCACTAAAAAGTGGAGGTTGTGGATTTTTGCCTTGTGGCGCCCGCCACAAGGTCATGGCGCCCGCCATGGTCCCTACAGGGGATGATGGAGTGGGGATCGTGGGTCTTGGAGGTTGAGGAGTGGTCTTGAGACGTGGCCACGTCATGGCTAACCCCATGGCGCCCGCCACAGTGGGTGCCGTAAGTGCAAAATGCTGAATTTCTAGGTTTTCGTCCGTTTTCACTCCTTTTTCGCTCCTTTTCCCGATTCAAGCTCCGATTATTATAAAAACCTGAAAACATAAGAAAACAAAGCAATAACAAAGCAAAACAACAATAAAAGCTAAGAATGCATGCGAAATCGGAGTCAGAAATACGGTGAATTTTAGTGTGATCAAATTCTCCCACACTTAAACCTTTGCTTGTCCTCAAGCAAACATTAAAGCTTAAGAAAATATGGTGTCAACACTTGTCTTTGGGCTAAAGGGATTCTAAGTTCAAGTCAGGATGCAGTGACAGATACTAACTAAGTGAACCAAGGGTACCATAGTAACACAAACACAAACTTCAATCCTATATTAACCACTCCATGTCATCCCACGATACCTAGGCCTATCTTCTCATCTTTTTGTGTCCTTTTCATTCAGGCGCAATCACATTAAGCCCGTTATCCGTACATGCTTCATAGTAGAGTGACCGGTTAGTGATTCTGATCCATAACATAAGGTTTCTGGCACATAAGCATGTGTAAACCTGTTTTTATTTCGCCTAAATGTAGCTGCGGGGGATCGGATCGTAATCCGCCCTACCAAGTTCAGTGCCAGATACCTCTGAACCAACTAACAATAGGTGACTTGCAATTTTTTTTCTTTTTGTGGCAAAATTTTCTTCTTCTCTTTTTTCGGTTTAAATGACTTTGTGAGGGTCACCTATACCAGAGTTTGCCTTTTTTTTTCTTTTTTATTAGCACTGGATCATTCACTTATATTCATCGGCCCCCTACGTAGAGTATGCTTAGGCCGGAGCTGACTGCTAAAATAAACTACTTAGGACAATTTTTTGAATGATAGTAAAGGCCATGGTGGTGGGGTTTAGGAGTGATTCCTATATTCAAGAGGTCTATGGTGCTAAAATGGTTCTGATGTTTCAAAAAGTTGACCTAAGTCACCACATCCTAATCTAAACCTGTCTCAAAGCCCAAAAAACATGTGAAACAACATTGTTTTCTTTTTAAAAATTTTCTGGTAAGGCTAAGGAAATGGGAAAAAATGAAGATGAACTAAAAAGACACTATACTGGTGACTCGTCAGACTCATGCATTATCTAAGAAAAATAAATTACTGAAAAGGGAAATAACTGAAAGGAAATTAACTAAAAAAGGGAAATAACAGAAAGCAATAAAATCCCCTCCCGCACTTGAATCGAACATTGTCCCCAATGTTTCGAAATAAGATAAGGGGGGTAACCTGGAAAAAGACTACTGAGGAGGGGCACTGGTGCCTTCGCCGTCCTGATGTGATGGTCTGGAACGACGGGATCTACTACGATGCTGGTCCCTCCGGTCGAGTCGTGCTGATAAAGCAGCCTGAGCACTCCGGACCTCTCGAAGGTTACCCAAGATGGAACCCTGAGTAGCCTCTACAAGCTGGTAGTGTCGGCTGTTGAACTCTCTCTGATGGTTCTGCTCTAATGAAATATCGTTCAAGGTACGGCAAACGTTGCTATAAGCACGATCCGAAACCAATCGCGATTGTTGCATGAAGCTCATATTGTTCGTCAGCTGCTGTGAAATAGTAGAGAGAAGGCCATCACGCCTTTCTTCTCTAGCTGTCATATCACGCCACATCTCCTCGGTGACAAAGAATCCAGGAGCAGTACCTGCAACAGGGTTAGAGGAAGATGGTGCAGTGTGTGACTGTGAAGGACGATGGGGGGACATGTGAGGGATGGGAGACTGCTCTCTCCAATCATACTCATCATCAGTGTCATGTGCCTCCCCATCGGGAATATTAGGAGGAAGTGGACCCAAAACACGTGGAGCATTAAGATCATAGGTCCAGTTCCTTTCATCACGTACATCAGTACGTCTACTGCATGGTAAAGCAACAGATGGGATAGCTACCCCATGAACCATCAACTCATAACCACCTTCTCTCCTTGTTCGGCACAATTTCATGTCTTTCAGAAATTTTAAATTAATTGTGCGAGGAGGTAGTGGTTCAAGTGTAGCTATCTCATCATTCAGGCCAAGAGCCCGAGCAATAGACGTAACAAGCCCTCCAAAAACAATCGGTCCTGTTTTATTAGTAAATAAAGTCATGTGGGCAAGCATAAACGGGACCGGATTGATGTGGGTTCTAGTGAGGCATCCTTGCAAAAATAGGAGTTCACGAGCATTAACCTTGTTTGGACTTTCCCGGCCAAAAATAGTACATGCCAAAAGAAGTCTAAAAACTCTTATGGCCGGGTTGTGAATGGTCGACGCAAGTATCCCTTCAAAAGAATTAATTGAAGTACTTGAAAGCCTTAGCCAGAAGGTAAATACCTCGGCCGACCATTCAGCATCCAAAGGTGCCTCACAAATCGAACCTTCCCTATGAGGGATTCCTAACAAATCTGCTAGCTCATTGGTACTGAATTCATATTCAATTCCAAACAGTCTAAAAATAACAGTACCGACAGTGCTAGCAGTGTTAGGACTGACAGTGTATATCAAAGAACTCAAAAACTCAGTTGTTAGCCTCTCATAGGTAGGTTCCTGATTAATGAAAATATTATGCAAGCCTAGAAATTCTAATAAATTAAAAACACTATGATAAATACCCAAAGCATACAGACAGTTATCGTCGACGTACCTAGTCGAGAGGATTTCTCGACTTTGAAGCCTCTGAATAATTTTCCGTTGCCTTTCGCCCGGTCTTCCATCACGAAGAATAAATCCGTTGAACTCCATTGTTGAAAAGCTCCTTAGGTAGTGAAAATAGTAGAAAAGTGGTTTATGAGGGGAATGATAAAGTTTTGATTTTTTTGGTTTTTGATGGATGAAAATGGAAATGGATGTTGGATATGTTTTATGGATGGAGGGTATTTTGGAAATGGGGGAGCTTTAATGGGGTTCAAGGAGGATTTGGAAGGTTGGAAAAATGGGTTTTTGGTGAAGAAAGGGATGAAAATGGTGGAAATGGGGATTGAATCCCGTATTTGTTGATGGTACGGTGTGGCGCCCGCCACAGGGCCTATGGCGCCCGCCACAAGGCCAATTCCTGGGCCTTGTGGTTTTGGATCCTCCTTTGGGCCTTCCTTGCACCTTTGTCTTCCGGGGGGTCTGAATAGCGTTTTCTTCTTCTTTTCAAGGCATTGGCTTGCATATTTTTGTCTTATATATTTTTTTTCTTTGCACGACAAAAATAAAATAATTAAAATTCAAAAAAGAAAAAGAAAAATAAAAATTAGTGCATAATATGTATATATATAAGGAATTCAAAGTGCATGAAAATATAAAAGTGGAAATGCGATAAATAAAAGGAAGTTAAATACTAGGGTAGTGCTGTCAGGGTGGAATGAGTCATGTGGTAGGTTTCTTATCCTGGCTTGATCCACGAATCTCAGCTATCTCCCTCCGAAGCTCGTCGATCGCCTGATGTAGAGCATCGGTCTCCGAGGCATGAGTGAGATCAGAAACCTGCATCTGTAACTCTAAGTCTGCCACTTCCTGCTTGAGCAGGGCAGTCTCCTTGCGGAGCTCATAAATCTGTGTTTGTAGGTCAGGTGGCTGCAGAGACATATTGTTAGACATAACAGTGATTCGGGGAGTAAGAGGTGTAGGAGTGTACTCAGCGGCGGGAGGCGATTTCGGCTCTTCGACAGTCTCTCCATAACCCTCTAGAGCATAACTCCTATTGGCAGGATCATGGACACTGGTCATCAGCGGATCTGGTAATGTAAAGTAGTGTATCGCTTCACCGTCGATCAGCAATCTAAACATGTTGGGCTCAAAAGAAGCCCTCCTCATCAGTCCTCTATCAAGACAAAAATCAATATCCAGGGTGGTGTAGCAGCAGAAGGTCCTGAGGTGCAATAGCTTGCGAGACAAACCCAATGCAGTAGCAATCTGTGTAACAATCCCACCGACATGGATGATTCCTACTGATGATCTGGCAACACTAGCAAGGCCCTTCAGTAGAAAGTTGCCACAAGCAACAGGGCGAGACTGAGTCGCACAAAACAGTAGGAAAATCTCCTCTTCACTTAGCAGTGTCTCTGTATCTGGAAAACCTAGGAAAGAATGTGCTAGAATCATCTGGAAGTACCTCAATGCAGGGTTGTGGATTACCTGAGAAAACTGGGTAGAAGGATCTTGGCTCCCTCCGCCTGATATTTTAGTCCAAAACTTTTCCACTTCTCTGCTCATAAAATACCCCATCGGAGTCTCTGGAATAGCATCAGGAGTAGTCTGGAAACCTAGTAAATCACCAAACTCTTTGTGAGAGAATGAGTAGTCAATCCCGAACAACCTGAAAACAGCGAGTCCATCGGGTCCAGCCCAAGGGTCATGATGAAACGAGCTGAGGAACTCAAGAGTCAAGTTCCTATAAGTGTTGTTCCTGTCGTCAAACTGGTCCCACTGGAGTTGATGGCATAAAAATCTGACGCTTGGCTCTATCCCCAAGGCATCCATGCAGTCATGGTCAGGGTACCTGGTAGGAGCCATAGGGCGTCTCATGTGAACATAGTAACGCTCTCTCTGTGCATCATCTCTAAAGGCCACGTGCATGTCATCAGGGTTCTGCATTCTGTACAAGGTTAGCAAACAAGTCCTGAAAGCACATAAAACATTCAATCGTGAGTCCTGACATCATAATAAAATAAACAAATTAAAATAAAGTAAAAATAAAAATAAAAAGTACAAAAATAGGAAAAACCATGGGATGCCTCCCAGGCAGCGCTTGTTTAACGTCATTAGCTCGACGACCGATATTTAAACATCATTGGAAGGATATGGTGGATCACTCAGAGTATGACAGGTGTATGTTGTTGGAATGTCACCTCCTTCGTAGGGCTTCAACCTCTGTCCATTGACTATGAACGGTTTACATGTTTGGTTCTTGATTTCAATAGCACCGGATCTCAGGATCTTAGATACTTCGAAAGGGCCAGTCCATCTCGAACGGAGTTTACCTGGAAATAGTCGTAACCTAGAATCGAACAGGAGAACAGGATCGCCTATTTTGAAGTCTCTTCTTATGATTCTTTTGTCATGCCAAGCTTTTGTTCTTTCTTTGTATATGATGGCATTTTCGTAGGCAGATTGTCTGAGCTCTTCTAATTTGTGGATATCAAGGATACGTTTCTCACCAGCTGTCAAGTAATCCAAATTCAAAGTTTTGATGGCCCAATAGGCCTTATGCTCCAACTCAAATGGTAAGTGACATGATTTTCCATAGACCAGTTGATAAGGGGTTGTTCCTATAGGAGTTTTGAAAGCGGTTCTATAGGCCCATAATGCTTCTTGAAGTTTCTGCGACCAATCTTTTCTAGATATAGAGACAGTCTTCTCGAGGATTTGTTTTATCTCCCTATTAGATACTTCCACTTGTCCATTGGTCTGTGGGTGGTATGGTGTTGCTACTCTATGCTTAACTCCATACTTGCTTAAAAGTTTATCAAATATTCTCGATATGAAGTGTGATCCTCCATCACTTATGACTAAACGGGGTGTTCCAAACCTGGGAAATATATAATTCTTGAATAATTTGATGACTACTCTGGTGTCGTTTGTGGGTGCGGCGATAGCTTCAATCCATTTAGACACGTAGTCAACAGCTACTAATATGTACTGATTTCCAAAAGATGGTGGGAACGGTCCCATAAAGTCCATACCCCATACGTCGAAGAGTTCTACTTCTTGGATATTTCTTAACGGCATTTCATTACGTCTTGAAATATTTCCTGTGCGTTGGCATCTGTCACACTTGACAATGAAAGCATGGACATCACGCCACATAGTAGGCCAGAATAGGCCAGCTTGAAGAATCTTGGCGTAGGTCTTAGATGTGCTTGCATGTCCACCATAGGGTGCAGAGTGACAATGCTCAATTATATTATTTACCTCTTCTTCTGGAACATAACGGCGGAAAATGCCATCTTTACCTCTCTTGAAAAGAAATGGATCGTCCCAATAGAAGTTTCTCACATCACTATAGAACTTCTTCTTCTGGTGGTAGTTTAGATCAGGGGGTATGATGTCAGCGGCTAGGTAATTAACAAAATCTGCATACCAAGGTACATTGCTTATAGCTAAGGATTTATGAAATTGCTCATGAGGGTCTGGGTTATCATCTTCAATGGTTTCTAGTTGGGCTATCAGTCTATCATAGGCAAAATCGTCATTTATGGGTACTGGATCAGGTTTCAGGTATTCTAGCCTAGATAGGTGATCAGCTACCACATTATCAGTGCCTTTCTTGTCACGGATATCCAAATCAAACTCTTGTAATAATAGAATCCATCGAAGTAACCTAGGCTTGGCATCCTTTTTGCTTAGTAAGTAACGAATGGCAGCATGGTCGGTGTAAACTATAATCTTGGCTCCTACTAGATAAGATCTAAATTTGTCTATTGCAAAAACTACAGCTAGGAGCTCTTTTTCGGTTGTTGCGTAGTTGAGCTGTGCAGTGTCTAGGGTTCTACTGGCATAATAAATCACATGTAACTTCTTATCTTTTCTCTGACCTAGAACGGCTCCAACAGCATAATCACTGGCGTCACACATTATCTCAAACGGTTCCGACCAATCAGGGGGTTTCATTATAGGTGCTGAAATCAGAGCTTGCTTCAGAAGATTAAATGCTTCAGTACATTTTTCATCGAAGATGAACTCAGCATTTTTCATTAAAAGACCAGTTAAGGGCTTTGTTATTTTGGAGAAATCCTTGATAAAACGTCGGTAAAATCCGGCATGTCCAAGAAAACTTCTTATCTCCCTGATAGTCTTCGGCGGTTTTAGATTCTCTATGACTTCTATTTTTGCTTTATCTACCTCTATACCTTTTTCGGAAACTATATGTCCTAAAACAATCCCTTCGGTGACCATGAAATGACATTTTTCCCAATTTAGCACAAGGTTTACCTCCACACATCTCTCCAGGATTTTCTCAAGGTTGACAAGACAATTTTTGAAATCTGACCCACAAACTGAGAAATCGTCCATAAATACTTCCATGATTCCATCCAAATAATCAGCAAAGATAGACATCATGCAGCGTTGGAAAGTTGCAGGAGCATTACAAAGTCCAAAAGGCATTCTTCTATAGGCAAAGGTTCCAACTGGGCATGTAAAGGTAGTTTTTTCTTGATCTTCGGGGTGAATAGGTATTTGGAAGAATCCTGAATATCCATCTAAATAACAAAAGTAAGAGTGTCTGGCTAGGCGCTCCAACATTTGGTCTATGAATGGTAATGGGAAATGGTCCTTCCTAGTTGCTTTATTTAATTTTCTATAATCTATGCACATACGCCAACCTCCATCAGTTCTTTTTGCTACAGGTTCGCCCTTCTCGTTTTGCACGACTGTGATGCCTCCCTTTTTAGGTACTACATGCACAGGACTCACCCATTTACTGTCCGAGATCTGATATATTATACCTGCCTCTAGTAACTTAAGAACTTCAGTCTTAACTACAGTACTCATTATAGGATTTATTCTACGTTGGTGTTCTCTAGAAGGTTTTGAATCTTCTTCAAGCAAAATCCGATGCATGCATACGGATGGGCTTATTCCTTTTAGATCAGAGATCTTATATCCTAAGGCTGAGGGGAACCTACGTAAAACTTCTAATAATTGATCGGTTTCTTCTTGGTTTAAGGTAGCACTGACTATAACTGGACGGTTCATATCTTCATCAAGAAATTCATATCTCAGGTTTTTAGGCAGTTCCTTAAGTTTTACGGTCGGTTTTATAGGGCAAGGCATAGGATCTGGGGTAAGAGATAAACATTCGTGAATGTTATCATCAATGTAGGGTGTTTTATAATTGTCATCTTCCAAAATAAGGGTTGATGGCAATTTTATAGATTCAGTTTCTTCTTCTTGTTCTAATTCCCTAATACATTCTTCGATGATATCTAAGGCATAACAAGAATCTCCTATCACAGGTGCCATAAGAAATTTTGACAATATAAATTCTATCTTCTGGCCACCTACATCAAAAGTTAGTTTTCCCTTTTTAACATCTATTACGGCTCCAGCAGTCGATAAGAACGGTCTACCTAGGAGGATTGGTATGTCGTCATCTTGTTTAATGTCCATGACAACAAAATCAGTAGGTATAAACAGCTGACCTATCCTAACAGGGACGTCTTCAAGTATGCCTATAGGGTATTTAACGGATCTATCGGCTAATTGAAGTGACATCTTAGTAGGTTGTAATTCTCCTAAGTTTAATCTCTCACAAACTGCTAAAGGCATTAAGCTCACACTAGCTCCTAAGTCTAGAAAAGCTTTTTCGATGACATGATTCCCCAAAACACAAGGAATGGAAAAATTTCCGGGATCTTTATCTTTCTTTGCTAACCTATTTTCGGAAATAGAATTACATTCCACGGGTTTCGGATCTTCGAGTCTACGTTTATTCGTAAGTATGTCTTTGAGAAACTTAGCATAAGAAGGTATTTGGGTGATGGCTTCTGTAAAGGGGATTTCTACGTGAAGTTTTTCTATAACCTTAACGAATTTTTAATATTGATTATCGATTTGGGTTTTCTTTAATCTTTGAGGGTAAGGTATTGGTGGTTTGTATGGCGGTGGCGGTACATAGGTTTTATTTTTAGGTTCTTCTCCTTTTTCTTGACTTTCCGGGGTTTCAGGCTTCTCTGGTTCCTTTTCCTCATTCCTCTCAGAAGTTTCGGGCTCACTTAATCTAGGGTTTAAAGGTTCCTTATAAGCGGTTCCACTTCGTAGAGTAATGGCATTAGCTTGCCCTTTCGGGTTTTGTTGAGGTTGTCCAGGGAACTGTCCTCCAGGTGTAGTCTGTGGGGCTTGGTTTAACGCTACCTGAGAGATCTGGGTTTCAAGCATCTTATTATGAGTAATAATTTGATCAACCTTGGTTCCTAACTTGGTAATTAGTTTGTTAACATGGACGTTATGGTTCATGAACTCTTTGTTTTGTTGTTTTTGAGCAACGATAAAATCTTTTACAACTTCCTCAAAGCTCGGGCTAGGTGGTACAGGTTGCATAGGTTGATTTGTTCTAGGGGCTTGGTAACCTTGTTGTCTCGGAGGTGCGGTATTTTGGATAGGGTTATTATTTTTGTAGGAGAAGTTTGGGTGATTCCTCCATCCAGGGTTATATGTGTTTGAAAATGGGTTCCCTTGGGTATAGTTCACTTGCTCAGTGTTGGTTTCATTCAACAGATTGCATTCGGCGGATTGGTGTCCTTGCGTTCCACATATCTCACAATTCGGCGAAACTGCGGCAACAGTATTCGGAGTTGTACACATATGTTCGACTCTAAGGGCCAACGCGTCCATTTTAGCCTGCATCATGTCTATAGAGCTTAGCTCATGTATTCCTCCTTGGGCTTCCTTCTTTTCCACTGTCGCTCGTTCTACTCCCTATGATTGATGGTTTTGGGCCATATCCTCGATAAGGGCACTAGCTTCAGGGTAAGGTTTGTTCATCAGTGCGCCACCAGCGGCAGCGTCAATGGTCATTTTAGTGTTATAAAGAAGTCCATTATAGAAGGTTTGGATGATTAGCCAATTCTCTAGGCCATGGTGTGGGCATGCTCTTAATAGTTCTTTATATCTCTCCCAGGCTTCGAACAACGACTCTCCTTGGTGTTGGGTAAATCTAGTTATTAGGTTTCGAAGAAGAGCGGTCTTACCTGGGGGAAAATATCTAGCAAGGAAAACTTTTCTAAGGTCATCCCAAGTTGTTATTGAATTGGGTGGAAGGGAATCTAACCATGATAGAGCTTTATCTCTGAGGGAAAAGGGAAATAATCTTAAGCGTATTGCCTCAGGAGAAGCTCCATTGGTTTTAAAGGTGTCTGCTAATTGAAGAAAGTTTTTTAAATGTTGGTTCGGGTTATCAGTAGCGAGACCTGCGAATTGTCTCTGTTGCACTAATTGCAGCAGGGATGGCTTAAGTTCAAAATTATTGGCTGGGATAGCGGGGTTTACTATACTGGAACTAGGTTCCTCGTTTGATGGTTGGGCGAAGTCCTTAACAGGTCTTCGATTTTGATCTTCGGCCATAGCTCTCCTATTCCTATGGAAAAATAAACGTGCGCGAGCGTAACGTTCAGGTTCAGCTAGAGGGTCTACTAAACTTCCGGCACTGCGAGTCTTTCGCATTGACCGGTGGGTAACAACCTTAGTCTAAACGGTATAACTACAGGGTAATGAAATTTGACGATATTGGTCCCCGGCAACGGCGCCAAAAACTTGATGCGTGTTTTTCGCAAGTGTACGAATCACGTCAAAGTAATATAAAAGATTATCGAATCTACAGAGACCAAGTGTCAATCTATCGTACCTGTTGTTATGGTGTTTATCTAAGGCAACTATTTTTAAGGGTTTTAGTAAGGGTGCAATGGTAAATAAAATTATAATTTTAAATAATAAATAAAAGACAGGCTCGAATGTAATTCACGTAATCAATGATAATCCAGTACTTGTTAATGGAACTACTTATGGGCAATGTTTTCTCCTTTGAAAAGAACTAATTTAACAGGAACTGTCGCTTTCGCGTATTCAGAACCGAGTTGTACTCTCTAATCAACCCCTCCTATTGTCACGGATAAAAAGGTGCGTACTGCGTTAGAGTAGTAAACCTATTTTTAAGAAATATAGTTTCTTAACAAAGTTGAAAAGTATTTTAACCTGGACTTCTTAGCAAAAAGAGGTTCTTATGAACCAGACTCTAAATCTCATAACGCGTCCGAAAATTGTTTTAAAATCTCTTTTCTTTTTAATCTAAAAACTCCTAATGAACTATACAAAGCGCTTTTGGCTGTTTTTGAAATAGTTAAAAACAATTACTTGAATTGAAAGATAAAATAGCCCTTAGGTGTTTCCACGAACAATTATACTGATTACTGGTTTAATTACGATCCTTACATTCTAACCTTTATGGGATTAGTTAGACATGATAAAGTAAATATTCTTTTTATAGTTTTTCATATGAGTAATTTAAAGCGAGTGCGGGAAGTAAACAAAGTAAATGTGCGAGTGCGGGAAGTAAACAAAGTAAATGTGCGAGTGCGGGAAATAAACAAAGTAAATGTGCGAGTGCGGGAAATAAACAAAGTAAATGTGCGAGTGCGGGAAATAAACAAAGTAAAGTGCGAGAAAATAAATAAAATTAAAGCAATGCGGAAAAATAAAATACTAACTGGAATTAAAATGGCGGCAGGATTAACTTCCTCCAGAGTGCTCCAAAACTCGAACCACAGACAGATTACAGACTCGATCACTCGATTGCAGAGGCACCCCGATGTGGAATGGCAACTGCTTTATAACTGATATATGCCTAGAGAATTCTAATTCTGGATGAAGAAAAACGAAAATCTAAGGTCCTATTTATAGGAGAAACTGAAAGCGCGAAATGACCGGGACGCCCCTCCACTAAAAAGTGGAGGTTGTGGATTTTTGCCTTGTGGCGCCCGCCACAAGGTCATGGCGCCTGCCATGGTCCCTACAGGGGATGATGGAGTGGGGATCGTGGGTCTTGGAGGTTGAGGAGTGGTCTTGAGACGTGGCCACGTCATGGCTAACCCCATGGCGCCCGCCACAGTGGGTGCCGTAAGTGCAAAATGCTGAATTTCTAGGTTTTCGTCCGTTTTCACTCCTTTTTCGCTCCTTTTCCCGATTCAAGCTCCGATTATTATAAAAACCTGAAAACATAAGAAAACAAAGCAATAACAAAGCAAAACAACAATAAAAGCTAAGAATGCATGCGAAATCGGAGTCAGAAATACGGTGAATTTTAGTGTGATCAACATGGCAAATTCAAAAGCCATAGACACTCATATGCCAACATGTGTAAATATGAGTAAAGATAAAAGTGGTAAGGACGTTGAGGTAAAAAGGTATATAGCTTTTGTTGCAAGTACAAATATGTTGTTAACAAGTGTGGTCGGTATAGAGGTGATATTGCTCATTCTCTCTCTCTTTAGCTCTCTCTCTCTAAACATTCATGACTTAAAACTAAGTATATCGTTTGACAATCATGGTACTTATATATGTCTATGACTTTTGCTGCAAATACTATGTGTGTTGGATGCAAATTATATTGTGAAAGGGTGAATAGGCATGATAAATAGGCAAGTGTGGCATTCTACATGACATAAAACTGAAAAATTGGGTTTTTGAAGGTTATGAGTCGACCAAAACAGGACAACGGTCGACGCATGCTGTAGACTTTCAAAATTATCAACAAAAAACACAGTATGCATCGACGCATGCAGGGGTTATGGTCGACGGCTCGCGCAAAAACCCAGAATGTTTTTTGAAAACCGTTCCATCTTCTCTCCTTCTCCATTTAATGTGCAGTCAACTTTTATTATGATTAGATAGTGCATTTTTCTTGTAAATTGCATCTAGGCATCTATTGTGTCCCCTTGTCTCCTCCCTCTTACCAAAACCCTAAACCTCTCTCTATTAAAGGGAATAGTCTTCATCTTCTCCAAAATCATCCTCAACTACTCTCTCCAAAGCCATTAAAGTTCATCTCTACAAAATCTCCAAAAATCATCATCAATGGCTTCTCTATTTCGCAAAAATACGGGCAAGAGATCAAGGGCCTCATCATCATCCGCTTCAGTCCCCATTACCGTTGTCTCCCTAGTTCATCCACCTGCCGTTGAATACTTCAACAAGAATCTCAGCAAAAGAGCAATTGTTCCACATCATGCCTTCTACAAGGCAACAACGGAGCGCTTGCATCTCACCAATATTTTGTCTCTGTTGGAGTTTCAAGGGTTCTTTAACTTTCTGGAGTGCAACACAAAATACAGTGAGGATTTAGTCCGGGTGTTCTACACAAGTTTGCGTGATAACTTTCAAGGTCAATATTTCCACACTTCTGTCGGCAATAAACTGGTAAACATAAATTCGGAAGTCTGGAACAAGTATTTTGATTTGACTGTAGATGCTGATGCACCACCTCTTCATGAGGTAACGGACTCTCGTACGGTGCCAGGATATGAGTTTAAGAGTGCTCTAAATGACATGCTCAAAAGACCCTATTCAGATGCTATTGTCAACAGTGATGCCTTTCCTAGAACGGTTACAGCAGGGAAACTCCAAACAGGGGAGCGCATCCTTCAGTGGATTGTCGCTCGCATCCTGCGACCGAAAAAAGGTGGCCTGTCCCGTGTCGAACAAGCTGAGGTACATCTCATCTATATATTGAAACATAAGATCAAAATAAACTGGCCATACTATATTGCAAGCAGGATTTTTGCTCTGAGAGACTCAGGTAGAGGCACTGCTCTAGCTTATGGGTCGTTTATTTTGGAAATTCTTGCCGCAGCAAATGTTGTATACCCAATATTTCCTTGTGTTTCAGTCCCCTCTGACAAAGAAATTAGCACCAAAACCCTTGCCATGATGGGATATTTTTAGTGTGATGAACGACAATCATACAGGTTTGTCCGTCGAGCCAATATTCCCCGGGTGACTCATGACAGTTCCGATGACAGCTATGAAGAGGAAAGTGAAGAACAAGGTGAACAAGATGATGATGAAGAAAATACAGCTGCAGAAGTACAAGAACCTATATGCGAGACACAAAACTATCATAAATCGCCGGTTCAACATGAGATTCCAAATACCGATTGGCTCCAGCATTCAGCTCCATCTGAAGAACAAGAAGAAGGTTACACAAATCAGGGATGGGGTGAATGGCAATACACAGGCTGGACCACCCTGGGTAGATTCTACGATCCATATCACGGATACCCTCAAAACCATCAACCTTCCCAGCACTCATCACCTCCTCCACCATCGGATAACTCTGAAGTAATTAATATGCTGCAGTCCATGCAGTTAGATCAACAGACCTTCATGAGGAGTCAAGATACGCAAATGGAACAGATCAGAGCTGAGCTTCGTACTCAAAATGAAAGGTTAAATTCATTTTCGACTCGGATGGACGCCCGTCTTGAAGCTCTTGTTGCATCACATGAAAGACAATACATGGAAATCACCGACTGTCTCCATCACCTCAACATGTCCGTAGAAGCGTTTGTGGACTTCTCGGATCCTTACCGCAATCCCGATACTGCATACCGGGGGAGGGGCCGAGGTCGGGGTCGGGGATATTAGTTACCTAGTTGCATATTTGTTTCTTCTGTGTACTTTCCATTTTTCCATGTTATGTTTGCCTGAATATTCACCTATTTGCATGTTTTCTTAATTATCTATTAATTCCAGTTACTTTTGTCCATTATCACTCTTATGTGTGAAGTTTGGTAATTAACTATCACCTATTGTATGTTTTCTATTAATTGATGTGTTCTCCTTCTATTTTTGACGTTGTCAAAGGGGGAGAAGAACATGTAGCAAGCACCAAAGCCAAGCCAGGATGTTCGCAACAGTTGACGGTTATAACAGTTGATGGTTGTTTGTTCTGCAGTCTCATATTACAAAAGAAAGGGGGAGCTTGTGTATACATTGCATATTGTTGTATTGGTTGTATACAGGTTGTCATCATCAAAAAAGGGGAGAATGTGGAGGAAAATCGCCACACATCACACGATTTTGCAAGACATTGTTCAATACAGGTTTCGATGATGACAAATTACAACCTTGGATGGATTGGAAATTATAAACTCCATATCTACTAAATAAGTGCAACGTATCAACTACCATATCCTTTTATACTTGTCTTAAAACTGTTGTAATAAATATACTATGTGTAGATAAAATGCAATCATGACCAGAGGCATGAAAAACCACAAAAAGATCAATTTTTGCAGGTTTGCAGGGCATAAGTCAACCATAGGGTCGGCGCATGCATCAGAGCATTTTTCCACTGGTCAGCGCATAAAGGCACGAGTCGACCATAGGGTCGGCGTATGAAGGAAATATTTTTCAACGGGTTAGCGCACGCCGACTGTATGTTCGACGCATACTGATACATTTTCCAGATTTCCAAAAATGCAGGCCATGTGTCGACGCACAGACCTGCTGCGGTCGACCGTTCGCGCGGAAATTCAGTTTTTAAATGATTCCCTCTACTATTTGAAATACTGTTATGTCTTTAGTTGTTTTGGTACTATATATACAAGTTTAACCACTTATGTCACATTAACATTTGAAAAAATTGATTCATGTGTTCAAGAATAAGAAAGAGTGAAATAGGTGTCCAAGATTCATCATCTTCATCTTCAACAACTCACAACACACCAATTATACACAACCATTTTTGAAGTGCATTGTGAGTGATTAAAGGTGATAAGGTTCGAAGCTTAGATCGGGTAATCTAGTTCGGGTTGAAGCTTGTGACAGGTTATTTCTTGAATAAAACCGTTAGGGTTTTACCCTCCAAGATTGGTTTGAATTTTGGGGGGTTTTGGACGAGATTCTTCATCAAGGGTCAACTGAGCGAAGGTGATTGTGAAGAGGTGTTTTTCAATAGTCTAGTAGCGGATTCAGTGATATTGAAGGGAAGATCTCGGGTTCGATTTGTTGCTGTTGAGATCAGCCGGAGCCGAAGGTTTGAACAACAACGGGTTATTCAATAAGGTGGCTGGAATCGGAGGTCCATCAACAACGATCGGAGGACTTGATTCATCTTGAATCAAGGGGAAAGGAGTGAAAGCAACATTCAACATATTGAGATTTCTGTTGTATATTTTCTGCTCAATCCTTGTATAAACTGTTACATTCAACAGGTGATATCTATAAAATCTATCTCAATTCTAGTTTTAGAATTGAGGGCAGACATACCCCGAAGCAAGGACGACAAGGGAACTGCCTCACCAAATACTTGTCTTCTCTATTTTTCAGCATTTACGTTATAGCTTAAAAATAAGTGATTTTTGTATAAGCACTATTGTCAAACTGTGATATCAATTGAGTAAGAGTTTAAAACTCTGTTTTTGACTCCAAAGTACAATAAGACATTGTAATAGGCTAGTTGGAATCACTTACTCAACATAAACATCACTTGGAGTGTTTTTCACACCAAGTGTTTGACAAATTTCCTAAACTAAAATTATCTTACTTGTGTATCTAGTTTTGGTTTGCTCTTTAAATCATTGGAACTAGGAATCCTAACAAGTGAGTTAGATTATTGATAAGTGTGATTAGTGTTGTGATTCTATTTTCCATATTGTCATTAATCCAAAGGCTTACGCATATCCGGTTTTCTAATAATCGTTCGTTTTATACTATATTTTCCTCGGCCGCTTCTGCACTTAAAACAAATTTTCAAAACCAATTTTTAATTGGTAGCGCCGACTCAAATTTTAATTAGGATCTATTCAACCCCCCTTCTAGATCCGTGCCATAGTCTAACATTAGGAGTTTACCGTTTGCAGTAGAACCGGGAGTTAACAAAACTCTCCTTCTGAAAAGGGTTTCCAAGAATTAAAGGTCCAAGAGGACAAAAAGAGTTTGATCTTTGTTTTCTGTTTTTTAGAGAAGTTTCTTTTATGGATGTTTGCAACTGATATCGCACTAGAGACTATGACCTGAGAGTGAATGTGTCGCATGTCACCCAAAGGGTACCATACTAAACATCCAGACTGTTGAAAAGAAACTCTCCAACAATCCTTTCTCAAGTAGCTTAAGGCTCGTAACGTACGACGTCAATTAACCTTTATTACTGTATTTTGATTTATTTGCAGATGAGAAGAGAAAAGACGCACTAAAGGGGAACTGATCCAATCCTAAAGTTGTCATGAAAATTGATCCTATGGTTGAGGTTAGGAGGGAAGCTAACTAATGTTATCATGCATGGTTAGAACCCTAATGTTTGTCATAACTTCTATTGAACAAGAGAAGTCAGAGTTCCTAGGGGAACATGGCAAAGGAAAACAAACAGCAAAAGAAATAACTGTAAAGAGACAACTGTAAATAAAATGCATGTAATGCAACACACAAGCAGAAGGAGCCAAGCTCAACTTATAGAACAAGCAAGCCCAAAGGCAACACACAAAGCACAGGCAAGGGAGACATACTCAACCTTAAACCAGCAAGCAAAGCCAAGCAATAATAGTCAAGCAGAGGGAGAAACTCAACCTCTAGACGCAGACAAGCAAAGGGAGCTATTCTAAACCTTTAGGATGCTCTTAAGCCTAGATCACTATATGAGAAACCTAGTATAATGCAACACACAGTCAATCAGTCACACAAGTAAAGCAGAGCAGTCAAAAACTACAGCAGACAAACTAGCAGACAAACAGCTCAACAGCAAAAAATCAAATAGTCTGCAAACAAAAAACTTCAAGCAATCTTCAAGAGAAGTCTTCGTATCCATGCTCCAACAAGCTCCAAAACAAGGGAAGAGAATTAACATCAAGATATTGATTTGATGATGGGAAGCAGGAAGGAAACCAAGGGAATCCAACCTGACACTCAACCAGTCATATGAGAAAGGTATCCTCAAAGGTTCTACCTCTTGTGAAATGCCACACATCCTTCCAAAGGAAGGATGAAGCTTTCACATAGGGGCCTTAAATAATAGGATGAGAATAGAAAGCAATCAAAGCAATCCATGTTTATTTGAAGAAAGAGAAAGCAACTAAGCTCTTCCTAAACCCTAATTGAACAAGCTCAAAGAAAATTATCTAAAGAGAGGTCTAAACACCAAATCAACCATTAACATCAAGCAAACAGAAGCTTAAACATGTATAAAACACCAAAAAAGAAGATTAGCAAACTTAACATGCACTAAAGTAAACCATTGAGGTCATTCTAAAGCAAGTGCTATGTTGAAAGCAACTAAAACTAGCCTAAGTACTAAATCTATGAAAAATCCTAAAACATCTCCTAAAATCCTAAGAAATTTTCTAAGGGAACCTAAGTATGTTAAGGACCTATGGGCAAAGGATCAGAACCTTAATCTAAAGGGAAGTCACCTAAAGAAATCCTAGATCACAAGGTACCACATAAGAACCCTAAAATGGAAAGTCTAATGATCCTAATCCAAAACAGAACTTAATGTTGTCTAAAAAATCTAAATTAAATCATAAGGGATCATGCATCTCTAATCTACCAGCTAGCAAAAAATCAGCCCAAGATTCAATACCAATTGCAAGAGCAAAAATCAACAAAAACATGTATCCAATATACAAAATTAAAGAAATTAATAAAATGGAGAAAATCAAATTAAATTGGAAAATAAGCAAAAATCAAATGCAAGAGCACAGAAAAATCAAAAATTAAATCTAGAACATGGAAATATTTTTAGATTATTTTTCTGATGAAAATTGGATTTATTATGAATTAAAGAAAGAAAATGCAATTAAAATAAAAAAGAAATGAATTAAAACAAATAAAATGCAAGATTAAAAGGGGAGCGTTGGATGGTTGACTGGTCAAGCTGATCTAAGGGCTCATGTGCTGCCAGCGAATAAATGGAACGACCGCGTTTCAATATCAAAACTCAAATTCTCAGAATAAAACGTGGCCGTTGGATTTGCATACAAAGTCCATCTTCAGGCTGGATCCAAGGGCTTATACATCATCTTCTTCGTTTGAAAGGCAGTTGGAGGGAAAGTCAAGCACGGTGGTCGGAGATGACCTCTGGTCATCTTCTCTGGTGGTCTCTAAGATGCAGGTCATCAAAGCTTATCAAAACTTATACCGTTTCACTCCAAATTCCACGTAGAACTCAAATATGATCTCGATTTCTCTCAACTCTCAATAGAAAATGAAACACGAAGAAGATCTTAAAATTCACCTCATTCTGAACTCTCACAAATCCTTAATTCAAGACCACAAATTTGTTCCTCTTGTTACACTGATCATCTTAAACTAACTAGATCATGTTGAAACCTCAAGATCAGGCCAAACTAACTCTCAACAGAAATCACATCACATCCTATTTTGTCTCTAATCATCCAGATTTCTATCCAAAATCCATCTAAACTTCAACCTAATGCTTAACCACATACTAATCCAGGTTAGATCATGCTAGAATCAGTGTAATTTCGAAAGTTACATACCTGGTTTTGAGCTTCAAATTGAGGTATCTATGGAGTGTTTCTTGGCTTCAAATCGTGCAGAAACTTTCAATGAAGTGTGCTGAAGAAGAAGGACACCTTGAATTGCCTTGGAAACCTCTCAATCAGAATTCACGATTCTCACTTTTTGCTCTTGAACTTAAACTTCAATCTCTGCTTCCAGCACGAATCAACCACCAAACCTGAGCAAAACCTTCTTCTGAACTTAAATAGAGATGATTTATGGGCTTTTGAGGTCCAATTGAGGCCCAAATTCAGAAATCCAATTTTCAATTTCTTTGAAAAGTTTAAATATGGTAAACACAAATTCTGGCTCAAATCTTCTTCAAGAAGTTTCCATTCAACTCCTTGTGATCTGTTAAGAGTGTCTAGAGTGATTAGAGAGCTCAAATTCCTCTTATGACCAAATTTGGATGTGTTGCTTACATATGAAGTAACAAACCACAAAGTTATGAAATTGACCTCAAATGAAAATTCTAAAAATGCCAAAGTACTCAAAATGGTTTTTCTGATTAAAATGAGTACCCACTTGCCTTGTTTGAGCAAAAAATGAATTAATTTGAGAATTTTCACTTAACTGCCTTCAAATTCTTCCTTTTGCAAACTTTCTCAAACTAAGTCTCACCCTAAGCCAAATCAATTCATCATGAGGGTATGGTTGACCTAAAAACATCATTTTGAGCAAGTTTTGTGTTGAAAAAAACTTCATTTGAAGCTTGCAAGATGGAGAAAATGACCTATAATGCCAAATGACCTATAATCTCACTTTCCCAAATTACCCCTAACTTGTAAACCTCATAACTTGAGTTCTATAAATCAGATGGAAGACTTCTAGTACAATTGGGAAAGCTAAGATCAAGACCTACAACTTTCATGTTGGCCAAAAGTTTATGAGAAACACCCTTCTATGTCAAAAGTTCCTTGGAAGTTGGTGAACTTTCACAGACAAATTTCACATTCCTCAGATGACCTGTAACTTGTCTTGACCATAACTTGAGTTCTATAAATCCAATGGAGGACTTCTAGTACTCAAATTAAAGCTAAGAGCATGATATACAAGTTTAATATTGACCAAAAGTGGAGATGAAACTTGCATCTTGAGATAAGTAGTCTTGAAGTTAAGCACTAAATAGGGGATTTTACCCTGAGAACCCTAATTTAGCAACTCCTCACACTTTGAACTTTTCTTGGATTAATCTTGGAATATCATTTCATGTATCTCAACATAACTCTCCATGATTACAAAGACTTAGAATTGAGCTTTGATCCTCTTCAATTGCACAGTTGACTTAGGATTATTCAGATGAAAACCCTAATTGCAACACCCTCAACTGTGGCTCTTCACACTTGGCATAATGACTTGTCTGAGCTCCACCATGACCCTCAAGACACTCTATGAGCTCTATCCATACTCTTATCCATGACTAAGGATCTACAACCCACTGATGATCTTCAATTGGTCCTCAGATTAGGAGATCAACCCCATACAAACAACTGAACTTCTCAAGAACCCAACCCTCTTCCTGATGACTATGGTGACTTCTCAAGCTTGCACAAGACCTCTAGATAGGTTCCTCTTGATATAAACCACACTTGATCCCCTGTACAAATGAACAATACTATGTTATGCAAATGTTAGATCAATGATATGCCAATGCACTGAAACATAAACCAAGTAAGAAAAGGTTAGGCAAATTTTAGGGTGCAACAGGCATGCATCACATAAGTGATCCTTGGTGAACTTGGTTCCGGGCAGGCCTATGACTAGATCTTTTGAAACTATCTTGTTTAGCAAGTCAAAATTGACATGCGATAAACGTCTATACCCTAACCATGAGCCCTCACTCATTTTCATGAGACATTTATCGCTAGTCAATGATACTTCATTCAAATCTAGCATATAGACATTGTTTACTCTTAGGCCATTAAACACGTGCTTCATTTTATCATTATGTTCAATTAGGCAACAATCTTTTGAAAACAATACTTTGCATCCTTTGTCGCATAATTGACAAATGCTAATGAGATTATGTTTAAGGCCCTCGACTAGCAACACATCGGAGATAGTAGTGGATGAGGGATTACCTACACTACCTTTTCTAAGTATTGCACCTCGATTGTTGTCTTCATAGGTTACAAATCCCTTCTTCTTTTCTAAAAACCCAATGAAGAGACATATGTCTCCTGTCATATGTCTTGAGCAGCCACTATCGAGAACCCATCTTCTCTCGGTAGTCTCAAGATGTTGTACCTATGAACATAATCGGCAAGAATAGGTACCCAATTGTTTATTGGGTCCTAGGTTGTGAGTAAAAACATGGTCGCATTTAGGCAACAATTGATAAACCCCTTTAGGAACCAAAAATCTCCTAAAGCAACATTTAGCAATGGTGTGACCCTTCTTGCAATAATACAAACAAGAAAAGTTAACTCTTAAATCACTTTTGCTATCATGATTTTTTACAACATATGTGTATTTTTGATATGGATTAACCATACTCTTTCTAAAATGATCTTTATCAATACCAAATGTAATTTTTAGTTCTAGAGCCTTATTAAGTTTGGCCTTGAGATTTCTAACCACATTTTGCCAAATGTAACAAGTATCACGCCCAAAGTTAACAACTCTCTTTCTTATTTCCTCACAATCTACTTTTGTACTTTCGTCTATGGAAGCTTTTAATGCCTCTAGTTTCTTTTTGAAATCACGAATCTTTTGCTCTAGGTGAGAAAATATTTGTTTATTTGAGGCAAGCCTTTTAAAAGCTTCTTTCGCTTCATAATGTAAAGTATTAAAAGTAGTTTGCAATTCAAAATGAGATAATTTAGAGGAATTATCATATTTCTCATGTCATACCTTTTTCTTTTTGTTCTTTTGATGGGTGGAAAGGCAAAGATTGACAAATTCGTCTTCGTCACTAGAGTTGTCATCCTCGGATGACTCGCTATCGCTTTCCCAAGCGATATATGCTCTCCTTGGCTTAGCTTGCTTCTTATGTGACTGACTTGTTTCCTTCCCTTTGTCCTTTTTCATCAAGGGACAATCCGGTTTGTAGTGTCTGGTCTTTCTGCAGTTATAACACGACCCTTTTGTTTTGTTTCCTTTATTGTCGTCATTTTTGGAGTATCTTGATTATTTTTTAAAGTTGACAAGATTTTTCTCAGAATGTTGGATACTGTTCTTTTTGACATAGCGATTGTATTGTTTTACAAACAGCCCCATATCCTCACTCTTGTCATCATCTTCGTCATCACTCATGGTGTAATCACTAAGCTCTTTTGTGTGGGACTTTGAGAAAGAAGTCTTGAGAGCAATAATATACTTCTTTTTAATATTTTTCATTTTCTCCTTCTTTTCCTTTTTCTCATATTGCTCTAGACTAAGAAGTACTTGTTCATGCTCTTGAAACTTTCCAAACAATGTTGTGAGGTCCAAAATCATGAGATCTTTGCTTCTTTTATGGCGGTTACTTTTGGTTTCCATTCCCTGTTAAGAAATCTCAAGATTTTGTTAGTAGTAACATTATTGGCAACTGGCCTACCTAGTGAGTATAGTCTATTGATGAGATGAGTAAATCTCTTTTGCATGTCAACAATGGTTTCCCCTTGCTCCATGTGAAAGAGATCAAACTCTTGCGTTAAGGTATTAATTCTCGCTAGTTTAACATCATTGGTTCCCTCATGGGCAACTTGCAATGAGTCCCACATAGCCTTTGCAGTTAAATAATGAGAAACCCTATAATATTCGTCAACTCCCAAGGAGGAGATCAGAATATTTTTGGCTTTCCAATCGTAATTATACTTCTTCTTGTCATCATCATTCCATTGTGCTTCAAGCTTAGGCACAATCATGTTATTTTCATCGATCATGGTTATTTCCATAAGACCGTTCAAAATAACATTCCATACGTTCCCATCAATGGAATTTATATGCACACGCATACAATCTTTCTAGTAACTATAGTTTTCTCCATTAAAAACAGGGGTTCTATTATAAGCCCCTTTAGGTTCTTTAGCCATTTTCTACTAAGTTATACTCGAAGCACGGAATGAACTGGTGTTCCTGATACCACTTGTTAGACGATGGCGCAGATCTAGAAGTGAGGGTTGAATAGATCACTTGCTTAAAAGAGTCGGCGCTACCAATTGTCACATCGCTGTGAAGAGGGGCCGGCAAGGACAGAAGAGTCGCCACCGTTTGTTATTTATCCCAAAAGAGGGAAAGGAAATGATCAGAGAAAACCTAACGAAAAGGAGAAGACAGGTCATCACAACCATGTCTCGAGTTCAGGAGTCGGTTACGCAAGGGGAAGGTATTAGCACCCCTCACGTTCGTCGTACTCGACGGGATCCATGCTTTGTTGTCTATCTAAAAGGGGGTTTACTATCTAGCTACGACTTAGAGACAAAAAAAAAGATCCTCGATAGAGCATCACCGCTCTATGCCTACGTATTCCCTCGTGCAATGGGAAAGTCAGAGTCAATGTAGTTCGGTTAAATACGGGTGAAGGTGGGGGAGGTTGCTCGCCAAGACATCGTCGTCTTGTGCCTAGGTATTCTCATCTGGTATGAGAAATCAGAGCAAACATAGTTCAGGCAATCCTCCATATCTCTCATGGAGAAGACATCATCCTAGTGATCTTCCCAATGAGTGCCAGCAGCCCCGTGCATATCGCACACACTTCCACCAGCAACATTACCATTTCCATTCGCAGCACCTCCGCCCGGAGGTATGACAACAGTAGGAATACCCTGTGGAACAGATCCACCACCTGGTGCTATCAACGGCTAAACCATAGTTCTTAATTGTTCCTGCCCGCTGGCAACATTCTACATCAGCTCCATGAACTGGGACATGTGAGCTCGGACTTCCTGCAATTCAGCTTGAACCTGATCCATTACTTTTCGCTGATTCCCTCGAGTTGGATATCTGTGGAAACTGAACTACTCAATCCTGTTACTGAAGAAAGCCAAACCGAGATAAGAACACGAGGCCACTGAGAACCACCTGCGATGCACATGAGAATGCAAAATGCAAAATGCAAAATGCAAACATGTTATGATGATGCAGATGCAAAGACATGGGGTCAAGGTTGTTGTGCTGTTGACTGAGATGAACAGTGCTTCACTTTGGCACGATAATACAAAAACATTAGAATACCAAAGTATAGGAGCCTTATAACATCAGAGATCAAAGGTCCGCACTGATGAGAAATCCGGGTAGGTTGGAGGTCAAGTTTCCTGCATAACCCAATCCCTCTCACAGGTATGAACCTATCACTGACATAGTTCAGCATCCTATGCGTTCATCAACGTCACAAACTTTCGAGAAACGATGATACGTTCACCATTTCTGGTTTGGCATCATAATCTTCCGAAGCGGCCTCACTTAGCTGAATCACAAATGATCGGTTCCCAGAGTCGACAATCCTCAAATTCGAAATCCCCTCGAGCCCAAAGGGCCAGAAAAGAAATCATCAAAGAGAATCTCGTCTAAGTGAGAATTTCATGGGAACTTGTGCATGCTAAGCATATAGGTTCACCATTACTTTCCACTTCTAATTCTATGTTCGTACTCAAGCTCGGGTCCGGCTTATCTCTCAATGGAACATTCCCCCCAACAACACAGCAAAAATGATATATACAATGCTGAAAGTAAATGCGGGAAAATAAAGATAAAGTACAACACATATATACACACCCAAAAGATAAACAACAAAGCACTAGGATTGACTCGCATAAGGGATGGGAATATCCCCAGCAGAGTCGTCAGCTATCGCATCGCTGCAAATAGGGGTCGGCAAGGACAGAAGAGTCACCACCGTTCATTATTTATCCCAAAAGAGGGAAAGGAAACGATCAGAGAAAACCTAACAAAAAGGGAGAAGACAGGTCATTGCAACCATGTCTCGGGTTCGGGAGTCGGTTACGCAAGGGGAAGGTATTAGCACCCCTCACGTCCGTCGTACTCGACGATATCCACACTTTATTTTCTATCTAAAAGGGGGTTTACTATCTAGCTACGACTCAGGGAAAAAATAAAATAAAAGAGACTCGATAGAGCATCGCAGCTCTATGCCTACGTATTCCCTCATGCAATGGGAAAGTCAGAGTCAACGTAGTTCGACTAAATACGGGTGAAGGTGGGGGAAGGTTGCTCGCCAAGACATCGTCGTCTTGTGCCTACGTATTCTCATATGGTATGAGAAATCAGAGCAAACGTAGTTTAGGCTAATAAGAACACCGGTTGGTTCAAAATGTTTTACCCGAGTAGGGTTAAAACTTAGTTCTAGCAGTTAGGTGTATGCAGCTCAACCATTGGAGACTTAGGCGTTACCTGTTTGCGGTAGAACCAAGAGTTAACAAAACTCTCCTTATGAAAAAGGTTTTCCAAATTAAGATCCCGAAGGATAAAAATATTTGAAGTTTTGTTTTGTGTTTTTTAGAGAAGAAGTGCATTGATTATTATTTGTAATTCATGTTGCACTAAAGACTATGACTTAGGAGCGAATGCGTCGCATATCGTCCTAAGGACGTACACTAAACACTCTAAGCAATTGAGAGGAAGCTCCCCAATCACCATTCCTCAAGTACTTAAGGCTCGTAACATACAACATTCATTAACCTTTATTAAGTGTTTTAAGAGAATTTGAAGGTGAGAAGAGAGAGAGACACTCTAAAGGGAGACTAAGACTCAACCTAATGTTCTCATGCAAAGTGTACCTATAATTGGGATGAAAGGAAATGCTACCTAATGTTATCATTCATGGGTTCAAGCCTAAGGTCTATCATAATCAACCTTGAACAAGGAAGATTAGAGGTCCTAAGGGAACATGGCAAAGAGGAAAGAAAAAGAAGAAGGAAGCATGAAATAAGGAAGATGCAAGTATGCAAACATGTAATGCACAATTAGAATGAAAGTGAGGGAGGAAGAAAGTGTGGGGCAGTAGCCTCCACAAGCACATCTCAACCTCAAGCATGTAAATGAGCGATGCAAGAACCACAAGAAAATGCACACAAAAGCATACAAATGAGCTTAAACAAGTTCAAGCCAAAAGTGAGATGTAATGGGAGAAGTCATGACCCATACAACCATTCAAGCATCAATCACCGAAGAAAAGCGGGAGGAAAAATTGTGGGACAACAGCCACCACAAGCACATCTCAACCGAAAGCAATGCAAGCAAAAGCAGTAATGCAAATGATCATCACTTTGAACCACATCCATAAGCATGCATTCAAGTGGAAATCGAACACGAGTGTCGACAAAATCATGATTAAACGATCAAGAACAGCGACATATATCCAAAACAACTCACTCCTAATGCGTCATATTGATCCATGAAGATTCGAAGTGAGTGAGCACCAAAACAAGCATGAAAAACAGCAAAACAGGCTTGCTGGCACAATCTTAATCGATTAACACCAGGGGTTAATCGATTAACCACTTAAAAATGTTGGAAAATTTGAATATTTGCATTGGTTAATCGATTAACCAATTGGTTAACCGATTAACACTGTGTCAACAGCAGAAAACAGCAGTTCAGAAGCACTTTTCAGCAACTTATCCAATGTGCAATCATTCCAATGATCATACAATCAATTAAGCACGAAATTAAACCAGAAATTAGTGATCTAATCAATATCTAAACACATTTAAACAACAAGACCATAAATCACATGGATCGAATCAACCAAAAGTCAATCACAAATGAAGATCCACATCAAATATGCAAAATGTTGTACCCCAAAATTTGCCCAACCTTTTCTTTACTTGGTTTATATTTCATTTCATTGTTCTAGGATATTACATTGCATAGCATTTTTCATTTTTTACAGGGGATCAAGAGATGTGTGTGCAACAAGAGGGATGTGCCAAGGCTTCTAAACCTAATCAAGGGTTTATATTCAAGTTGTCAAGTGGTTATCATCATCAGAGACAAGTCAAAGCCCTTTGGATAGGAAGAAATGTGTATGTGGGTCACCTCCTGTTTAGGAGGCCATTTGAAGGTCATCTGAGGGTCACAAGCCCATGGTTATGGAGGGAGATTATCACTTAAGTTCATTAGAGGCCTTGAAGGTCATTGTGGAGCTCATCCAAGTGTTCATATCAAGTGCAAGTGTCTGTAGTTGAAAAGGTTGGAATTAGGGTTTCAATTTTAATTAGGATGGAACTTGTTTCTTGAAGCAAACCTGTTTCCATGGCCCTACATATGTCCCAAGGTGTTTGGGGATGAGAGATTGACCATCAATTTTAATTATAAGAGCTTCAATTGATCAGTCAATTGAAAATTAAAAGATTTGGGGAAAAAGTCAACTATAGTTTGACTTTTGATTTAAATGGTGTTCCAATAGGGGGATCATGGTCCATGAAGTTCATGTGTCTTATAGAAGTCTACTCAAGAAGTTTCAAGGCCTCAAAAGACCCAGAGCATCAACAGTCGACTCGGTAGTCATCGATCGATCGTTCGGTTGACCAAAAAGTCAACTCTGCAATCATAAGGAATTTGACCTCAGAGTGTGAATAGAAAATGTTCCTAATGTCATATTGAACTTATCCATGAAGTTTCATGACCATTGGATCAAGGGTTGAGGAGTAATAGAGAAATCGGGAAATTAGGGTTTTGAAAGGGGCAAGACCATAACTCCCTAACCACACATCCAATTGGGTTGGTTCATAGCTCATTGGAAAGCTCTTGACAAGTCATGCAAAAGTCCCACAGTGGTCCATGAGCAGAAAATGCATAGATTTGGAGTTATGGCCAAATTCATTACAAGAGGGGAAAATAACTTAGAAAATTCTAAGTTATTGGCCTTTTTAGGCATGTTTTTTAGCAACTTTGAGTGGAATTTTGACCTAGTTCCATTTGGAATCTGAAGATCATGAAAACATGAAATTTGTAGAGCTACATGAGGGCTTTCCAAAATATACTAGAACTCCTCTATAGCCCTTATGAGTTGAGAGTTATGAATTCAACAAGTTGAGGTTTTAACACTTGAATTTAACATTTTCACTTTTTCACAAACTCACTTTTTGATCACTTGAACCATTCTCAACCATTGGATCATGTTTCTATCTGTTATTTAGAGAGTATGATGTGAAGAAATGCAGAAAATCAAGAGGATTGATGAGTCTTGCAAGTTGGAGGCAAGTTGGTATTATTTTAATGAAAGAAAATGAAGAAAGAGAAACTTTATGGAAGAAGTCTTGCAGCTGCAGTTCTCCTACTCCCTAGCCATACTTCAGTCACTTATTTGTCATTCATGCCACTTGATTTATCCATAAACTAGAGCCAAAAGCTTGGATTTGCAGCTGTCCACAATCTTGAACAAATTTGCACTTTACAAAAATCCCTCCAAAATGCAAAAGACAAATCTGTCCCAAACCATTCCTTGCTTATAAATAGAGGTTTCCTCTATGTTGAAAGGTACACCAGAGCACACTAAAACCAAAGAGAAAACCTTTGCTCTCATCCTACTTTGCATTTTCTTACAAGTGAAGAAAACTATTCCAAACTACCTCAAAAATCTGCCTTGAGCAAAACATCTTCCAAAACCATTTTCACCTGCTCAAAATCACCACAAACCATCCACGCAATCCACAAATGATGCGTGGGAGGTGTTCAAGCCTTTAAACCAGTCAAAACCCTCATTTTCCCAAAAGTTAACTTTCAACCAAGCAAAATTTGACTTCACATACAAAATCTGCCAAATTACACACCAGGCATGTTTTGATCATTGTAAACCTCTAAACACCTTAGGTTTATGATGTACCAACTGTCCATAATCTGAAATATCATCATCATCACTTGTTTCAAGTTCTGTCCTAAGGGTTCACTTGTTTACTTCAAGTGCAAGAAAAGTTGTCATCTTCACCAAGGCATTGGATTGGATCTTATTTGGAGGCTTCAAGGTTTTCCATACTGCACAAACTTGCTTGGATGTCTAAAATAGGTTGTAGTTACTATCCTTCTTTAAATTGTCATGATATTGTTTGATGTGCATTAGTTTGGTTTGAGGCAATAGGCAATCATGTTTGAATCTGTCCTATTTTGCTTGTTTGCTCATTAATGTGTATTACTTTCATAATCATCATTCCATGTTGTATTGCTATATGCTAAATCTTGAGATCCTCTTAAATGTCATGAATGAACATGTGAGAAATTGCTTGCAACTGTTATGCCTTTATGCTAGTTTGATGTTTTTCAATTTGTGCATATTGTTGGTTTATTTCTGTTGCAACAGCTTTCTTTAAGTCTTGATCTTGTTTGTTGCCATTTTGAGTATAAGGCCCTTATATGTGTGATTCATGTGGTGTTGATATCATTTGAAATTGGTTTGGTTATGGTTCTGCTACATTTCTGTTTTGGCCATTTTTTACTCATGTGCATTCTTTAACTCATACACCATTTTCAATGCTAGTACACTTTTGAATCATTTTTGTGCTCAAGCTTGGTCTATAACATATTTTGAGTGTGCTTGCAAGTTGTTTGGTCCTGTTGGATTTGGGATGACTCATGTGATGTTGATGACCAATACCATTTTTTGTTGTTTTAATGCTTGTGACTCTCATGCGATGTTTTTCCTTGAACTTGATCTTTACCCTTGTCATGTTAAGTATGTCTTTATGGTTGGTTTGAACTGCTGATGGTGAATGGCCTATGTTTTCTAACATAAGATTGTGATACTCTTTAAATCATGTTTTCTAGATGGTTGGCATTGTTCTGTTTTGCATCAACTGCTGTCATCCTTAGGTTTATGTAGTAGGGCTGTTTCAACAATAGCATATGCATATTGGTCTGCATTTGTCAACTGTGATAAGCCTATGTGTATTATGTTGATGTTTTGAAAAGCATTGTGTGCATTCTATCTCAAATTGCTTGTAAGCATCCCTTGATCATTGTTTTGATTGTTTGCATCAAGATACCATGTTTTTTTTTCTGTTGTGACTCCAAACTGCCTTAGCTCTAAGTGATTTGAATTGCTAATTGTCATTGGCCTAAGTTGTTTGGTACATGTAGCATTAGGGCTATCTGTTGATTATGCTAGCATTGTCATGCTCACTATGTTGTTGTCATAACCATTTGATTCATGAACCACTGTCATTGTAATGCATGCCACTCCTTACTTTCAAAATTGGTCAAGTTCTGTTATTTTGGTGTTGTTTGTGAAAAGGAACATGATTGTTTGATGCTAATAAACATGCTTGCATCTGTGGCTGCTAGAAATGAGTCTTTTTCTGTTAGAACTTGTTTATGCTCATTACCATGTAGTTATAACTTTCAGTGTAAGGCATGAATTGATTGATGTGTTTTGACTTGATATTGCAATAACCAAGAGTGGATGCGGCTTCTGTTTCTATGTTATGTGCAAAACCATTTTACCATGTTTAGTTTAATAGGGTATTTTGTTTAAGGCCAAGTTGTCTTGATGTGTACGCATACTTGTTTGATATGCTGTTTTGACAAATCCATACTAGCTGCTAGAACTGTCTAACTCAAGCCAAATTGCCATTAACTTGCAAATCTGTTATGTGCATTGAGCCATATGTGTATGCATGCTGCTTTGATAACCAAACTTGATTTCATAATGTTTGATCTATGCTCAACCTTTTAATCATGTCTTGTGGATTTTGTGTTGAGATCAACTTGTCTTGGTATGAATTGTGTGTGTGTAGGATTTATTATGAAAATTTGGTTTTGACCAAGAGTACAAGTTGCTGCCAGTTTCTGTTTTATGTTTTCAATTCATGTGCCATCTGTTTTGATCTTGCAAGATATTTGAATTCATGTTTTGACATAGGAGAATCATTTATGTGTATTGTTTGAGCTGAATATGCATATTGCATCATGAACTATTCTCAAACAGCATATCAAGTATTTTTGTTCAATTCTTGCAACTTGCATACCAGTTTTTGATTGGGATTGTTTTTATGTGATATTTGCATGTAAAATCCATGAACAACACATTTGAAACTTGTGCATACCTTTACTTAATCATGACCACTTCTGTTTTGCATCACAGCCACCGTACTGCATTCACAAGCCTTCATTTGCAACTTGCATACCAGATTTTGTTTGGATTTGTTTTTTACTGACCCTGGCATGTAGAATCCATGGTTTGTATATTTGAAACTTGCTCAGGCCATTACATGACTTTAAATGCATATGGTTTGGTCCTTTGCTTTCAAAATGCATTTCAACACTTTTGTTCACATAACTACAAGAGACATGACAAATTCTGTTTGGGGCTGTTTCTAATTGATCCTTGCATCTAGAATCTTTGGTTTGTGTATCTAAAAATTGTGCATATCTTCATTTGACCTTGATCATTTCTTTTTTGAGTTGTAGTTTTCAAAATGCGCATCTAAGCTTCACATGACAGTTGCATTCTAATTTTGATTTGTGTGCCTTATCTTGGAAAACTAATATTGCCATTGTGTTCCTTGTCAAATTTCACTAAAGTTAGACCTAAATTTTGCTAAAATTGGTTGAGTAATGAAAGATTTATGATGTAATCGTTTTTCATGACCATTGCCTTGTTTGCTAGCCTTGGCCCAGAAATCACACGCTTGTTTGGTATATGTACACATGGGGTGGCATAAATACACGAACGTATCGCCACCCTAGTGGTTAAATGCCTTGCCCTTTCACTATCATGCCCTCTGCTCGACCCCCAGCGGGGGCGTTTTGTTTTATTTTCATTTGTTTTTCTTTGTTTTAATATTTTTACCTTGTGTTTCCATTTTCTTTCACGCGTGTTTAGTGCTGTGTTGGTTGAGTTTTATGCTTGCAATCCCAAGTTCAAGGGCTCAACCCCTTGTGGAAGCATTTCCTTGTTTTTTAGCACTTGTTTTCATTTTATTTTATTTTTATTACTTGTTTTTGTTTTATTTATTTTAAAAATAGTTTTAAATATCCAAAAACCCAAAAAATGATTTGTCTATTATTTTCAATATGTTATTTTATTTTCCATGTTTTTATTTTATTTTCTATTTTATTTCATCATTTTTTACTTTGAATTCACCATTTTATTTTCTTTCTCATTTCATCTGCGATTGATTTATCTGTTATTTTCTTGGCCTTGTGCCATGATCCCCTTAGGATTCCTAGTCCCTCCGTTTAGGATAGGAGTAGGAGAGACATTAGGTGTTTAATCCTATGCATGATAACATTAAGATAGTCTCATTCCCTTTTATCTCAATCTTAGGATCACCATTGCATGACAGCTTTAGGCTTGGATTTAGTCCCCCTCTTAGTGTCCTTTCTCTCCTCATCCCAAAACAATCATAAAACACTTAATCAAGATAATGGATGTTGTGCCATAAGCCTTATACTTGGGAAATGGTAATTGAGGGGCCACCTCTTAAATACCTAGAGTGTTTAGTATACATCCTTAGGGCGATATGCGACGCATTCGATCCTAGGTTCTAGTCTTTGGTACAACATGTATTATAAACACTCCAATTCAAAACACTTCTTCTCTAAAAAATACAAAAAACACAAAAAAACACTTCAAACCTTTTTTACCCTTTGGGGTTCTTAATCAGGAAAATCATTTTCATAACAAGAGTGTTGTTAACTCTTAGTTCTAACACAAACGGTAACGCCTAAG
Organism: Lathyrus sativus; assembly: GCA_963859935.3. NCBI lineage: Eukaryota > Viridiplantae > Streptophyta > Magnoliopsida > Fabales > Fabaceae > Lathyrus > Lathyrus sativus. The sequence continues at coordinate 62,199,239 of OZ012736.1, forward strand.
TCTCCCATGCTCGAGATGCATACACCAACTGCTAGAACTACTTGTTAACCCTACTCGGACCTAAAAAAACAGTTGAACAAACATGTGTTCCCCCGTTAGCCCGAACTACGTTTGCTCTGATCTTTCATACCAGATGAAAGTACGTAGGCACAAGATGGTGATGTCTTGGCGAGCAACCTTTCCCCTTTTTCCCCCTGTTAGCCGAACTACGTTGACTCTGAATTCTCATTTCAGATGAGATACGTAGGCACAAAGCGCCGTTGCTTTTCCGAGTCATTTCTTTTTCTTTTGCCCTCAAGCCTTTAGCTAGATAGTTTCAATCGCCCTTTTAGATAGACAACAATATGGATCCCGTCGAGTACGACGGACGTGAGGGGTGCTAATACCTTCCCTTTGCGTAACCGACTCCCGAACCCGAGATTTGGTTGCAATGACCGATTTTATCCCTCTTTTCATTAGGTTTTCTCTGAGCGTTTCCTTTCCCTCTCTTGGGATAAATAAAGCACGGTGGCAACTCTTCTGTCATTTCCGGCCTCAATTTTCGTAGTAGCAACAGATGGCGACTCTGCTGGGGACAGGAATATACCCTATGCGAGTCAATCGTAGCGTTTGTTTGTTTTTTTTTGGGTGTGTACATATGTGTTTTATCTGTATTCGCTTTTCGTACTTTATTTTCCGCATCATATATCATTATTGATGTGTTGTGGGAGGGAAGCTCTGATGAGTGATAAGCCAGACCCAGGCTTGAGCATGAACCTAGCTGTAGTGGAGATTAGTGGGGGGACTGTTTGCTTAGCAGATACAGTTCCCCATGAAATTCACACTCAGACGAGATTCTCTCTGATGATCTTCCTTCAGATCCTTAGGATCAGTTGGGATTTTTGATTTGAGAATTGTCGACTCTGGGAATCGATCATTTGTGAGTCAACTAAGTGAGGCCTCTTCAGGAGATGATGATGCCAAACCAAAAATGGTGAACGTATCATCATTTCTAGAAAGTCTGTGATGCTGATGAACGCATAGGATGTCGAACCTTGTCAGTGAATAGGTCCATTCCTGTGAGAGGGATTGGGTTGTGCAGGAAACTTTAGCTTTCAGACTACCCGGTTCTTTACAGTTTGGATTTTGATTTCAAGGGGTCCTAACGTCAGTGTTTGGTTGTGACTAAAGCAAAGCGCCGACTTTCTCAAACAACAGCACAATAATCTTGATCCCTTGTTTGCATTTGCATTTGCATTTTCATCTGCATTTCATTCACATGTATTTGTGTCGCAGGTGTTTATTTCCCTCCCGATTCTAGTAACCTTGCTATGGAACCCTTGAAGAGTACAGTGGCCTACAAGTTTCCAGCTCTGGATGTTAGTACTTTGTTGAGTTTGATTGCCTTGGGTGAAAAAGCAGTAATGGAAGATTTCAAGAAGTCTTATGGGAGGTTATTGAGATATGTCTGTAAGCCCTCCGCATATGAGATCAGTGGTGTTTATGCTCTCCTACAGTTCTATGATGCCCAGTTGAGATGCTTCGTCTTTCCTGAATATGTCTTGGCTCCTACCCTTGAGGAATATTTTGAGCTATTAGGGGTACCAATTCGGAATCAAATGTCGTATGTTCATGTTGATACTGAGCCTGATATGGCCGAGCTTGCCGCTATTTTGCATCTTGAGGCTTCAGAGTTAAATGGGAAGATGATCCAGAGACTTGGGGTATATGGTTTTCCTCTGCCTTGCTTGATTGAGAAAGCTCAGCAGTGCGCTAAGGATGGTTGTTGGATTGTGTTTAGTGCCATCCTGGCTCTTTGTATATATGGCGTCGTCTTGTTTCCTAACCTTCCAGACTTTGTGGATGTAGATGTGTTCCATATCCGGGCTTCTAAAAATCCATTGCCTACTCTTCTTGGCGATGTTTATCATTCTGTCCACTACAAGAATGAGAAACAAAGAGGAAAGAATGTAACTTGATGTGTTCCTTTGTTATATACTTGGCTTATCAGTCATATGCCTAAGACAGGTCCATTTGTTGCCACCGCCAGTACTTCAGAATGGTCAGAAAGGTTGATGGGTCTATCTGCAGAGAACATCATTTGGTTTGACCGAGACATGCTTGGTACAAATATCATTTATAGTTGCAGTGGATTTCCTAACGTCCCTTTGATCAGAAGGAAAGGTTGCATCAACTATAACCCTTCTTTATTGGTCAGACAATTTGGGTATGCATTGAGGGAGCCTCCTAGGGAAGAGGAGATACAGGAATCTTTGTATCTCGCTGGTTTATTGAAGGTAAGACTTTAGGAAGACTTGAACATGCATGGAATAACATCCAGAGGAAGAGGAAGTCTTTATTGGGGAAGAGTAACAACCGAGCTTACGACCCATACCTTACTTGGATTCATGATAGAGCTACGAAGTTCTTAATGCCATTTCCTTCCGTTACACCTCTGTATCCACTCATGATAGAAGAACCCACTACCGTGGACTTTCGGAAATACAATCAGGTATCGTTGGAGAAAGAAGAGTTGAAAAAAGCAAATGAAGAATTGGAGAAAGAAATCATTCAACTCCGAAGTGAGAAGATCGATGTTGTCAATTCTTTCAAGAGACAGATTGAGCTCGTCAATAGACTAGGTACGGATTTGACAAAGGAAACTAGTGACAGAGAACGTGCAGGCCGAGATCTGAACGCTGTCTATGGTGTGCTTGCTACCAAAAAAGAGGATCTAGACAAGGCTTACTTGAGGATCTTCAAGTTTGAATCAGCATGAAACGCCACGCTCACTAATAACAAGGAGCGAGAGGATAAGCTGAAACAACAGGTCACCGAGTTAAAGAGTCAACTCAGAGCAAAAGAAGAGAAGATCTCAGCGGAAGAATCTCTCAGATACCATAGTGAGCATAGATTGAGTCCAGCTATCGCAGACCTGAAGGAGTGTAGATTGAGGGCAGATACCAAGAGAAGCAGACTTGAAGCATGCTTTGGAGAAGGAGCCAGGGACGACCATGTTGATAGTCTATAGTGCACCATCAACCGACGAGAGCAACTCACACAGGGTCTACTTGCCAGACCTGATCATCCTGAGACGCGGAAGCTGTTAGAGGATTTTCGGTTTTGGTGCTCAGCTTGACTATCTTTCTTTGTATCTTGTTGTTTTTTATGTATTAGCCATCATCAGGCTTGTTGATTGAGGTCATCTTTATTTTGTACTCAAGTGATGTATGCACACTGTTGGTTGGTTTGTTATTATATGAGGAATTGTTATTCTATTCACTTGTCTGTGGGATTTTTCATGGTCGTTGCTTCTTTTGGGAACTAGAATCGAGGGGGAAATTTCCCTGAAACATATTTACATGTCTGCATTCTGCATCTTTTGCATCATTTTGCATAGCAGGTGTTCTTGGGACCATTAATCTTATCTCTATGTGGTTTCTCAGTTCATAGGATAACAGACCCGACATTCCATAGGTATTCTACGAGGGGGAATCAACAAAGGATTATGGAGCAAGTTCAGCTTGAGCTTCAAGAATCTCGCGAGAGGATGACGCTGTTTATGGACATGATGCAGCGCGTAGCCAACGGCAAAGAAAAGTTGAGGACATTGGTGCAACCTCTGGTGTCAAGATTTGATGGTAGTGGGGTTCTACACGGAGGAACCCCTGTTGTGCCACCTCCAGTGGAAAACAGTACGCCACGGGCAGATGCTATCCCAACGGTTATCCCTCCGGGCGGAGGAAACCAAACTGGAATTCCCATCCCAGTTCCAATGGGCCCTGTACAAGGTAACAACGGTCCCTAGTGGGAACAAGATGATCAAGAAGATATTTTCTCTCTGGGAGATATTGGGGCAGGATTGCAACCCGATGCTGATAGAAGATTCAAGGCGATAGAGGAAAAGATGAGAAGCCTTGAAAGCCAAAACACTGTGGGTCTGAATATGTCGAACCTAGGATTGATTCTAGGACTCAGGATTCCTCCAAAGTTCAAGGTGCCAGATTTCGATAAATACAAAGGAACAATGTGTCCAAGGGTGCATCTTCGCTCCTATTTCCAAAAGATGTCTGCATACTCCGATGATGAGAAGTTATTGATGCATTTCTTTCAAGATAGTATGTCGGGACCATCCCTCGAATGGTATATGGGTTTAGAGCCAGTTAATGTCAGAAGCTGGAGGGATTTGGCAGAGGCTTTCATTAAGCACTACCAATACAACAGTGACATAGCGCCAAACCGAGTGCAGCTTCAAAATTTATCACAGAGGAGTAACGAATGCTTTAAGGAATACGCACAAAGATGAAGAGAGCTTGCTTCTAGAGTTCAACCTCCCATGGTGGAGAGAGAACTAATTGATCTGTTTGTGGCCACATTACCAGGAATTTACTATGATAAGTTAGTGAGCAGCATGTCTGGGAGCTTTTCGGACCTGATTATTACCGGCGAGATGGTCGAAAACGGTATTAAAATGGGAAAGATACAGCCAGGGGAAGGGACCTCATCTGGAGGTGGAAGAAAGATTTTTAGTGTGAAGAAGAAAGATAACGAGACAAATGCGGTGTCCGGCTTTAACAATCGAAATAGATATCTGAATCAACATCAACAACGACCGTATTATCAGCAACCTCCACAAGTAGCTAGTATTGCCATTCCGACAGTACAGCCTCAGTAACAACAACCACGTCAGCAATAGCAACAACGACCTCAACAACAAAATTATGCACCGAGGCAGTTCCAAGATCGGAGAAGGTTGATGGATAGGCACTTTGACACACCATCGATGCCCTACGCTCAGTTATTGCAACACTTAATTCAACTGCAGTTGGTCCAAAAAAGGACAATGGCACCTCTAACTGGCCAACCACCTCCCGTTGGTATGACGCCAACGCTAGGTGTGAATTCCACTCTGGCGCCCCCGGCCACAACATCGACAATTGTAAAGCCTTCAAACACAAGGTACAAGACCTTATTGATAGTAAGGCTATCAACTTCAATCAGGATGCGCCAAACGTGGAACAAAACCCCATGCCTAACCATGGTAGGGGTGGTGGTGTGAATGCTATTGTCATTAAAGAAGGCCTGAACTTGGTGTCCAATGTGGAGGATGTGAATACGCCGTTAGGTTTTGTGAAGAGAAAATTGCTAGAAGGAGGGGTGTTCCCGGGCTGTGGAGATGATTGTGAAGACTGTTTAGTTTGTCCCGAAGGATGTTAGAATCTGAAGAACCATATACAACGCATGATGGATGAAGGTCTATTGCAATTTGATAGAATCTGTAAGAAGAATGTTTAAGAGGTAGCCATTGAAGATAAAGACGGGGTGGCCACCATCTTCATCCCGTACAAAACAATTACAATTTCTGCGCCTCCGGCAAGGCCAACCATTATATTCACAAAGGCAGGGCCTGTACCCTATGAGAGATCTAAAGCGATCCCTTGGAACTATGGGGCCGAGGTCTATTGCAATGGGCAGAAGCAGGAATTAAAGAATTCGCCCTTCGACTCAATTGACGATTTGGTAGGAACCGGAGGAATGACTCGAAGTGGGAGGATATTTGCACCCCCCGAAATAAATGCAGAAAGGACCGAAAAAGGTAAAGGGAAAGTGGTGGTTGAAGAAAGCTCTCAGACCAAAGAAAGGGAAGCCTTGCTGAAGGACGTCGAGGAATTCATGCGTTTGATAAGGAAGAGTGACTACAAAATTGTGGATCACTTGCAACAGACTCCTTCAAAGATTTCCATCTTGTCGTTGCTATTATGTTCTGAAGCTCACAGGAATGCTTTGCTCAAGGTTTTGAATAATGCTTACGTACCTCAAGAGATATCTGTGAATCAGTTGGAAGGAGCGGTGGCCCACGTCAACGCAGGTAACAGGTTGGGATTCACTGATCGTGATTTGACACCGAAAGGAAGAAACCACAATTTGGCTTTGCATATTTCACTTGAATGCCGAGGAACAGTGATGTCGCATGTCCTTATTGATACAGGGTCGTCCTTGAATGTGTTGCCAAAGAAAGCATTGATGAAGATAGACCATCAGGGTCTTTATTGTACGCCTAGTGATTTGATTGTGCGAGCCTTTGATGGAACCCGAAGATCTGTTTTTGGGGAGATAACTCTGCCTATCCAAGTGGGTCCTGAGATTTTTGATACAATATTCTACATAATGGATATCCAGCCGGTGCATAACTGCCTTTTGGGTCGGCCTTGGATACACTCAACAGGGGCCGTGACATCGACTTTGCACCAGAAATTGAAGTACATGATGGATGGAAATATTGTGACTATTTGTGGAGAGGAAGACATCATGGTGAGCCATCTGTCTTCATTCAAATACGTGGAGGTCGATGGCGAAAGTCATGAAACACTATGTCAGGCCTTTGAGACTGTCCAAATCAAAGAAAAGGCTCCAGTTGAGGTGAAAGTTCCAGAAATTGCCATGTCGTCATACAAGGAAGCACAAGCCGTAGTGGAATCTGGAGCAGCACAAGGATGGGGGCAAGTGGTAAGCGTCCCCAACAAACAAGATAAGTTTAGATTAGGATACAGCCTGTATGCATCTTCTTCACAAAACGCTCCATGTTACAAAGGACCTGTTCAGTTCACTAGTGGTGGGGTGATATTCGAAAGAATCAATGTAGTATCTGACAAGGAAGGAGACAGCGACTGCGACATGGATGCGTGGATCAAACCATGTGTCCCTGGCCAGGGTTTGAAGAATTAGACCATGGAAGAAGTTGTCTCTGTGACCTATGAAGAGTAATTGCTTTATTTTGATTAATGTATTGCCCTGTGCTCTGCCCAGAGCATAGTGGTATTTATTTTGTAGGGCCCTATCTGTTATGAGTGCAAACAATCTATTATCATTATCAATCAAAAAGGCGTCTTTTCATTCAAAATTTTGTGATCCTTGTTTTTCTTGTTTTTATTTTCTAACATTAAAATGGCAATGTGGTTTGTGTTTGTTTTGTTTGCATATCATTTAAGCATAAAATCATCATCATTGCAGGTTACACATTTCAGATACCATCGACTTAGACTCGTCTATGACTCGGTGTGACTTTGACAATCCGATCTTTCAAGCAGAAGAAGAGATTGATGAAGATGAAGACCTGTCTGAAGTACTTGCCAGATTGTTAAGACAAGAGGAGAAGGTCATCCTGCCTCATCAGGAGGAAGTTGAAGTCGTCAACCTGGGAACTGAGGAAGATAAGAAGGAAGTCAAAATAGGGGTCGCATTGCAACGCAAAGTCAAGCGAAGACTGGTTGAGTTACTCCAAGAGTATAAGGATGTCTTTGCTTGGTCATATAAAGATATGCCTGGACTCAACATGGATATTGTAGTTCATCGCCTGCCTCTTCGAGAAGAATGTCCTCCTGTTAAACAAAAATTGAGAAGAACTAGGCCTGATATGGCGGTGAAGATCAAAGAAGAAGTCCAGAAGCAGTTAGACGCCGGATTTCTTGCTGTGACCAATTATCCTCCGTGGGTTGCAAACATCGTGCCCGTGCCTAAGAAGGACGACAAAGTCAGGATGTGTGTTGATTATAGAGACCTGAATAGAGCAAGCCCAAAGGATGATTTTCCGCTCCCTCATATTGATGTGCTTGTTGATAACACCGCACAATGCTCAGTGTTTTCTTTCATGGATGGTTTTTCGGGCTACAATCAGATTAAGATGGCGCCGGAGGATATGGAGAAGACGACTTTCATCACGCCATGGGGGACGTTCTGCTATAAAGTGATGCCTTTTGGTTTGAAGAACGCAGGGACAACTTACCAACGAGCTATGGTGACTCTCTTTCATGATATGATTCATCATGAGATTGAAGTATATGTCGATGATATGATCGCAAAGTCCCAAACGGAGGAGGGGCATCTGGTGAATCTTCTAAAGTTGTTTGAGAGATTAAGGAAGTTCAAACTTAGGTTGAATCCAAACAAGTGTACTTTTGGAGTTCGGTTAGGAAAGTTGTTGGGATTTATTGTCAGTGAGAAGGGTATTGAGGTTGATCCTGCAAAAATCAAGGCAATTCAAGAAATGCCAGCACCAAAGACCGAGAAAAAAGTTTGTGGTTTCTTAGGTAGATTGAACTACATCGCTCGGTTCATATCTCACCTCACAGCCACTTGTGAGCCATTATTTAAGTTACTAAAGAAAGATCAGGCGGTCGTTTGGAATGAGAATTGTTAGAAAGCGTTTGAGAAAATAAAAGTGTATCTGCAGGAACCCCCAATACTGATGCCCCCGGTGGCTGGAAGACCGTTGATAATGTACTTAACAGTTCTTGAGAATTTCATGGGTTGTGTTCTCGGTCAGCATGATGAGACCCTGAGAAAAGAGCATGCAATTTATTACTTGAGTAAAAAGTTCACGGACTGTGAGTCCAGATACTCAATGTTAGAGAAAACTTGTTGTGCACTGGCTTGGGCCGCCAAACACCTAAGGCGGTATATGCTAAACCATACAACCATGTTGATTTCAAAGATGGATCCAATTAAGTACGTATTTGAAAAACAAGCACTGTCAGGAAGAATTGCTAGATGGCAGATGGTTCTGACAGAATACGACATTCAGTATATGTCTCAGAAAGCTATTAAAGGCAGTGTTCTGTCAGAATATCTCGCAGAGCAACCAATTGACGACTATCAGCCAATAAAGTTTGATTTTCCCGATGAAGACATTATGTACTTAAAGATGAAGGATTGTGATGAGCCGTTGCCAGACGAAGGTCTTGAGTCGGGTTCCCAGTGGAAATTGATCTTTGACAGTGCTGTTAACTCCTACGGCAGTGGAATTGGGGCAATCATTACAACCCCCCATGGGACGCATATACCCTTCATTGCCAAGTTGACATTTCCCTGTACAAACAACGAGGCCGAATATGAAGCGTGTATCATGGGTATCGAGGAAGCAATCGATTTGAGAATCAAGAATCCTGATGTCTACGGTGATTCAGCTTTAGTGGTCAACCAGATCAAAGGAGAGTGGGAGACACGCCAACCAAATATGATCCCTTATATGAACTATGCAAGAAGATTGCTACCTTTCTTCGATCATGTGAAGTTTCACCATGTGCCGAGAGCAGAAAATCAGATGGCAGACGCCTTGGCTACTTTATCCTCAATGTACAAAGTGAACTTCTGGAACGATGCACCAAGAATCGTTATCTCACGCCTCGATAGGACGACATTCGTTTTTGCAATAGAAGAATCTCCTGATGGCAAGCCATGGTATTACGATATTCAGAACTTTCTCAAGAATCAAGAGTATCCACCTGGAGCATCGACCCGGGATAAGAAGACCCTGAGGAGGTTATCTAGTAACTTATACCTGAATTCAGACGGTGTACTCTATCGAAGGAACTTTGACTTAGTGCTGCTAAGATGTGTGGACGAAAAAGAAGCGAATTTGCTTATGGAAGAGGTCCACGAAGGAGCCTTTAGGACACATGCAGGGGGACATGCCATGTCTCGAAAGCTGTTGAGAGCAGGGTATTATTGGTTAACTATGGAGTCCGATTGCTTCAAGTATGCCAAGAAATGCCACAAGTGTCAGATTTATGCCGACAAGATCCATGGCCTTTCTCCATGTGGGGCATCCATATGATTGGCAAGATCGAGCCAATTGCGTCCAATGAGCATTGTTTCATCTTAGTGGCGATTGACTATTTCACCAAATGGGTCGAAGCAGCCTCCTATGCTAATGTCACCAAGCAAGTTGTAGCTCGATTCATCAAAAGAGACATCATCTGCCGCTATGGGATACCTGAAAGGATCATTATCGATAATGGCTCCAATCTGAATAACAAGATGATGAAGGAGTTGTGCCAAAACTTTAAGATTGAGCATCACAACTCATCTCCTTATTGTCCGAAGATGAATGGCACTGTGGAAGCGGCCAACAAAAACATAAAGAAGATAATGCAGAAGATGGTTGTGACTTACAGGGATTGGCACGAGATGTTTCCTTTTTCTTTACATGGATATCGTACCTCGGTGCGTACTTCAACCGGGGAAACTCCTTTCTCATTGGTGTATGGTATAGAAGTTGTCCTACCATTAGAGGTCGAGATACCTTCCTTGAGAGTTCTGGCTGACGTCAAACTAGATGAAGCAGAATGGGTGAAGAATAGGTTGAATCAGCTCAGTTTGATGGATGAGAAAAGGTTGGCGTCCATCGCATACGGTCGCCTATACCAAAGCATGATGAAGAAAGCCTTCGATAAGAAGATACGTCCTCGAAGCTTTCAGGCAGGTGATTTGGTGTTGAAGCGGATTCTCCCACCATAGAACGATCACAGGGGCAAATGGACTCCCAATTATGAAGGTCCGTATGTTGTGAGCAAAGTCTTCTCCATAGGAGCCTTGCTACTTTCAACCATGGATGGTGAAGATTTTACGTCCCTCGTGAACGCGGACGCAGTCAAAAAATACTTTGCTTAAAATAGACCCGCTGGAAAGAAAAAGAAAATCCAGGCAAGAATGGGGCATCCCGGCGAACCATAAAAAGATAGGTTCGGGCAAAACTTAGGGATAAAAAGAGAAAAGTGTAAACCCGCAAAGTTGAAAACCCGAAAGGGCGACTTTGGCAAAAATGGGTATCCCGGTGAATCGAAAAGCCGCAAGGGCGATTCAGGCAAAAGTCAGGGATTTGAAAAGTAAACGACTGCGGTCCACGCATAGATCCTCAAAGCATAGTGGATTATGGGAAGACTCGAGAATCATCCGTCCAAATCAATCTCTTCAAAAGACGAAGCATCGGAAAGGTGTCAATGTCACGCGAGTCATAGTTGAGTCGTTCTATGGTGGTTGTCTGTGCCACATTGCCGACATTTTTGTAATTCTTATGCATTTCTGTATTTTGCTTACGCAGCTTTCTCATTTCAGGAGTTGCGTCCCCTTGTAAATTTGCCTATTTACAAGCTATTTATAAATAAAACATACTATTCAGAAAACCTTTGTCTTTGATTCAGCTTTTACCGTTTTGCTTGTAAAAGACGCCTGATGTTTTTTGATAAAACTTTGCATACATAATTTTGTGGGCTCTGCCAACTATAATCGAAACAATGCTTTTGCTTGAATAAAGTCACAGGTGATAAGTAAGACAACGTCTGCTGCATAAAACGTATTTGCCTGTTTGTTATTTGCAGGAATCCCAGCCTCGAAACTTTTCCAGAAGTCCCGCATCCAAAGGAAATGTGCAAGCTAAGCGTGTTCACCTCCCCAACAGCTTGAAACTTTATACAGTTAAGGTTGCCCTCAGCAGGTTGAGATTGATGTCTCCAGCAGAGTAAGAGCATTTCCAACAGGTAGAGGTGGATTTATCCCTAGCAGTGGAATGGATGCAGAATTTCGTCTTTCCCATAAAGTCTGAACGATTAGCCCCTGTCCCCTCAGAGTTTGGGACGTTGTTTCATTTCCCTAAGCAGAGGTCGATATTGTTAAGTACTGTGCTCATTTTCCCTAAGCAGAGGTCGATGTCGATTCCATCCTTACCTAATCCCCAGCCAAGTCAGTAGGTTGGTTTTCTCCCCCGAGATTGTTTATTCTCCATCCTCAGCAGAGTTTCATTCTGATTCCCAGCGGAGTGGATGTATGCTTAGCAGAGTAGCTTTACCCGGAAGTTATCTCGGAGGCCATCCAAGGCTCGTATCCCCCAGCATGAGTCTGTAGGCACTAGACGTGCCTAGTTTTCCCCCCAGTGGAGTTGTTTTTCTCTCTTCAACATTTATTTTTGTTGAAGTGGTTCTTTTGCATTTGCATCGTCCATAGCATCCTCCCAAACGCGTAGCATTTCCATTTCGTATGGAGCATTACGCCATCTTCAAACATATGCATTATGAAACATAAACCAGGTTGTTACCTCTTTATTTCCAGGTGTATCTCCAGCAATTATCAGCATATTTCCCAAGCCTGTGTGGTATCCGGGCCTCCAGCAAGATTATTGACAGATGTGTTCTCTGCAACAAAGTCTATTTAAGTTCATATTTCCCCAATGGATTTCTTCACCATGACGGTGAATTCAGATGATTTTGGGAAATGACGGCGAAGTCAGATGATTATGGGAGATGATGTCGAAGTCAGGTGATTTTGGGATTTGACGGCGATGTCAGATGCTTTTACCGACTGAATGTCGAGAATTGATGGCGAAGTCAGACATTATTGAGAAGTTGGCGACGAAGTCAGATGGTTTGGAGAATTGACGGCGAAGTCGGATTATTTTGAGAAATAATGAGAAGTCAGATGGTTTGGGAAAATAATGGCGAAATCAGATTATTATGTGGAGTTTTTGACAGCGAAGTCAGAGAGTTTCGTGACCCGACGGTGAAGTCAAATGTTTCACAGATTTAATATTGAGTTCTAACGGCGAAGTCAAATTATTTTGATGTTCTCTGATGACAAATTCAGATGTTTGTTCTCTGACAGTGAAGTCAGATGTTTGTTCTCTGACGGTGAAGTTAGATGTTGGTCTTTTCTGACGGTGAAGTTAGATGTTTGCCTTCTGACGGTGAAGTTAGAAGTTTGCCTTCTGACGATGAAGTTAGATGTTTGTTGGTTTTCTGACGGTGAAGTCATATATTTGCCCTCTGACGGCGAAGTCAAATTATTTTGATGTTCACTGATGACGAAGTCAGATGTTTGTTCTCTGATGGTAAAGTCAGATGTTTGTTCTTCTGACGGTGAAGTTAGATGTTTGCCTTCTGACGATGAAGTTAGAAGTTTGCATTCTGACGGTGAAGTTAGATGTCTGTTGGTTTTTTGACGGTGAAGTCAGATATTTGCCCTCTGACGGTGAAGTCAAATTATTTTGAGCTCTGACGGTGAAGTCAGATGTTTGTTCTCTGACAGTGAAGTTAGATATTTACCTTCTGACGGTGAAGGTAGATGATTGTTGGTTTTCTGACGGTGAAGTTAGATATTTGTCTTCTGAAGGTGAAGTTAGATATTTGCCTTCTGACGGTGAAGTCAGATGTTTGTTCTTTGATGGTGAAATCAAATGTTTTATTCTCTGACGGTGGAGTGAGATGGTTGGTTTTCTGATGACGAAGTCAGATGTTTGAGTTGCTGGCTGTGATGTCAAATGATGGGTCTGATGGTGAGGTCAGGACATGTTTACCCCTAACAGAGACATGACGACGAAGTCATATGGTTTGGAGAATTGACAGCAAAGTCGGATCTAATATGGAGTTCCGACGACGAAGTCAAGTGTTTTACAGATGATATTTAGAGTTCTGACGAAGAGGTCAAATTATTTTGATGAATGACGGCAAGGTCAGATGTTTATTATTTTGAGGAATGACGATGAAGTCAGGTGAAGTCAGATGATTTTTGACTGATGGCGAACTCAGATATTCTACTTGATATAGGCTCCTGACGGCGATGTTGGAGGTTTCATTTTGCGGTTGGCAAATTTCCGGTTTCTTTGGTATTCAACCGTCTTTTACCTTGAATGTCTGAAAGCCCTTCGCTTTTCATCCCTTCAGGTCCAAGTCGCTTGAATAGGGGCAGCTGTTGTACCCCAATATTTGCCCAGCCTTTTCTTTACTTGGTTTATATTTCATTTCATTGTTCTAGCATATTGCATTGCATAGCATTTTGCATTTTTTACAGGGGATCAAGAGATGTGTGTGCAACAAGAGGGATGTGCCAAGGCTTCTAAACCTAATCAAGGGTTTATATTCAAGTTGTCAAGTGGTTATCATCATCAGAGACAAGTCAAAGCCCTTTGGATAGGAAGAAATGTGTATGTGGGTCACCTCCTGTTTAGGAGGCCATTTGAAGGTCATCTGAGGGTCACAAGCCCATGGTTATGGAGGGAGATTATCACTTAAGCTCATTAGAGGCCTTGAAGGTCATTGTGGAGCTCATCCAAGTGTTTATATCAAGTGCAAGTGGCTGCAGTTGAAAAGGTTGGAATTAGGGTTTCAATTTTAATCAGGATGGAACTTGTTTCTTGAAGCAAACTTGTTTCCATGGCCCTACATATGTCCCAAGGTGTTTGGGGATGAGAGATTGACCATCAATTTTAATCATAAGAGCTTCAATTGATCATTCAATTGAAAATCTGAAGATTTAGGGAAAAAGTCAACTGTAGTTTGACTTTTGATTTAAATGGTGTTCTAATAGGGGGATCATGGTCCATGAAGTTCATATGTCTTATAGAAGTCTACTCAAGAAGTTTTAAGGCCTCAAAAGATCCAGAACATCAACAGTCGACTCAGTAGTCATCGATCGATCGTTCGACTGACCGAAAAGTTAACTCTGCAATCATAAGGAATTTGACCTTAAAGTGTGAATAGAAAATGTTCCTAATGTCATATTGAACTTATCCATCAAGTTTCATGACCATTGGATCAAGGGTTGAGGAGTAATAGAGAAATCGGGAAATTAAGGTTTTGAAAGGGGCAAGACCATAACTCCCTAACCACACATCCAATTGATTTGGTTCATAGCTCATTGGAAAGCTCTTGACAAGTCCTACAAAAGTCCCACAGTGGTCCATGAGCAGAAAATGCATAGATTTGGAGTTATGGCCAAATTCATTACAAGAGGGAAAAATAACTTAGAAAATTCTAAGTTATTGGCCTTTTTAGGCATGTTTTTTTAGCAACTTTGAGTGGAATTTTGACCTAGTTCCATTTGGAATATGAAGATCATGAAAACATGAAAGTTGTAGAGCTACATGAGGGCTTTCCAAAATGTACTAGAACTCCTCCATAGCCCTTATGAGTTGAGAGTTATGAATTCAGCAAGTTGAGGTTTTAACACTTGAATTTAACATTTTCACTTTTTCACAAACTCACTTTTTGATCACTTGAACCATTCTCAACCATTGGATCATGTTTCTATCTGTTATTTAGAGAGTATGATGTGAAGAAATGCAGAAAATCAAGAGGATTGATGAGTCTTGCAAGTTGGAGGCAAGTTGATATTATTTTAATGAAAGAAAATGAAGAAAGAGAAACTTTATGGAAGAAGTCTTGCAGCTGCAGTTCTCCTACTCCCTAGCCATACTTCAGTCACTTATTTATCATTCATGCCACTTGATTTATGCATAAACTAGAGCCAAAAGCTTGGATTTGCAGCTGTCCACAATCTTGAACAAATTTGCACTTTACAAAAATCCCTCCAAAATGCAAAAGACAAATTTGTCCCAAACCATTCCTTGCTTATAAATAGAGGTTTCCTCTATGTTGAAAGGTACACCAGAGCACTCTAAAACCCAAGAGAAAACCTTTGCTCTCATCCTACTTTGCATTTTCTTACAAGTGAAGAAAACTATTCCAAACTACCTCAAAAATCTGCCTTGAGCAAAACATCTTCCAAAACCATTTTCACCCGCTCAAAATAACCACAACCCATCCACACAATCCAAAAATGATGTGTGGGAGGTGTTCAAGCCTTTAAACCAGTCAAAACCCTAATTTTCCCAAAAGTTAACTTTCAACCAAGCAAAGTTTGACTTCACATACAAAATCTGCCAAATCACACACCAGGCCTGTTTTAATCATTGTAAACCTCCAAACACCTTAGGTTTATGATGTACCAACTATCCATAACCTGAAATATCATCATCATCACTTGTTTCAAGTTATGTCCTAAGGGTTCACTTGTTTACTTCAAGTGCAAGAAAAGTTGTCATCTTCACCAAGGCATTGGATTGGATCTTATTTGGAGGCTTCAAGGTTTTCCATACTGCACAAACTTGCTTGGAAGTCTACAAGAGGTTGTAGTTACTATCCTTCTTTAAATTGCCATGATATTGTTTGATGTGCATTAGTTTGGTTTGAGGCAATGGGCAGTCATGTTTGAATCTGTCCTATTTTGCTTGTTTGCTCATTAATGTGTATTACTTTCATAATCATCATACCATGTTGTATTGCTATATGTTAAATCTTGAGATCCTCTTAAATGTCATGAATGAACATGTGAGAAATTGCTTGCAACTGTTATGCCTTGATGCTAGTTTGATGTTGTTCAGTTTGTGCATATTGTTGGTTTATTTCTGTTGCAACAGCTTTCTTTAAGTCTTGATCTTGTTTGTTGCCATTTTGAGTATAAGGCCTTATATGTGTCATTCATGTGGTGTTGATATCATTTGAAATTGGTTTGGTTATGGTTCTGCTACATTTCTGTTTTGGCCATTTTTTACTCATGTGCATTCTTTAACTCATACACCATTTTCAATGCTAGTACACTTTTGAATCATTTTTGTGCTCAAGCTTGGTCTATAACATATTTTGAGTGTGCTTGCAAGTTGTTTGGTCCTGTTGGATTCGGGATGACTCATGTGATGTTGATGACCAATACCATTTTTTGCTGTTTTAATGCTTGTGACTGTCATGAGATGTTTTGCCTTGAAACTTGATCTTTACCCTTGTCATGTTAAGTATGTCTTTATGGTTGATTTGAACTGCTGATGGTGAAGGGCCTATGTTTGCTAACATAAGATTGTGATACTCTTTGAATCATGTTTGCTAGATGGTTGGCATTGTTGTGTTTTGCATCAACTGCTGTCATCCTTAGGTTTTTGTAGTAGGGTTGTTTCATTGATAGCATATGCATATTTGGTCTGCATTTGTCAACTGTGATAAGCCCATGTGTATTGTGTTGATGTTTTGAAAAGCATTGTGTGCATTCTGTCTCAAATTGCTTTTAAGCATCCCTTGATCATTGTTTTGATTGTTTGCATCAAGATACCATGTTTTTTTTCTGTTGTGACTCCAAACTGCCTTAGCTCTAAGTGATTTGAATTGCTAATTGTCATTGGCCTAAGTTTTTTGGTACATGTAGCATTAGGGCTATCTGTTGATTATGCTAGCATTGTCATGCTCACTATGTTGCTGTCATAACCATTTGATTCATGAACCATTGTCATTGTAATGCATGCCACTCCTTACTTTCAAAATTGGTCAAGTTCTGTTATTTTGATGTTGTTTGTGAAAAGGAACATGATTGTTTGATGCTAATAAACATGATTCCATATGTGGCTGCTAGAAATGAGTCTTTTTCTGTTAGAACTTGTTTATGCTCATTACCATGTAGTTATAACTTTCAGTGCAAGGCATGAATTGATTGATGTGTTTTGACTTGATATTGCAATAACCAAGACTAGTTGCTGCTTCTGTTTCTATGTTATGTGCAAAACCATTTTACCATGTTTAGTTTGATAGGCTATTTTGTTTAAGGCCAAGTTGTCTTGATGTGTATGCATACTTGTTTGATATGATGTTTTGACAAATCCATACTAGCTGCTAGAACTGTCTAACTCAAGCCAAATTGCCATTAACTTGCAAATCTGTTATGTGCATTGAGCCATATGTGTATGAATGCTGCTTTGATAACCAAACTTGTTGTCATAATGTTTGATCTATGCTCAACCTTTTAATCATGTCTTGTGGAGTTTGTGTTGAGATCAACTTGTCTTGGTATGAATTGTGTGTGTGTAGGATTTATCATGAAAATTTGGTTTTGACCAAGAGTACAAGCTGTTGCCAGTTTCTGTTTTATGTTTTCAATTCATGTGCCATCTGTTTTGATCTTGCAAGATATTTGAATTCATGTTTTAACATAGGAGAATCATTTATGTGTATTGTTTGAGCTGAATATGCATATTGCATCATGAACTATTCTCAAATAGCATATCAAGTATTTTTGTTCAATTCTTGTAACTTGCATAAAAGTTTTTGATTGGGACTGTTTTTGTGTGATCTTTGCATGTAAAATCCATGAACAACACATTTGAAACTTGTGCATACCTTTACTTAATCATGATCACTTCTGTTTTGCATCACAACCACCATAATGCATTCACAAGCCTTCATTTGCAACTTGCATACCAGATTTTGTTTGGATTTGTTTTTGACTGACCTTGGCATGTATAATCCATGGTTTGTATATTTGAAACTTCCTCAGGACATTACATGACTTTAAATGCATATAGTTTGGTCATTTGCTTTCAAAATGCATTTCAACACTTTTGTTCACATAACTGCAAGAGACATGACAAATTCTGTTTGGGGTTGTTTCTAATTGATCCTTGCATCTAGAATATTTGGTTTGTGTATCTAAAAATTGTGCATATCTTCATTTGACCATGATCATTGCTATTTTAAGCTGTGGTATTCAAAATGCACATCTAAGCTTCACATGACAGTTGCATTAGAATTTTGATTTGTGTGCCTTATCTTGGAAAACTAATATTTCCATTGTGTTCCTTGTCAAATTTCACACAAGTTAGACCTAAATTTTGCTAAAATTGGTTGAGTATTGAATGATTTATGATGTAATCGTTTTTCATGACAATTGCCTTGTTTGCTAGCCTTGGCCCACAAATCACACGCTTGTTTGGTATATGTACACATGGGGTGGCATAAATACACGGATGTATCGCCACCCCAGTGGTTAAATGCCTTGCCCTTTCACTATCATGCCCTCTGCTCGACCCCCAGCGGGGGCGTTTTGTTTTATTTTCATTTGTTTTTCTTTGTTTTAATATTTTTACCTTGTGTTTCCATTTTCTTTCACGCGTGTTCAGTGCTATGTTGGTTGAGTTTTATGCTTGCAATCCCAAGGTCAAGGGTTCAACCCCTTGTGGAAGCATTTCCTTGTTTTTTAGCACTTGTTTTCATTTTATTTTATTTTTATTTCTTGTTTTTGTTTTATTTATTTTAAAAATAGTTTTAAATATCCAAAAACCCAAAAAATCATTTGTCTATTATTTTTAATATGTTATTTTATTTTCCATATTTTTATTTTATTTTCTATTTTATTTCATCATTTTTTATTTTGAATTCACCATTTTATTTTCTTTCTCATTTCATTTGCGATTGATTTATCTGTTGTTTTCTTGGTCTTGTGCCATGATCCCCCTAGGATTCCTAGTCCCTCCGTTTAGGATGGGAGTAGGAGAGACATTAGGTGTTCAATCCTATGCATGATAACATTAGGATAGTCTCATTCCCTTTTATCTCAATCTTAAAATCACCATTGCATGACAACTTTAGGCTTGGATTTAGTCCCCCTCTTAGTGTCCTTTCTCTCCTCATCTCAAAACAATCATAAAACACTTAATCAGGATAATGGATGTTGTGCCATAAGCCTTATACTTGGGAAATGGTAATTGGGGGGCCACCTCTCAAATACCTAGAGTGTTTAGTATACGTCCTTAGGGCGATATGCGACGCATTCGATCCTAGTTTCTAGACTTTGGTACAACATGTATTATAAACACTCCAATTCAAAACACTTCTTCCCTAAAAAACACAAAAAACACTTCAAACTTTTTTCACCCTTTGGGGTTCTTAACCAGGAAAATCATTTTCATAACAAGAGTGTTGTTAACTCTTAGTTCTACCGCAAATGGTAACGCCTAAGTCTCCCATGCTCGAGTTACATACACCAACTGCTAGAACTACTTGTTAACCCTACTCGTACCTAAAAAAACAGTTGAACAAACCTGTGTTCCCCCATTAGCCCGAACTACGTTTGCTCTGATCTTTCATACCAGATGAAAGTACGTAGGCACAAGATGGCGATGTCTTGGCAAGCAACCTTTCCCCCTTTTTTCCCCGTTAGCCGAACTAAGTTGACTCTGACTTCTCATTTCAGATGAGATACGTAGGCACAAAGCATCGTTGCTTTGTCGAGTCATTTCTTTTTCTTTTGCCCTCAAGCCTTTAGCTAGATAGTTTCAATCACCCTTTTAGATAGATAACAAGCTTGGATCCCGTCGAGTACAACGGACGTGAGGGGTGCTAATACCTTCCCCTTGCGTAACCGACTCCCGAACCCGAGATTTGGTTGCGATGACCGATCTTATCCCTCTTTTCGTTAGGTTTTCTCTGAGCGTTTCCTTTCCATATCTTAGGATAAATAACGCATGGTGGCGACTCTTCTGTCAATGTCGGCCTCGATTTTCGCAGTAGCGACACAAAATAAGCTCGAAATAGCAACGGATCTAGAATTCCAACCTACAAAGCGGAGAATTGCTTCGGTAATTATTGATTCAACTTCAATTGATTAGATCCAAGCAATAAATCCGGAAATCCTTCAAGATCCAATTGAGTTCTTGTAGTAGAAGTGAAGATCCACCAAAATTAAGCAAGAATTATCCAAATAAGCTCCTCTAGAACCACTTCAAAATTCAGATCTACAATTGCATGAAAATTGCATGGAGAAAATGATTCAACAAGGAGGAAGGATGAAGGTTTGAGCTCTAGAATTCAATGATTCCAATGGAGAATCAAAGAATTCAATGTGAGAAGAGCTTTTGGTGAAGTTTTGCGCTAAAAAGAGCCCTGAGCCACAGGAAAACCTTGATCCCCTGCCTCAAGAACAAATGCTATGATATGCAAAAATGAAATGAAACACAAGCCAAGTACGAGAACCGGTTGGTCAAATTTTGGGGTGCAACACCAATAAAAATGGTTTTTAAAATTTGTTTAATTGCGGAAGTGGCCGAGGAACTATACACATCTAAAACGAACAGTTATTAGAAAACCGGATATGCGTTAAGCCTATGGAATCGGATAAACGAGATATGAGAATCACTACGTTAATCATACTATCAATTTGATTTAACTCACTATATGGTGTGACTAAATCCAATGCCTTAAAAATATTAACACTATGAAAAGACAGGACACAAGGCTTTTAGTTCAGACAATTTATCAAACACTTGGAGTGCAGAGCACTACAAGTGAGTTCTGTTTTGAGAGTGAATTGCTCAAGTTTCCTCTTGCAATCAATGATTATACTAGGTTCAAAATTTAGTTTAGCACTACTCAGACCAGACCTAGATTGATGTAATCGTTTGCACTAAAAACACAAATATTAAGCAATATAAACGTAAAGCAAAAGACATAACGATTTGTTGAGGCAGTTCCCCCGCCGTCCTCGCTCGAGGTACGTCTTCCCTCAATTCTAATAATAGAATTGAGACCTGTTAATAGATAGATATAACCTGTTGTTGAAAGTTTATACAAGAAGCTAATAGCTATCAAATAAACGACCACTATTGTTGTTCTAGATCCTATTTCTTCTTGCCCCTTGATTCAAGTTGAATCAAGTACTTCGACAGCTGTGAATAAACCTCCGATTGCGGCACTATCTTTGAACAACCTTCAGTTTTCAAAATTTGGCCTGGCTGATTTCAATCACCCATGTGTCGAACCAGAAACTCCCACTCACAATCCTCTGTTTACCGTTACTAAATCGAAGGAACCTCCAGCTCCTAGATTACCTTCACTCGGCTGAATATGTGATGAGACGAATCGTGCAAAAACCCCCCAAAATATGAGAATCTTGGAGGGAAAAACCCCAAAGGTTTTATTCAAGAAAAACCTGTCGATTTCTCAACCCGAATCGGATAACCCAATCTTCGGCTTCGAACGTTATCACCTCTAACAATGTATAATGCATAACAAAGATGATTATGTGTAATTGTTGTGAGATGCTATGAAGAGAATGAAGATGATGAGAACCAAATCGACACCTATTTCACTTTTCTTGTTTTTCTCAATGTTGTGAAATGAAAGAGTAAATTGAACTTATATACCAAACATAACTGAAATAACAAACAAAACCAATTCACAAAGACAATTGACATAATAGAAATTTGACATAAAACAGCGAGCGATTGACCTATGTAGCAGAGAAGGTCGACCTGAGCAGACCCGAATGCAAGATTATGGAGAAAACAGGACCATGC
This sequence comes from Lathyrus sativus, assembly GCA_963859935.3. NCBI lineage: Eukaryota > Viridiplantae > Streptophyta > Magnoliopsida > Fabales > Fabaceae > Lathyrus > Lathyrus sativus. The sequence goes on from OZ012736.1 coordinate 62,220,936, forward strand.
ATCGACCAGAGCTTAACATGTGTTGATGCATAGCATTCATTTTTAGCCAAATATAGATGCTCACAGTATGAGTCGACCGGAGGGTCGACGCGAGCCCTCCTGAGACTAATACACAAATATGACACATAGTGCGAGTCGATCGGAACAGGTCTTTGGTCGACTCAAAGCCCTGAAACACTCAAAAATGCATATTTTCATACTTGTGATGCTTTTGATGAAACCTATAGTATAGCAACCAACACCAACTATGTGAACCCTATGTGACACATATATTTGTCTATTTATATGCAACAAACGTGATTTTTACGAGCATTTTGAATTATGAGAGACAGAGCATGCAACTACGACAAGATGATAACGTCCAACATATATTCTTCTATGTAACGGAGTTTTGACATCATCAAAACGAGCACATCTATATATGAGGCTTTGCCCTCACGCTTTGAAAACAATTTAAGTCTTGATTGAGCAGTGTTATTCCCCCCTTAATGATTTCTCATGATCCTACTTATCTCTAATTTTCAAATAAAACAGTTTCTTAAAAAGGTTTTGCTTATTTATTCGACTACCAGAGGCGTGACAGAGGTTATCAGTGACCTTATCAACAAACACTTTAATTCAGTTTGATAAGCTTTGTTTTCAAAAAAATTCACAATCCAATTAAGTTTTATTTATAGTATCTAAAAAAAATCTTGATCAAAAGGGTTGTAATCAGCTTTTTCTCTTTTCTTTTCTGTATTTTTTTTAAAAAAAAATAAAATGCAAAACATACAAACTAACTATAACATATAAAAAATGACAAAATTAAAACTAAATTAAACATAATGATTATCCGAAAAACATGAATTTAAACAGCAAAGAACAAATTATGGTCAACATATCCGAAAGTAGCATATCCAAAAGAAACATGAAACCACATATCCAAGATAAGCAATAAAATTCACTATCATTCGACATAGCAAAAGAAAATAAATGCAGAAAAGAGGTAATGAAAGGAAAGCACTAGACCATAAGCCACCTCTCACCCAAAAGTTAAAGTAAGGACAAGGTTCTCAATTATGCGGGAAGTATGTTGCTCTTTCAGAGAATCATGTCATATGCCTTCTTCTTCCTTGCTTCCTTCTTTGCTCCACCATTGACTTAATTTGGGTTTGGATCTTCCTCTTTTTCAACTACATGGGCGACTTCAGGCATGACAGTCTCCGCTTCTTTCTCCTTTGCAGCAGCTGTCTTGCTGATCACCTTCTTTTTTGGACTTTTCTTGGTGGGGGCCTTCTTCTGAGGACTCTTCTTCTTGGGTCTCTTGACTGGGGTAACTTTGGCTGGAGGTTTCTTCATTGGGATTGCCTCAGGAGTGGGAATTGGAGTCTCACTTGCACTTGTTTCCTTCTCAACCTCTTCTTCAACCTTTTCACCATCATGGCTACCCTTTGGTTCTAGCTTGTAGGACCCAAGAGTAGACTCTTCAGCACTAGAATAGTATTTACATAAGTCTTCCCCTTCCTTAACTACCTCGTCTTCAACCTTGTCATTCTCTTATAGCACTTCTTTATCTTCCTCAAGAATTTTCTCTTTTGGCCCTTTTGCATCTTCCAAATTGTCTTTTACCTCAGCTTCCTTCATAGGGTGGCGTTCATCTCAGCATTTTCTTTATCGGCTTCATTAATCATCTCTTTCAGAATGTTGTCTTCTCCTTCATCCTCGTGGTCAGTTTGGTTCATATCAAAATCCTTAGTTTGGGATGTCAATTGGTGGTGTGACAATGGGTGACTCTTTCTTTGATTTATTCTCCTTTTTCTTTTTCTTCTTCCTTAGTGGGCTTGGCTTGTCTTCCAGGGGCTTGTCCTTGGCTGCCTCTGAAGCTTCCACATCCAGACTTTTTCTACTGCTCCTCTTTTTATCCTTCTTTTTCTTCTTTTCAACCTTTTTCTCAACAACTACCTGCTCGGGTTCTTTTTCCTCCTTAAGTTCTCCTAACATGTGTATTGGATAGGTGAGTGGATTATCATCTTTGAAGGGTTTTGAGTGGCACACAATATTTCTTGCCACTCAAATTTCTCTTTCTAGAACTTAAAGAAATCCCTCTGGCCCTTTTGCATATGCAGTAGAACATTCCACATCACACTGTTTGTTTCAAAAGTAGCTTCCTCATAAGTCTTTTCCTGACCCTCCTCCGCAGTTCTCTTCCTCAGTTTAGGCTTCATAAAGGTTTGGGTTAATGCCTTGTCAAAGGTCGCTTGTGGTTGGCAGATCTCGTCAATGACTTTTTCTAGCACACCTTGACGTTTACACAACAGAGGGATGAGAGAAGGAAAGTAAACCATACCATGCTTATTTTTGGAGCAGACTTGAATCTATTGAACAATTATCTTCCCAATGTTGATTTCGCTCATAGAAGTAATGCAGTAAAGCAACAACAATCTGGACTTGCTCACAGTCTCATTGTGAGTTGTGGGACAAAAAGAGTGCTTCAAGAACTGGTACCAAACTTTGCTTCAGGACAAAGATACGTCCTTCTCACAATTTTCTCAAAACTTGATTCCAACCATTTGGTTCCTTAATTTCATAATAGGGTCATGATAACATCATAATCTTGATCATCAAATTTTTCCAGCAACTCTTGATATTCATCTCCTTTTTCAGGCAGATCTAGAGTCAAGTTGGTTGTGGCTTCAGAATAGACAACTTTTTTTCCTCAAACAATTACTTCAATCCTTTTGTTGGTTGGGTCAGTCAGATTTAAGACCCTTTCACCATAGAGATGTTGTAAGAACTGGTCTGTTCGCACAATTTGATCCATTTCAATCCCCAGATGATGATTTCGATGTCACCTGGAAAACCTAAGTTGTCATCTTGAGCGTCGAAGATTAAGCTTCTCCCAGATAAGACTCTCATCCCATAAATTTGGTTTGTAAAGCATCGAAATACTTCACTATTGATGAAAGTTTAAGTAGCATCAACTTCTTTGTCAGAATAAACAACATACGGAGTATCATTCTTCCTAGAAACCTTCTTGTAATGCATTCCAATTTCGATTTCCATGGTGATTGGGGGTGAAGAGTGAAATTAGGGTTTGAGTTGGTAAAGGAGGAGAACGATGCAAGAGAGAGAATATTGAGAGAAATCTGAGTTTGTCTTTTGTATGTGTGAGGGAGAGAGTTATGTGTGGTTTTTAGAGCAAAGTAAGGTGAAAGGACTTTTGATATGATTGACGGAAGAGAAAAAATTGAATTTTTATGAAACGATGACTACTGCGCCAGGTGGTATGTTATAGTTACTGTGCAGACTAATGTGGCAGACAAAGGCAGTTATTGTTGATGTCATGGCATAGAGCCCAACCGTCTGCGTGCTCTTCAGTTCTCTCTCCTCCATCAATTCTTGGCTTTTTAAATTAAAATATTTGACCAGAAATTTCAGCTCAGCTTGTCCTTTACTTCTCCACACTTAATCATTTTTCACATCAGACTCTTCCTTTCTCACTTTAATTTTAATAACTCCCAGAAGTCATGACACCTCTTGACAGTCAAAAATTCAGCACTAATGAGTTAATCGCCTGTATAAAAAACAAAAACAAAGAAAACATAAAGTTGGGTTGCCTCCCAGTAGTGCTATTTTGAGGTCTTGTAGACTGGACAAAGCAAAGAACTTAAGAAATGAAATTGAGGGTTCCCCTTATGTTATTTGAGGGGTCATCAAAATAAGTCTTAATTCTTTGACCATTAACCTTGAAATTTTCACCAGTTTTCTCATTCACTAAATCAACAGCCCCATGAGGGTAAATCTTCACTAATTAGATAGGACCAGACCATCTTGATTTCAATTTCCCAGGAAACAATTTTAATCTAGAGTTAAAAAGTAAAACTCTTTGACCTTCCACAAACTCTCCCTTCTGACACTTACTGTCGTGCCACCTTTTAATTATTCTCTTTGTACAGCTCAACATTTTTAGAAGAGAATAACCTACGCTTCTCCAACTTATTAAGTTGAAGAATTCTAGCTTAGCCAGCTGATTTTAAGTTGAAAGTCAATTGCTTAATGGCACAAAAAGCTTTGTGCTCCAACTCAATGGGTAAGTAGCAAGCCTTCCCATATACAACCTTGTATGGAGACATGCCTAAGAGAGTCTTATAAGCATTTTCGAATGCCCATAAAACTTCATCCAAGTGCTTTGACCAATATTTCCTTGTGGGGTTAACAACTTTTTTCTAGGATTCTTTTGATCTCTCTATTGGACAATTTAACTTTACCACTTGTTTGGGGATGGTAATTTGTAGCAACCTTGTGATTGATACCATATTTTTCCATTATATTTTAAAAATATTATTGCAAAAATGGGATCCCCCATCACTTATGATAGCTCGAGGCATGCCCTGCCTTGACAATATGTTTTTTAAGAAAAATCAAGTCACGACTCTAGCATCATTAGTGGGGGTTGCCACTACTTATATCCATTTGGATACATAATCAAGACCTACCAGGATGTATAGATTCCCAAAGGATTGAGGAAATATCCCCGTAAATTATATGTCCCACACATCAAATAATTTAATTTCAAAGATGCGTGTGAGTGTCATTTCTTGCTTCATAGACACATTTCCAATCCTTTGACATCTATCACAGGATTTAACAAATTCATGAGGATCCTTAAAAAGAGAAGGCCAAAAATAACCAAACTGAAGTACCTTAGCTGCAATTCTTACCCTTCCAAAGTGTACTCCATAAGGTCCATTGTGACAAGATGCCAGGATTTGTCACACCTCATAATGATCCACACACCTTCTTAGTAATTGGTCACCATATTTCTTGTACAGAAAAGGCTCATCCCAAAAATAGCTTTTAGACATGTGACAAAATCTTTTCCTTTGCTGGTAATTGAACTTTGGTGGGACATACCCACTGACTAAGTAGTCAATAATGTCAGCATATCATGGGGTCATGCCTGCAGTGATTACTAGTAACTTCTCATCTGGAAATGTTTCTTGAATTCCCTCAAGACTCTTGTTTTGAACTTCCTTTGGCAATCTTGATAAATGATCAGCAACTAGATTTTCTACTCCCTTTTTGTCTTTGATTTCCAGGTCAAACTCTTGTAGCAATATTACTCATCTAATCAACCATGGCTTAGCATCCTCATTTGCAATTAGGTAATTAATGGTAGCATAATCAGTGTACATTATCACCATTGTGAGTGCTTATATATTTTGAGTGATGTCAAAACTAGGAAAGTATAGCGTTATGTATATTAGAAGGTATCCCTTCATTCTAGATATGCATATTATCATTAGGAAGCATTTAAATCAAAAATAAAAAGAGTCAACATCATATGTTCATTGAAAAACATGTTTTTGGACATTCAAAGCCATTTTAGGCCGGCCTATACGAGCCTCGGGTTTAGTATAGGCCGGCACATAGATTTTTTAGGTCGGCTCCCACGGAGCAGTATTAAAGCATGTAGGTTCTACCCACAGGCTTTTTGATAGGCCAACCTAAGACTTTCACATGTCGACCTCTAATTTTCACAGGCTGACCTGAAAAACACGCATAGGTCAGCCCATTGTTTTCATAGGTCAACCTATATGTTTTCCCCATCCAGAAATTTCAATTTTGCTCCAAATTTTTGCATTCCTTTTTCCCATTCACTCACATACCTATATATACTCATAAATTCATCCTCTTCTAGGTATGGTTTCCTAGTGAATAAAACCTAAACAAAACCATATTACAAAGTTTCCCATCATATTCATCCCTTCTTCTATGCATACACACAATTGAACTAAACATAATCAATTTTCGATTGGGTGACCATCTAGATTATGGTTGATAATGTCCAATTATTTTTTGTGTAACCAAGAATATTGGATTGGGGATTCGTGTGTTTCAAATAAAAAAACCAAGGTGGGGTTTTCCTTCAAGATAGAGTTGATTTGAAGGTTTTGGACAAGATCACGTCAACACAGATTGGACCGAGTGAAAGCCTTGCGGAAAATGATGAATTGTGTTTGGGAATATTGGGTTTCAACAAGTTTCGTGCTCGGGATAATCGGAGGATTGTAGCCGCATTGTTGATCACTTGATCATGCTTCAATCAAGGGTTTGGAGGTGGAAGAATCAACACAAAATAATATAGTTTTCGGGGTTTGCTTTCTTCATCTATTATATAAACATTTTTGTAAAGAAAAGGTTAATAGAACTATCTCAATTCAATTTTGAATTGAGGGAAGACGTACCCATAGCAAGGACGATTGGGGAACTACCTAAATAAATCTTCGTCTCTCTCTTTCTCTTCATCTTTTTATCTCTTTTATTGTTGATTATGCAATTTATCGAGTTCGTTGTTGTTTGATCAATCCAATTGGATATTGTTTTCTACCATCTATTAAAGGTGTTGTTGTTGATATAATAACAATCACTTTGATTGTGATAGGTTTTAACATCAACAAAACAAACTATATTTCCAATTATTATCGATCGCACATCAAATGTTCAATAAATTGTTTGTGTGTATTTTGTTTGCGAGTTTGGTTCATTGGATATACGAGTTACGATTAGAATTACATTTAATTAATTTGTACCTTGACTATTCTTAAACATTTATGTTCGTTATCACTCCATTTGGTTTGCGATGTGTATATTAATTTTCGGTAGTAAGTTTAGTTAGACGATTCGATATGGGTGTTTCCCTTCAAAATTGGAAAACAACCGCTGATCTTCCAAATCTAACTTTGGTGACTCACAAGATCGGTCAGATTGATCCTAGGTGACCGGTAAATTAGCAAGTGTACTAATTTTACCGATGTAGTAATAAGGGAAAATTCCCCAAATATCGATCTCTGAAGACTGCGTGTGAATACAAGTTCTATACTAATGCAATTGAACAAAAATTCATAAAGGTTTTGGTTTGGTTCTTTAAAAATATAAAGGCCAGAAGGCAAAAGCAGTAAAATAAAGGTTTTGGACAGTTATGAGAAGCATGCTCAATTCAATTGTTACCGGTTTTAAAGATTATTTGACTCTAATTCCTTAGCAAAAAACCCTTTGGCATTCTCCCTATGCCCCAATTCCTTGGCGGTATAGGGACAATATCAAGCAATATATTTTACCTAAAACATCACGGTTACTATAGGGTATTCCCATTCCTAGGCAATATCTACTATAGCATTATCGTATACACGCGTTAACACTTGTTTTTCCAAACCTAAGGTTAACCGTAAATCATATTCCCATTTGTCAAATAAGAAAAGCCATAAAACATTATACGATAACAATGATGATTAGAAAGCAGTGAAATATATAACTCAAGAAACCGAAGGTTATTACAGAGTCAATTCAGGGACACCCCCCTAGCATTGGGGGGTTTAGCTACTCATAAGAATAAAAATAAACTCAACAATAAAATTCAACATTATAAGAGAATTAGTTGCTTTGATCTTCAATCGCTTCCGCTCATGAGGACCTTCCGTTCCCAAATCCTTGATCGCTCCAATCTTTATCGTCAAATTTCTTTTCTGTTCAAAAAGTCCTTTTTCCTTTTTCCAAACATGTATCAAATAGTCTCAATTCAAACTCATCACTAGGGAAATACCCACAATACCCTCGGGGATCACAAGAGTCAAAATTATAAGAAAAATAGGGAAAAAAGCGCTTCCTGCAACACGGGTCGTGTCAGGCAACACGGGCGCCCGTGTTGGCTTCCTGACACATTTTTTGTCTGAAATTTGCAAGTCCCAGGTGTCACAACACGGGCCGTGTCACACGACACGGGCACCCGTGTTGTGCCACTGCTTTTTCTCCAAAAATCGCCTTTTCTGAGCACATCCTGCAACACGGGCCGTGTCACACAACACGGGCACACGTGTTGCACCTCTATTTCGAATCTGACTTTGACTCCAACACGAAAGTCGTAGCTCTCTCTCTCTTAACTTTCTGGCGGTTTTTAGAACGCCTCAATCGAACACCCGGAACTCCAGTTATGATCATTTCCGTGCAGACTGCTAAAGATTTCACAACAAAACTCTTCCGAAATCTTGTCATTTTTCCCCAGTTTTCGCTCTGCTTCTCCTTTATTGTACCTGAACCTAGAAACAGTGAAAATACCAAATCGACGCGTAAAATGTAATAAAAACAACTAAAATACGACAGGACAAAACAAATGATTAACTGAAATAAACGGTAAAATAACGTGTAAAAACCATCGATCAAACTCCCCCAAACTTAAACCATTGCTTGACCTCAAGCAAAAAGCTTGGATAAATAATTTTCAAGTCAAACAACACATCAAGTGAAGGGTTCAGGGTGTAACGCGTGTCAATACTCATACGTGAGTCTTAGTTCCGATCGGCTCAAACCAGCTCTCTAGGTACTCATCCGTTAACGAAGGCATTACATAAACACATACCACAATAAACTCACGGACCTAAATCTCCCTTTCGGCCACCTCTCCAACTATGCTTTGGGCTTAAGTCTTTTCTTAGATTTTCTACCCCTTTCATTCGGATAATTAGATTAAGGCATGCACATTTTTGCTCGAGGTTTTTTTCTGTGGCATCTTTATTCTTTTTTTCGCTCACAGGCGTTTATTAGTCAGCTTTTGGACGACTATAGAGATTCAACCGCCGTTAGGCTAAATAACCGGGCGAGGGTTACCCAACTTAGAAGGACAGGTTGTCTTTACCGTCATTATTCAACTCTTTTTTTTTTGTTGCCACACATCATTCTCAAAATCAATATCTACCATTTTTTTTTCATGCCGGACTATCACAATGAACTAATCGGGGTATACTTTTCAAATCCAAGTACTATGGCACAAATCTACACGTTGGACTCGTTTCCTTACTCTGGGGAACCTAGGGTGTTCAAGTTATACCTCAATTTCCAAACTTTCCCACGTTCCTTAGTTCAAACCCCACTTCCCTTTGAACTCTAAATACTTTCTAGACTACCTTACACACCTACCAATCACAAGAAAAAATGTTACGGTCTCTGTAGGGGCGAATTCGATGTGATTTTTACCGAACTTAAAAATAAAAAGGTATTTAAATGGACAATACAAAACGGTAAAACCTCCCCCAAACTTGAACTAAACATTGTCTCAATGTTCAAGAATCAAGAGAAGAAGAGGTGTACTCACAAAGATCCTCACAGAGGGGTCGACAGGTAATGCAGTACCTCTTTGCTGCTTCCACATTTTCCCTTGTAAAATCTCGTTTATTCCTGCAAAAACAATAACAACAAAAGAAAGAACATTAATTCATAAAACCGTGGGTTGCCTCCCACACAGCGCTTCGTTTAACGTCGCATGGCTCGACGATCGACTCCCCATTATTATGGAGGGTACTTTAGCTTCCGAACTCTATTGCTCGACTTCTTCGCAACAGAATATTGTGTCGGTCCAGAGATAAGAGCAACTTGAAATGGTTTTGATCGTTCTCCCTTATTAGTTGTGTTAATCTTCCCAACTGAAGGTTTGATATCTTTCTCCTTACCTTTCTTTCGACCCTCTTGAGTTTTTAAAGTGATTTCCTCATCAAAAAATTTCAAAGTGAGCGTACCTTTTTCCACATCAATATTGCACCGACTAGTAAGCAAGAACGGCCGGCCAAGTATGATCGAAGTTTCTTCATCCTCGGGTATATCCATGATTTGAAGATCAACTAGGTAAGTGAAGTTATCGATTGTCGCTAGAACATCCTCTGCTAGCCCATATGCCATCTTGGTTATGTGGTCGGCAAACTTCAAGTTTGTTCCCGTATCGCTCACTTTTCCAATATCCAGTTTTTTGAAAATTGATAACGGCATGAGACTCACACTAGCACCTGAATCGATCAGGACTTTCTTAAAAGTTCGATCCTTTATAGTACAAGGGATTACAACTGGTCCAAGATCTTTCATCTTCATGGGTATTTTCCTTTCTTGTGATATTTCCTTACATTTCTCAGTTGTGGTCTTCGGTTTTTCACCCATTGGTCTCTTTTTACCTATAACCTCTTTCATGAATTTCTTGTACAGAGGCATTTGCTCAAGTGCTTCAAAGAACGACATGTTGATTTCCAATTTATTGAACATTGCACTGAACCTTCCGAAGTCTTTCTCGTTCTGATCCTTCCTTGTAACTCTGTGAGGGAACGGTAATTTGATTCTCGGTTTGACCTCCTCTTTCTTTTTCTCCCCAGTTGACTTTTCAGATAGCACAACTTCTTCTGGTTCTTTTATTTTTTCTCTTACCTCAAGTTCCACCTCTATGCATTCGTCCTCCTTTGTTTCCTCCTCTTTTATCACTTTCTGATTTCTTGTTGTGACAGCATTAATACTCTCTTGATTTTTCGGATTCGGTACTGTCGCACTCGGAAGGGTTCCTTGAGAGTGTGTTGAGAGGTGTTGGGCTATCTGTCCCATTTGTGACTCAAGGTTTTTGATGGAAGTTGTGTTGTTCCTTTGAATGTTCCGGGTCTCTTCTTGGAATTGCATACTTTGAGCTGCCATTCTTTCAATAGCTAGCTCCCATTCTTCTTTTTGAGGAGCCTGTTGTTGTTGTTGTTGCGGATATGGAGATTGGTTTTGGTCTTTCCAGGAAAAATTAGGATGATTCTTCCATCCTGGATTATAGGTCTAAGAATACGGATTGTTCTGCCTCAAAACTTTTATCTCTTCAATTTATTAAGCAGTAGCAAGACAATGCACAGTAAAATGGGGACCATTACATACCTCACAACTCACAGCTTGAACAGGTTGAACCTGAGCTACAGTTTCAATACCCACATTCATTCCCTTAAGCCTTCTTTCCACTTCAGCTTTGATTTGACCTTCCATTTTCACAACTTGTGCGGCCAACTTCAAGTCAACTGTTTCTTCCGGCTTACTCACACTCCGGTCATATAATTCCAGATGTTCGTTTGCAGCGATCGCTTCAATAATTTTTCTGATTCCAGTGGCTGTTGTAAAGTTGGATGAACCACCGGATGCTGTATCGATTAGCTGCTTAGTCTTTATCTTAAGACCATTCACAAACATCTGCATTTGTTCAGTTTGATCCAAATTGTGAGTAGGACATGCAACCAATAACCGTTTTAACCTTTTATATGAGTCCCCGAGTGATTCTCCCTCCCTCTGTTTAAAATTCATAATATCATATCGTTTGCGAATATACACAGAGGCAGGAAAATACTCATTCAGAAAGGCTTTTTCCATTTCTTCCCACGTAGTAATACTTCCGGCTGGTAAGGAGTAAAACCATTCTTCAGCTTCTTCAGATAAAGTGAACGGGAACATTCTTAACCTTTTAGCTTCATCTGTGTGTCCTTCAATCTTTAGAGTAGTGCTCATCGTCAGAAATCTCTGTAGATGCTTATTTGCGTCTTCGCTAACCTTTCCGGTGAAAGGTCTCCTCTCAAGGTGAGTGATTGTGCTCGGATGCAGCTAGAAATTTGCGACATTCACTGGTTGATTCACAATGGTCATCCGGTTTGGTTGAGCATTTGCCCCCCATAGTCTCCCAAAAGTCTCTTCGCTGGTGGGAGATCCGCCATAGCTTCAGTATCTCTTTCTGATTCTGAACCCGAATCTGAATGAACAGAAACTCTATCCTCTTCTGAAGCTAATAGTCTAGCTTGCCTACATCTTTCGCGTAGAGTCCTTTCAATTTCTGCGTCCAAAGAAAAATTAGCTGAGGGATCTCCTCGCATGAAAGTGTTAGACGCAGATTAGTAGTAACAAAATAAAAAATTAAAATTAAAATTAAAAACTGAAAATAAAATTTTGGTCGCAGAGCAACAAAATTTCAATTGAATTAGAATCAAACTTATATTATGGCAGTCCCCGGCAACGGCGCCAAAAACATGACCGATAAATTAGCAAGTGTACTAATTTTACCGATGTAGTAATAAGGGAAAATTCCCCAAATATCGATCTCTGAGGACTGCGTGTAAATACAAGTTCTATACTAATGCAATTGAACAAAAATTCATAAAGTTTTTGGTTTGGTTCTTTAAAAATATAAAGGCCAGAAGGCAAAAGCAGTAAAATAAAGGTTTTGGACAGTTATGAGAAGCATGCTAGGGTAGGGTGTATGAAAAAAAACTTGTAATAACATTGGTCCTTAATTTTAAAAAATCACTGCTCAATTCAATCGTTACCGGTTTTAAAGATTAGTTGACTCTAATTCCTTAGCAAAAAACCCTTTGGCATTCTCCCTATGCCCCAATTCCTTGGCGGTATAGGGACAATATCAAGCAATATATTTTACCTAAAACATCACGGTTACTATAGGGTATCCCCATTCCTAGGCAATATCTACTATAGTATTATCGTATACACGCGTTAACACTTGTTTTTCCAAACCTAAGGTTAACCGTAAATCATATTCCCATTTGTCAAATAAGAAAAGCCATAAAACATTATACGATAACAACGATGATTAGAAAGCAGTGAAATATATAACTCAAGAAACCGAAGGTTATTACAGAGTCAATTCAGGGACACCCCCTAGCATTGGGGGGTTTAGCTACTCATAAGAATAAAAATAAACTCAACAATAAAATTCAACATTACAAGAGAATTGGTTGCTTTGATCTTCAATCGCTTCCGCTCATGAGGACCTTCCGTTCCCAAATCCTTGATCGCTCCAATCTTTATCGTCAAATTTATTTTCTGTTCAAAAAGTGCTTTTTCCATTTTCCAAACACGTATCAAATAGTCCCAATTCAAACTCATCACTAGGGAAATACCCACAATACCCTCGAGGATCACAAGAGTCAAAAATACAAGAAAAATAGGGAAAAAAGCGCTTCCTGCAACATGGGCCGTGTCAGGCAACACGGGCGCCCGTGTTAGCTTCCTGACACATTTTTAATGTGAAATTTGCAAGTCCCATGTGTCACAACACGGGCCGTGTCACACGACACGGGCACCCGTGTTGTGCCACTGCTTTTTCTCCAAAAATTGCCTTTTTTGAGCACATCCTGCAACACGGGCCGTGTCACACAACACGGGCACCCGTGTTGCACCTCTGTTTCGAATCTGACTTCGACTCCAACACGAAATTCGTAGCTCTCTCTCTTAGCTTTCCGGCGGTTTTTAGAACGCCTCAATCGGACACCCAAAATTCCAGTTATGATCGTTTCCGTGCAGACTGCTAAAGATTTCACAACAAAACTCTTCCGAAATCTTGTCATTTTTCCCTGGTTTTCGCTCTGCTTCTTCTTTATTGTACCCGAACCTAGAAATAGTGAAAATACCAAATCGACGCGTAAAATGTAATAAAAACAACTAAAATGCAACAGGACAAAACAAATGATTAACTGATATAAACGGTAAAATAACGTGTAAAAACCACCGATCACTAGGACATGTGCTAAATTCTACTTGAAAGAAAACTACTTAAAACTAAACACTTTGACAGTGTTTTTTGAAGAAAAGGTTAATGTAAAGGTTAGGTTCGACTGAAATTAAAGGACATGAATTTGTAGGAAAAAAAATTAAAGAGCCTTCACAACATTTAAACAAAGTAAAGCAGAATGCAAATAAATATAAATTGCAAGAAATTAAAGATAAACTTTTTAAGATTAAGCAAAAGAAAGTGAGTTTCATTGAACGTAAAGATGGTGTGTTTACATGACATACATTCTCCTACAACTCGTTTCTCTACACTCGGATACTTTGCTAATTTTGGGAGTGACTTATACAAATAGTAAATTATAACACCCTGAATTCTATTGCTAGAACCCTTATTTATAATAGTAAAATTAATTGCCACTAACCTCCTAAAATGACCAGCGCATGACAAGTGTCACGTCGCATGTAGTCATTTTCTGGATATGTGCCACTTGTCTTGTTTAGTCATGAGAAAGCATAAATACTCCCTCCTTTATTTGAAATTTAAAATTCCACTAATACTTGGCCAGCAGCCTCGGTCGAAGGTGGCATCTTTAATATTTGGAAATATTTTCTAAGTCCCAAAGACTTAAATAACTTAGCCTACTCGAAATCTCTTCACTCAAAGATTTCTCATACTTCTTCAAGAATTTAATATTTCATCCAAACATTTTAATTTAGTATAGGCGTCAAATTTGTGAGCTAACAATGCGTCGTTTTTCCGCTGCACCATTTTTTGAAAATAGATTTTTGCTAAAGTTTTTTGGTTGTAAAATTTGTGATCTATTCACCCCCCTCTAGACCGAAGTCTATCGTCTAATAACCTTAGCACCGACAAGATAGGATCTGAACGTGTCACAGGAAAATACCACAGCTAATAATTCCTTTTTAGTAGCGGTATAATTGATTTCCGCTTCAATAAGTGTCCTACTTGCATAATAGATGGAGTGGAACACTTTGTTGTGTCTTTTTCCTAACATTGCTCCTATTGCAAAGTCGCTTGCATCACACATTAATTCAAATGGTTTAGACCAATCAGTACTCTTCACTATGGGTGCAGATATCAAAGCTTTCTTCAACAAGTTGAAAGCATGACCACATTTAGGACTGAAGACGTAAGGCATGTCATGTTGGAGCAGTTAACACAAAGGTTTGGTTATCTTGGAAAAATCCTTAATAAACATTGTATTAAATCTAGCATGCCCTAAGAAGCTCCTTATACCTTTAATGTTGATAGGTGGAGGTAACTTCTCAATGACTTCAATCTTTTCTTGATCTACTTTCAATCCTCTTTCAGAGATCTTCTGACCCAAAATTATTCCTCCTTAACCATAAAGTGACATTATTCCCAATTTAAGACCGAATTGCTCTCTTCACACTTGGCTAGAACTTTGTCAAGATTATCCAAACATTTGTCAAATGACTCCCAAAAAACTGAAAAATCATCCATGGATACTTCCACGGAGTTCTCTATCAATTCTAAAAAGATAGTCATCATACAACATTAGAAAGTAGTTGGTGTGTTGCACAAACCAAAGGGCATCCTTCTAAAGAAAAAAAGTTTCATAGAGGCACGTGAGAGTTTTTTTTCCTTGACCTTCTAGATGTATGGCTATTTTGTTATAACCAGACGTAAGTGAACATAACTATACATATGAGCTATCAGACCGTGTTTGATATGCACTAGTTTCAGCATGTTTGAAATTAGGTTTAGGTCATGTATGAACCTGTTTGAATGTGGTTTGCATGTGTTTGTAAAGTTGCTTTGAGTTTGCTTGCTAATATGCTTAAACATCTCATTCCATATGCTATATGTTGATTATGCCTATGATTGATGTTTTGGTTGTTCATAACCTCATTTGTAGACCATTTTAAACATGTTTGAACCCTGCTCAAGTTTACAACCCTAGGTATTCAGAACTGCCATGTTGTTTTGCTCAACAAATTGCTTAGATTTCTAGCTCTAAGTGTGCAATACCTTGTTTCTATTTAGGGTTGTGTTTAGTTAATCATAAACCTCACTTTCATATCATTTAGAGCATGTATGAACCTAGTTTGCTTGCCAAGTTGTAGAATTGGAAGAACTGTCATGATGTGTTGTTTGTAGCATACTCATAGTTTCATTTCATATGCCATGATTTCATCTCCATAGGTCATTTGTTATTCTGAATTGAATTTGAGTTCCATGTGATTACGAACTTCATGTATGATGTATTTAGAGTATGTCTGAGCTCTCTTTCTGGTTATAGCATGTTTGGATAGGTATTTAAGTTTGAAAATGCGTTTTAGACATCAGATTTGCATTTACCTTCAAATTTCAAAATGCAAACGCTTTCTGAACAATTTAAGAGTGGCATTGTATTCCTCATTCAATTTCAATCAAGTTAGACTTAAATTTTGTAAAAAATCCATTGAGTTTTGATTGGGTTTGCTTGGTTCATGTTTTTAGGATTTTTCTTGCTTGGCTTGACTTGATTTTGTGCCCAGAAATCATGATTGTAAGGGTTATGGTTTTATGGGATGGTTTGATACATTGGATGTATCACCACCCCAGTGGTTATGACTTACGCGCGTTATACACTTTTTGCCTTGCCCACATGAGTTCGATCCTTGCCAGGGACAACTCTTTTGCTTTTTATGATTTTCATGTGTTTTCAATATATTATGATTCTTTCTCTTTGGATTATCACATGCACGCCATGGTTAGTTTGGAAAGGTTTTAGACCTGTGAACTAAAGGGCGTGTGTTCAACCCTTGTGGAAAACATTTCTTCATTTTTACCACCTTTTCTCTTCATTTTTCTTCATAACTTGAATTTATCATAACTTGAATTTATCATAACTTATTCACTTTTCAACATTTTTACGCCATTCTTTTTGCAATTTGTTCTTCATCGTATCTATTTTCAAATAGTAATTGAAGAATTCAAGGATGCCTATCCTAGAAATACTTTAACTCACTTGGAAATCATGTTGTTTGTTAGGGTTTTCACCTTGTAACTTTTGAAACTTTTCTCAACTATCAATTTAATTTATCTTGTAAGTTTGATTGATCCACATATGTTTGTTATCATGTTTGAATGATCTAAGTTGATTGGTTCACGATCTTACCATGTTTAATTCTTGCTTTTATGAATGCATTTATTGGAAGTAACACTTTGAACTTTGTTAGTAAACCATACTACTTCTTGATGTTGTAACATCTTGAGTATGTTCACCATGTCTTCTCTACTTGTTTATGTGCCTTTTTAGAACCATAACATGTTAGGGTTCCTTTGTCTTGTTTGTGACCACCAAACCTGTATGTTTTTCCCCATGAAACCTTGAACTTATACTTGATATGTTGTAACACTTCTGGTGTGATTGCTTGCTTGATTATCATCAATGCATATTTGTTGGTCTCATGTTGTTACATTTGACTCCCTTTGATCCCTATAACATAATTTCCTCAAGTTATAACTTTCTTGCATTTAAACGTGTTTGAATTACATGTTCTTTTGTTTGTCTTAATGGTTGTCACCTCATTACTCTTCATCTTTGTTAAGATGTTTAAAGCTGATCTTGTCTTATATGTTTGGTCTTGTAAGAACCTCTATCATGTTCCTTTTAGATATTATGATACCTTTGGTTGTAACCATTTGACTTGATTGTAATCTCTGCTTGATGTTGTTACATGCTTGCATATCTTTCCTGGTTGTTACCATGCTCTGCCATACATTCATCATATTTGAATGAATGCTTATGTGTGCTTTATTTATTCAATATTGTTAAGTTATTCCCCAAGTGATGGAACTTGTTAGTTCTCATCCAGTTGCCTCTCCTTTTCCCATTCCAAAGGAAAGTCTCTCTATTGACCCTTGGGCCATAGACAACTCATTACCCTCCTTTTGACTTTGTTAAGTCATCTTGAACCATAACTTAGTTAAGTTAGAACCCATATCCATTAGACTGTGCTTTAAGTCTAAAAATACCTACCCCTTGTTAGGAGTACCCTTCAATTAGAACTTTAAGATAGAGTTTGTTAACTCTATGTAAGAATCATTTGAAGGTGAGAAAATACTTAGAAGGGGGGTTGAATAAGTATGACAAATAATCAAATATTCAAACACAGTTATTTTTATCCTGGTTCGTTGAACTCAACTACTCCAGTCCACCCTCTCAAGAGTGATTTGCCTTTCTCAGTCAAGGACTTAATCCACTATTTAATCAAACAGATTACAATAGTAACACCTAAGAACAACTGTTCTTAGTCTTCTCAAGAGCTACTGATCCCAACTGGATCCTCTTAAGGAAACCTTTTACCATCAATGTAAAACTATTACAAGAGTAAGAATGCTTCAAAAAAGCTATTATCACAACTGTGATATTTCTCTTAAGTTTAAGAACAATGTTACAGCAAATAGAATATAAGAGCTTTTGAGAGATTAACTTTGATAAGTGATTTTTGCAAGAAGTTCGTCTCTGAAGAAGATGGAGTGGACTTCTTTATATAGGCACTTAGATCTATGAAGTCTTCTCAACGTTGGAGGCTGTGCTGAAAAAGCCTGGTGCCTTTTGTCTTTACGTTGGAGGTTGTGTTGAAAAAGCCTGGTGCCTTTTGTCTTCACGTTGCAGAAACTTTCCTTAGAATGGAATGCACAGATAAAACCTTTTTGTCTGTGTTCTTGTGTCTAGCATAAAAGAGGAAAGAGCTGTTGAGATATGCCAACGGACATATTCAAATCTTCTTCACTAAGTAAGTTCAGCTATCAACATCAGAGTCTGGATCTTCAGAATCTCCAGAGTAGAAATCTTCTGGATCTTCAGAGTCTTGGGATGTTCTTCAGATTATGCTGAATCAGAGTATATACAGCTTGTGTGCTTGAGCGTGTAGTTCTGTCAGAGCAGAGTCTTCTATATCAGATTCTCAATACTATGCAGCGCAGTATCTTCAGAGTTTTCTGATGACTAAGCTTCTGAACTCTCAGAGTGTTCTATTCTTTAGAGGCTTCTACTTCAGAATCTTCAGTAGACAACACTCAGATTCTTCTGGAGACAGCGTTCAGATCTTCATTTAAGATGCTCTTGAACCTTTGAAGCCTTTCATAATATCATTGTTCAGATCCAAATTTGCTCTTTAAGAATATTTTCTTTAGTACCTGTAGCAAACAGTCTAGAACAAATTTAGAGTACATAATTCTTGAATACAAAATTCGTAAGTATTATCATCAAAACATAGAGATATTACTAAGAAACAATATGTGTTCTTACAATCTCCCCCTTTTTGATGATGACAAAACATGAGAAATTGTGTTCAATAAAAAGTATGAATTATAACTCCCCCTGAGATTAAAAATCTCTCCCTGAAATGAATACTCTAATAGAAGAAAACACTTCCCTTTTTGATTAAGTATATTTCAGATTCAGAGCCTGATGCAAGAGGTTTGACTTTCAGAATCAAATCTTGATGACAGATAATTATGACTTCCTTCAGTCAGAGCGCCTGGTTATCATCTTGCTTGAATTATGTTTCAGAGTAAAGGTATCAGAGTAAGATATCAGAGTTGATTGAATACTCAGATTTGCTTTGGAAGATCAGGTTCTGGTTGGAAAAGTCTCAGGGTAACTTCAATGAATTATGACAGATATATCAATGTAATCTGAAAGACTTAAATTCAAAGTAAGTTAATAAAATGTCTGAATTTCAGTTTTAGTAATTGCTTATAGGTTGAACAATCAGATTCTCTTTTTCTCCCCCTTTTTGTCATAATCAAAAAGATTTTTAAAGACATAAAGATACAGAAGAAAAGAAGCATATAGAAGCAAAAACATCAACTTTCATTTAAACAAATCAGAGTTCACAATCAAACAGAGTCACAAAAGAACAGATAGATGCCAAAAAGCATAACAAAACAATAAGAAAACAACAGAAGCAATAACATGTGCAAAAACATCAAATAAAACTATGTCTGGCGTGAGGCAATAAGGGTCAGAAGCTCTGTCATTTTGGTTGTTGACTCTTCTTGCTTAGACATCTAGGTCTTGATCTCATCAGTTGTCTTCTCTTGCTGTACCATCCAATCTTTTATTTCCTTGACATCATTCACAAGCTCTGTGACCATGGATGAAGAAGAAGCAGATGCAGTAGCAGCAGTGTTCTTGTCAGACTGGTTCTCTTCAGAAGCTTGTTCAACCAATTCAGATGCAGGAGCCTCTGGAGGAGCAGCTTCCAGAAGCAACACAGGAGGAGGAGGAGGAATGTTCATCAGAGTTATCTTGATTAACTCTGTAAACTGAGTCTTTGCAAGCTTAGAACATTTAGCTCTAACTTTTAAAGCAGCTTTGTTGAACATCCAGATGAAACGTTTCCAAGAAGCATTTGAAACAACTGGATCCAAACTTGACAAGCACACTTCCTTAACACGAGCATACTCAGAATCTATCTCCTTCTTGAATATTTCAAACATAGTATTAACACATGATCCTAGATCTGACTGTTCAGAGGGTTTAGGATTAGGAGTGTTAACAGGAGTAGGTTCAGATGGTTGTGGTTGAGGTGGTGTTGGTTGAGATGTTTGGGTGTCAGACTGAGGGAGTTCAGTTGGTTGAGGAATGGTTTGGGTTTCAGATAGATGGGTTTCAGATGGTTGAGGGATGGTTTGGGTTTCAGATAGATGAGTTTCAGATGGTTGAGGGATGGTTATCTGAGGTGGGGAGTTGGGTGGAGTATGAGTTTCAGATGATGAAGCTTGAAACATAGAAATGTTAACATGTTCCTTCATATCAATGTCAGAACGAGCTTGTTTGAGAGACTCTGGTTCAAAATCAGATGATTCACAATCAGAAGATTCTTCTGAGTGAACAGATTTTGAAGAAATGTTAATGGATTGATTCAGGGGTTGGATATCCAGAATATCTTGTTGTGGAATTTCTGGTTGTGGAATATCTGGTTGTGGAATTTCTGGTTGAGGGGGTTCATATGTAGTATGAGGTTGGGGGTCAGAGGTTGTTGGTACAGAAGATGGTTGTGAATGTACTAGGGGAGATGGAGGTGGTTCAGATGAAAGGTTTGCAGATGGTTGGGGTTTAGAAGTTCTATGTCTAAGGGTTGGAGAGAGTTGAGGTGATGGAAGGGGTGAATGAACATCAGGGGTAGGATCAGATGTTAATACCTGATGAATAGTGTCTCTTATCTCTTCCAGAGTAGCATCTCTAGATACAGTAAATAGAGTGCGTATTGGTTTCTTGTACATTATATTGTACACCTTAGCCATATTAATACGTCGAGAGGCTAGGTTTGTAACACCATCAGATTCTTTATAACTAAACAGCTGTCTGATCAGTTTCTCAGTGATCACTATCTCCTTCCCAAGGACAGATGAGTGAATGAACTTAGGACCAGCATGAGCATGAACCCAAAATTCCTTCACAAGAGTTGGGTACACAGGACCCATCAATCTATCAAAATACTTCTCCCAGCCTTGAGCTTTAATGGCAGTTGTTAGGTCAAACCCATTTTCTTCTATTGATTCAAGATCAATGAAACTCTCGCACAGAACCTCAAGATCCACAACTGGAGTAAATAGAGTGCGTACTGGTTTCTTGTACATTATATTGTTGTTGGAGATTTCAGCAGCATTTGATGAAGAAGCCATTGATGAAGATGAAGATTTTGATTTGGGTTTAGGGTTTTGGTAGAGGTTGAAGAGTAAGCAAAAACGCATAAGTGTAGTGAGTGTGAAAAGTGTGAAAATGGTGTGATAGGTGGTATTTATAGAAAACCAAAAAAAATCAAACATTGGGCACATTAATAGACACATACGCACGTTTACACATAGCATTTAATGAAAATAATCATTTCAATTTAAAGATATGACAAATGGGGGGAAATCCAAGAAAAATGAGATTTTCAAAGCAGTACCTCAAACGTCAATTCAGTAGAGCACTCCATCTTTTCAAATTCTGAGTGACACGTGTTTGCTTGTATATGCATCTGATGTCTCTCAAGAAATGAAACGTTTCCAACGTTCAGATCTTCTGAGTTTGTTAGTTCAGAGTTTCACACAAATAAATCAATCAAAGATAAATGAACAAATAATCAGATGAAATACTTCAGATCTTTAAACATTTTGCATCTGATAAGTTGCCTCTGATAAATATTACTCTGGACAAAAATCCATACAAATATTTTTCAGAATGAACTTAAACCTATCTTCAGCAAGGGGTTTTGTGAAAATATCAGCCCATTGATGATCTGTATCAACAAAAGCTAGATTTATTACACCCTTCTGAACATAGTCTCTGATGAAGTGATGTTTAATTTCTATATGTTTAGCCTTAGAGTGTAAGATTGGATTTTTTGACAAACATATAGCAGAAGTATTATCACAGAAGATAGAAAGATTACTCTCATAGATCTGATAGTCTTCTAGCTGACTCTTCATCCAGAGCATCTGCGTACAACATCCAGCAGCAGCAATGTATTCTGCCTCTGTAGTTGATAGTGCAATAGTGGGTTGCTTCTTGCTGTACCATGAGATCAGATGACTTCCAAGACACTGACAGCTTCTAGAAGTGCTTTTACGTTCAACTCTGTCTCCAGCATAATCAGCATCACAGAATCCAACTAATGAAAATTCATCAGATCTTCTGTAACACAGACCCATGTTAGTAGTACCTTTCAGATACCTTAGAATCCTCTTAATAGCTGTTAAGTGTGATTCTCTAGGATCTGATTGGAATCTTGCACATAAGCAGACACTAAACAGAATATCAGGTCTAGAAGCAGTCAAGTATAGAAGAGATCCTATCATACCTCTGTAGAGTTTTTGATCTACCTTATTACTTACCTCTTCCTTACCAAGAGTGCTTGTAGAGTGCATTGGAGTCTTTGCAATCTTACTATCAACCATGTTGAACTTCTTTAGAAGCTCTTTAACATATTTGGTCTGATGTATGTAGGTGCACTCTGGAGTCTGGTTGACTTAGATTCCCAAAAAGAATCTCAATTCTCCCATCATGCTCATCTCAAACTCTGCCTGCATACATTTAGAAAACTCTTTTCCAAGCATAATATTTGTTGATCCAAAAATAATATCATCTACATATATTTGACAAATCAACAGATCTTTCTTAAGAGTTTTATAGAATAAAGTTGTATCCACTTTTCCTCTGATAAAATTTTTCTCCAGAAGGAAATTGCTCAACCTTTCATACCAAGCTCTAGGAGCTTGTTTTAAACCATAAAGAGATTTCTTTAGTTTAAAAACATGATCTGGAAAGTTTTCACTTTCAAAACCAGGAGGTTGGTGGACATATACTTCCTCTTCTATAATACCATTATGAAAGGCACTTTTAACATCCATCTGATATAGAGTGATGTTATTTTGTGCAGCAAAAGAAATGAGTAAACGTATAGACTCTAACCTGGCAACAAGAGCATAAGTCTCTGTATAGTCAATTCCTTCTTGCTGACTGTAACCTTGAGCAACCAGCCTTGCCTTATTCCTTTCAACTTCTCCCTTTTCATTCAACTTATTCCTGAAGACCCATTTTATTGCAATAATGTTGAATCCTTTAGGTCTAGGAACCAGATCCCAAACTTCATTTCTGGTGAATTGATTTAGCTCTTCTTGCATGGCAATAATCCATTCCTTATCTTTCAGAGCCTCGTCCACAGATGTTGGTTCAATTATTGACATTAAGCCAAACAATGAAGATTCAGATGTTCTGAGATAGGATCTTGTCCTGATTGGATCATCTTTCTTTCCAATAATCACATCTTCTGGGTGAGATGCCTTGATTCTGGAAGAAGATCCTCTGACATTTGATCTTTCAGAAATGTGTAAGTTGTCCAATTGAGAAGATAAGGGAATAGCATCTGGAGTTGCTTCAGATTCCTTCTCTTTAGCCTTTTCTGCCTCTGAGCCTTCAGAGTCTGTGAGAATCACTTCTCTATCTGCAGAACTTTCAAAATGCTTTAGCTTTTCAGAGCCAAGCTTATCATCAAATCTTACATGAATAGATTCTTCCACAATCTGTGTTTCAGTATTGAATACTCTGTAGCCTTTAGAGCGTTCAGAATAACCAAT
Organism: Lathyrus sativus; assembly: GCA_963859935.3. NCBI lineage: Eukaryota > Viridiplantae > Streptophyta > Magnoliopsida > Fabales > Fabaceae > Lathyrus > Lathyrus sativus. The sequence goes on from OZ012736.1 coordinate 62,244,370, forward strand.
CATGAAACACTTATGTGCTTTGGAATCAAACTTGTTAAGATTCTTTTTAGTGTTAAGCATATAACAAGTACATCCAAAAGGATGAAAATAAGCAATGTTGGGCTTTCTGTTCCTCCACAATTCATAGGGAGTCTTTTTCAGAAGAGGTCTTACAGACACTCTGTTCTGAATGTAACAAACTGTGTTAATTGCTTCTGCCCAAAAGTGTTTTGCTAGATTTGTCTCATTGATCATGGTTCTGGCCATTTCTTGCAGAGTTCTGTTTTTCCTCTCTACAACTCCATTTTGTTGTGGAGTTCTAGGATAGGAAAAATCATGAGGAATGCTATTTTCATTAAAATATTTTTCAAAATATTTATTTTCAAATTCACCACCATGATCACTTCTGACTTTTATAATTTTGAAATCTTTTTCATTTTGGACTTGTTTACAGAAGTCAAAGAACACAGAATGTGACTCATCCTTGTGTTTTAGGAACTTTACCCATGTCCATCTACTATAGTCATCAACAATGACTAATCCATACTTCTTGCCTCTGATGGATGCAGTTTTCACTGGCCCAAACAGATCAATATGAAGTAATTCTAGTGGTCTGGAAGTAGAAACAACATTTTTTGATTTAAAAGATGATTTTGAAAACTTCCCTTTTTGGCATGCTTCACAAAGAGCATCTGAGGTGAACTTCAGATTAGGAAGTCCTCTGACAAGATTAAGTTTATTAATATGAGATATATGTCTCATATTAATATTCCCCAATCTTCTGTGCCAGACCCATTGCTCTTCATTAACAGACAAGAGGCACTTAACATTCTGAACTTTAAGTTCTGAAAGATTTATTTTATAAATGTTGTTTTTCCTCTTACCACTAAATAGGATAGAGCCATCCTTCTGACTAATAGCTTTGCAACATTGTTGATTGAAGGTAATATCATAACCATTGTCACTTAATTGACTTATGGACAATAGATTATGCTTTAAGCCTTCAACAAGTAAAACATTAGTTATAGAGGGAAGTTTACCATTTCCAATAGTGCCAGATCCAATGATCTTGCCTTTCTGGATCCCTTCAAACTTCACGTCACCTCCAGATCTAAGTTCCAGGCTTTGGAACATAGACCTTTCTCCTGTCATGTGTCGTGAGCATCCAGAGTCCAGGTACCATGACTGACGTCCTGACCTTGCTGCTAAGAACATCTGCAACAGGGATTATTTTGCTCTTAGGTACCCAGATCTTCTTGGGTCCTTTAGGGTTAGTTGGTTTGTAGGTTTGTCTAAACTTCTGTTTTTCAACATAATGTTTATTCTGACTTGCCTTGGGTTTAAACACATAAGTATTCTTCTCAGAGCTTGTGTGTTTAATGTCATTTAAGTGACCAAACTTAAATTGAGAGTACAGAGGTGTCTTCTTGATGAAGAGTTTGTCAACAGATTTTGGATTACTTCCAGAGGAAGATTCATATCCAATACCTCTTCTGTTGTTCCCACTAACACCATAGATCATAGAAGCCATCTTGCTTCTGTCTATGCTCTTAGTAAGGAATCTCTGAAAGCTAGAGTCATATTTTTCTAAAATGTTTTCACATGACTTAGTCTCAGATTCAGATTCTTGTTGAGCTATTTCAAAGTCATTTTTGATTTTCAGATTAATTTCTTTTTGCTCAACAAGTTCTGTCTTCAGAAGATCAATCTCAGATTCAAGACTGCTTTTCAGCTTCTTGTATTTGAGTTTAATATTGTTATAGCTTTTCAGAACTTCTGATAACACTTTGATAAGTTCTTCTTTAGTAAGTTTAGCCATTACCTCTTCAGCGTCAGAGTCAGATTCAGAATCAGATTCAGATCCTGAAGTTCCTTCCTCCTGATCTTCTATGTATGCCATCAAAGCTACATTGGTACATTCTTCTTCTGATTCAGAAGATGATTCAGATTCATCTGAGTCATCCCATGTTGCCATTAGAACCTTCTTCTTTTTGTCAAACTTCTTCTTGGGTTTTTCTCTTTGAAGTTTGGGGCAATCATTCTTGTAATGCCCAGGTTCTTTGCACTCATAGCATACAACTTCTTTCTTGCCAGATCTTCTGTGCCCAGAAGATTCCTTTCTATGATCAGATTTTCTGAAGTTGTTGAACTTATTTCCCTTGTGCTTCCAGAGTTTGTTGATCCTTCTGGACAGCATGGATAATTCATCTTCTTCTTCAGAAGAAGATCCTTCAGAGATTTCTTCAATAACCTGCAAAGCTTAGCAGATTTATTAGATTTTAAAGCAATAGATTTACCTTTCTCTTTCTTTTGAGGTTCATCTTCCTCAAGCTCAATTTCATGGCTCCTCAGTGAGCTGATGAGTTCTTCTAAAGAGATCTTGTTCAGATCTTTATCCATCTTCAAGGTAGTCACCATTGGTCTCCATCTGGTAGGTAGACTTCTGATGATTTTCTTTACATGATCTGATGTGGAGTATCCCTTGTCCAGAACTTTTAGACCAGCTGTGAGGATCTGAAATCTAGAAAACATAGTTTCTATATTTTCATATTCTTCCATTTTGAACGCTTCATACTTCTGTAGAAGCGCCAGATCCTTGGTCTCCTTCACTTGAGAATTTCCCTCATGAGTCATTTTAAGTGACTCAAACATTCCATGAGCTGTTTCTCTGTTAGTAATCTTTTCATACTCAGTATGAGAGATTGCATTAAGCAATATTGTTCTAGTCTTATGGTGATTTTTGAAATCCTTCTTCTGGGCTTTTGTCATTGATTTTCTATCAATTTTCTTGCCATCCTCATTCGTAGGATGTTCATAGCCATCAATGACCAAGTCCCACAAATCAGCATCATAACCAAGGAAGAAACTTTCTATCTTGTCCTTCCAGTAATCAAATTTCTCTCCATCAAACATAGGAGGCTTTGTGCTGATTCTATCCCCTTCATATTTGTTACAATTGGATGCAGAAGCATCACCCATAATGACAAACAAATATATATCAAAGTAACTTTTTCTCACTGGATCTTTACTGACACGGTTAAGTGGTAGCACACGCAGAACCGGAGCTCTGATGCCAACTGAAGGTGAGAAAATACTTAGAAGGGGGGTTGAATAAGTATGACAAATAATCAAAGATTCAAACACAGTTATTTTTATCCTGGTTCGTTAAACTCAACTACTCCAGTCCACCCTCTCAAGAGTGATTTGCCTTTCTCAGTCAAGGACTTAATCCACTATTTAATCAAACAGATTACAATAGTAACACCTAAGAACAACTGTTCTTAGTCTTCTCAAGAGCTACTGATCCCAATTGGATCCTCTTAAGGAAACCTTTTACAATTAATGTAAAACTATTACAAGAGTAAGAATGCTTCAAAAAAGCTATTATCACAACTGTGATATTTCTCTTAAGTTTAAGAACAATGTTACAGCAAATAGAATATGAGAGCTTTTGAGAGATTAACTTTGATAAGTGATTTTTGCAAGAAGTTCGTCTCTGAAGAAGATGCAGTGGACTTCTTTATATAGGAACTTAGATCCATGAAGTCTTCTCAACGTTGGAGGTTGTGCTGAAAAAGCCTGGTGCCTTTTGTCTTTACGTTGGAGGTTGTGCTGAAAAAGCCTGGTGCCTTTTGTCTTCACGTTGCAGAAACTTTCCTTAGAATGGAATGCACAGATAAAACCTTTTTGTCTGTGTTCTTGTGTCTAGCATAAAAGAGGAAAGAGTTGTTGAGATATGCCAACGGACATATTCAAATCTTCTTCACTAAGTAAGTTCAGCTATCAACATCAGAGTCTGGATCTTCAGAATCTCCAGAGTAGAGATCTTCTGGATCTTCAGAGTCTTGGGATGTTCTTTAGATTATGTTGAATCAGAGTATATGCAGCTTGTGTGCTTGAGCGTGTAGTTCTATCAGAGCAGAGTCTTCTATATCAGATTCTCAATACTATGCAGCGCAGTATCTTCAGAGTTTTCTGATGACTAAGCTTCTGAACTCTCAGAGTCTTCTATTCTTTAGAGGCTTCTGTTTCAGAATCTTCAGTAGACAGCACTCAGATTCTTCTGGAGACAGCGTTCAGATCTTCATTTAAGATGCTCTTGAACCTTTGAAGCCTTTCATAATATCATTGTTCAGATCCAAATTTGCTCTTTAAGAATATTTTCTTTAGTACCTGTAGCAAACAGTCTAGAACAAATTTAGAGTACATAATTCTTGAATACAAAATTCATAAGTGTTATCATCAAAACATAGAGATATTACTAAGAAACAATATGTGTTCTTACATCATTGTCATGATTACTTACTCCCCTCTTGGCTTTTGTCAAAATCAAATCCATATGAGTGTACAACTTAGATCTAGAGAGTTTTGTTAAACTCTACACAAGCATTATCATGTTTGTCCCCCTTTGAACTTTGATCATAATCAAGTGTTCATCTACCCTTATTAAGGTGAAATACGGTTGCTCTGATTCTATCCTAGTTAGGATACGTAGGCAGAAGATGCGGTATCTTTGCAAGCAAACTTAGAAACTATCCTTAGGTCTTTACCTAACTTATACCTAAATCCCAAGCCATAGCAGACATAGCAAGTTTATCATACACACATACAAAAGGTTCATGTAGAGTACTACAGATGTTTAGGATGTGAAATACCTACCCTAGGCATAACCAACCCCCGATCCCCGATCTTTTAGCGTTGTTGTTACATTGCGCAAAAGGTCTTTCTTTCTTTAATCTTTCCTTTGGATAAATCAAAGTCTGGTTGTGAATTTAATGAATTAAGATGCAAGTTAATCAATAGCTTGACATCATGATTCTCACCGCAACAAAAATGGTGACTTCATTGGGGATACATCTTAAAAATTGAGGGTTTAGCCTATTTTGTATAATTGTATGTTATATTTGTAAATATCTGCTTACATGAATATTTATAAATATATATGTTTGTATGCTGTGGACATTGGGTATCATGAGTGGTGAGGTAAGTCCTAGCCCGGACTTGAGTGACACATATGATAGGATGTGATATGATCAATAGTTAATTGTTGGGAGTAGTCCTAACAAGTTTGACATATGATGTAATCACGCTCAGTTGGAACCTCCTTGAGATGGTTGGTGATGTATGAGTAGTCATGCATTTCATTAATCGTCTCAACCTGAGAGTCCGTGAAACTGAGGACCTTTAGTAACACTTTTACCCCACTAAGCCTTTTTAGAACGTAGTGTGGAAAGTATTAGGGAGTAGTCCCGAAATAGTTGTTACGCGATACTACACTCAGACGAGTTTATCTTGAGAATATTGTCGACTCACATGAGTAGTTGTGTTGGCTGATAATATCCGAAGGATTTACTATGATTTTGGGAACTTTAATAGAACTTGTTCGGTAGGTATAATTAACCTATAGTACAAATCCTTAGGGATGGGTAGACCTTGTGACTCCATGCTTTGACCTTGAGCTTAGGGAAGCCTTGTGTGTGCATGAGCATTGTATTTGTGAATATATGCCTATGTGTTATGTGTGCATCATCTCATCATCTCATCATGGCATATCACGTTGCGACTGGTTTTGTAAAGCTTAATTGATTTCTTTGTGTAAAATCCTAGATATATCATGGATATTGGAACAAGAAACACCAAGAAATACAACTTCAAGAAGCCTGATACATCCGAGTTAAGAAAACTAGGGACTATGGTGTCAGAATACTTTGCAAAAAAAATATGGGAAGATAATTAGTATAGTCAAGACAGGGATGGAAGAAGGAATCCTCAACACTTTGGTTCATTTCTATGACCCATTGTATCATTGCTTCACTTTTCCTGACTACCAGTTGGTGCCAACCTTGGAAGAGTATGCTTACTATGTGGGAGTCCCTGTAAAATATCATAAACCTTATAGTGGATTGGAAAGCTTACCTTCACTAAAAGAAATAGTAGATGCTCTTCACCTTGAAGTATCAGAGATTAAAGTTAACCGTTCCACCAAAGGCGGAGTCAAAGGTTTCCATTCAGATTTCTTAGTTAAGAAGGCTGCTTATCTTGCCAAAGAAGGTAGTCTAGATCCATTTGGAGCAGTACTGGCTCTCTTAATCTATGGATTGGTGTTGTTCCCAGAAGTTGAAGGATTTGTCAATTCCTCTTCTATCACCATATTTCTAAGTGGCAACCTAGTGCCTACCTTGTCAGGAGATACTTATCATTTTATTCATCATCAGACGCTTCAAGGAAAAGGAATTATTCTTTGTTGTGCACCTCTACTATACAAATGGTTCATCAACCATTTGCCAAGAACTGACGCTTTTAAAGAAAATCCCAACGGATGGAGATGGTCTCAAAGGATAATATCCTTAACACAAGCTGAAATTCATTGGTACAATCCCGCCTACGACGGAGGAGTTTATTTTGATCGATGTGGAAATTTCTCAAATATACCGCTCATTGGGGTAAGAGGAGGAATCAGCTACAATCTCGCTTTGTCCAGACGTCAGTTTGGTATTCCAATGAAGGACAAACCCACCAATGTGCTTTTATCAGGACTATTTCATCTCAATATTGAAACAATAGAGAATGTGAGAAATAGCACAGTTGATGCTTGGGACAACATCCAGAAAAAGACTAAAGCTGACCTAGGGAAGAGGAATTGTGTAGCTTTTGAGCCATTCACTCAGTGGGTCCAATCTAGAGCACGAGATTTGAAGATGCCATATCTCTCGAAAAAGAATGCACAAATGTAACGCCCGTTTTATTTCGATTAAATCCAATTATGACTTTGCCAGGTCTCGTTGCATCGTAGTCGTATTTGAGTATGAGTTCGTCTCGAAGAAAGGAATTGAATCAGTTGAATTGTCGGAAAAAATTCTGGTTTTGTCGGGAAACTTTGAAAAATCATATCTCTTGATCCATAAGTCGGATTTGACCCCCGTTCGAAGCGTTGGAAAGCTAAAGAGATGCTCTATCTAGAAAAAAATTGAAAAAAATTTAATTTTTCTGATATGACGACCGTCACAGGGCGTGACGACCGTCACACGAGCAAAAACTGCAGTTATGCAGAATTTGAACGTGTTCTGGTAGAATGAGATTTTTTTAGTAAAAATATATTCCCATGGACTCTTTTACCCTCATTTTACATCATTTTGGGAATAGAAGACTAAAAAGAGGAGTTACGTAGGGGAGAGAAAGTAAGAGAGAAGAATTGTCGATCGGCGAATTCGGAAGATTTCTGCAGACAAATCACCGTAGAGCAGAAGCGGAATCGGAAAGCGTGGAATTGGCCTCAATTCTAAGGTAAGGGTGGGGTTCAATTCTATAACTGGGAGTATGATCGAATTCATGTGGGGATCGAGTCATAGGTATAGTCTTCGTTAATCGATAAATGTTAAGGAAAAGGTTTCCCTAATGGGACCAGATTTCTATGTAAGAATGAATGTGTTATGTGGTTATTAGTGCGATGCCCTAAGGTTTTCCTTATGGGCAAATGCGTAGAACGAATATACTATATGGTTATTCGTACAACGCTCTAATGGTTTTTCCCTAATGGGCGTCAAGATGGCTGAGTTGGTCTAAGGCGCCAGCTTTAGGTACTGGTCCAAGAAGGGCAGACCCCTAGTTGTGACTGATTGGTAACTAATTATGTGAATAAATGCCGTAAGGTTGTTATTACAATAATATGCGGAGTTCTTAATTGTTGATATTAAGGTTGTTGTTGTTCCTGTATATGAACATATAGAAATGGGAATTGTTGTTGTTCCTGTATACGAACAGGTAGAAATATATATGATATCATTGTTGTCCCCGTATGTGAATAAGTGGAATATGATGATCACATGAGTTGTATGATGTTGTGATGCTCTGTTATGGACGTTTTGGTTGTAAGCATAAAGCTTCATTGTATGGTTGTTCTGGTTGTGTTGTAGTCCATAATAGGTGCATTGCATGGCATATCATTTGGCCTGGATTGGCGACGGTTGGCCCTTAGTGGCAAATTTTTGGTTGTGCCTGTATTGGCGTTAATTGGCCTGGATTGGCGACGGTTGGCCCTTAGTGGCAAATTTTTGGTTGTGCCTGTATTGGCGTTAATTGGCCTGGATTGGCGACGGTTGGCCCTTAGTGGCAAATTTTTGGTTGTGCCTGTATTGGCGTTAATTGGCCTGGATTGGCGACGGTTGGCCCTTAGTGGCAAATTGGCCTGGATTGGCGACGGTTGGCCCTTAGTGGCAAATTTTTGGTTGCGGAGTCTTGCTCCGAAATGGTACCACATGCATATGCATAGTTGAGTCGCATAAAGTCACATAATTACGCTAGTTGTATGTTAATGTTGTTTATGTGAGATATGGATTACTCGCAGTTGTTGTCGATGATGTTTATGATTTCGAAACCTATAATGCTGTGATGAGTTCCGGCATGTTTTCTATCATGTTTTATGTTATATTATTGATATCTCACCCTTTTCCGTTGTATGTTACCTCCTCTGGTGGTAATTTGCAGGTAGTCAAGAATAGAGCGTAGTTCCCGTAAGGTGTCGTTGGTCGCTCTGATACGTAGCACTCTTGGGGGGGATGAACGATTGTTTATGTTGTTTATTTGATGTTTTCTTGATTGTTGAATTTTACTAAGTATTTTAGTTGAATTGGGTGTGTTTTTTTGTTAATGCACCGAATGCTGGTTGTACGCACTAAGCCGAAGAATCGGTAGTGCTGAATTTTGATGGAAAACTAGTTGTTTCATGAATATATGCAAGTTGAAGTACTTGCTGAAATTTAATGGGGTTTTGGTTGTAATTTCTGGTATCACACTGATTTTCATAAATGTTGAAAGTGCATTATGTTCCGCTGCGAATGAATATGTTGTTATGTAATTAAGATGTTATGTGAGTTGTCATTAGTTGTTCATCCAAGAGTATGTGCTATGTATCATCACTGAATGCATGTTGTCCAATTAAATGGTGAAATGTATGTTTTTGTAAGTCGAATATGTGACACCTCTGTTGTGTCTCAGTTTTTGTGCGTGTGACGGTCGTCACGACTCCATGACGGTCGTCATGCCTGCAAAATTCGTGCACTCTGATTTTTGATTTATTTTAAATATGCGTTGGGTTAGAACGGGGTGTTACAATTGGTATCAGAGCAGGTTGGTCCGTCCGGCCAAGTTGTCTAATGTTGTTGTTTAATCCCTTGTATGCGGCATGTGTGTGAAAACACTGCCGGTACATGTTTGTCGTCTTGCCTTTGTCCGCAGAAGTGGGAAGGATTCAAGTGGGGGAGAAGCATGTGTTTCTCCGGAATGCTGCGAGTGCAGAGTGAAGGCTCAGTGTATGGTTGAATGCTCTCATAGTTTGGCAAAGATGGTTTGTACCCCATTATGATTTTCGGCTGCCTATTGAAAAATTGAGGAACTGATCGCCCTTAATCTCTTGTTAATAGTAGACGGGATTGTGTTGGATGGGATAGACGTGTCTTGCAAGCTTGGATGGCGTGAGCAGCGAATTGTTTGGAGTGGAGCTAAGTGCTCAAGAATTGTTTTGATGAGTCGGTCGATGTAAGAAGGTGCAGAGAGGTGCATTTTGATTGGAATTTTCGAGAGAGTTGTCGACGACTCGTGTGTTGATTGTTGCCAAACCCGACGGGACTAGTGGTGGTGTTTGGAGATGCTTTGTTGATATGATTTGGAGATATGTTAAAAGTAACTTCAGCGAGTTAGTTATGCTTTAAGGCGACTTGAAGTACGTAAGAAGAATTATCTGACCAGTGCTCAAGAGTTGGTCATTGTTGTAGTTGTGCCGGAGTTGGAGGCTGAAATTGCTTAATCTGAGATTTTGTGAGGAAGCGATGTTTTATAGACGAAAGTCAGAGAAGATTGCGTAGTCGTGTCGGGTAATGTTAAGTCGTGATTGAGTATGCTTGTTTTATAAAATGTGGTTGATTTGGCAAGTTTTGGCATTTTGGAGATTTGAGGATCTAAGATTCGGATTGAAATCGGGCGTCGTAGAAATCGCGTTTGATGGTTCTAATTCAATGCCATATGTTAGGGGAGTATGAGTATGTGTTTGTTTCGAAGAAATAAATAGAAACAGTCGAATTTTCGGACAAAAATGCAGAATTCCCGCAGCAGATTTTGGGCAAAATTCTGGTTTTTCGGAAAACTTCGAAAATTCATAACTCTTGAACCGTATGTCGGTTTTGACTCCCGTTCGAAGTGACGGGAAGCTAACGAGATGATCTTTCTAAGAAAAATGGTTTTGGAGTCAGTGAATGAGCCAATTATAGCAGAATATTCGAAACGTGTCATTTTGACAATTTTACCGTCGTGAACGGGTGCGGTGGATATGTTATCATACTGTGTGTTTTCGGTATATAACGTGGTAGCTGATGCTTTGATTTGAAAACCTTACCGGTAACGATGAGGATGGTGAAAAGAGTTAGAACCGATTGAGCAGTTTGGCGATACAAGTTTGGTCTGTGAAGAGACTTGTTATGGGGTTAAGTCGTGTGTGTTAGAACTTACTAGTAGTATTCTTGAGGAGATTCGAGAAGGTCAGAAAATATGGTTTGAGTTGGTAGATTGGTTGAAGTTGATGAATCAAAGTCGAAGAGTTGATTTTCGAATTTGTGGAAGTGGTATCGCGATATGTCGTGATGGAGTTTGTGGTCGACTTAGTTACGGAAACTAGTCCGATATAGAGAACTCCACCTTGTATGTCTGTTTGGATGGTCGAGGAATTAATTGATTGAGTGGCTTTGAGACTTGTGTCTGGGGTGTATTCTAAGGCAGCAGAGTGTGAAGTCGAATAGAGGGTGGACAGTGGTTTCTGGTGATTGTGAGAAGAGGTTGGGCGTGGAAAGCAATATTGGTGTACTTGAGGTTTAAAATATTTCAAGTTGAAATTGTGCCGAATGGTTTCCTAAGTGTGAAATTGTTGTTGTACGTCGAATTCTAAGATCGCAGCTTTTTACAGAATCGAAATCGGACATACGGAAGTCGTTTAACGGTTGAAAATAGAAATCCGGACTGTCATGTTCGCCGAGAGATTCGCCTAGCGAAGTGTCCTGGGCAGAAAAATGTTGCTGAGTGGAGTAAGAATACTCTTGAAGAAGTGCCTTGAGATATATGGAGTATCCATCCAAGTGCCATGAGGATGTGACCGAATTTAAGGAAATTGTTTTGGTGGCCATAGATAGAGAGTCACAGGAGTAAGTTGAGTATTCATCCGGGAGCGACGAATATGTATAGTGATTTGAAGAATCTGTTTTGGTGGCCTGGTATGAAGCGTGATGTAACACGATTTGTGTATGCATGTTTGACTTGTCAGAAGTAGAAAGTTGAGCATCAGAAACCTGTTGGGTTGATGCAACCGTGAGAAACTCTAGAATGGATATTGGATAGTGTTTCCATGGATTTTGTGACGGGTTTTCCAAAGAATTTGAAGGAATATGATTCGATTTGGTTGGTTATGAATGAATTGACAAGATTAACCCATTTCCTACCAATGAGGGAGAACCAGTCTATGCTGAAGCTAGCTGAGATGTGTATCGATGAAGTTGTAAAGTTGTATGAGGTGCCGTCGAATTTTGTGTCAGATGGGAACCTGAGTTCTTCATTGAGATTTTAGGAGAGTTTTGCAGACGTTCGAATGTCATGTCAAAGTTGGATTCTTTCTAGCATCCGTGGAAGGATGGACAGACAGAGAGAACTATTCAGTATGTAGAGGATTTGTTGAGTTATGTTGATGTATGTCCGGCGAGAGTGTAGTGCTCGGACATGAGATTGTGTAAGAGACGATTGAAAAGATTAAAAGGATCCAAGATAAGATGTGTTTTGAGAGTTACGATAGTAACTGGTGTTGGTCGAGCGTGAGGTCTCAGGAATACCACTATGTTTTGTTTATCTGTATCAGAGTGGCGCAGCGGAAGCGTGGAGAAAGTAGCATGCTAGGCTGTCTTACCGCTGTCGCTTGGGGGAATTGCATGATGTGTTCATGTGTCCAAGCTGAGGAAGTACATTGACTCAGATGGATAGTGTACAAGTGAAGGATGATTTGATTGTTGAGGCATTGCTAGTTCAAGTTGATGGACGGGAAGCAACTTCGAGGTAAAAGGATTCTTTGGTAGAGGTAATTTGGAAGATTGGGATGCGAGAGTCGTATCCGGAGTTGGTTGAATCGAGGTAATTTCGAGGACGAAATTCTTTTAAGTGGGGGAGAGTTGTAACGCCCGTTTTATTTCGATTAAATCCAATTATGACTTTGCCAGGTCTCGTTGCATCGTAGTCGTATTTGAGTATGAGTTCGTCTCGAAGAAAGGAATTGAATCAGTCGAATTGTCAGAAAAAATTCTGGTTTTGTCAGGAAACTTTGAAAAATCATATCTCTTGATCCGTAAGTCGGATTTGAACCACGTTCGAAGAGTTGGAAATCTAAAGAGATGCTCTATCTAGAAAAAAATTGAAAAAAAATTAATTTTGCAGATATGACGACCGTCACAGGGCGTGACGACCGTCACACGAGCAAAAACTGCAGTTATGCAGAATTTGAACGTGTTCTGGTAGAATGAGATTTTTTTAGTAAAAATATATTCCCATGGACTCTTTTACCCTCATTTTACATCATTTTGGGAATAGAAGACTAAAAAGAGGAGTTACGTAGGGGAGAGAAAGTAAGAGAGAAGAATTGTCGATCGGCGAATTCGGAAGATTTCTGCAGACAAATCACCGTAGAGCAGAAGCGGAATCGAAAAGCGTGGAATTGGCCTCAATTCTAAGGTAAGGGTGGGGTTCAATTCTATAACTGGGAGTATGATCGAATTCATGTGGGGATCGAGTCATAGGTATAGTCTTCGTTAATCGATAAATGTTAAGGAAAAGGTTTCCCTAATGGGACCAGATTTCTATGTAAGAATGAATGTGTTATGTGGTTATTAGTGCGATGCCCTAAGGTTTTCCTTATGGGCAAATGCGTAGAACGAATATACTATATGGTTATTCGTACAACGCTCTAATGGTTTTTCCCTAATGGGCGTCAAGATGGCTGAGTTGGTCTAAGGCGCCAGCTTTAGGTACTGGTCCAAGAAGGGCAGTCCCCTAGTTGTGACTGATTGGTAACTAATTATGTGAATAAATGTCGTAAGGTTGTTATTACAATAATATGCGGAGTTCTTAATTGTTGATATTAAGGTTGTTGTTGTTCCTGTATATGAACATATAGAAATGGGAATTGTTGTTGTTCCTGTATACGAACAGGTAGAAATATATATGATATCATTGTTGTCCCCGTATGTGAATAAGTGGAATATGATGATCACATGAGTTGTATGATGTTGTGATGCTCTATTATGGAAGTTTTGGTTGTAAGCATAAAGCTTCATTGTATGGTTGTTCTGGTTGTGTTGTAGTCCATAATAGGTGCATTGCATGGCATATCATTTGGCCTGGATTGGCGACGGTTGGCCCTTAGTGGCAAATTTTTGGTTGTGCCTGTATTGGCGTTAATTGGCCTGGATTGGCGACGGTTGGCCCTTAGTGGCAAATTTTTGGTTGTGCCTGTATTGGCGTTAATTGGCCTGGATTGGCGACGGTTGGCCCTTAGTGGCAAATTTTTGGTTGTGCCTGTATAGGCGTTAATTGGCCTGGATTGGCGACGGTTGGCCCTTAGTGGCAAATTGGCCTGGATTGGCGACGGTTGGCCCTTAGTGGCAAATTTTTGGTTGCGGAGTCTTGCTCCGAAATGGTACCACATGCATATGCATAGTTGAGTCGCATAAAGTCACATAATTACGCTAGTTGTATGTTAATGTTGTTTATGTGAGATATGGATTACTCGCAGTTGTTGTCGATGATGTTTATGATTTCGAAACCTATAATGCTGTGATGAGTTCCGGCATGTTTTCTATCATGCTTTATGTTATATTATTGATATCTCACCCTTTTCCGTTGTATGTTACCTCCTCTGGTGGTAATTTGCAGGTAGTCAAGAATAGAGCGTAGTTCCCGTAAGGTGTCGTTGGTCGCTCTGATACGTAGCACTCTTGGGGGGGATGAACGATTGTTTATGTTGTTTATTTGATGTTTTCTTGATTGTTGAATTTTACTAAGTATTTTAGTTGAATTGGGTGTGTTTTTTTGTTAATGCACCGAATGCTGGTTGTACGCACTAAGCCGAAGAATCGGTAGTGCTGAATTTTGATGGAAAACTAGTTGTTTCATGAATATATGCAAGCTGAAGTACTTGCTGAATTTTAATGGGGTTTTAGTTGTAATTTCTGGTATCACACTGATTTTCATAAATGTTGAAAGTGCATTATGTTCCGCTGCGAATGAATATGTTGTTATGTAATTAAGATGTTATGTGAGTTGTCATTAGTTGTTCATCCAAGAGTATGTGCTATGTATCATCACTGAATGCATGTTGTCCAATTAAATGGTGAAATGTATGTTTTTGTAAGTCGAATATGTGACACCTCTGTTGCGTCTCAGTTTTTGTGCGTGTGACGGTCGTCACGACTCCATGACGGTCGTCATGCCTGCAAAATTCGTGCACTCTGATTTTTGATTTATTTTAAATATGCGTTGGGTTAGAACGGGGTGTTACAACAAATTATTATCACGCCATCATCTTCTGCCATTCCTATTGAAAAGATGGAAGAATACCAAGAGTTTTTTGAAAGAGCCCAACTTGAGAGAGATACTTGGGAAGGGAAGTATCATGCACTATTCTCCAAAACAACAAAACTCATAAGAAAAGTGCAAGAAAAAGATGAACTGATAAGTTGGCTCGAACAGCGGGTGATCAATGGGGAATCAACAAAGGAGAATTTATTTTTCTCCAGCGTCAAACCTACTCAAAGTGTTCACGAATATTCAAACATTCCTCCTACCTCTGGAGCATGGAAAGGCGTAGTGGACAAATTGATGATGGAAAATGCAATGCTGAAGAAATTGAAGACGCCTCGTAATTGAAGTTCTTGACTTAGACCATAAGACTTAGTTTGCCAATGTAAACTTAGGCTTCTTGTATCATATTTCAAAAGTTGTAGCTTTTTCCTAATAATTAATGAAATAAGGAGTTTAACGTAATTGATCTTCTGGGTTTTATAAAACCAGTTGCATTTTGCATTTGTATTCTCGCATTTTTTCTAACCATTCAAGGAATTCAAAAAATTTCTTTTGCAGACATTGTTATGGAACGCCGAAGCCGATTTTCGTTTCTGAGCCTAAGATTGGACAATCTCAGAATTTTGTGAGGCCTTGTCAGGAACCTTGCTACATTTATCGCCAAGTATGGAGATCTATTGTCACTACTGAACACAAGAGTTAACGAGGAAATGCTGCGAGCACTCGTTGAATTCTATGATCCAGTATATCATTGCTTCATCTTCCCAAACTTCTAGTTGCTCCCGACTCTAGAAGAGTACTCCGCCTACTTGAAGATTCCTCTGACCTTCACAGCTCCTTATGGTAAACCAAGAAGGAAAGAGCTTGCCAAAGCACTACATCTTGAGCCAACAGAGCTTCCTACTCAATTGGTAAATAGGGAAGGTTTCTCTAGAATGGAAGCGAGACCGTTCATGGAAATGGTAGAGTTCCATTATGATAACAGATACCTAGGAATCTTTGAAGCAATTTTGGCTTTCCTAATCTATGGGCTGTATCTTTTCCCCAGCTGTGACGAGTTCATCAATGAAGAGGCCATCAGACTCTTCATAATCATAAACCCTGTACCCACACTGTTGGCTGACACCTATTTTGTTATCCATCGCCAAAGGAAGTATGATCTAGGGTTGTTCTCATGCTGCACGGCGCTGCTCAAAACTCAAGTCCTTTAGAATCTCCCTAACAAAGATGCTTGGATTGAAAGGTTAGCATCACTCAGTCATTATGATGTCAACTGGTATGATATCAAAAATAGTGGATTTTCCATGATTCAAAGTTGCAGAGACTTCCGGAACATACCTCTCATCGGCATAAAAGGAGTCATCAATTATAGCCTGATCCTTGCTCACCTTCAGCTAGGATATCAAACTGGGCCAAAATCAGAGCCAGACCTGCTAAGAACCTGTCTCTGTGAAAAATGCAGTGATGAAAAGTTTGAGACCCAGACCTGCTTAGCATGGTATCGTCCTCATATGCAAGGGATGACTGCAGAAGAGAATGTGAGTTGCTTAGCCACAAAATAATATATCCTTTGGTCAAATGAGATAGCTCTAAGAATGTTCTACAGTCACACTTATGAAATCTCTATGGAGCATGAAGTGCTCATGCCTAGAAGTGAGTTGAAATTCGCTTTAGTCAAAGCGGAACGTGAAAATGTCGAGTTATGGGAGTTGATCTGTCAGAATCAACACCAATCCAAGCCTCAAGAAGGAGAATGATCGTCTTGTTAGAACGGTCAAAGCTTCCTCGTTTCCTACTTTTGCTTTAAGATTGTAATCTTAGGAGCCTAGATGTATTTTCTACTTGTTGGAAACTTTTTATAAGAAAGGTCTTGTTTGTTAACAAGAGCCATCTGTTGTAACGGACTCTAATTTATTAATAAAATCTGCTTTTCAAACACAACGTTACGTGTGTTGTTAATTTTGTCTGTAAACAAGATTGTTGCTTTTCCTTGAATGGTTAGTCTTGCATTTGCATTTGCATATCATTTGCATAGTTTTGCATGAGTTTCGTAGCTCATCTTTTGTTCTTTTTCACCCTAGGGAGGAAGAAAGTCACACTGAGTTCCCATCACTACAACACTCGAGCCAACATTCAAAGAAGAATGGCCGATCATGACCAAAGAATCAACCAGATTGACAATGATCTTGAAGGGATAAGAGGCTATGTTATCCAGATAATGGAAGTCCTCCAAGTAATAAAGGCAAAAATGGACTCACATGCTACTGTAATCTCTGAAATCAACACAAGAATAATGAATCCTCTTCCAGTAACAACTTCAGCAATTGAGCCTCCGCTTGGCATCTCCAAAGATTTTCTACCACTACTCAGTAACCCCCAACAATTTAATTTTCAGCCACAGGTTGTTCCATTAATGGCAGATCCCCTTTACATTCAAGCAGGAGGTCAAGCACATGTCCGGACCATTTTCAACAACCATCAACCGATATTCGACATACCGGACAGGTCCGAAATCAAGGATGAAAAGCGTGAGAAGTTAAGAGTTAAAATGGACATAATGGCCAGAAGAATGAGGGCCATAGAAGGGAACAATATCTTTAGGTCTAATGCCAAGGACATGTTCCTGGTTTCGGGCTTGGTATTTCCCCCCAAGTTCGTAATGCCCACATTTGAAAGTACGAAGGATCCACCTACCCAAAGGTCCATATGATCATGTACTGTCGATGTATGGCCCCACATATTGAGAATGACAAATTGCTAATACACTGCTTTCAAGACGGTCTCAAGGGTGCTTCCGCCAAATGGTATTTAGGCTTGGATTAAGCAAAAATACACTGTTTCCAAGACCTGTCTGATGCATTCGTACAACAATATAAATGCAATATAGATTTAGCATCGGTCCATCGTCAGCTTCTCAGCATGACACAAAAAATTTATGAGTCCTTCAAGGAGTATGCGCAAAGATGGCGTGAAACTACTGCCCAAGTAGAACCTCCTTTGACTGAAAAAGAATTGGCTGACTGGTTTGTAGATACAGTCAGGCCAGAATTCTATGAAAGATTGATCAGCAGTGTTACGGCAAACTTTTCTGACATTGTGGTTGTTGGTGTAAAAGTGGAAGTAGGACTAAAGAATGGTAAGGTATCAAATTCAGCTACTAGTGATAGTACAAGTACGTCCAAGAAACCCACAAGCAGTTTCCACAAGAAAAAAGAAGGTGAAGTCAGTGCAGTGACACATGAAAAGAGGGTGCAGAATTAAAGGGGTCTGCGACAACGGTATCATCAATCGCCATACGTAGCGGCAGTAACACCGGTGTTCTAGAATCAGCAGGTTCAGCAAAACCCTCAGCAATGGGGGCCTAATTAATATCAACAATACAATCACAAGCCTTACAACAACCAACAGGCATAATAACCCAGAGCTCAAGCTCCTAGGCCACCCTATCGAAGCGAGAAACCTAGAATACAGCTGATACCCATGAGCTACACTGAGATGTATCCAATGTTGGTGGCGAGAGGGCTCATTCAGACAAGGAAACTAGGTGTTCCACCTAATCCTTTACCTCATTATTACAACCCAAATGCACGTTATCCTTTCCACGAGAACACTATTGGACATGATCTAGAAGGATGTTTTGCACTCCAACATATAATTCTGGAGTTGATAGAGAAGAAGATGTATCATTCTAGGACAATCACCCCAATGTGAAAGATAATCCTCTACCAAACCACAGTGGGGTAAATGCTATAATTGAAGAGGGTGAGGACTCTGAGATGAAGACAATCACGGAAGTTTCTGAGGTAAAGACACCATTGGTAGAATTACACAAAAGACTAGCCCAAACATGGTTACTCAAAAGCACCCATGAAGACTGTGAAGAGTGCAGCCAGAATCCACAGGGGTGTGACCTTGTGCAAAGAGATATTCAATTGTTAATTAACAAAGGAATGCTACAGGTCAATAGCAAAAGAAAGAAGGAGGATGTGACAGTTATTGAACTAGTGTTCAACATGCCGGAAGAATCCAATAAGAGAGCAGTGTTCAAAAATAACAACGACAAAATGATTCGGTCCAAAGTCGTCAGGCCAGTATTCCACAATGATTCTGAATAGAAATTTGGAAAGGACCAACCAAGGTTCGATCCAAGGAGAGGACCCAGTCCTTACCCGAGAGCTGTATCTTGGAAGTGTGACTATTCTTGGTATGATATGAATGCCGGAGTAAAGCAAGAAGATGTGACCAACATCACTGGGGCAAGAAAAATGACCCGAAGTGGTCGGATATATCAGCCCCGAGCAAATCTTACCGTTCCTCAATCATCCCCCGTCGCCCCCAAAGCTACTGTTATTATTCCCAAAGAGATTTGTTGCGGTGAAAATTTGATATCAAGCTATTAATTAACTTGAGCCATATTTCTTTTTACAACCGGTCTTTAATTTATCCAAAGGATAGGTCTAAAGAAAGAAAGAACCTTTTTCGCGATGTAACGACAACGCTTTTAAGAGATTCGGGGATTCGGGGGTTGGTTATATCTAGGGAAGGTATTAGCACCCTAAATATCTGTAGTACTCTACAGGAACCTTTTGTTTAATTAATTGCTAAGTTTTTGAATCGTGCACTATGGTTTAAATTGGGAATTGGGATAAAAATAAAATAAAGGCCTAAGTGGTTTTCTAAGTTTGCTCGCAAAGGCGTCGCACCTTTTGCCTACGTATCCTGACTAGGATAGAATCAGAGCAATCGTAGTTCACCTCACAAGGGGAAAGAACTCTTGATGATGATCAAGGTTCAAGGGGGGAGCAAACATGACAATGTTTGTGTGGAGTTTGACAAAACTCCCTAGTCTAAATTAAAAGGGGAAGTAAGAAATCATGACGATGATTCTTACACAGAGTTGACGAACTCTTTCCTAGGGTTCTAGTTGAAGAACACTCCTAGTATGGGTGAGTTTCTTAGACTCCAAGCAAAGTCTAAAGGCTTCTAATCTAGGGTTGAGGTGACTTAACAAAGTCAAGAGGGTTAAGATTTTGGTCCAAGACATTGACAGTCAAGTGGACAGACCTTCCTTTGGAGGGACAGTATTATCGGCAACTGGACGAAAGCTAACGAGCTTCGTCGCTTGGGGATAAAATAAAATAAAAACTTTATACAAACATAATCATGGTGACAACCAATGAAAAAAAGATTTTTAAAGGTTAAAAGCAATGATGACAATCAAAGCAGCTGATTCAGTACGAGAACCGTGACGACAGTTCGCACCTGGAGTACAGTTAACAAATAGATGAGGTAAACATGATAATAATTTAAGGTAAAAATTCTAACATGTTGACAAACATGTATGGATATGATAACAATCAAATTTCCACAAAGAAAATAATGAGAACCCTTTTAACTTTCATCTGCAACCGATTAGGGTTAGTACTGTCAGCGCGCGGATCGCGCACAATCAAACATGGTGAAAAAATAATCAAACATGGTAAATAATTACATGGCATGAAAGTACATATAAAAACAAACACAATGAAAAAAGAACGGACGAAAAACGATAAAATATGAGAGAGTTACGATTTTTTGAAGTTTTACGTAAAAAATGAGAAAAAGTGGCAGCAAGGGTTATCACAAGGGATCGAACCCATGCCAAGACTAATACGCGCGCAAGTCTCTACCGCTGGGGCGGCCATACATCCATTAACAAATGTGAAAGGATAAATATGTAAGGCATATCACATTCATGTTTGGGCAAAAACACTTAGTTTTCAAGTTTTGCAAAATGCCCATAACTTCCTCAATTTTTTGAGTTTTTCAACAAACTTTATATGCTTTTGGGGTAGAAAAATGAGAGGAAGAAGATGGCATTGGTGGTTTTTTGAAATTCATTTTCCTTTGAAAAAACCGATAGGATGTTTGGTTATGGCTTATGATTTGCAAAAGGTCATGGATAACTTGATACCAACATGTTTAATGCCAAGTGAGTCCACATACACATCCAATATATAATATATAAACAGAAGGGAACAAGTTCATGGCCAGGAGGTTCAAATAGGAGAGAGTCACATTCAATTTGCAAATGCACATAAAAACAAACATGCATAACAATGTGGCTTTTGAGTTCAAGGTACTCAGGGATCCTACCAATCATTGAAATGTCTTTAATATGTGATATCAAGTGTGTGCAAGTGAAGATACCAGTTCTGTAGTGAGTGTGTGAGGATTTAGTGTGTAAGTTGCATTTGGTACATGTCATGTGTTTGTGATGGTGTGCTTTTTGTGTTCAGTCCAAATCCAGTGTTTTGCTCACTCAGACATGTCTCATATGATCCTACAAAGCTATTGCAATCAAAAGAACCCAAAGAGAACCATCCATTCTCAAGCTGGTATGTAACATGCAAGTATGTGATAGTTCAAGGCACTTTGTGTGATGACTTGGTGGTGTAAGGCTTGTGCACATCAGATCAATGTCCCAACAGGTTGCATATGGGTAGTGTGAAGTGTATGTGGAGTTTGTTTTGGTAAAAAGCAAGTAGAGGCAAAAAACCACATTTTGAGTCTTGGTGCATTTGAAACTTGGTGTCAATAGGTGGTTTTTGATGCAAGACAGCAAAACAGTAAACCACACACATAGGCATGCTTAGAATAATCAAACACACATGTGGAAATGAGAAAATCAAACATATCATGTGTTATGCCAAGAATGTCAATGTTAAGTGACTTGTGTGTATCATGAAATTTGGTGTCCACAAGTGAGTTTTTTGATGTAAAGGGTTTTATGACAAAGTGATCATTCTAACATCTTATAAATGACTGATATAAAGTGTGTGTGATGTGGTTTTAGTTAAAAATAAACTTGTGCAAAAAGTAGCAAGTGTATGGAAGTGTATGTGACCATTTTGAAAAAAAGGCAAATTTAACACATAACTTCCACCAGTGGAAGTTAAGTACAAAATGTGACATTTTTGAAAAAAAGCCTAAAATAACACTAACCTCCACCAGTGGAAGTTAAGTGCAAAAAGTGACATTTTTGAAAAAAAGCCTAAAATAACACTAACCTCCACCAGTGGAAGTTGAGTGCAAAAAGTGACATTTTTCATTTTGAAAGTGATTTTTCATGACAGTGAGTTTTTCAAAGAAATGATCATACATACATGTTATAATTGACCAATATGAGGTGTGTGAGGTGTTGTTTTAGTGAGAAAACATGTGCAAAAAAAACAACATTTGAGTGATTTTGTGCATTTTGAATCTTGGTGTCAACATCTGAATTATTGGTACAAGACATAAAACAGCCAAACAATCATGTAGGCATGCTTAGAATGTTCACACAAACATGTTGAAATGAGGAAAGCAATCATATCATGTGTTATGTAAATTGTGGTAGTGTGTATGGCTTGATGTGGTTTTGGTGTGCACATGAAGAGGTGAGCCTTTGATGCAATGATTTTCAAAGTAGGATAATCATACCAGCATGTCATAAATGATTAGTAGGATGTGTACATGATGCTGTTTTGATGAAAACTAACTTGATGTAGAAAATAGCAATGTGTGTGACTTGTCATATTTGTGAAGTTTGGTGTCAACAAGTGAAATATTGATGTTATGTTCAAAACAGCAAGGTGAGCACACAAACATGTTTGGAATGTTCATTTAGACATGTTAGAATAGAGAAAGTAGGTTTTGTTATGTTCTATGCAAACAGGGAATACTCCTACTGTTACTGCAACAAAAGCACATTAATGATATCTGCCAGCAATTGGTCTCATGCACAGGCAGCTGAATTCATGTGATGGGATGCAACAATAACAATATTCAATACTAAACAAATTTATATATGCACAGCAGGTGATGAGAGTTTAGCAGAAGGAAATGCAGGCAGAATTATTACAAGCAAAGTGTGTGGTTTGAAAACTTAATGCATGATATGTAAACCAAGGATTAGTGTACAAGCAGAGCAGGTAAACACATACATATATTCAAAATGCCAATTGAAATATGCTTAGCTGTAAAAACCAAGTTTTAATGTTTTAGCTAACAAGTGATTTTTAGCTGGTATAGTTCTGTTATGCAAGGTACAAATCAAAACTGTTATGAGCAAACAACATACTGCAAACATTCATAATCTTCATGTTTTGAAACACATCATATCCAACAACAATGACCTTTACAAACACTGCAGCAAGTTACTAGGACTTTAAAGATAAGGATCATTGAAACATGACTAATCATATGATAAGCATAAGTCTACAGCAGCATTAACTTTCTCAAACAGAATTGAGACAAAACCTGTTATGGACATACTCTAAAACACATTCCTCTCATGATTGCAAACATGGTGTTATATTACAGCAGGTCAAACAATGGTACAGCAGTATTGTGTTTTTGATTTTTCATGTTTATGACAGCATTGATACAATCACTCAAACAAGCTTAGCATTTAATCCATTCAAGGATATCATATAACAGTTTTGACACTAAATCTCATGACAGCAAGCTTATGGTATTGGTCTCAATCATTTTTAATGCATTATACTGATATGACAATGATAGGTCTATATGCTCATGCTGATACACACAGGGTACTCACCATTCACTAACAAATATCATGGAAGTCAAACATACATTCATAACTCCAAAATTCACACAAGTATTCAAAATGCATAAGTCATAGAAAGATAATGCAAGAGGTGATAGATATGCTACATACCTGTTGGAGATCCTATTTAGCAAGCCAAAAAATGTTGAGAAAACCAGAGGTGATTGAATCCAAGTTTTTGTATTGTGCTTTACTTGAAACTTAAGAAACAAGCCACTTGTGATGCCAAAGTGAGATTTATGATTTTCTGATGATAGATGAAGGTTTGGACAGCTGAGATATATGGTATGTGAGGTGTTCAAGTGATTAAAACCTCAAGAAAATGTTTGGAGCAAGATTTGGTGTTTTTGATTTCTTGTGATTTTTGGTGGTTTAATGGTTTGTACACCTTCTATATGTTATTTAGAAGGTGTATGGATGATGATTTGGGAGCTGGAACATGTAGAACTTGATGTGGTAGCAAAAATGCAAAGTGCAGAATTTTGGCTATTTTGGACACTTTGGTGATTTTGCAAAATGCAAGTGAGAGAGAGATATAGTGAGGGAGCTTGGTTTAGCAGGTTTTCAGAATGATATTGATGTCTTGAATGAGGGGTATGAGGTCCCTATTTATAGAATTCTGAAGTGAGGAGCTTACTATGAAGTCTTGCTTAACCATGAAGCAAACTTTGATATTTTCAACCACTTGCCAACTTGCTTTGCTTTTTCTGATCTTTGGCTGTCTCCTTAACCCAATGGGCAAGTTTAAATGATGTTTCTACTGATAAATTGCAGCCTAGATGCTTGGTAGAGTGGCTGGAGCAGAATCACTTTCCACCTCATGCTTGGAAAAGTCAAAAATGGCAACTTAGGCAATGAACTTCCGATCTTTAATTCTATGCTATCTCCATGCAATTTATTTGCTCCAAACTGCTTGAGATATTCAATATATCAGATAGCATGAGTTTAGCAGGTTAAAATTGGCCCACTTGGGTGAGAGAAGTGCTTTTGCAAAATTGGTCAATGTGGGACTAAAGTGACAAAACACCAACTTTGAACACATGTATCTTTCTGCTCATAAATCATCTTGAGGAGTTCTTGTACAATTTAGAAATCCCTCACATAGTACTAAAACTTTCCTGTTGGCCAGAAGTCTTGATTCTATTTGAAACTAGGTGAAAAATCCCCTTGAAGTTGGCTGATTTTAGCTTTTAAAGTGAAAATAACTTAGAAATTTTCTAAGTTATTTCCCCTTCTAGGAATGTTTTTGCTTCTATCTCAAAAAGTATGCATTTTATGGTTGTGGACTAGTATGGGACTTTTGTAGGATTTGTCAAGAGCTTCCAAATGAGATTTGAACCAACTCAATTGGATGTGTGGTTAAGGAGTTATGGTTTAGCCCTTTTCAAAACCCTAATTTCCCGATTTCTCGATTACTCTCTCATCCTTGATCCAATGATCATGAAAATTGATATGCAAGTCCATTATGACATAAGGAACAACTTTGATTCACAACTTGGATTCCAATTCTCAAAATTTGAGGAGTCGACTTTTCGGTCAACCGTACGATCGATCGGTGCCGATTGAGTCGCCTGTTGACATTCTGGACATCCTGAGACTTTGATACTTCTTGAATAGTATTTAATAGTCTATATGAACTTCATGGACCTCAATCCCACCATTAAAACATCTTCCAACATCAAAGTCAAACCACAGTTGACTTTTCACTAGTTAAAAACCCTAATCGGGGCCTCCTGACTGCACTGTTCTTGATTCTGAAATGATTTCTTCAAATTGACTTCTCTTTTGACTTTGATATTATCTTTGATTTCATTCAATGATTGAATTGGCCCAAATCATTGGTTGATCATTCCTTGGTTGTTTTGAATTTGTCGGTGCGAAAACCCTGATTCATCTGTAACTTGACAATAATGAACTTGTACTGATTTAGGGTTAGATAATTCATGATCATGCTTCTAAAAATGATAATAAGGATCTAAGGGGTCAAAATTTGGGGTACAACAGTTGCCCCTATTTAAATATCTTCACTAGATGGGGAACGAGAGATGATAATCTTCGTTAAATCGCAGTGAAAGGTATTTAAATATAGATAACCGAAAATTTTGTCCCTTAGCTCCGATGCCATGCTAAAGGACAAATTATGATATGCCATGCACTCTAAATGATGCTTTATGATGCTTGAATGCAAACAACATAGACGCAACGATAATAATAAAAGAAACAGTAAAACAAACAATGACAAATACAAGGACTCGACACCGGGGACTCGTACTGAAAAACTAAATTAACAGTTCAGACATGACTGATAGCGTAAGAAGGAAACTTCACATGGGGAATAGGCAAATCCACTAAAGATGACAATCTTTTTGGAACAGAGGTACTCCACCGGGCAGAAGAATAGGCTTCTACTGGGGAAAAGGATATACTTTTACTAGGGAAATGGAAAATTAATTCCGTCGGGAAAAGAGAAGCAAACTTCACCGGGGAAGCGAAAGACTGGATACAACCTCACTGGGGATGATCAGATGAGGAACTTCCTATAGCGAAGAGTTCAAACGGGATCTTCAGGAATGGACTAGAAACAAGACTAATCACACACGGAGGACACTAATGACGACTAGATCTCTGGGACCTGACTGGGAACATGGATCACTGGGGATATATCCTCAGCTTCTGCAATCAGTTCACACAGTGCTGGTAATCAAGAAACGTCTTGGGGAAATTGGTAACGACCCGAATTCCAAGTAGTGCCAGTGACGACTGGTCTTTTGATGGTGATTGGTGACGACCATGCTAGGGAATACCAATGACAATTGGTTACGAGAATGCTAGTGATTACTAGATCTTTAACTAGGGTGTTGGTAACGACCAAACGAAATAGATTCCAATAACGATTGGACTCTAGATGATGATACCAGTTACGACTGGGTTTCAAAGGGAAAAATTGGTTAAAACCTCAAGATATTTAGGCAGCGCTAGTGACGACTGGACTTCATGGGGAGAGTTAGTAACAACTAACAAGATACCAATAATAATTGGAACAATACCAGTGACGATTGGATTCCCCGGGGAAAGGTTGGTAACGACCAAACCAAGAGATGCGAATGACAATTGGACTTTTATTTAGTGCCAGTGACGACTGGACTTATACGTGGATTTGTTAGTGACGACTAACGAGATACCAATGACGATTGGATTTAGACAATGCCAGTGACGACTGGGCTTTAAAAGGACATGGATGGTGACGACCAAATGAATATCAACAACAATTGGTTTGAACAAAATGCCAGTTACTACTGGGCTTGTACTTGGAAACGAAGTGCGTAATAACTTTAGACTTCGCGGGGATTGATAGATGTCACCGACTTGGGGAACGAATGAATCACATTGATCCCATGGTGAGGGGTGTACTTAGACTTGGGAGAATAAACCCGAAGACCTACTGAGGAATAGAGCCTGTAGGTAGATTTTGCTGAGGTGAATTCAAACAGATGTCCAGAAATACTTCGCTGGGGAAAGAGCCTTCATATCATCATAAGAAATTCTGAGGGTTAATCTTCAATCTTGGTAACCATACATGGCCGAAGGACCCTTCGTTGCCCAACTTGCTAGCATTTCATTGGGGAATGTAAATTCTGACTGTGTATCAAGACTCCTGCTACCCTGAAATTTCGGGGAAGTATGATTTTCCTCGAGTCTTTCCACAAGTTAAAACATTTTGTAAAATCTTTCCAAGTTATTTTTTTTTTCAAAAATTTGGACTTTAATGCTTTCAAAAACAATCGTTGACTACGGACGGTATTTTGCATAACAAATAAAATAAGGAACTGATAATTTGCACAAGAAAGAGAGGCTCGAAAGGCTGGTTTTATTTAAAGGATGGAATCTTGCCAATGACAATATTCCATGGAAATTTTTACAAGTAAAATGGCAAAAGTGGATAAGGTTACATTGAATCCTGTGACCTAACTATCCCTAAAGACTAGAATTCTCCAAGATCCTTGCTTCTGACGAGAGCTGTTGAGATGAATCTTTGTTGAGTCTGTAGTGTTGATGGCTTTGTCTGATGCAGCGAAACGCCTTTGTCCCTAATTTTTGCCTGGATCGCCCTTTCAGGTTTTCAATCCACCGGGACGCTCATTTTTGCCTAAGCCGCCCTTTCGGGTTTTCAACTCAGCGAGCTTTTTGATTTCTTTTCTCTTTTTTCTTTTCTTCTCTTTTTTCTTTTTTTACCCTAACTTTTGCATAAACCGTTCTTTTGGATTTTCCGGCTTATCGGGTACTTTTTAGGCGTAATATTTCCGAACTGCGTTAGAGTTTATCGGGTGTGTGAGTTGTTCTCCGTCCATGGTAGTAAGGACCAGTGAACCTCCGGAGAATACTGTCTTCACAATAAAGGGGCCATCATAATTAGGCATCCACTTCCCTCTTGCGTCTTTGTGAACTGGTAAGATTTTCTTGAGCACAAGTTCTCCTTCGCGGAACTCTCTGATACGGACCTTTTTATCGAACGCCCTCTTAATTTTTTTTTGATACAACTGGCCGTGACACATCGCAGACATGCGCTTTTCATCGATGAGATTCAGCTGATCAAATCTTTCTTTAATCCATTCTGCCTCTTCTAACTTGGTTTCCATGATGACTCTGAGGGATGGTATCTCGACCTCGATGGGAAGAACTGCGTCCATTCCATATACCAGAGAAAAGGGGGTTGCCCCTGTGGAAGTGCGGACGGAGGTTCTGTATCCGTGCAGGGCAAATGGTAACATTTCATGCCAATCTTTGTAGGTTTTAACCATTTTCTGCAAGATCTTCTTGATGTTTTTATTTGCAGCTTCCACAGCTCCATTCATCTTTGGACGGTAAGGGAAGAGTTGTGGTGTTCGATTTTGAAGTCATCACATAATTCTTTCATAACTTTGTTATTCAGATTGGTGCCGTTGTCTGTTATAATTCTGCTTGGGATCCCGTAGCGACAGATGATCTCTTTTTTAATGAAACGAGCCACCACTTGACGTGTAACATTGGTGTAAGATACAGCTTCAACCCATTTTGTGAAATAGTCGATGGCAACCAGAATGAAACGGTGTCCATTTGAAGCTTTCGGTTCAATTGCCCCAATCATGTCGATGCCCCACATAGAGAAAGGCCATGGTGAAGACAGTACATTCAACAGTGTCGGAGGCACATGCATTTTGTCCGCGTAGATCTGACATTTGTGACATTTTCTGGCGTACTGAATGCAGTTAGTTTCCAAGGTCAACCAATAATAACCAGCTCTCAAGATCTTTTTGGACATGGCGTATCCGTTGGCGTGAGTACCAAACATTCCTTTATGAACATATTTCATTAACAAGTCCGCTTCTCTTTTGTCAACACATCTGAGTAAGACCATATCATGATTTCTTTTGTAAAGTACACCATTGCTGAGGAAGAATTTGGATGCTAATCGTCTCAGTGTTTTCTTGTCAAGTGCTGTAGCATCTGTGGGATATTCTTGCTTCAACAGATAATTCTTTATATCATGATACCAGGGTTTGCCATCGGTTTCTTCTTCAATCATTTGACAGTAAGCAGGCTCTGTCTTGCGTTCAATTTTGATAAGTGTGCCATCATTGACATCTCTAGTTTTCCACATCGAGGCCAGCATGGCTAAGGCGTCGGCGATGTGATTCTCTGCTCTCGGAACATGTTTAAAGGTGATTTCGTCAAAATGCTTGATTGTTTCAACGATATAAGCTCTGTAAGGGATCAGGTTTTCATGTCTTGTCTCCCATTCACCCGTGACTTGGTAGATAACTAAAGCTGAGTCTCCACTGACTTCGAGATTTTTGATTTGGAGATCAATGGCTGCTTCGAGACCAAGGATACATGCTTCGTATTCAGCAATGTTATTTGTACAATCAAAGTCTAGTCTGGCTGTAAACGGAGTGTAACCACCTTCAGGATTCATTAAGACTGCACCTACGCCATGTCCGCTATAATTGGAGGAACCGTCAAACATCATTTTCCACCAATTATCTGTCTGTTGACCTTTGTCAGAACTTGTTTCTTCACAATCTTTTACTAACATGATATCTTCGTCCGGAAAATCAAACTTCATAGGTTCATAATCTTCGACAGGTTGATCTGCGACATATTCTGATAACACACTGCCTTTGATGGATTTCTGGGCCACATATTGAATATCATATTCTGATAGTAACATATGCCACCGGGCGAGTCTTCCGGTTTGTGTCGGCTTTTCAAAGATGTACTTTATTGGATCCATTTTCGAGATCAATAAAGTGGTGTGACAAATCATATACTGCCTCAAACGCTTAGCGGCCCATGCTAAAGCACAACAAGTCTTTTCTAGGAGTGAGTATCTGCTTTCACAATCAGTAAACTTCTTGCTCAGATAATAAATGGCATGTTCTTTCCGTCCGGATTTGTCTTGTTGGCCCAGAACGCAACCCATTGAGTTTTCAAGTACTGTCAAATACATAAAGAGAGGCTTTCCCGGAACAGGTGGTATCAAAATTGGAGGTTCTTGGAGATAACCTTTGATTTTATCGAACGCTGTTTGACAATCAGAATTCCATACAACTGTTTGATCCTTTCGTAACAACTTGAAGATCGGTTCACAGGTGGGGGTCATATTGGAAATGAACCTGGATATGTAATTCAACCTTCCAAGAAAACTTCTAACCTGATTTTCGGTCTGCGGAGCTGGCATGTCTTGAATGGCACGGACTTTGTCTGGATCCACTTCAATCCCCTTGTGACTAACGATGAAACCGAGTAATTTTCCTGATCTGACTCCGAAAGTGCACTTTGCGGGATTCAACCTCAACTGATATTTCCGGAGTCTTTTGAATAACTTCAACAAATGGTCTAGATGGTCTTCTTCATTTTGATACTTGGCGATCATGTCATCCACATATACTTCTATTTCTTTGTGCATCATGTCGTGGAACAAAGCCACCATAGCTCTTTGATAAGTTGCGCCTGCATTTCTTAAACCGAATGGCATAACCTTATAACAATAGGTGCCCCATGGAGTGATGAAGGTTGTTTTTTCCATGTCGTCAGGATCCATTTTGATTTGATTGTAACCAGAGAAAC
This sequence comes from Lathyrus sativus, assembly GCA_963859935.3. Lineage (NCBI taxonomy): Eukaryota > Viridiplantae > Streptophyta > Magnoliopsida > Fabales > Fabaceae > Lathyrus > Lathyrus sativus. The sequence goes on from OZ012736.1 coordinate 62,274,647, forward strand.
CGTCCATAAAGGAAAACACTGCAAACCGAGCTGTATTATCTACCAAAGTATCAATATGCGGTAGAGGGAAGTCGTCCTTTGGACTGGCTTTGTTTAAATCTCGATAATCCACACACATCCTTACCTTTCCATCTTTCTTTGGTACAGGAACAATGTTGGCTACCCATTCTGGATACTTGGCCACCGCAAGGAAGCCTGCATCAATCTGCTTTTTTACCTCATCTCTGATTTTGAGAGCCATGTCGGGTCTGGTTCTTCTGAGTTTCTGTTTAACCGGCGGGCATTCAGGTCGGAGTGGTAACTTGTGAACCACTATGTCTGTATCCAAACCTGGCATATCCTGATAAGACCAAGCAAACACATCTACGTATTCTCTTAAGAGTTCCTTTAACTGCTGTTTTACTTCTGCCCCTAGGGCTGCCCCAATTTTGACTTCTTTTTTGTCTCCTTCTGTGCCAAGGTTGATAACTTCTACCTGTTCCTTATGGGGTTGAAGCTCTGCATCCTCTTTTTGGGCCAATCTTACCAGTTCATCAGGAATTTCACAGTCCTCATCCTCGTCTTCGGCTTGGTAAATTGGTGAATCAAGGTCAGGAGGAGATGCATGGTCACAGGATTCAATGGGGTTATGGTCATCACTGCATGTTTGAAGGGTTTATTTTATTAAAACACACAATCAACAAATGCAACACACACAGAGAAAGAGAAAATTGTTTTTTGTTTTGGTTTTTTTTTTGTATTGCCATTTTTCTTTCAAAGTAAAAGCAAAAAAGACGGTAAAGAAACAACACGAGGATTTTTAACAAAATAGTCCATTCTCATTGATATTTCTTTGAAAGCATGGGGCCCTTACAAAATATTCCTATAGCCTTGGGCACGGCTATGGAGATTTTAAAATAACAAAGAAAGAAAACAACAAATTACTTTAACTCGGGAAAAACTACAGGAACTTCGATAGCCTCCCAGTTGTTCAGAGTAGCTTCGTCATGATACACTAGCGCTCCTATGTCTTCACTTTCAAGATTTCCTTCCACGGCGTTAATTTGAAAACCGCCACTGATAAATATTTCTTGAATAGCCTTTGGCCGGCTGTTGTCATGCCTCGGTTCTTCACTTTGAGTTGGTTTGTAACCCAACCCCTGGCGGTTCATCTTCGGCTTTACCTCAATGACTTCTCCCCATCCTGCGGGAGTACCTTCTTCCAGCGTAGTTTTGGCGCCTTGAGCAGATGCGAAAGTTGGACCACTTTTTGCCACCGTCTCCTCTATCATCACTGGGTTTGCTATTTCTAGTGCTTGGAATGATGTCTCTAGCGCGTCCTCTTCTGCTTCAATGTACCGGAACGATGAAAGATTACTGACCATTAATTCCTCTTCACCATGAACAATCACTAGCTTATCATTTACCACAAACTTCATTCTTTGGTGCAGGGTAGAAGTTACTGCCCCTGCTTCATGGATCCAGGGACGTCCCAGTAGACAGCTATAAACTGGATTTATGTCCATCACCTGAAATACAATGTTAAATTCATGGGGTCCCACCAAAATCGGTAATTCTACTTCTCCGATGACCGTTCTCCTCGAACCATCAAAAGCCTTTACAATTAATGAGGTTGGTTTCATCTCTATCCCGGCATAGGCTAGTCTGGCCAGTGATCTTGCGGGTAGCACGTTTAACGAGGATCCTGTGTCGACCAGTACTCGTGCCAAAGTATCTTCCTGGCATTTGATGGATATGTGTAGTGCACGATTGTGATCACGTTTTTCCTTCGGTAACTCGGCATCGCTGAAACTTAAAGTATTGCATGCCGTGATGTTAGCCACTACTGAATCAAACTGCCCAAGTGAAATATCCTTGGTTACGTGTGCTTGTCTCAATACTTTCTGTAATGCTTCCCTGTGAGCTGGAGAATTTATCAAGAGTGACAAGATTGATATTTTTGATGGCGTCTGATGAAGCTGATCTATCACCTTGTAATCACTTCTTCGGATAATCCTCAAAAATTCATCATTTTCTTCTTCTGTGCTTGGAGCTTCTTTTTCTTTGATTACCACAGCAGGAATGAATTCTTTTGGAATAGCTACTGATTCTTTTGGCTGATAGATCTGACCGCTGCGGGTCATCTTGCTAGTGCCGACAATATTGGTCACATCTTTCTGATTATCTGTCTGAACAATCTTTCCCGTTTCTTGGTCTACCACGGTCACATCGTACTTCCACGGAACAGCTTTTGTATTGTCATAATGGAACGGTCTCGGTTTTTGAACTACGATTGGTCGCGGTTGACCAATAGCAGCTCTGTTGAAAACTGGCCTTGCACCCCTATTAAACACTGGAACTTTCTCTCTTTTCATGGATAGGTCGAAAACTGGCTCTATTACAGAAACCTATCCTTTCCTTTCCTTACCACATACTTGTAACATCCCCTCATTTATCAATCTTTGTATATCTTCCTGCATCACATTACATCCACTGGAACTATCAGTACATTTTTCACATTTGTTATGAACATTTCCCAACAACCCTGCTTCTGTCAGCTTATCATGCAATGTCTTCAATGGCGTTCTGATTCTTGACACATCACTAATTATCTCTTCATCTGACTTTTCAATGGCATTGACCCCTCCATGGTTTGGCAGTGGGTTACTTTTGACGTTAGGTGGTACATCATCGAAGGACAGGATTTTCTTCTCCATCAACTCTCTTACCGGATGTTTTAAGGCAAAGCATCCTTCTAAGTCGTGGCCGGCAGCACCTTCATGGAAAGCACAATGGGCATTTGGGTTATAATATGGAGATGTGGTATCCGGATTAAGCGGTCTTGTCGTGATCAACCCCCGATGGACCAAAGATGGATATAACTCAGTATACGTCATTGGTATCTGTGGGAGTGGAGGTTTTGTGGTTGGCCTCCGGTTCTGGTATTGTTGTCTGGGTTGTGGTACCCTCTGCTGCTGATTTTGTTGAAAGGGCGAAGCGTTGGGCGCTCGTTGATGCCCTTGCTGGTTTTGCTGATACATGGGTGCTGGTCGCCCTGGTTGATAGTTTGAAGTGGAATGGTTGAATGCTGGGGTCACAGCTGCCACATATTGCTGAGGGGCATACTGTACCGGGTACACGGGTCTTTGTTGATGAAACGGTTGAACATAGTTAGGTTGGATTGGCTGGAAGAAACTTTGTTGGGGCGGCTGATATTGCTGGTATGGAGGTCTCATGGTACGATTTCTTCTTCCCATTACGGCATTTGTTTCACCTTCTTTCTTCTTGTGAAACCCACCGCTGACCTTCTTAATACTGTTGTTGTTAGAACTGCTGGAGCTGCTGGCTACCTTTCCACTTTTCATTCCCAATTCTACCCTCACTCCCACGGCCACAATGTCTGAAAAACCTGCAGACACACTGCTGATCATTTTCTCATAGAATTCTGGTCTCACTGTGTCAACAAACCAGACTGTCAGTTCCTTCTCACTTAGGGGTGGTTCTACCTGGGATGCTGTTTCTCTCCACCGCTGAGCGTATTCTTTGAATGACTCTGTGCTTTTCTGGGACATGTTCAACAACTGCCTTCGGTCAGGCACCATATATATATTATATTTGTAATGTTTCATGAATGCATCAGCCAAATCTTGAAAACTGTGGATTCTTGACTGATCTAGACTTAGATACCATTTTGCGGGAGCTCCTTTCAGACTGTCTTGGAAGCAATGGATCATTAACTTGTCGTCTTCGACGTGTGCTGCCATTCTTCTATAGTACATGATTAAGTGAGTTCATGGACAAGTAGCTCCTGAGTACTGATCGAAATTTGGGATTTTGAACTTTGGCGGTATTACTAGTCCAGATACCAAACACATTTCTCTGGCGTCAGTGCCAAAGGTATCGTTTCCTTCCATCGCTCGGATCTTTCTCCCTATAGTTTCAACACTTTCCTTTAACTTCTCATGTGATTCATTCTCCTCTTCATACCCTTCGGGTCCTTCGTATACTGGTGGTGGATTATGAAAGATGGGGCGCGCTTGAACCTGAACTATAGCTGGAGTGTAGGTGGGAATAACTTGTGGAATTTCTCCTCCTAATGGAATTGTCTGTTGAGTGACTCTCGGTGGTGGCACAAAGCCTGGAGACAAACCATAAGGCGGTACATTTGCAATGGTTACAGCTGTCGGGATTGGTTCTGCAGTGATTTCAGAGACAACGGTGGCTTGAGTGTCCAACATTGTACGGATGACTTGTAAGGCTTCCCTGATTTGTCCCATGCCTCCTCGGAGCTCTCCGAGTTCATTGTCGATTCTGTCTACATCTAAGTTCTGTTCTTCCATCCTTAAGCGAGCTTGGGCTCGTGTGTTGTACTGATGGCGAGGTCTCAGTGTGATTCTAAAGACAAGACAGAGGAATGAGACACGACTCAGGAACATGCGTATGCGATGCTTATGAAATGTAGAAATGCAAAATGCAGATTTTTTAAACATTCAAGGGAATAAAAGCTTTATTTGCAAATATTTAAAGAATGCAAATGTAAATGCAAAAGTTTTATGGAACTCAAATTTACCAAAATATCCTTTCCTTTCATTGATTTTTCAAAAGGGTATTACAAAAGATTTTAGTACATCTTACAAAAGCCCTAACATTACAACTCAATATGCTCTAAAAGAAAGTCTTCTCTCTTCTTGATTCTTCTGAGCTCTTCTTCTACCTGTGCTTTCTCAAGGATGAGTTTGTCTACCATAGCCTTCCAAGGAGTTGATTGATGGTTGGAATAAAATGCATCTTCCTGTGCCTTCCTCTTCTTGCTTGCAACTGCTTCCTCTTCTTTCAATTGAAGTTGTTTGCGGAGTTCCTCGTTCTCTTCCATAGCAACCTGATATTTGTACTTCCAGGATACCTCAGTCTGCTATGACTTCCTCAGAGCAATCTTCAGCTTCTCTTCCTCAGACATGAACATCAACGGTTGTTCTTCTATTAAGACCATAGGCTTTTGTGTAGGATAAGGAATTTTCAACTGAATGGCCCTCTTTCGTACCCATTGGAGATAAGGTTCAAAAGAGATGCAGTTAGGTCGTCCCAAATCCTCTTTTCCTTTCCTGTGTATATGCCCCCATGCTTTGAGAATTTCATCTTTTAATTCTGAAACTCCTATGAAGAAAATACCTTCTACGTGAGCGCTGCAAGGTTTGTCTTTCAGCGGATAACCAAATTGTCGACGAGCAATCACAGGGTTATAGCTGATTCCTCCATTTGTACCAAGGAGAGGTACATTCCCGAAGCTTCCACAACTATCAATGATTTTGATCCCATCATAACTACGGCTGTACCAGTCAATATCGGAGTGAGTAAGAGCCATAATCTTTTCAGACCACCATCCTTTGCTCCAAAAAGTATGGGCTTTGGGTAGATGAGAAACAAACCATTTATACAACAACGGAACACAACAGACGATCATTCCTCCTTTGTGAAGATTTCTTTGATGAACAGAGTGGTAAGCATCAGCTAGTAGAGTAGGTACTGGATTCTGCTTCAAGAATATTTTGATGGCCTTGAGATCCACAAAGTTGTCAAAGCTCGGAAACAGAAAGATCCCATAAATAAGCAAGGCTAGAATAGCCTCAAAAGCATCCATACTCAAGTGATCGGCATAATACTGAGCCTTCCCAATCAAGAATTTTGCAGTTAGCCCAAAGATCCCTCCTTTAGTAACCATGTTCTTCTGAATGTCTACCAACCCGATACGGGTGGCTTTAGCAATCTCTTCCTCTTTAGGGTCCTTCTCCATGACGGGAAAAGGAGATGCATCAAGGATGGGTAACCCAATCAGACAGGAATATTCTTCAAGTGTCGGCACTAACTGATAGTCCGGAAATGTGAAGCAGTGATAAAGTGGATCATAGAACTGGAGTAACGTGGAAAGGAGTCCCAAATCCATTTTCTTCCTTATTTTCAGTAGAGACAACAAATTCCCGTACCTGCTCTTGAATCCTTCTACATCTGTGATCAGAGTGCTCAACCTTTCAATCTCATCTATATTAGGGCTTTTGTAAGTGTACTTTATAGTTTTCTTTTTTCTGTTGTCCATGATGTTCCTGATATTTTATAAATAAAAGACTCTGAGTTCCATAAAACTTTTATGACATGATGTTTATGGATGCATGAATGCACAAACACAGGTAATCACATATTCACAGATTTACACAAGTAAACAGACAAGGTTTTGGGTTTGGAGAATATGAGCAAGGAGTCAAGGTCTACCCTCCCCAAAGGTATGTACTAAGGTTCCCACAACTGCAGAACAAGGTTCTAAAAGAGTTCCTGGAGTCCTCGACCCATCTTTCGGATATTATCAATTTCCCAAATACTTGGTGGTTGATAATATTCTTAAGAGAGTCTCGTCCAAGTGTAGTATCGTGTATCAACTACTTCGGAATTACTTCCTTATAGTCACCGCACTACATCCTAATAAAGCCATAGTGGGGGAAAAGGTATCTAAAGGTTCTCAGTGTCATGGGCACCTATGTAGAAAGTAGCATTGTTTTCACGAATACTCGATCAACAATACTAGCTCTCAAAAGGGCCTCCACTGAGCGGTGATTTTCTCAAGTCAGCTTGGTCGGGAATCTACTCCCTATAAGCCTTCTTGAATATATCACCTTCCTATCATAAGTACGCTTGAGCACGGGTGCAGTGCTGTCTCACCATTTCAAGTTTCCCAAACCAATAGAGCACAAATATATACAAGTATTCACAGATAGCAATTAATTAAACAAAATAGGCTGAACCCTCAAAATAAAAACAAAAGCAAAGTCCCCAGTGAAGTCGCCATTTCTGTTGCGGTGAAAATTTGATATCAAGCTATTAATTAACTTGAACCATATTTCTTTTTACAACCGGTCTTTAATTTATCCAAAGGATAGGTCTAAAGAAAGAAAGAACCTTTTTCGCGATGTAACGACAACGCTTTTAAGAGATTCGGGGATTCGGGGGTTGGTTATATCTAGGGAAGGTATTAGCACCCTAAATATCTGTAGTACTCTACAGGAACCTTTTGTTTAATTAATTGCTAAGTTTTTGAATCGTGCATTATGGTTTAAATTGGGAATTGGGATAAAAATAAAATAAAGGCCTAAGTGGTTTTCTAAGTTTGCTCGCAAAGGCGTCGCACCTTTTGCCTACGTATCCTGACTAGGATAGAATCAGAGCAATCGTAGTTCACCTCACAAGGGGAAAGAACTCTTGATGATGATCAAGGTTCAAGGGGGGAGCAAACATGACAATGTTTGTGTGGAGTTTGACAAAACTCCCTAGTCTAAATTAAAAGGGGAAGTAAGAAATCATGACGATGATTCTTACACAGAGTTGACGAACTCTTTCCTAGGGTTCTAGTTGAAGAACACTCCTAGTATGGGTGAGTTTCTTAGACTCTAAGCAAAGTCTAAAGGCTTCTAATCTAGGGTTGAGGTGACTTAACAAAGTCAAGAGGGTTAAGATTTTGGTCCAAGACATTGACATTCAAGTGGACAGACCTTCCTTTGGAGGGACAGTATTATCGGCAACTGGACGAAAGCTAACGAGCTTCGTCGCTTGGGGATAAAATAAAATACAAACTTTATACAAACATAATCATGGTGACAACCAATGAAAAAAAGATTTTTAAAGGTTAAAAGCAATGATGACAATCAAAGCAGCTGATTCAGTACGAGAACCGTGACGACAGTTCGCACCTGGAGTACAGTTAACAAATAGATGAGGTAAACATGATAATAATTTAAGGTAAAAATTCTAACATGTTGACAAACATGTATGGATATGATAACAATCAAATTTCCACAAAGAAAATAATGAGAACCCTTTTAACTTTCATCTGCAACCGATTAGGGTTAGTACTGTCAGCGCGCGGATCGCGCACAATCAAACATGGTGAAAAAATAATCAAACATGGTAAATAATTACATGGCATGAAATTACATATAAAAACAAACACAATGAAAAAAGAACAGACGAAAAACGATAAAATATGAGAGAGTTACGATTTTTTGAAGTTTTACGTAAAAAATGAGAAAAAGTGGCAGCAAGGGTTATCACAAGGGATCAAACCCATGCCAAGACTGATACGCGCGCAAGTCTCTACCGCTGGGGCGGCCATACATCCATTAACAAATGTGAAAGGATAAATATGTAAGGCATATCACATTCATGTTTGGGAAAAAAACACTTAGTTTTCAAGTTTTGCAAAATGCCCATAACTTCCTCAATTTTTTGAGTTTTTCAACAAACTTTATATGCTTTTGGGGTAGAAAAATGAGAGGAAGAAGATGGCATTGGTGGTTTTTTGAAATTCATTTTACTTTGAAAAAACCGATAGGGTGTTTGGTTATGGCTTATGATTTGCAAAAGGTCATGAATAACTTGATACCAACATGTTTAATGCCAAGTGAGTCCACATACACATCCAATATATAATATATAAACAGAAGGGAACAAGTTCATGGCCAGGAGGTTCATATAGGAGAAAGTCACATTCAATTTGCAAATGCACATAAAAACAAACATGCATAACAATGTGGCTTTTGAGTTCAAGGTACTCAAGGATCCTACCAATCATTGAAATGTCTTTAATATGTGATATCAAGTGTGTGCAAGTGAAGATACCAGTTCTGTAATGAGTGTGTGAGGATTTAGTGTATAAGTTGCATTTGGTACATGTCATGTGTGTGTGATGGTGTGCTTTTTGTGTTCAGTCCAAATCCAGTGTTTTGCTCACTCAGACATGTCTCATATGATCCTACAAAGCTATTGCAATCAAAAGAACCCAAAGAGAACCATCCATTCTCAAGCTGGTATGTAACATGCAAGTATGTGATAGTTCAAGGCACTTTGTGTGATGACTTGGTGGTGTAAGGCTTGTGCACATCAGATCAATGTCCCAACAGGTTGCATATGGGTAGTGTGAAGTGTATGTGGAGTTTGTTTTGGTAAAAAGCAAGTAGAGGCAAAAAACCACATTTTGAGTCTTGGTGCATTTGAAACTTGGTGTCAATAGGTGGTTTTTGATGCAAGACAGCAAAACAGTAAACCACACACATAGGCATGCTTAGAATAATCAAACACACATGTGGAAATGAGAAAATCAAACATATCATGTGTTATGCCAAGAATGTCAATGTTAAGTGACTTGTGTGTATCATGAAATTTGGTGTCCACAAGTGAGTTTTTTGATGTAAAGGGTTTTATGACAAAGTGATCATTCTAACATCTTATAAATGACTGATATGAAGTGTGTGTGATGTGGTTTTAGTTAAAAATAAACTTGTGCAAAAAGTAGCAAGTGTATGGAAGTGTATGTGACCATTTTGAAAAAAAGGCAAATTTAACACATAACTTCCACCAGTGGAAGTTAAGTACAAAATGTGACATTTTTGAAAAAAAGCCTAAAATAACACTAACCTCCACCAGTGGAAGTTAAGTGCAAAAAGTGACATTTTTGAAAAAAAGCCTAAAATAACACTAACCTCCACCAGTGGAAGTTGAGTGCAAAAAGTGACATTTTTCATTTTGAAAGTGATTTTTCATGACAGTGAGTTTTTCAAAGAAATGATCATACATACATGTTATAATTGACCAATATGAGGTGTGTGAGGTGTTGTTTTAGTGAGAAAACATGTGCAAAAAAAACAACATTTGAGTGATTTTGTGCATTTTGAATCTTGGTGTCAACATCTGAATTATTGGTACAAGACATAAAACAGCCAAACAATCATGTAGGCATGCTTAGAATGTTCACACAAACATGTTGAAATGAGGAAAGCAATCATATCATGTGTTATGTAAATTGTGGTAGTGTGTATGGCTTGATGTGGTTTTGGTGTGCACATGAAGAGGTGAGCCTTTGATGCAATGATTTTCAAAGTAGGATAATCATACCAGCATGTCATAAATGATTAGTAGGATGTGTACATGATGTTGTTTTGATGAAAACTAACTTGATGTAGAAAATAGCAATGTGTGTGACTTGTCATATTTGTGAAGTTTGGTGTCAACAAGTGAAATATTGATGCTATGTTCAAAACAGCAAGGTGAGCACACAAACATGTTTGGAATGTTCATTTAGACATGTTAGAATGGAGAAAGTAGGTTTTGTTATGTTCTATGCAAACAGGGAATACTCCTACTGTTACTGCAACAAAAGCACATTAATGATATCTGCCAGCAATTGGTCTCATGCACAGGCAGCTGAATTCATGTGATGGGATGCAACAATAACAATATTCAATACTAAACAAATTTGTATATGCACAGCAGGTGATGAGAGTTTAGCAGAAGGAAATGCAGGCAGAATTATTACAAGCAAAGTGTGTGGTTTGAAAACTTAATGCATGATATGTAAACCAAGGATTAGTGTACAAGCAGAGCAGGTAAACACATACATATATTCAAAATGCCAATTGAAATATGCTTAGCTGTAAAAACCAAGTTTTAATGTTTTAGCTAACAAGTGATTTTTAGCTGGTATAGTTCTGTTATGCAAGGTACAAATCAAAATTGTTATGAGCAAACAACATACTGCAAACATTCATAATCTTCATGTTTTGAAACACATCATATCCAACAACAATGACCTTTATAAACACTGCAGCAAGTTACTAGGACTTTAAAGATAAGGATCATTGAAACATGACTAATCATATGATAAGCATAAGTCTACAGCAGCATTAACTTTCTCAAACAGAATTGAGACAAAACCTATTATGGACATACTCTAAAACACATTCCTCTCATGATTGCAAACATGGTGTTATATTACAGCAGGTCAAACAATGGTACAGCAGTATTGTGTTTTTGATTTTTCATGTTTATGACAGCATTGATACAATCACTCAAACAAGCTTAGCATTTAATCCATTCAAGGATATCATATAACAGTTTTGACACTAAATCTCATGACAGCAAGCTTATGGTATTGGTCTCAATCATTTTTAATGCATTATACTGATATGACAATGATAGGTCTATATGCTCATGCTGATACACACAGGGTACTCACCATTCACTAACAAATATCATGGAAGTCAAACATACATTCATAACTCCAAAATTCACACAAGTATTCAAAATGCATAAGTCATAGAAAGATAATGCAAGAGGTGATAGATATGCTACATACCTGTTGGAGATCCTATTTAGCAAGCCAAAAAATGTTGAGAAAACCATAGGTGATTGAATCCAAGTTTTTGTATTGTGCTTTACTTGAAACTTAAGAAACAAGCCACTTGTGATGCCAAAGTGAGATTTATGATTTTCTGATGATAGATGAAGGTTTGGACAGCTAAGATATATGGTATGTGAGGTGTTCAAGTGATTAAAACCTCAAGAAAATGTTTGGAGCAAGATTTGGTGTTTTTTATGGACTTTGGTCAAAGTTAGCCAAGTTCAATGTTGACTTTTTGATTTCTTGTGATTTTTGGTGGTTTAATGATTTGTACACCTTCTATATGTTATTTAGAAGGTGTATGGATGATGATTTGGGAGCTGGAACATGTAGAACTTGATGTGGTAGCAAAAATGCAAAGTGCAGAATTTTGGCTATTTTGGACACTTTGGTGATTTTGCAAAATGCAAGTGAGAGAGAGATATAGTGAGGGAGCCTGGTTTAGCAAGTTTTCAGAATGATATTGATGTCTTGAATGAGGGGTATGAGGTCCCTATTTATAGAATTCTGAAGTGAGGAGCTTACTATGAAGTCTTGCTTAACCATGAAGCAAACTTCGATATTTTCAACCACTTGCCAACTTGCTTTGCTTTTTCTGATCTTTGGATGTCTCCTTAACCCAATGGGCAAGTTTAAATGATGTTTCTACTGATAAATTGCAGCCTAGATGCTTGGTAGAGTGGCTGGAGCAGAATCACTTTCCACCTCATGCTTGGAAAAGTCAAAAATGGCAACTTAGGCAATGAACTTCCAATCTTTAATTCTATGATATCTCCATGCAATTTCTTTGCTCCAACCTGCTTGAGATATTCAATATATCAGATAGCATGAGTTTAGCAGGTTAAAATTGGCCCACTTGGGTGAGAGAAGTGCTTTTGCAAAATTGGTCAATGTGGGACTAAAGTGACAAAACACCAACTTTGAACACATGTATCTTTCTGCTCATAAATCATCTTGAGGAGTTCTTGTACAATTTAGAAATCCCTCACATAGTACTAAAACTTTCATGTTGGCTAGAAGTCTTGATTCTATTTGAAACTAGGTGAAAAATCCCCTTGAAGTTGGCTGATTTTAGCTTTTAAAGTGAAAATAACTTAGAAATTTTCTAAGTTATTTCCCCTTCTAGGAATGTTTTTGCTTCTATCTCAAAAAGTATGCATTTTATGGTTGTGTACTAGTATGGGACTTTTGTAGGATTTGTCAATAGCTTCCAAATGAGATTTGAACCAACTCAATTGGATGTGTGGTTAAGGAGTTATGGTTTAGCCCTTTTCAAAACCCTAATTTCCCGATTTCTCGATTACTCTCTCATCCTTGATCCAATGATCATGAAAATTGATATGCAAGTCCATTATGACATAAGGAACAACTTTGATTCACAACTTGGATTCCAATTCTCAAAATCTGAGGAGTCGACTTTTCGGTCAACCGTACGATCGATCGGTGCCGATTGAGTCGCCTGTTGACATTCTGGACATCCTGAGACTTTGATACTTCTTGAATAGTCTTTAATAGTCTATATGAACTTCATGGACCTCAATCCCACCATTAAAACATCTTCCAACATCAAAGTCAAACCACAGTTGACTTTTCACTAGTTAAAAACCCTAATCGGGGCCTCCTGACTGCACTGTTCTTGATTCTGAAATGATTTCTTCAAATTGACTTCTCTTTTGACTTTGATATTATATTTGATTTCATTCAATGATTGAATTGGCCCAAATCTTTGGTTGATCATTCCTTGGTTGTTTTGAATTTGTCGGTGCGAAAACCCTGATTCATCTGTAACTTGACAATAATGAACTTGTATTGATTTAGGGTTAGATAATTCATGATCATGCTTCTAAAAATGATAATGAGAATCTAAGGGGTCAAAATTTGGGGTACAACAAGGTTGCTCCAAAAGAAGTAACTTCCAAAGAACCCACCTGTAAAGGAAAAGAGATCCCCAAAGATGTTGAGGAGGAGTTTTGTAGGATAACTCGCCGAAGCGATTATCGGGTGGTAGACCAACGCAACCAGACGCTGTCCAAAATCTCAATTATTTCATTATTACTAAGTTCCCCTGCTCATCGTCAAGCTTTGATGAAGATACTTACACAAGCCCACGTAACGAAAGATATCATTGTGGGGGCAATTTGACTCTGTTATTGCAAATATCACAGCTTGCAATACACTAAGCTTCAATGATAATGATCTGACTGCTGAAAAATGCAAGCACAATTGTGCTTTCCATGTATCCGTTAAATGTGAAGAGGAAACGCTCGTCAGAGTGCTTGTTGATACTAGGTCTGCACTCAACATGATGCCCAAAAGAACCTTGGCAAAATTGGCCTACAAAGGAGCCGAGATGAGGCTCACCTCTTTAATCATAAAAGCCTTCGATGGATCAAGAAGAACGGTAATAGGAGAAGTTAACTTGCCAATCATGGTAGGACCCCAGGTCTTCAAAATCACCTTCTAGGTGATGGATATAAATCCCGCATACAGTTGTTTACTGGGAAGGTCATGGATACGTACAGCAGGCGTTGTCACGTCTACGTTGCATCAGAAAATGAAGTTTGTTGTCAATGACCATCTGGTCATAATACATGGAGAGGAAGATCTTATGGTGAGAAATTTTTCCTCCTTTCGATACATTGAAGCCGATGAGGATGCGCTTGAAACGACCTTCCAAGCTTTGGAAATTGCTCATACCGTGTTAGTTGATGATTCAGCCGTAGTCTGAGGACCATCTTTTGCCTCCATATGAAGTATAAAAGCGGCAATGGAAAAGGGGCTCCCACTAGGATGGGGAGAGGTCATAAAGGTGAATGTCCATGCCAAGAACGACAGGCAAGGGTTAGGTTACATACCAACTCTAGAAGGCGCACCTGAGGAAAGCACCTTGAAGCAGAAAACCCTAAAAGAAATATTCATAAGTGGCGGGGTACAAGTGAATGTTGCTATTGATGAAGACGGAGAAAGCCACCTCGACAGCCTAGTTATCTGAGGTGGAGCAGCTTTATGCAATTGGGAGACAGTGGAAATTCCTGTCATGTTGCCTTTAGAGTAATGCATTTGTTTATTAGCTTTTGTTTTCTTTAAAAATTCTTGGTCTTGCCCAAGGCCAGCGAATCATTTTGTATGGGCCACTTTGCAATTTGAAAAGATTAATGAATGAAGAAGTGTTTTTGTTAAAACCCATGTTTTATTTTTTTTCTCATCATTTTCACTTTTTGTAAAAAGGAAAAAATGGAAACTTTTTTTGAAAATATAAAATCAACCCATCATCTGCATGTTTGTTGTGTGTGTCTGATCATTCTAAAACCTGTAAAACCATGCAGAAAGTCTCCATCACACCTAAAATCCAATGATCATTCGGTCCCTTTTAGTAGTGATCCGTTTGTTTTTCAAGCCGAAGAAGAGAGTGATGAAGATTCTGAAGTACCTAAAGAATTGATGAAGATGACTGAGTTGAGGATGCCTATCTTCAGCCTTACAAAGAATAGATTGACATCGTCAACTTGGGATCTGAAGAAGAAATAAAAGAGGTCAAAATTCGGGCATCGCTAAGGGCAGAAGTCAAAGACAGACTAATAACGCTTCTCAAAGATTACGCTGACGTGTTCGCCTGGTCTTATCAAGACATGCCAGGGTTGGATACCGATATTGTAATGCACAAGCTCCCCTTGAAGCCTGAGTGTCCTCCAGTCAAGCAGAAGCTCCGAAGATTTAGACCAGACATGGCTCTTAAAATAAGAGATGAAGTCAAAACACAAATTGACGCGGGCTTTTTAGCAGTATCAAAATACCCAGAATGGGTGGCCAACATTGTGCTTGTCCTGAAGAAATATGGTAAGGTCAGAATGAGTGTGGACTACAGGGATTTGAACAAAGCTAGTCCAAAGAATGACTTCCCCCTGCCACATATCGACACTTTGGTGGACAACACATCCAACTTTGCGGTATTCTCATTCATGGATGGACTCTCCGGCTACAACCAGATAAAAATGGACCCAGCCGACATGGAAAAAAAACTTTCATCACACCCTGGGGCACCTATTGTTATAAGGTCATGCCTTTCGGGTTGAAAAACGCATGAGCCACATATCAGCGAGCCATGGTTGCACTCTTCCATGACATGATGCATTAGGAAATTAAGGTGTACGTGGATGATATGATCACAAAATCTCGAAATGAAGAAGATCATTTGGGTCATCTGCTAAAATTATTTGAAAGACTCCGAAAATATCAGCTAAGGCTAAATCCGGCTAAGTGCACATTCGGGGTTCGTTCCAGCAAACTACTCGGGTTTATTGTTAGTCAAAGAGGAATCAAAGTGGATCCCGACAAGGTTAGAGCAATTCAAGAAATTCCAGCTCCTCAAACAGAAAAATAAATCAAAGGTTTCCTCGGATGATTAAACTACATCTTCATATTCATCTCCAACTTGACGCCTACCTACATGCCGATTTTTAAGTTGTTACGAAAAGATCAAACAGTCGTATGGAATGAGATTTGCCAGTCAGCATTCGAGAAGATCAAGGAGTATCTCCAAGAGCCTCCTATATTGATTCCTCCAGTACCATGAAAGCCATTATTCATGTATATGACTGTGTTGGAAGATTCAATGGGTTGTGTCCTAGGCGAAATTGACGAATCAGGAAAGAAGGAACATGCAATCTACTATCTGAGCAAGAAGTTCACCAATTGCGAGAGTCGTTACTCACCTTTAGAAAAGGCTTGCTATGCTCTAGCCTGGGCGGCTAAACGTCTAAGATAATACATGATTTTCCATACTACTCTGTTAATCTCCAAGGTGGACACGATAAAGTACATCTTTGAAAAGTCGGCTCAAATTGGAAGATTAGCCAGATGGCATATGCTCTTGTCAGAGTATGATATTCAGTATGTCACCCAAAAATTCGTCAAAGGCAATGTCTTGTCAGAACACCTTGTTGAGCATCATGTGGATGATTATCAACCGCTCAAATTTGATTTCCCAGATGAAGATGTAATGTATGTTCAACGTCTGAAACCAGAACCCGGTCCTGAAGAAGGCCCTGAACCTGGGTCCCGCTGGAAGATGATGTTTGATGGAGCGTCTAACAAAAACGGGCATGGTGTTGGAGTTGTTTTGGAAAATCCAACTGGAGGGTATACTGCTATTACCTCCAGACTTTGTTTCTCATATACCAACAACATAGCCAAGTATGAGGTTTGCATCCTGGGACTAGAAGCTTCTATTGATCTCCGCATCAAAATCTTGGAAGTGATTGGCCACTTTGCCTTGGTGATCTATCAACTCAAAGAAGAATGGGAGACTCGAGATGAGAAATTGATCCCCTACAAGGATTATATTCTGAAAATGATTGAATACTTTGATGAAATTACCTTCAAACATGTCCCAAGGGTCGAGAACCATATTGCAGATGCTTTAGCTATGTTAGCATCGATGTGAAAGGTCCAGTTTTTCAACGAGGCACCTTTAATTTACATTAAAAGAAAGACTGTACCAGCATATGTCATGATGATCGAAGAAGAATCTTATTAAAAGCCTTGGTTTCATGACATCAAAAAATTTCTTCAAAATTAAGAATATCTGGTTGATACCTCTAGAATCGACAATAGAGCCATGCGAAGATTATCATCTAAATTTTTCATCAGCAATAATGTTCTATACAAAAGAAATCATGATATGATTCTGCTCAGATATGTTGACGAAAAAGAAGCAGATCTATTAATGACAGAAGTGCACGAAGGGACGTTCGGCTCTCATGCGGGTGGTCATGCCATGGAAAATAAAATTTTAAGGGTTAGGTATTATTGGCTGACTTTGGAAACCGACTACATTCTTTTCGCTTGAAAATGCCACAAATGTCAAATCTATGCCGACAAGGGGCGTGTTCCTTCACATCCTCTTAATGTGTTAATATCACCTTGGCCATTTGCAATGTGGGGCATATATATGATTGGATCAATTGAGCCCAAGGCATACAACAACCATCATTTTATCCTCGTCGCGATCAATTACTTCTCCAAGTGGGCAGAAACGGCATCTTACGCGAATGTAACCAAACAAGTGGTTGCCCGCTTCATCAAAAAGAGATCATTTGCCAGTACGGCATTCCGACTAAATTATCACTGACACTGGGTCGAATTTGAATAACAGAACAATAAAAGAGTTGTGTGATTGTTTAAAAATCAAACATCATAATTCTTCTCCATACAAACCAAAAATGAATGGTGTTGTTGAAGCTGCAAACAAAAATATCAAGAAGATAGTATAAAAGATGGTCATAACCTATAAGGACTGGCACGAAATGTTACCGTTTGCCTTACATGGATACAGAACATCAGTGCGCACTTCAATAGGGGAAAATCCCTTTTCTTTGGTTTACGGGATGGATGTGGTACTACCCATAGAAATCAAGATACCTTTGTTAAGGATCTTAATAGAACCGAGCTTGAGGAAGCCGAATGGATAAAAGAAAGGTTTGATTCGTTGAATCTCATCGATGAAAAAAGGATGACCTCCGTGTGTTATAGCCAGATATACCAGCAAAGGATGAAAAGAGTTTTTGATAAAAGAGTTCACCTCAAGGAGTACAAGGAAGGAGAGCTCGTGCTCAGGAAAATTATACCAACACAAAAGGATCTGCATGGAAAGTGGATGCCCAACTATGATGGCCTTTTTATCGTGAAAACTGTTTTCTTCAGAGAATCTCTAGTTCTTGAAACGATGGACAGTGAACAACTTGAGTACCCCATCAACTCAGATGCAGTAAGAAAGTCTTACGCCTAAGAAGAGGGTTTACTAAGTTTGAAACCTAGAAAGGTGGCCTAAGTAAAAGGAGCGTCTCGGCAAATTGGAAGCCCGAAAGAACAATCCAGGCAAATTCAGGGGCAAAGCTTCACTCTATCAGAGGTGTTTAAGCCCAAGAAATATGATCAAGAAGATCATTATTCGCCATTCTCCCCAGAACCAGTGAATCATATGGATTACTAGTTAGTAGGGACCAAATCATTGTTGGATTTTGTGACCCATTTTGTTTGTTTTGCCATTTCTTCCAAAAATTGTATTTGTTCCCGAGACTTTGCCATTTGCAAGGTTCTCGCCTATTAATGAAATCAGGTTTTAGACCAATCATTGTTATGGTTTGTGTTTTTTATTGTTATGAAAATTTCACTTATTCATTAATAATGATTTTGGAAAGTAAAGTGTTTTGGAAAATTAAATTCTTGATTCAAGAAAACTAATCTAACAAAACAAATTGAAGCTCTAAAAGGTGACATGACGGTATTAAACTTCCCTAAAAGCGGTAAAAAGTTTGACGCTATTTTTGGACAAGGTTGTGCCCAGCATTTGCCCCGCTACTAAGTCGTGACTCCTTTTCTGTAGGTTTGCAGAAGTAATGACCAAATCACTTCTAGAAAGTTATTCCTCTTCCCTGCAAAAGATTTTTATCTGGGGTAGCGATATTAATACTTGGTGTGATGGGTTCCCCCCCCCCCCCCCTTGTGGGTTCTGTTTTGTTTTCCTTCTCTCTTGCGAGTCGGTTTGCATTTGCATTTGCATCATATCATTAGCATAGGCACTTGTTTGCATGCTTCTGTTTTTCTGGCTTTTGCCTTTGAGATCTTTTGGTCGTCACTAATCTTTTGCTCCAACCCGATTTCCATGGGCTCGCTTCATAGTTGATACCCCAACTTTGTCAAGTTGTCCGGATTAAGTATTATTTTGACAAATGCTTATGTCCCCGAGAGGCCAGTTGTGACTAGCAATATTTGATTCTGCCTACGGTGATTTACCAAGATGTTTATTTGTTACTAATGCTTATATTTGAGATTCCGGTCACCACCAACCTTTCCCGGTAAGTCTAGTGGTTACTGGCATTGCTTAAATCCAATTCTTATTGGTATCTTTGATTTGGTTGTTACCAATCTATGTAAGTCCAGTGGTTACTGGCATTGCTTAAATCCAATTGTTATTGGTATCTTTGATTTGGTTGTTACTAATCTTTGTAAGTCTAGTGGTTACTGGCATTGCTTAAATCCAATTGTTATTGGCATCTTCGATTTGGTTGTTACCAATCTTTGTAAGTCCAGTGGTTACTGGCATTGCTTAAATCCAATTGTTATTGGTATCTTTGATTTGGTCGTTACCAATCTTTGTAAGTCCAGTGGTTACTGGCATTGCTTAAATTCAATTGTTATTGGTATCGTTGATTTGGTCGTCACCATTCTTTGTAAGTCCAGTGGTTACTGGAATTGCTTAAATCCAATTGTTATTGGTATCTTTGATTTGGTTGTTACCAATCTTTGTAAGTCCAGTGGTTACTGGCATTGCTTAAATCCAATTGTTATTGGTATCTTTGATTTGGTTGTTACTAACCTTTGTAAGTCCAGTGGTTACTGGCATTGCTTAAATCCAATTGTTATTGGTATCTTTGATTTGGTCGTTACCAATCTTTGTAAGTCCAGTGGTTACTGGAATTGTTTAAATTCAATTGTTATTGGTATCCTTGATTTGGTCATCACCAATCTTTGTAAGTCCAGTAGTTACTGGCATTGTTTAAGTCCAATTGTTGTTGGTTTGTGGCTCTGTTGTTACCGATTTCCCCATTGAAGTCTAGTGGTTATTGGCATCGTTTAAATCCAATTGTCATTGGTACTTTGATTTGGTTGTCACCAATTCCCCAATAAGTCCAGTAGTTACTCCATTACTTGAAACCCAATTGTTATTGGTATCACTGTTTTGGTTTTCACCATATCTTCTTAGAAGTCTAATCGTTACTAGAATCCCTAGAAAGTCCAGTAGTTACTGGCATTGCTTAAAACCAATTGTTATTGGTAGGAAGTTTTGGTTGTCACCAGCATCCCCAACAAAGCCTGGGGTATCCCCAGTTGGGTCTCTGAGATCTAATTGTTACTAGTGTCCCCAGTGAGTCATCTGGTCTTGTTTCTAGTCTTTTCCTAAAGATCATGTTCGAACTATTCGTTGTAGGAAGTTCCTCATCTGATATGTTCCCCGATGAGGTTCGTGTCTTTGGTCTTCTGCTTTCCCCGTTAGAGACTTGCCTTTTCCCCGATGAAGATTTGTCTTTCCCATTGGAGTTTCTGTCCCTGTGTGGATGATGCCCTTGAAGTATCATCATTAGTCATGTATGAACTATTGATTGTTATGCCTTGGATCTTTCCCCAGTGTGTCGGATCCCCAGTGATTGGTTACTTGTTGTTGTGTTGTCCCTTTCTTTTGCTCGTGTGTCAGCATTTTCTTGCACCCAAGCATCATAAAGCATTATTTAGAACTCATTGCATGTTAGCATTTGTCCTTTTTCATACCATAGTATCTAAGGGCAAAATTTTCGGTTTTCTATATTTAAATACCTTTCACCATGATTCCATGGAGATCGTTATCTCTCATTGCTGATGCGTCCGCAAGTGCACGGAAAATATCTAAGTAATATAAAAGATTTGTCGAACCCACAGAGACCAATGTCAACCTACCGTTATATATTATCGCGGCGTAAAGCTAAGGCTAAAGGAATTAGGAAACTTAAATGCGAATGAAATTAAATGCAACGGAAATAAAGATTATTGGTTTAAGGAAGAGTGGTAAAGGGATATCGGTATGTAATGCTTTAGTTTTCGGGGATTCGACAGGTCACCGGTACTTTTTAGTCTTTGCAAACACTTTTCAGGAGAAAATACTCGTTTAAAGACCTTTGCCTCACGATGGTTGTTGACTCGGGTCATAACTCTAAGGCAGAATGTATGCTCTCGCAGTCCTATTCGAGGTTAAAATTACTCATTGAAAATAAGTAAGTTCTGATTTCTTTTAAAGCGCTTTCGCTGTATTTAAAATAAATGCCTAGTTCTTACTATTCGGTTTGAACCCCAGCTTTCGCGTGTCGGTTCGTGCCTTAATGAATTTCCCACTGTCGTGGCGAAACTACTGTAAATAATTTCTCACTTTCGCGACGAAGGTTTATTTAGAAGATTTTGATTAAAAACTACGGCCAGAGGTGCACCGGATATTATCGAATCCCATCCTACTAATTCGATCACATATCGATAAAACTAATTTAGCTAGACATGGTAATTAATGCAAACGGAAATAAACATAAACCGCAAAATAATAAAACATGCATTATGACAGAAAATAAAATAATAATTCAATTAATAAGAACTTGGAAAGTAGTACTGAGATTGAAAAGTAGTCCTCCACAATGTCGGCAGGATTCTACTTTGGCGAGAAGTAAAAGGTACAGGAAGAAATACGGCGGTACAAATGAAAATAAAAAGGAAAGGAAATAAAAGAAACAATAAAAATAGCTTCAGTAGGAATTTTGGCAGCACTTCGATACATCGAAGCCTCCCCCCAATGCTGTGAATCCCAGGCCTATTTATAGGAGGTATTTTATTTCTCAACTTCCAGAGATCATGCATGAGTTATGAAGGAAAATGGGAGTAACTTCCAGTAGTGGGTAGTTGGTGGAGAAAGTGTAGGAAGAAATTAAGTTGAAAGTGATCGTGGCTACTTCTGATTTGGACGTCATTCTGATATTTGGTTCATGACGGTCGTGACACTCTTGTGACGACCGTGTTGCACATGACGACCGTGAGGGTCTGTGACGACCGTGACGGATGTGACGACCGTGAGGAAGCTGTGACGAGCATCACACGCACAAAATCTGTTTCTCTGTTATTTTCTGTTTTTCTTGTCTCTTTTCCTTCCATTTCTTCTTATTTTCTTTCTTTGATCCAAATTCTCCACAATCTGCAAAACATAGTAAGTTAACCGTATGATGGAACATAAATCCAGATAAAATAACAATAGTCGCAAATAAATGCATGTAAATCAAGCCAAATAAACGATACGATTTCGCGTTAGCAATTGCCATTCAGTGAAGATATTTAAATAGGGGCAACTGTTGTACCCCAAATTTTGACCCCTAGATTCCATTATCACTCTAGGAGCATCATCATTGTCTATCTAACCTTAACCTCTTTCAAGTTTGATCTTTGTCAAGATGCAGGTGAATTATGGTTTCATACAATCGGGAATCGAGGTTTCTATGGTTTGATCAGTCAAGGTTTTAGATTGATTCTCCATTTATAAACTCTATACATCATCAAGAATACTATATTGGATCAAGTATGAATCCAATTTGAGGTTGTCACCCAAGGAAGAAGAGCAGTGCAGTCCAAAACTCCCGATTAGGGTTTCTGATCAGAAAAGTCAACTGTAGTTTGAATTTTGATTTAAACGACATTTCAATGGTGGAATCATAGTCCATAAAGCTTATATGACTTAGTAAAGTCTCTTCAAGAACTTTCAAGGCCTTAGGGAACCTAGAATACCAACAGTCGATTCGGGGGTTTTCGATCGTTCGGTTCGTCTAGCTGAAATGTCAACTCATTGACCAGCAGGGTTTTGACACAAAATTAAAGCCAATTATGTTCCCAATGTTATGTCATATCTAATCATGGAGTTTGGTGACCATTGGATCAAGAATTGAGAAGTAATCGAAAAGTCAGGAAATTAGGATTTTGAAAGGTGCAAGACCATAACTTCCGAACCACACAACCAATTGGAGTGGTTCAAAGCTTTTTGAAAAGGTGTTGAGAAGTCCTACAAAAGTGCCTAAGTGACCTATGTTCAAAAAATGAATAGATTTTGAGTTATGATCAAAAACAAGTTAAGAGGAGAAAAACACTTAAAGAAATTTCATGTTTTTTGCACTTTTAAGTCATGTTTTCAGCCAACTTCAAGAGGATTTTTGACCTAGTTCCACTTGGAATTTGAATTTGTGTAAAACATGAAAGTTGTAGAGTATGATGAGGGATTTCCAAAAAGTAGCAGAACTCCTTCATAGCATTTGTGAGCTAGGATATTCGAAGGAGGGAAGTTGGGGTCCAAAAGCTTGAAATGTAAGACTTCAACTTGTCATGAATTGATGCAAAAACTAGCCAATTGGTTCCTAACTATTTGTTTAACACTTTATCTGATGTTTAGAGGATTGATGGATGTAAATTCAAGAGTAATCCACATCAAAGCCAAAGTTTTGGTTAAAGGCATTATTTAATCAAGAAAAGTACAAAAGTACATTATGAAAGAGAAGCTTTTGGAGAAAATCCCTCTGCAGCATAGCAACAACCCTCTTTCCATCTTTCTAGCCATATCATACAGCTTGATTACAGTCTGTCCTGGTGCTAGAACACACTAAAAACAAGCTTGGCCATCAGAAGCAAGATCAAAAGAGGATTTGCTGTCATTTTCCCTCCAAAAGGCAAGGTTCAAGAAAAAACTCCAATCTGCCCTCACCCTTGGTTCTTTTGCTTCCCCTATAAATAGAGCCTCACCCTTACTTCAAAAGGACATCAGAGCTAGCAAGAATCAAAGAAGAAGCTCTTCCCTTCATCTGTTTCCAACCATCTTGCAACCTAAGCAACATACCTACAAAACCTCCAAATCTGCCTTGAGCAGAACTGGCCTCAAAACCATTTCCAGCCACCATACACCACTACGAACACTTCACACAAACCACAAATGATCCATTAAAGCTATCTCAACCATCCTTTTCACCAGAAAACATTTCCTCTCAAAATTCAACTGTCAAACCTAATAAGTTTGACTTTCTGCATCATTTAGAACCATTCTCTACTTAATCCATTTCTAACACGTCTAACCCCTCAAACACTTCACATTTGAGTTGTTATTCCTGTCTAGATCATTACCATTCACCTGTACACACATTTCCAAGGTCTGCTGCAAATTTCTCTTCGTGACTTCTAACCTAAGGTACTCAAACTGCCTAAAGAGCCTGTTTGGAGAATTTGAGTTGCTGGCACTTTGCACTAGAGGTGTGGAGAAGTTGTTCAAACCATCTGCAACTCAAATATAAGCTTGGGAAAGGAAGCTTGTTGAGGAGGTCTTCAAGAGGTAAGTGAACACAACATTACATATGAGCTATCATGACCATGTTTGATATGCACTAGTTTCAACATGTTTGAAAGCAGGTTTAGGTCATGTATGAACCTGTTTGAATGTGGTTTACATGTGTTTGCAAAGTTGCTTGGATTTTGCTTGCTAATATGCTTAAAAATATCATTCCATATGATATATGTTGATTTTGCCTATGATTGATGTTTTGGTTGTTCATAACCTCATAGACCATTTTAAACATGTTTGAACCATGCTTAAGTTTAGAACCCTAGGTATTCACAACTGCCATGTTGTTTTGCTCATCAAATTGCTTAGATTTCTAGCTCTAAGTGTGCAATACCTTGTTTCTGTTTAGGGTTGTTTTTAGTTAATCATAAAACTCACTTTTATATCATTTAGGTCATGTATGAACCTAGTTTGCTTGCCAAGTTGTAGAATTGGAAGAACTGTCATGATGTGTTGTTTGTAGCATACTCATAGTTTCATTTCATATGCCATGATTTCATCTCCATAGGTCATTTGTTATTTTGAATTAAATTTGAGTTCCATGTGATTATGAACTTCATGTATGATGTATTTAAAGTATGTCTGAGCTTTCTTTCTAGTTATAGCATGCTTGGATAGGTATTTAAGTTTGAAAATGCATTTTAGACATCAGATTTGCATTTACCTTCGAATTTCAAAATGCAAATGCTTTCAGAACAATTTAAGAGTGGCATTGTATTCCTCATTCAATTTCAATCAAGTTAAACTTAAATTTTGTAAAAGTCCATTGAGTTTTGACTGAGTTTGCTTGGTTCAAGTTTTTAGGAATTTTCTTGCTTGGCTTGACTTAATTTTGTGCCCAGAAATCATGATTGTAAGGGTTATGGTTTGTTAGGGTTTTCATGTATTTTTTTAGGGTTTTCACTTGGAAATCATGTTTTTTGTTAGGGTTTTCACCTTGTTGCTTTTGAAACTTTTCTCAACTATCAATTTGATTTATCTTGTAAGTTTGATTGATCCACATATGTTTGTTATCATGTTTGAATGATATAAGTTGTTTGGTTCACAATATTACCATGTTTAATTCTTTCTTTTGTGAATGCATTTATTGGAAGTAACACTTTGAAATTTGTTTGTAAACCATACTACTTCTTGATGTTGTAACCTCTTGAGTATGTTCACCATGTCTTCTCTATTTGTTTATGTGTCTTGTTAGAACCATAACATGTTATAGTTTGCTTTGTCTTGTTTGTGACCACCAAACCTGTATGTTTTCCCCTATTAAATCTTGAACTTATACTTGATTTGTTGTAACACTTCTTGTATGATTGCTTTCTTGATTGCCATAAATGCATATTTGTTGGTCTCATGTTGTTACATTTGACTCCCATTGATCCCTATAAGATACTTTCCTCAAGTTGTAACTTGCTTGCATTTAAACTTATTTGAATTACATGTTCTTTTGTTTGTTGTTGCGGTGAAATTTGGATGTCAAGCTATTGATTAACTTGAATATTAATTCATTTACAACCGGTCTTTGATTTATCTGAAGGAAAGGTTAAAGAAAGGAAAAACCTAAAAGGGAGAGATCTAAGGTTCGGGGGTTGGTTAAATTTAGGGAAGGTATTAGCACCCTAAACTTCCGTAGTACTCTACGGGAACCTTTTGTTTATTTTTTTTATTCATTTCATTAATTATTTTGCTTTAGGGTATATACAAAGGATTGAAAATTAAAAAAGACCTAGGGGTTAATTCTAAGTTTACTCGGCAAGACATCGCATCTTGTGCCTACATATCCTTACGGGAGTGGAATCAGAGTAATTGTAGTTCCCCTCAAAAGGGAGGTTAGATACTTCTTGACTGTGGTCAAGGTCTCAAGGGGAATAAACGCATCTTAAGGACACGCTTACATGGAGTCTTAAACTCCGATCTCTATGTTATAAATTGTTAAGTGCATTAGGGTTAGGTTAGGGATTCCGCGGCGGGAAATCTTAAAACAGAGTACGGCGACTCTTTTGGCCTAACACTAGGATAAAAGCAATTTTGCCCACGGCGGGACACCTAGGCTAAACAGGATTTGATCCATTAAAGGGGTAAGGCTATTGACTCGGCGGCCAAAAGGCTGGACCTAATCCTTCGGAAGGATAAAACTGTAAAAAAAATGTGAAAATATGATAAATCATTATATGGAGGAATAATTAAAGTACATAAATAAGAAAAGTAATAAAGGCGGAGGGTATAAAGAAACAAAGAAACATTTCTGAAAACATGAAGAATATGAAAATATGTAATGACACTTAGAATGAAGTGAGGGAGGAAAATAGTGTGGGGCTGTGGCCACCACAAGCACATCTCAACCTCGAGCATGCACATGAAATGCCCAAAGAAAGAAAAGTAATAAAAGGGTACATAAAATGACACGACAAACATCAAACATCAGGAGTTCCTTACGAAAAGGTTTTAATTTTTTAATATTTTAATTATAAAAAAAAAGGTTTTAATTTTTTAATAAAAAATATTTAAGTTAAAATTATAAAAAAAATTAAGTTTAAATTATAAAAAAAAGTTTTTTTGGAGGAAAAGTCTTTTCAGTTTTTTTTAGAACAAAAAAGGCTTTTCAATCCAAAAAAGGCTTTTCAGTTTTTTTTGGGAAAATGCTTTTCAGTTTTTTTGGGAAAAGGCTTTTCAGTTTTTTGGGAAAAGGTTTTTAGGAACAAAAAGGTTTTCTTTTTTCTTCTTGGGAACAAAAAGGCTTTTCAGTTTTTAAAAAAGGTCTTACTAAAAAAAAGGTTTTAATAATAAATAAAAAAAAGGGTTTTGATTTTAAAAAAAGTTTTGATAAAAAAGGGTTTTGATATTAAAATCTACGGACCTAAACACACATGGAGATTAACATGGCAAAATATACACATAAACATGAAAAAGCAAAAGGTTTAATAATTTAACGGACCTAAACACATTAACATGGCGAAATATGCACATAAACATGAAAAAGCAAAAGGTTTAATAATTTAACGGACCTAAACACATTAACATGGCAAAATATGCACATAAACATGAAAAGGCAAAAGGTTTAGTAATTTAACCTACGAAGCGGAGGTTTGCTTCGGTAAATGTGAAAAAGGTTTGAATAAGGGAACACTGGAGAGCTCCAATCCTTCTGACGAGTTGTGGGAACGACCGCCTTTCTTCTCTGGGGATCTCCTTTGTTTCTCCCTTTCTCTCTCCTCTTTTCTGAAGAAAACCTTCTGACCCCCCTTTTCAACAAGGCAACACATGTATATATAGGGAACAAATTAGGGTTAACACCAAATTGTCAATAATGTCCCTAAAGCCCACTTTAAAGCCCAAACTAAATAATTAGTTAAGAAAAAATAAAATTTAAATAATTTAAAATAATTAAAATAAACTTAAAACAAAAACTAATAATCCTATTGATTCCTAAAATCAAAAATATTATAAAAAGAACAAAATTTTTTCTAATATTTTTTATTTTATGATTTTTTGGATATTTTTATGAATAATTTAGAAAAAATTGAAAAAAATAATATTTTAAAAAAATGATTTAATTAAAATACGAAAATAATAATTAAATAATAATAAAAAACTATTTTTGTTATTTTTTAATGAAAGATAGAAAAATTTAGAGTAAAAATAATAAAAAACAAAAAGTGACAAAGGTGAGATTCGAACTCTCAACCTCTCACACTCAAAACTCCTTACACATGTCCTCTTGCCAATTATGTCATTTTTACTTTTTAGAAAAAAAATGCATGCCATATGATATTTACTTGCAAAAAGTCAAACGACTACACAAATTTGTTAGTAATTGATTAAATGCAATAAAAATGCAATGAAATGCGACGACAAATCTTAGGGCAAAATTTGGGGTATTACATTTGTCTTAATGGTTGTCACCTCATTACTCTTTATCTTTGTTAAGATGTTTAAATTTGATCTTGCCTTATATGTTTGTTTTTGTAAGAATGTCTATCATGTTCCTTTTAGATATTGTAATACCTTTGGTTGTAACCATTTGACTTTATTGTAATCTCTTCTTGATGTTGTTACATGTTTGCATATCGTTCCTAGTTGTTACCATGCTCTGCCATATATTATCATATTTGAATGAATGCTTATGTGTGCTTTATTTCTTCAACTTTTTTAAGTTATTCCTCAAGTGATGGAACTTGTTAGTTCTCATCCAGTTGTCTCACCTTTTCCCATTCCAAAGGAAAGTCTCTCTATTGACCCTTAGGTCATAGACAACTCATTACCCTCCTTTTGACTTTGCTAAGTCATCTTGAACCATAACTTAGTTAAGTTAGAACCCATATCCATTATACTTTGCTTTAAGTCTAAAAAGACCTACCCCTTGTTAGGAGTACCCTTCAATTAGAACTTTAAGATAGAGTTTGTTAACTCTATGTAAGAATCATTGTCATGATTACTTACTCCCCTCTTGGCTTTTGTCAAAATTAAATCCCTTTGAGTGTACAACTTAGATCTAGAGAGTTTTGTTAAACTCTACACAAGCATTGTCATGTTTGTCCCCCTTTGAACTTTGATCATAATCAAGTGTTCATCTACCCCTAGTAAGGTGAACTACGGTTGCTTTGATTCTATCCTAGTTAGGATACGTAGGCAGAAGATACAGTATCTTTGCGAGCAAACTTAGAAACTATTCTTAGGTTTTTACCCAACTTATACCTAAATCCCAAGCCATAGCAAACATAGCAAGTTTATCATACACTTATACAAAAGGTTCCTGTAGAGTACTACAGATGTTTAGGATGTGAAATACATACTCTAGGCATAACCAACCCCTGATCCCCGATCTCTTAGCGTTGTTGTTACATCGCACAAAAGGTCTTTCTTTCTTTAACCTTTCCTTTGGATAAATCAAAGTCCGGCTGTGAATTCAATGAATTAAGATGCAAGTTTATCAATAGCTTGACATGACGATTCTCACCGCAACACTCTGCATGTGTTATCACAAGACTGGCTCTGACGTGCTTGCTTTGTATCTAAGTGATTCCTAACCGAATTCCGACTTGTGTAAGACTATGGTTATCCGACCTACTTGTACCTTTGTACTCGGTTTTCTAAAAGTTCGACCTCGGGGAATTCCAGGATGTACATCTTAGTATATATGAAAATTTCTAGGCAAGTCATTCAGTCTTTGCTTATTTATTTTGTGTTGCTCTATGACATGTATGGTCATCATATAAACTTAGAACTTGCCAATATTAGTTACCAAAGCTTTTACTAATTCTTATGTAAAATTTTCAATCATCCATACATTTGACTACCATGTTCTTTCCATCATTCTTCTTTATAAAAACATTTCTCCACCTCCATTGTGTTGCACCCTAAAATTTGACCAACCGGTTCCTATCCCTGGTTTATGTTTCGACGCATTTTGCATTCGCATTCGCATATTGCATACATGGCATTTTCCTCAGTCAGATTGATTTATCGGGATTGCAGCCCTTGGCGTTTCAGGCAGTTCAGGCCGGTTGGAATAAAAGTCTGTTGAGAATTGGTGCTCGTTCCCTGTGTTTTCAGGCCATCTCGGTGCCCGGGTTTCGCTACGGTTGCGCAATTGGGTTTTATTCGATTTAATCGGCTTCCTGGCATTTTTAGGATTTTTCTGTCATTTTTCTGGATTTTTAATGCATTTAAATAGATTTTTCTGGATTTAATAGATTTTTTTATAATTTTTAGAGTTTTAAATAAATTTTCTTTTCTTTTTTAGAGATTTAATAGATTTTAAGTTTTTAGATATCAATTTCCCTTTTAATAAAAAAAATAAAATAAAAATAGATATAACTAGATTTAATTTTCTTTTAATAGAATAGTTTTTAAAAATAAATAGATATTATGTTTCTTTTAAATAGAATAGATTTTTAAAAAAATGGATATTAATGTTTTTAGATTTTATTAGAGTTTTATTGTTTTTTTCAAAATTAATAGAATAGTTTTTTAAAATAGAGATTAATTGTTTTTTAGATTTTTTATTTGTTTTTTCAGATTTAAAATAGTTTTTAGATATTAAATGTTTTTTTCTATTTTCTGTTTTTTTAGATTAATTAGGAGTTTATTTTTTTAATTTTCTTTTTAATAGATTAATTAGGATTAATGGTAGATTTAATTAGGTTTTATTTTCTAATTTTCGTTTTAGATTTTTTGATAGGTTAATTAGGTTTTTTAATTACTTTTCGTTTTAAGTTTAATTTGGGTTTTTTCAGTGTTAATTTTGGTTTTAGAGTCTAATCAGCATTAAGTCTAATGGGCCAGTATCCATTTCATCAGGCCCAGTCAAAGTCCAAGTGCCAAGTGTCAGCATAAAAGGGATGCCACGCTTCACTCTCTGGGTTGGCCACCTCACTCACTCTCTCTCTCTGCATCTGCCACCTAGCCTCCCCACATGGCTTCCCCTCATCTCACTCCCCACACACGTGTTCTCCTATCCTTCACCCTCTGGCCACCCGTCCCCTCGCCGGTCCCTTCACCGTCGGCCATGCAAAACCCCCCGCCGACCACCCTAACAGTCGCCGGACCACCGTAACCTCCCACCGGAAAACCAAATCTCACCGAAACTGCAAAAAACCCAGAAAACCCTTCCAAACTTCATCTTCCTCACCGATCCACCGATCCATTTTCATCAACATTCCCAGAACATCTTCAGGTTCTTCATCAACAATCATCGATCATCACCGATTCACCATAATCTTCATCTTTTTTTCCAGAAATCTTCAACTCTCCTCAAGAACATTCAACAACCTTCAACTGAGTTTTTCCAGGTTCATTCATCGTTCTTCGTCCAGTACCAGAAACTCTCCAGATCATCAAGAACAGCTTCATCATTCTTCATCTTCCAACGTGCTTCAAGACTTTGAATGTGTTCTTCAACCTTCATCTCCAGATTCGCTCATGAATCTTCAGATCTTCAAACGCGCATCTTCAATCATCGTTCGGTCCAGCCTCAAACTTCATCAAGATCTACAAATCTTCATCTAGAATCTTTGAAGATCGGAGATCCTTCGCAAGAACGTTGAGAACCTCGTGTGATCGTCGTTGTTCGTAGATCGCCAAGCAACTTCAAGAAGCTTCAGAACCTCCAGAGCGATCTTCATCATCCATCTTCTTCTTGTTTCCAGGTTTGATTCACCTTCTCTTTCTGACGATGATAGTTGTTGTTAGATAACTAGAGTAGTGTTGGTAGAGCATAGAGGGGTTAGTCTGTGAGCTTTGTTTCAAAGATTGAGAGGTGGAGATAGTCTCAGAGATTGTGAGAGGTTTCAGAGAGAGAGAGTTTAGAAGAGCGCTGTTTAGGGTTTGTTTTGGAGATGATGAATAGTAGCGAGGAGAGTAGAGGAGTTTTAGGGTTTGTTCGTTTTGCTGAGACTGGTTGTGGTTTGGACTCGGGATTAGGCCCAGTTCAGTTTGTTGAGCATACCCCTGGCTTACCAGTAGCACCCCCTCCCCTGGTTTGGAATTTGGATTGGGCCTTAGGCCGCTTACTACCCACACCCCCGTTTGGGGCCCAAACGAAATAACAAAGGGATATCCTTGCCATTCGCACCCCCCCCCCCTGGGTTATGTTTTTATTGTTTTTTCTGAGTTAGTAGGTTGGGCCCAGCGTGTTGCTTTCAACACCCCCCATCCTGGGCCCAATATATTCCTGAAGTGTAAATAATGTTGTTACCACCCCCCCTGTTTTTTTTTCATGATAATTGAGTTTTCTTTTTCATTTTGTTTGCATATAGGTTACAAAACAATTCATAAAAAATCCAAAAATGATCATTTTAACATGGGACTTTTTCCCTCATTTTAATAATTGTCTCAAGAAATTTGTACAAAAAGTAAAAATATTATTTTAGGCATTTTTCCATTTATGGTGAATTTTCAAACTTAATTGCTTTTTATCTCATTTTTGTTTGTACATACATTTTGGTGAATTTTGTTTAGTCATTTAAATTCATATTTTGATTCCATTCTTTTTTTAGTAGGTAGATTAGAACATTAAGTTCCCCCTGGATTTATTCCACATTTTTGTGGATTAATCTTGATTAGTTTTGATTAGAGAACATTAGGGTGATAGTATTAGGGTTCAAACTCAACATAGGTGCATTACAACATTTTATTTTGGGGTTTTTAGCATGAATTAGGTTATGGGACATATAGGGTATGTAGGGTAGATGTAGAAATCCCCTTAGAATAAATCTTAGAATTTTAAATACTATTTTACTATTTTTAGGATATTTTGCAAATGGAGTGTTTGTTTGGTGTTCCCACTTGGGGTTTATATTTGTGTGCTTGGGTTTTTGGGCTTTTCTATGGGGTATGGGGCTTGGTTTAAGCTTGTGGAGCATGAAGACAAAAGAAGATTGCTTGGATTGGAGATGTTTTGAAGACATAGGAGATAAGAGATAGGTAAAGCCTTAGAATAGAACAAATTCTTTCATAAACATGGATAGCTTCCTTTGCTTCCATTCTTCTCAATGATTAAAAGTCCCTCCCTGATATTCACCTCCCTCCTTTGGAGGGATAAGTGGTTTTATCTAGGAGGTAGAACTTTGAGGGAAACAGTCTGTTACAATGTCAACTATTCATAGACTTCCTTTGGTTGTCAATGAATTGTTTGACATTCAATTTATTCTGATAAATCAAATCATCTAGGAGAGCTTGTCTTGAAGAAAGAAGCCATTGAAGATAAAGATGAAGATCAAAGATTGACAAAGATGAAGATTATTCATGTCAAAACCGTGCAGCTGTTAAAGCTAGGGTTTACTGTTGTCTGGAGCTATCTGTTGTCTGATGCTGTCAACTGGTTAAGATTATGTGCTTGCTTGAGCTTGGTGATTTCTTGGATATGGAAGCTTATTGTAGCTTGGGTATCATTGGAGTTTGACCTTAGAGTTCATTGGAAGATTGTTGTTTATCAACTGTCAGAGTTGGGTGTTTTTCAGAGCTGCTGCTGTAGGAGCTGTTGAGCTGTTAGAGTTGGGGGTTTTGGGGTTTTATTTTCTTTGTTGTATTGTTTGTTAATTTTCCCCTTAGGTTTGAGGTGAAGCTATTTCACTTTGCCTATTGTTTTCTAGGTTCGAGGTTGAGTGGGACTCCCTTGCCTCGCTTGTACTGCTGCATTTATGCATTTTACTGCTTTACTGTATATATGCTGTTTCTTTTCCGTCTATCCCTTAGGAACTCTGTTTCTCTCTGCGCAGGAGAGAAATATGACAGACATTAGGCTCTCATCCATGCATGACAACATTAGGTTAGTTTTGATTCCCATTTTAACCCTAGGTTAGAGTTCTTTCTCTTCTATCTCAAAACAATCAAAAACACAATAAGAGGTTAAACATCAATAAAAAACAGTTCTTGCGTAAAAGACTGTGAACCAATCAAAAAAGTCATTTTTGTCCGCTTGGACCCATAATCAGGAGAAAACCTTTTTCAGAAGGATAAAAAATACAAACAAACAAATTTGTGTCTTCCGTAGCCCGAACTACGTTTGCTCTGATCTTTCATGCTGTATGAAAGTACGTAGGCATAGGATGCGATATCCTAGCGAGCAACCTTCCCCTCCTTTCCCGTAGGTAGGCGAACTACGTTGACTCTGATTTCTCGTTCCAGACGGGAATACGTAGGCATAAAGTGCGATACTTTGCCGAGTCATTTTATTTTCTTTTAACCCTTGACCTGTAGAATAGACAGAATAACAATCCGTACTAGAAAACAAGCGTGGATCCCTTCGAGTACGACGGACGTGAGGGGTGCTAATACCTTCCCCTTGCGTAACCGACTCCCGAATCCAGGATTTGGTTGCGATGACCATTCCTTTCCCGTCTTTGCGGTAGGTTTACTCTGAGCGTTTCCTTTCCCTCTGTTGGGATAAATAACGCACGATGGCGACTCTTCTGTTCAGCCGGCGCCGATTTTCGCAGTAGCGACAGCTGGCAACTCTGCTGGGGACTCCAACGGTTCCCTACGCGAGTCAATCCTAGCGCTTGTTTTCCCGTCGAGGATTTTGTATGGATTTACGTTTTCTGTATTTTACATTCAGCTTTATATTGCGATTATTGTTGTGGGTATGAGGGGGTTCTATGATTGAGAGATAAGCCGGACCTGGGCTTGAGTGCACCTAGAATTAGAGTGGAAATTAGTGGGCGCATGCATGCTTTGCAGGCACTAGTGTCTCATGAAATCCACGCTCGGACGAGGTTCTTCTGGTTGACTTCTTTTTCAACCCTTTGGGTTGAGGGGGTTGTTGGTTAGTTGGATTGTCGACTCCGGGGACCGATCATTTGGAAGTTGGCTAAGTGAGGCCTCTTCAGGACATGATGATGCCACACCTTCTGGGTATCGTATCATCAGTCTTGAAAGTCTCTAACGCCAACGACCGCATAGGATGCCATACCTTGTGTCAGTTATTAGGGAACCTATCTGTGAGAGGGGTTGGGACATGCAGGTAACTTGACCTCCAAATTACCGGTTTTCTTGATTGAGATTCAGTGGTATTTGAGGACAGCGTTATTGGGTCTGTTAGAGACCAGGTTGGAGCATTGTTTTGGTTTGCTGAGACCAGGCTTGAGCAGTGTTATGGGTCTGGTCAAGACCAGTATGGTGGATTGGACTTCTCAACAGCACACTTGGTCCATTGTGCATTTTGCATTTTGCATGACTGTTTGCATTTGCATTTCATTTTGCATATTCATCCTCAGCCGGAACAGGGAGCTTACCCGTTTTTGTCCGCTTCATCAGTTGATTTCCTGACATTCGTATTGGATTGACTTAGCATCTGGAAAGATCATGGCTTTAGAAGAGCAGAACTTGGTTGTTACTCGGGCGGAGTTTGAATTGTTGAAGTACCAGGTGAGTCAGGTCATGGAAGCCATAACAGCTATAATTGGAGGAGGAAACAATGGTCAAAGAGCTCAGATGAACAATGTTGCTCAGCCCGTGCAAACCCCTGTCAGAGGTCCATGTTCTTTCAATGACGCAGAGTGTCACAATTCCCATTTCTCTACGCCAGATTCTCCAAGGATTGTTCCATCTCCAAGAGCTGTTCCACAGGTTAATATTTAGGACCCAAGGACTGTTGAGTATATGAGAAGACTTCAGACGTTGGAAGATCAGATTGCTGCTCTAATGAATAAGAATACTCTTGATCTGAATGCTGCGAGCATGTGTTTGGTGCCAGGTCTTGTATTGCCTCTGAAGTTCAAAACGCCCAATTTTGAGAAGTACAAAAGGGATAGTTGTCCGAAGCTACATTTGGTTATGTTCTGCAGAAGAATGACTCCGCATATCACCAATGACAAGCTCATGATTCACTGTTTCCAAGATAGTTTGATCGGAGCATCTTTGGACTGGTACCTGCACTTGAAGAGTGATAGTATCAAATCATGGTCGGACTTAGCCAATGCCTTCGTGAAGCAGTATGAATACAACCTGGAAATGGCTCCTTTTCGCGTGCAGTTGCAAGAATTATCTCGTGCAGAGAATGAATCCTTTAGGGGGTATGTGCAAAGATGGAGAGAATTGGCTGCTCGTGTTCAACCACCGATTCAGGAGAGAGAAATGGTTAACCTCTTTTTGGGTACTCTGAAGGGTCGTTATTACGACATGATGTACACTTGTACAAACTTTGAAGGCTTAATGAGAATGGGGGAGCTTGTGGAGAGAGGACTCAAGAATGGAAAGATTCGAGAGGCTCCTTATATCCCAGTTGATAAGAATGAATCAGTTCTCAGTTCTCAAGAGGAGTGGGAAGAAGGAAGCGATGTTGTCTCAGAATCTCTAGCGTCTCAAGCTCAGTTTTCAGACACTTCAAACCAGCAGTCATATTATCGTCAATCGCGTCGTCACGCCCGACAAAGACCAAGGAAGCCTGAAAGGCAGTTTACTCAGCTACCGGTGTCGTACAGTCAATTGTTGCCAGATTTGGTCGATAGTGGATTAATAGTGTCGAAAGAGACCAGTCCAATGATCCTGCCTTATCCTCCAGGTTCTGATGCCAGCGCCCGCTGTAAGTACCATGTTGGGGTACAGGGGCATTCGACAGACGATTGTAAGGTGCTTAGAAGCCAAGTTCAGAATCTGCTAGACTCTAACAAGATCTTCATCACACCTCAGGGTTTTGTTCAGATTATTGATTCTCCTTCATCCAGTTGTGTGGGTTCGTCAGTCAATGTTATGGAATACTCCACTGAGAGTGTATGTTTGGAAGAATGTCCAACTGAGAGCTCAGTTGAATATGGGGAAAGTTGCTAGAGGTTTCTGCGCCAGGCGTCGCATCTGCTTAGCTTTCGTGCATTGTTGTTTGCTGACCACCACCAAGCTTGTTGGCTGGGGTCATTGTATTTTGTACTTGGGTGTGCTTGTTTGCTGCTCTTGTTGGCTTTGCATAGTGGTGTGAGGTGTTTATCTCTGTGCTTATAGCTTGGGGTTTCTTTGTCTTGTCGTGAATATGTGTTGATTTCTGCATTGCATTCTCACATAGCAGGTACATCAGAACTGTGGGTCTTATTTCCTATCACCAGTTTGTTGCAGGAATCCCCTCAGAGATATGGAACAGAATCAGGCTGAATTGATTGAAGTCCGAAGCCAGCTAGGGCATATGATGAAAGACATGCAAGAGTTGCGTCTGGATCAGAAGATACTCAAAGAGGAAAATAATCAGCTGAAGACCCAAATGAGCTTGATCATGGAAGTAGTCAAGAATGTGATTAGGAAAGAGGATGATCAGCTATCTGAAGCCGCAGTGAAGGAGTTTGTTCCACCTGTGCTTGTGGAGCTCGTGCCTATGGAACCCGAGATTAAAAGACGTGTTGATAGACACCAACAACAACAACAAAAGATACATCCGGTTCGGCGAAGGTCAAGGAGGATATTTGAGGCGCCGCCTTCAACATATGCTAAGCTCTTTCAGACTTTATTGAGTTTGAAGCTGGTTGAAAAAAGAACATTGGAACCGCTCACAGGAACGACGCTTCCTTATGGGTATGAAACTAGTAAGCAGTGTGAATTTCATTCCGGGGCACCCGGACATGATGTGGAAAGTTGTCACGCTTTTAAGCACAACGTTCAGGACTTGATCGATGCAAAAGTTATTGAACTCACGCCGGGCGGCGTAGTTGTACATAATGGTCGTACCCCAGTTGGTGCTAAAATGATCGACGTTCCCGAAGCTGCCGTAGATCAGAAGTTTATTCTGCAATTATTGGTGTCAGAATCCCCCTGTCCTCAGTCGCTGCCTAGACCAAGCCTGAGGGTGAAAGCGCTTGAACAGAAGGAGTCCTTGATAATTCAGAATCGACCTCCAAGTGGTTCGACTGATCAAAGTCAACAATCTGTCCAGTCTTCGCAACAGACGTCAACTCCTTTCCAGAGTCAGCAGCCTTATCGGTATCGGTCAAACCTGCGTGCTAGACAGAGCCCAATGAAGTCAGAAAGGCAATTCACCCGGCATCCGTTTTAAGCAGTATGGTTTCAATAGGCAACTTTGAAGATGGTTGGTTCAGCAGCAAGTCAGATGTGAAAGCCCGGTTCTCAGAAGCTGACGTTTTCCTGTGTTTCATCTTGTCATTTCTTTATGTTTGTAGTTTATTTCTTGTTAAATTACAATCTTGTTTGTAAAACTTGTTGTTTTCATTAAGTTGATGATAATGAAATGAGTATGCATGTTTTGATTAAATCCATTTGTGTTCACTAATTGATTTTTATAGATATCCAACGCTTGGTTAAGCGGAATCCGGGGAGGATGACGAAAATGAACGACATGCAAGCTTCCGATATTGTATGCCTTTGAAATAAAACCTGCTGATGATGTACAGGCATTGTTTCAAATCCCTAAACACCGGAGACATAAGGAAGATAACCCTTTGACAACCCCTTTGAGCCTAGTAGTAGGAGTTCTTTCTGAAAACGAAAAACCCTCAATCTCAACCTGGGGCAGGGTAGGTGTTGGCTAATTTGACCGAGCGTCCAAATTGCAAAAGGAGTGTCTGTTCGAGGATCAATCACACCTCTATAGGTCGTGCCTAAAGAGCCACAGTGGTTAAGCGTCAGGAGTGAAACAGTCACATTATTCCCCAAAGAGTCAGACAACCAGTGTCACACGACTTGTTCGAAAAAACGGAAAGCAAAAAGAATCAAAAGCCCGCTAAGTCAAAACTTGAAAACAAACGACTTAGGCAAAAAAATAAGGGCATCCCGATGGACTGGAAAATCAAAAGAAACTCCAAAGAGTCGGTCCAGGCAAAAATTAGGGAAAGAAAAGATGAAAAGGATTACAAAAGAAAAGTCCTCAAATGAAATACGAGTCGTGTGACCCCAAGTGTCAAAGACGAAGAGCGAGTGACTGTCACTCTCAAAAGCTCATGGTTTCTCGAACTATCGCTCCTATATTTCAATCTCTAAGAGGTGAGCGCTAAGGTCGAATTAGCTGAACGTAGGATCGGCGAACATCAAGGAGAATGGGTGGGTTGAAATTAAAATTTGAGCCTTTATCCTTTCTTTCAGAACCGTGAACCTGACCATGTTACAACTTTTAAAAGTCCTAATTGAAGCAGGGTTGTTTCGAAGGCATACGTCGGTTAAGATCGCGTCGAAGCTGACTCCTAAAAGGGTTCTTCTTACCATGTTGGTGCTGATGTCGATATTTTGATAAATGATTTGTGCATTATATGCCATAAACTGTTTTCCCATTTTTTCCAGTGAACAGATTGGATGTTAAAACTGTCATATGCATTGCATTAATATATCTTTTATGCAGAACAACTGGTTTTACTTACGAGTAAGCGCTTGACAGTAGGAAAGTTTCCTACAGTGGAAAGTCTGATCAGGATAGAATGCAGGATGCCCGAATGTTCCGAGAGCCGGGTAAGCTATTATCAAGTGATCCCCAGTGAGGTCAGCCATCCAAAGTCGTTATTCTGGGGCAATCAGGTCGAGATTCGGTAAATCTCTCTCAGCTAGAGGCACTATACCGGAGCAGCCAATCAGGGGCAAAGTCATTGCAGACAAGGGAAGACCATCCTAAGAGCGCGGAAGTTATTCTTTATTCGAGATGCATTTGATTGGAAGCATTTTGCCGAGGTTCAGAATGCTGGGGGCATTTCATATCAGGCCGTCAAGGTACAGATTTTCAGATTTCCTTTTGAGGACTATCCCCACAGAGGTCCCACAAGCTGGGGCATATCAGAAGCGAAGGAACTGTTCTTCTCCGTGTCATCAGAGCTACTCAGAGCTATTCGAGCAGATTCAGCTAATCTCCAAGTGTGAGTCGAATGTCGGGAAGTCGTGTTACCATCTATCGACCCTTCAATCAGAAATGGTGAATTCAGACAAGACGTTTTCCAGAATCAATTATACATGACCCATCACGGACAGCCTAAAGCCCAATTCTTATTGGCAATTTTTAAGAAGCCCAATCCATATTGGCAATCACTGTGAGGCCCTGTGGTGGCACATCAGTTTCAAAATCCAATTTTCATTGGTACGCAGGAAGACTCTGTCTGTTTTCCCCAGCGCAAGTCCAATTTTCATTGGCACGGGTAAGCTGTCCCTGACAGAAGTCCAATCATGCTTGGCACATTTGGTTATTCTCCAGCGGAGTTGGCTTCACTTTTCCAGCATTTATTTTGCTGGAATAATTCTGTGATGCCTGGTTATCCCCAGCGGAGTTGGCTTTGTCTTCAGCATTTATTTTGCTGAAGCGGTTCTCTGTATCCAATTTCTCCAGCGACCCGAGCATGCATTTGCATCTCGCATATATCATCATATTTGCATCATACTTGCATTTCATCCTCAAATGCGTAGCATTTCCATCCCATATGGAGCATTACGCCATAGAAAAATTCAAACATACGCATATGCATACGAAGCATAAGCCAGTTTTTCTATCAGCCTCCAGTGGTACCATGAAGTACTTTGTAATCAGTTCAGGGGCATTTATCCAGCAGCTTTATTCAGACAGCTCTTTGGTGTTCGATTCTCAGATCATACAACGGTTATGCTTTACTCATCAGTCGTCTGATATTGGCCGACTTCTCTTCCCGTCAGTTCACATTGACGATGGGTTTCCCCCAGCGAGCCTTCTCCGTCTATCATTAGACATTGTGAGTTTGGATATGGTTTTGTCCGTCTATCCTTAGACGTTGAGAGGTTTCAAGGAGATCTTTCAGATATTGGCGTTCTTTCTGTTTATTGGATGAGATGACATTTCAAGAAGGTTTTTTTGACCGTCGATCCTTATTGACGTCGAGGCTCTTCGAAGAATGTTTGGTTTTCCTAGTTGTTGACCCTTATCAACGACATGGCTCTTTGGAGGTGGCTTTTCTTCCTGTCAATCCTTATTGATGATGTGGCCCCTTTAAAGATATTATTCTTTCCATCAATTCCTGTAGACGAGAGGATTCTGAAATTTGATGGGTGGTGACGAATATGGTTCTCTTTCCGCTGGCGGGTTTTCCTTCGGGATGGTGTCTTTCTGTCTATCCTTAGACAATGTGAGTATGGATATTGGTTTTCCTTCGGGATAGTGCCTTTCTGTCTATCCTTAGACAATGTGAGTATGGATATGGTTTTCCTTCGGGATGGTGTCTTTCTGTCTATCCTTAGATAACGTGAGTATGGTTATTATTTTCCTGCGGGATGGTGTCTCCGTCTATCAGTAGACGATGGGAAGTGATCAAGTGCATGTTGATCTAACCTTCGGGTTTGTTATCTGTGGTGTCACACAAGTAACTGGGGCTAAAGTCAAATCTCGTTATCAGGTGATCGATCAGTTTGTTGCCATAATAATTGGATTCAGTTCTCTGGATGGTGTTCCCCAAACGAGGGTGCAGTTTATTTCTGCGGTTGGCAAATTTTCGGGTTTACTTTGTATTCAACCGTCTCGTACCTCGAATGTTTGAAGGTCGTTTGCTCTTCACCTAGTCGGGTCCAAGCCGCTTGAATAGGGGCAGCTGTTGCACCCTAAAATTTGACCAACCGGTTCCTATCCCTGGTTTATGTTTCGACGCATTTTGCACTCGCATTCGCATATTGCATACATGGCATTTTCCTCAGTCAGATTGATTTATCGGGATTGCAGCCCTTGGCGTTTCAGGCAGTTCATGCCGGTTGGAATAAAAGTCTGTTGAGAATTGGTGCTCGTTCCCTGTGTTTTCATGCCATCTCGGTGCCCGGGTTTCGCTACGATTGCGCAATTGGGTTTTATTCAATTTAATCGGCTTTCTGGCATTTTTAAGATTTTTCTGTCATTTTTCTGGATTTTTAATGCATTTAAATGGATTTTTCTGGATTTAATAGATTTTTTTATAAATTTTAGAGTTTTAAATAAATTTTCTTTTCTTTTTTAGAGATTTAATAGATTTTAAGTTTTTAGATATCAATTTGCCTTTTAATAAAAAAAATAAAAATAGATATAACTAGATTTAATTTTCTTTTAATAGAATAGTTTTTAAAAATAAATAGATATTATGTTTCTTTTAAGTAGAATAGATTTTTAAAAAAATGGATATTAGTGTTTTTAGATTTTATTAGAGTTTTATTGTTTTTTTCAAAATTAATAGAATAGTTTTTTAAAATAGAGATTAATTGTTTTTTAGATTTTTTATTTGTTTTTTCAGATTTAAAATAGTTTTTAGATATTAAATGTTTTTTTCTATTTTCTGTTTTTTTAGATTAATTAGGAGTTTATTTTTTTAATTTTCGTTTTAATAGATTAATTAGGATTAATGGTAGATTTAATTAGGTTTTATTTTCTAATTTTCATTTTAGATTTTTTG
This sequence comes from Lathyrus sativus, assembly GCA_963859935.3. Taxonomy (NCBI): domain Eukaryota; kingdom Viridiplantae; phylum Streptophyta; class Magnoliopsida; order Fabales; family Fabaceae; genus Lathyrus; species Lathyrus sativus. The sequence goes on from OZ012736.1 coordinate 62,316,567, forward strand.
ATAGGTTAATTAGGTTTTTTAATTACTTTTCGTTTTAAGTTTAATTTGGGTTTTTTCAGTGTTAATTTTGGTTTTAGAGTCTAATCAGCATTAAGTCTAATGGGCCAGTATCCATTTCATCAGGCCCAGTCAAAGTCCAAGTGCCAAGTGTCAGCATAAAAGGGATGCCACGCTTCACTCTCTGGGTTGGCCAACTCACTCACTCTCTCTCTCAGCATCTGCCACCTAGCCTCCCCACGTGGCTTCCCCTCATCTCACTCCCCACATACGTGTTCTCCTATCCTACCCCTCTTGCCACCCGTCCCCTCGCCGGTCCCTTCACCGCCGGCCATGCAAAACCCCCCGCCGACCACCCTAACAGTCGCCGGACCACCGTAACCTCCCACCGGAAAACCAAATCTCATCGGAAACTGCAAAAAACCCAGAAAACCCTTCCAAACTTCATCTTCCTCACCGATCCACCGATCCATCTTCATCAACATTCCCAGAACATCTTCAGGTTCTTCATCAACAATCATCGATCATCACCGATTCACCATAATCTTCATCTTTTTTTTCCAGAAATCTTCAACTCTCCTCAAGAACATTCAACAACCTTCAACTGAGTTTTTCCAGGTTCATTCATCGTTCTTCGTCCAGTACCAGAAATTCTCCAGATCATCAAGAACAGCTTCCTCGTTCTTCATCTTCCAACGTGCTTCAAGACATTGAATGTGTTCTTCAACCTTCATCTCCAGATTCGCTCATGAATCTTTAGATCTTCAAACGCGCATCTTCAATCATCGTTCGGTCCAGCCTCAAACTTCATCAAGATCTACAAATCTTCATCTAGAATCTTCGAAGATCGGAGATCCTTCGCAAGAATGTTGAGAACCTCGTGCGATCGTCGTTGTTCGTAGATCTCCAAGCAACTTCAAGAAGCTTCAGAACCTCCAGAGCGATCTTCATCATCCATCTTCTTCTTGTTTCCAGGTTTGATTCACCTTCTCTTTCTGACGATGATAGTTGTTGTTAGATAACTAGAGTAGTGTTGGTAGAGCATAGAGGGGTTAGTCTGTGAGCTTTGTTTCAAAGATTGAGAGGTGGAGATAGTCTCAGAGATTGTGAGAGGTTTCAGAGAGAGAGAGTTTAGAAGAGCGCCGTTTAGGGTTTGTTTTGGAGATGATGAACAGTAGCGAGGAGAGTAGAGGAGTTTTAGGGTTTGTTCGTTTTGCTGAGACTGGTTGTGGTTTGGACTCGGGATTAGGCCCAATTCAGTTTGCTGAGCATACCCCTGGCTTACCAGTAGCACCCCCCTCCCCTGGTTTGGAATTTGGATTGGGCCTTAGGCCGCTTACTACCCACACCCCCGTTTGGGGCCCAAACGAAATAACAAAGGGATATCCTTGCCATTCGCACCCCCCCCCCCTGGGTTATGTTTTTATTGTTTTTTCTGAGTTAGTAGGCTGGGCCCAGCGTGTTGCTTTCAACACCCCCCATCCTGGGCCCAATATATTCCTGAAGTGTAAATAATGCTGTTACCACCCCCCCTGTTTTTTTTCATGATAATTGAATTTTCTTTGTCATTTTGTTTGCATATAGGTTACAAAACAATTCATAAAAAATCCAAAAATGATCATTTTAACATGGGACTTTTTCCCTCATTTTAATAATTGTCTCAAGAAATTTGTACAAAAATAAAAATATTATTTTAGGCATTTTTCCATTTATGGTGAATTTTCAAACTTAATTGCTTTTTATCTCATTTTTGTTTGTACATACATTTTGGTGAATTTTGTTTAGTCATTTAAATTCATATTTTGATTCCATTCTTTTTTTAGTAGGTAGATTAGAACATTAAGTTCCCCCTGGATTTATTCCACATTTTTGTGGATTAATCTTGATTAGTTTTGATTAGAGAACATTAGGGTGATAGTATTAGGGTTCAAACTCAACATAGGTGCATTACAACATTTTATTTTGGGGTTTTTAGCATGAATTAGGTTATGGGACATATAGGGTATGTAGGGTAGATGTAGAAATCCCCTTAGAATAAATCTTAGAATTTTAAATACTATTTTACTATTTTTAGGATATTTTGCAAATGGAGTGTTTGTTCGGTGTTCCCACTTGGGGTTTATATTTGTGTGCTTGGGTTTTTGGGCTTTTCTATGGGGTATGGGGCTTGGTTTGAGCTTGTGGAGCATGAAGACAAAAGAAGATTGCTTGGATTGAAGATGTTTTGAAGACATAGGAGATAGGAAATAGGTAAAGCCTTAGAATAGAACAAATTCTTTCATAAACATGGATAGCTTCCTTTGCTTCCATTCTTCTCAATGATTAAAAGTCCCTCCCTGATATTCACCTCCCTCCATTGGAGGGATAAGTGGTTTTATCTAGGAGGTAGAACTTTGAGAGAAACAGTCTGTTACAATGTCAACTATTCATAGACTTCCTTTGGTTGTCAATGAACTGTTTGACATTCAATTTATTCTGATAAATCAAATCATATAGGAGAGCTTGTCTTGAAGAAAGAAGCCATTGAAGATAAAGATGAAGATCAAAGATTGACAAAGATGAATATTATTCATGTCAAAACCGTGTAGCTGTTAAAGCTAGGGTTTACTGCTGTCTGGAGCTATCTGCTGTCTGATGCTGTCAACTGGTTAAGATTTTGTGCTTGCTTGAGCTTGGTGATTTCTTGGATATGGAAGCTTATTGTAGCTTGGGTCTCATTGGAGTTTGACCTTGGGGTTCATTGGAAGATTGTTGTTTATCAACTGTCAGAGTTGGGTGTTTTTCAGAGTTGTTGCTGTAGGAGCTGTTGAGCTGTCAGAGTTGGGGTTTTTGGGGTTTTATTTTCTTTGTTGTATTGTTTGTTAATTTTCCCCTTAGGTTTGAGGTGAAGCTATTTCACTTTGCCTATTGTTTTCTAGGTTCGAGGTTGAGTGGGACTCCCTTGCCTCGCTTGTACTGCTGCATTCATGCATTTTACTGCTTTACTGTATATATGTTGTTTCTTTTCCGTCTATCCCTTAGGATCTCTGTTTCTCTCTGCGCAGGAGAGAAATATGACAGACATTAGGCTCTCATCCATGCATGACAACATTAGGTTAGTTTTGATTCCCATTTTAACCCTAGGTTAGAGTTCTTTCTCTTCTATCTCAAAACAATCAAAAACACAATAAGAGGTTAAACATCAATAAAAAACAGTTCTTGCGTAAAAGACTGTGAACCAATCAAAAACGTCATTTTTGTTCGCTTGGACCCGTAATCAGGAGAAAACCTTTTTCAGAAGGATAAAAAATACAAACAAACAAATATGTGTCTTTCGTAGCCCGAACTACGTTTGCTCTGATCTTTCATGCTGTATGAAAGTACGTAGGCATAGGATGCGATATCCTAGCGAGCAACCTTCCCCTCCTTTCTCGTAGGTAGGCGAACTACGTTGACTCTGATTTCTCGTTCCAGACGGGAATACGTAGGCATAAAGTGTGATACTTTGCCGAGTCATTTTATTTTCTTTTAACCCTTGACCTGTAGAATAGACAGAATAACAATCCGTACTAGAAAATAAGCGTGGATCTCGTCGAGTACGACGGACGTGAGGGGTGCTAATACCTTCCCCTTGCGTAACCGACTCCCGAATCCAGGATTTGGTTGCGATGACCATTCCTTTCCCGTCTTTGCGGTAGGTTTACTCTGAGCGTTTCCTTTCCCTCTGTTGGGATAAATAACGCACGGTGGCGACTCTTCTGTTCAGTCGGCGCCGATTTTTGCAGTAGCGACACATTGCATATTCTTTTATATCATCCCTTACAATCTCCTTATTATTAAATACCATGCCTAACTAAAACTTGGTTCCCTCACCATTCTTATAAGTTGAAAATTTATCGTGCTCTTGATCATCTCCACTCTCATGTGGTGTATGAAATTGATCAGAATCCTCACCATTAACATGCTCAAAGTATAATTAGTTTTCTCAGAGGGTGGGATAGTTGTTTCATTATCAGTAGAGTGCATATTTTTAGATGGTAGAATAATTGTCCAATCCAAGGCAATTGAATCTTCACTACATTCATATTCACTATCATTAAAGTTGTATATGTCACCATCACTTCCAACACAGTCATCATCTGCATCATCATCTACTTCTACTTCATCACCATTTCTAGAGCCTATGCTATTTGGTGGCACGTCATCTACACCACCATCTACTTTTACTTTATTAACATTTGTGGACCCACACTTCTCACCAATACACTAAGCATAATCATCATCATCGGAAATTACACTATGTCCTAATTTCTACTCATATATTATCTCAAGATTGTCAATGCAATGTTTGACATAGACATCTACCAACTCAAAACCATTAACATCTTCAACAAATAGCGGCACATGAGCATCATAGTTAAGGGACCTAAGGCCATAAGCAAAGTTAAACCTAGGGTTCCATTACTACATACACTTAATATTTTGATATCCCTCATTTTTAATCAAATCCTCCAATTGCATGCATATAAGATATGTAGTCAACATCTCACTTTCAATTCATTTCTTAAACGTGTCCATCAACATACCATCTAACAAGGGTGCATGTTTACAATTTACCCATATAATAAATTCTTAATTTAATAGTTTGACACTCAGCTGACCTGACCTGGGTAACATATTAAATACATACATCAGAAAGAAGGACTATAAAGTATGCATAAAATATTAGGGACCACAAATTTAAACCCTAAAAAACAATAGGACCACTTATTACATTAAAAGTCACATAAATGTATGTTTTTATCATGGGGACAACAAAATAAATACCTAAGACAAAATTTAACCTCTTCAATGTTTTTCCATGAACAAGTGGGTTGTTCATTTTAGAAGAATTTCAATTATTACTTGAAGCTTAGTGATGGAATATGAACTCACAAATGCAAAAGACAAGTGGTGATGAAGAACTATGAATAAGTTCTGCGATGGTGAAGAATAGTTGTTTGAGAACGATGAATGAATATGACGACAGTGAAGGATGATTGTTTCAGAATGCATAACACAAATGGTGTTTTCAGAAATTAGGGTTCAATTGAAACAAATGAGTGAATGGATCCATTCTACATGCTTTTTAATTTCCATTTCTCAATTTAAATATAATTAACAAAAATATAAAATGTTTGTACCTGACGTGTCAAAAAAATGTCCGCATAGTCATTACCACATCATAAGTGGACATGCCAAATTTACACCTTTGGAAGAAGACTAAGTAAAACAAACAAAAAAAAATGAAAAGTAGGAGTAAAAATATGTTTTTTTAAAAGTGACAAAAATAAATAAAAAATAAAACTGTATTTAAGCCTACTTTAAATTACACACTTAAAATATTGAGCATGCTAACATATGAATTTTTCAATTAATTAAACATTATTGAATAATTACTTTTCTTATTCAAATTTGATATACTAGCATAAGTTTTCAACCATGTGAACTTGATTCAAATAGACTGTCCTTTTCAATTTAAGACTTATTCGACCTAATGGTAGCCTAACACAAACAAGCTTGAAGTAAGTAAACATACATTCAATTCAACCGTGCAAAATCTCATAGTCTATCTTGTTCCTATCCATCAAGTCTTATTAGTTTCTATTAAATTTTTTGAATATCCTCATATAGATAAAGGTTGTTTGCATGTCTTTTTCACAAAGCTGTCCTTCAACACATTGAATACGAAAACTTGGTAGATGCTCAATGACATGTTTTTTTTGAAATAGTTTATATAGAGTGGCACTCCTCACCTAGTCACCTTACCAATCGGTCTTGTAAAGTTGTGTTAGGCCAAACTCTAATATGATATCAGAGTCTATCGATCGGACCTTAGGCAACCCACCGTTTAAAAATCCACACACCAAGCCCAAAAAGAGTATTGGGCGTGAGGGGATGTATTACGAAGATCCTAAAGTCCCACATTTGTTGGAGATAGAACATTGAAATAGTTTATATAAAGTGGCACCCCTCACCTTACCAACCGATTTTGTAAGGTTGTGTTAGACCAAACTCTAATAATTCTTAATTGTGAAAAAATTGAACTCACAATTTTATAAATTGTATAGCATGTAAATTGCATTCTTAGACCAACTATTGTTGATCATAATATAATGATTAATCAAAATTGGGAGCTTTCATTTTCTATAGTCAAACTCGCAAAAAAAGAAAGGACAAAGTAGTTTAATGATGTTCAACACATTAAAGGAAGTGGTCACCAAATGGCCCTACTTATTTATGCACTTTAAATGTATGAGTGGTGTATGAGAGATGAGATGAATCTATAACCACCATAAAATGAAGTGGTCCTACTTATTAGATAATTTAATGTTTTCAAATAACCTACCCTTTGAATTGTAAGATTTATATGTAAAGTGATTTGGAGCTGTCAGTCGGTAATGAACCTTTCATAACCAAAAATCTTGAATCACAAACCATCAATTTAGGTTCAAGCAAGTGTCCTTTTTTAGTATAATATAATAATTTTATGTGTGTCATTTCATTGTTCATATCACAAGGACATTTCAGTTAATGATATAGATATGATTATAGGGTATAGTCTTTCACAAGAAATTGAATTAACATGCTTTAAGTTATGATACACTCAAATGACACTTTCATGGTGATAATAAATGCCAAATTCCATAATACCATATATAATATTTTGATTTCGATTTTATTTATTTATTTAAATAATAAGTTAATATTTAAATAATTTATAAATAATAAGAAAATTAAGAAACAAGTAAGAAAGAAATATTAAAAGAAAATTGAGTTGACTCTAAGGTTTTCGTCCATTTGATTGATTATAAGATTTTTGTCAATTGGGTTGGTTATAAGGTTTTCGTCCATCGAATTGATTGTATTGTCTTCTATAAATATCAGAGCCTAAGAAGCTAATTGGCTTATTATTCATTTCATCCATTTCATGTACTTTTTTTTATCATATTTCTCTGAGTTGTTGAGTTCTATGATCAAGATAAACATATGAGTGTTTGCCTAGATTCACATTGGAATTTCAAAACACTCATTTCACCTTTTAAAACTAGTTTTCAACAAGGTTGTCTCAAGTTATTGGAGGCACTGTGTAGATTAGTCATAGTTTATCAACAACAAAACAAATAAAGACTTTATTTAGCCAGGGTTTAACTGTGACAAATACTTGATGAGGTTTTATTCAGCCACTGATTAATAGTGAAAAATTGTGGATCTTGTGTGGTAGCCTTCCTTGCACACCCTTAAAGACAGCCATGGATTTCAACAGTTAGATGATCGTAATGGAAAGGTGAAAAAACTACAATTTGATTGTCCTTACGTAGCACTCTCCATGCATAATACTGAAGAATGATAACCCATATGATACTATATTATATCACTAGGAGCGTGTAGAGAATGATTTAGATGTAACATGTATGTTTGAAACATATAGAGTAGAAGTTTTTAGAGGAGTTGAAGGTCTGCTTGTTTGAAGAAGTATTTTAATTTTATACGTAAATATATTTTATGTTTATTTGTATTATGTTGTAACTGAATGTTTTATTTTTAAACATATCTTGTACTTCATGAAGCAAACAAATGACATTTGACTAATTAATAACTTGATTATAAAATGAACTTAACAAAAAATAAGCATACTAAATTAGAAATGTCTATAGTGTTTCAACAATTTATATGAATATGGTCGATTAGGCGATAAATCTCACATTTTCTTTTGTGTTTTTCAATATTGTTCATTTCAGTTCTAACGTTGGTAGTGTTTGGGCGTCCTTTCTTTTTTCTTCGAATAAACTCATTATGGAAAAGAGTGTAACAGCCTAATTTTCAAATAGTGGATTAATTGTACTAATTAATTGGATTTAATTGATCTATGTGAGTTATTGGATTTAACTGATTTATTCTATTTGGTAGAATAATGTGGGATTACTAGATACTATCCAATTAATGATAAGATGAGATATTTTGGTGAATAAAGGGTCAAGTGGATATTTCATGAGAAATTGATTAGTAGATATTTTGAGAGAAGAGAAATGTGATGGAAAGAAAATAATGAAAGGTATATAAGGATAAGTGGAAGGAAAATAGATGGATAGGAAAACATAAGAGAAAGAAAGTGGAAGAGAAGAGAAAGAGGAAGATAAGAGGAAAACTTGGAAAATCATCAAGATCTGATCCAAAGCTTCGATTTAATCAAGGTAAGGGTGAGAAACATTATTATCTTAGCAATGTGTATGATTATGCATGATTGGATTGGGTTGTTGTGAGTTTTCCACCATTTTTCATTTTAGGGCAAAATGGATTTAATCGGTGTAAATCGAAGTTTAACGGTTAAAATTGAGAATAAGTAGTATAGTTTAGTCCGGTATGGTTATACTAAGGTTATGGAAACTGATTGGATGAGAATCGGTCGATTTTGGAGAGAGTTGGAATTTCTGAACAGTGGGAAAATTCTGGTTCGCAGACGTTCGCTAGCTGTTCGCTAGGCGAGCTGGTCGCGAACGCTCGCTGGGTCCTCGCCTAGCGAGCTAGTGGCGAGCGGAAACACAATGTGAGAGGTTCCTTCGCTGGGTAGCGAACGGGGTAGCGAATGGTTCGCTGGGGGTTCGCTGTGGCGAACAAGGTAGCGAGTGAGGTCTGTAGCCTCTGTTTGGGTTCGCTAGCAGTTCGCTAGGCGAACATGTAGCGAAGGTTCGCTAGCCGCTCGCTAGGCGAGGAAGTAGCGAACATGACAGCATTTTGTTTTTCTGTGATTTCATTCCATGTTGTGTTGTGGTTCGATCGGGTTCGATTCTTAATGGAATGAAAAGTTATATGCTGTTATATATGTGTTATGGGTAGCCGTATGGCGTGAATCCTAGGTTTTGAGATGTGTATATTATTTGTATTGATTGGAAATGCATGAGAACATAATAGAGGTTATGTGTGCATTGCTTGATAGATATTTTAAATGCATATTGTATGTATGTGATTAAATGTGAATAATGCATGAGAATATATTGTGGATATGTGTGCATTGTTTGATAAATATGAAGAATGCATGAGAACATATTATGGATATGTGTGCATTATTGATAATGTGGTGATGATATTGAATTGTGAATGCATATTGTTTGTATGCGGTTGTATGAATAGAATGCATGAGAACATGTCTTGGATATGTGTGCATTGCTTGATAGATGTTTTAAATGCATATTGTATGTATGTGATTAAATGTGAATAATGCATGAGAACATATTGTGGATATGTGTGCATTGTTTGATAAATGTGAAGAATGCATGAGAACATATCGTGGATATGTGTCCATTGTGTGATAATGTGGTGATAGTGTTGAATTATGAATACATTGATAAATGTTATGTGAATATGTTGTGTGTGCAATCAAAATATAATTCTTGAAGAGATGAATTATTGGAATGCATGAGATTAAGATGTTGGTCTTAAGTGCATTTGTTTTTCGATTGCATATGCATCATTTAGTCAAGAGGCAATGCTTGCTAGTTTCGTAGAGACTAGTGACTTGTCCCAAACCTAGAAGATTGGGTTTGAAGGCTTAGAGGACGGGCCTTTGTTGTTATCGGTCTAGAAGAGTGGACCCGGTTTAATGTAAAAACCGAAAAATGATAATGTGTTATCGGTCTAGAAGAGTGGACCCGGTTTAATGTAAAAACCGAAAAATGATAACGAGAGTCGGTACCGCATTGCATGAGTTACATTGAATTGTTGAGTCACATTGATATATGACATATGCATGAGGAGATGCTTATGTGTGAATGATAAGATTGTGGAAATGTGAGTGTATGCATGATGTGGGAATGCTTTGTGAATATTCATGTTGTCTATATATGTGTGGTAAATATATATGACTAAGAGGGTGAATAGTGGTGAGAATTGTGGAATATGCGTATGTGCATTACTTGTGTAATTGAGAAATGTGAATGTGTAATAGTGAATTGGTAGAATTGATGGGCTTTACGTGAGCCATATGGCATGGATAGAATTGTTGATTTAAGCTATGCTTACGTATGTGTACATGACTTGTGTAATTGAAAATGATGACTATGTGATTGTTAGGAGAAGTGTGCATATATACATGATATGTTGATTTAAGAGTGGTGAGTATGTGAGTGTTGTATGAAAGTATGCTATGTGCATGATAATATGCTTGATGATCAACCATGTTAGTTTATATGATGAGGTAATTGAGAGGTATGTGTGAATTGAATATGAAATGTGGTGAGAAATGTGGCATATATGTATTTTATGATTGCTTATATACATGATTATATGGATTGATTATTATGGTAATATTTCTCACCCTTCTGCTGGAATGATGTCCTACATGACATCGTGCAGGTATAAGAGTAGAGTTGTTCGTTGTTGCGAAGTCGCTGTTGGTGCAGCTGTTTAGTATTTTTATTATGTTGGGTCGAGTCATGCTCTGGTCGTGTAACACTGGGATCGCTTGGTTTATGTTTTAGAAATATACTATGTTTTCTTGTTTATTAAAATAATAAGAAGTTTGCCTTAGTGCCCGAGCCTTGTTGATTTATGTGATGAAAACAAATATTTCTTTTATGAAAAATCATTGGATAAATGAATCCGCTGCTACATGCTAATTGAAATTGTAAAACATGATTATTCATTGAAGTGTTGATGAGCATGATAGGTGTTTGAAAGTTTGAAGTGGGACACCCTTGGTTGAATGCATGTTAATTTTACTCTGATTATTTTAATTAATTATGGGGATTAGAGGGGTGTTACATAAGTGGTATCAGAGCAGGTCGGTCCGTCCGGCCATGTTGTCTAATGTTATTTGTTCCGTTGTATGCGACATGTGTGTGAAAACACTGTCGATACATGTTTGTCGTTTAACCTTTGTCTGCAGAAGTGGGAGTGATTGAAGTGGGGGAAGAAACTTGTGATTCTCTAGGATGCTGCAAGTGTGGAGTTGTAGCTCAGTGTGTGATTAAACGCTATTATAGTTTGGTAAAGATGGTTTATGCCCCACTATGATTTCGGATGTCTATTGACAAATTGAGGAACTGATCACCCTTAATCTCTTGTTGATAGTAGTTGGGATTGTGTTGGATGGGATAGACGTGTCTTGCAAGCTTAAATGACGTAAGCAGTAAATTGTTTGGAGTTAAGCCAAGTGCTGAAGAATTGTTTTGATGAGTCGGCGCAGGACAGTGATGAGATGTTTCATTTTGATGGAAATTTTGAGTGTCAACAAAAGTGGGAAGTTGGCGGTTTGCCGATTAATTGTGATTGTCTGGAAGTTATTCTGACAAGATAGTGATATACAGCCACGATGTGAAGTGGAGTTGTGATTGACTTAGTTACGGGAACTAGTCCGATATTAAGAGCTCCATATTGTATGTCTATTTGGATAGTCAAGGAATTAAACTGATTGAGTAGTTTTGAGACTTGTGTCTGGTGTGTGTGTTGCGGCAACATAGTGTGAAGTCAAGTATATAAAGGGTGGATAGTGACTTCTGGTGATTATTAAAGGAAATAAAGTGGGGGATACTATATTGGTATAATTAGACCTTTAAACATTTCAAGAGTTGAAGATGTATTGAATGGCCTTCTAAGTGTGGAAATGTTGTTTTCGTATTTTTGTCGTAACGGGAGGACCGTAACTCGGAATGACGCAAGATTAGAAGCACGGAAAGTTATTACAATGCTTTATGTGATGGTGAAGTAGTGACATGGAATTAAGTATTTATTGATGGAATATGTTTGGTTGTTGTGGTAAGTGCGGTTTGTATTTCCGCCATGACTCACAAATTGAGTGTCCGTTTGGCATGGGATTTTCCATACTTAATTGGGTAAGTCAATGGTGGTGTAACCAATGATTTTTGGATATACCCGAAGAGTATAGAGGATCGTGTTGAGCATCGGGAACTTGAGTTATCAGTATTGGAGAAGAAGTAGTGGTATGTCACTATGAAGAAAGTTCAAAGAGTTTTTGGGAAAGCTGTCAACATCTCGTGTATTGATTTCGCCGAATCCGACAGAACTATTTGTTGTGTTGTGATGCTTTGTCGATATGATTGGGAGGTATGTTAAATGCAACATCAGCTTGTTCAGTTATGCGTTAAGGCAGCTTAAAGTACATAAAGGGAATTATGTGACAAGCAATTTAGAGTTGGTTGTTGTTGTGTGTTTTGCTAGAGTTTGGAAGCCTCAATTGTTTAGTTGAGATTTAAGATGGTTGGAGATCTTAAGAGCTTAAGGTATTTGTTTGATTTGAGAAGTTGAATATGATGCAGGGGAAATAATTGGGACTTCTGAAGGAATATGGTTTTGGTTGAATTACCATTCGGGCGAGACAACGTGGTAGCTGAAGTATCGAACTGGAAAATTTTTGTACATACCGATGATGATGCTAAGGAAGTTAGAACTGATTAAGCAAATCTGGGATGTGAGTTTGATATGTGAAGAGACTTCTTATGGGATTGAGCTTTGTATATTGAAACTGACTATTGGTATTCTCGATGAGATTCAAGTAGGTCGGAATTCTAATTTGAGTTAATAGATTGATTGAATTTAAGGAATTAAAGTCGAAGAGCTGACTTTCAGATTTATGGAAATGGTGCCATGAAATGTCGTGATGGTGTGTGTGTTCCAATAGTGTGAGTTGGATAAGAGTACTCTGGAAGAAGGACGTTGAGGTAGATTGAGTATCCATCCAGATGCTATGAGGATGTGACCGAATTTAAAGAATTGTTTTGATGACCATAGATAGAGAGAAGTGATTGGGGTTGTATATGTTGATTAAACTTGTTGGGAGTCGAAGTGTGAATATCAGAGACTGTTGGGTCTGATACAACTGTTGAATATTTCTGAGTGGGATGGGATAGTATTCCCATGGATTTTGTGTCGGGTTTTCTGAAGAATCTGAAGGAGTATGATTCGTTTGGAACGGTTAAGAATGGATTAACAAGAGTAACTCGTTACTTACCAGTGAGGGTGAATCATTCTGTTAGATGGGAATCTGAGTTTTTCATTGAGATTTTGGAAAGGTTTGCAGGCGCGTTTGGGTGCCATGTTGAAGTTGAACTCTGACTAGCGTCCGTGGACGGAATGGACAAACAAAGAGGATTATTCATTGTGTAGAAGATTTGTTGAGAGCTTGAGTGTTGGATCAAGATGGATCAGGGGATAGTTTATTGTTGTTGATTGAATTACCTACAATAACCGCTTTCATTCTAAGTATCGAAATGACATCGTATGAGGCTTTGTATGGGGTGTAGGACTCCTTTGTGTTGATGTGTGTCCGGCGAGAGTTTTGTACTTGGACTTGAGATTGTGCAAGAGACGATTGAAAAGATCAAAAGGATCCAAGAAAAGACGTGTTTTGAGAGTTACGATAGTAACTGGTGTTGGTTGAGATTGAGGTCTCAGAAGCACCCACTGTGTTTTGTTGATCTGTATCAGAGTGGCGCAGCGGAAGCGTGGGAAAAATAGCATGTTAGACTATTTTACCGTTGTCGTTTGTGGGAATTGCATGATGTGTTCATGTGTCTAAGCTGAGGAGGTACATTGATTCAGATGGATAGTATACAAGTGAGAGATGATTTGACTGTTGAGGTATTGCTAGTTCAGGTTGATGAACGAGAAGCAACTTCGAGGTAAAGGGATTCCTTTGGTGGAGGTGGTTTGGGAGATTAGGATACGAGAATCGTATCCAGAGTTATTTGGATCAGGTGACATTTTCGAGGACGAAAATTCCTAAAGTGGGGGAGGGTTGTAACAGCCCAATTTTTAAATAGTGGGTTAATTGTACTAATTAATTGGATTTAATTGATCTATGTGAGTTATTGGATTTAACTGATTTATTCTATTTGGTAGAATAATGTGGGATTACTAGATACTATCCAATTAATGATAAGATGAGATATTTTGGTGAATAAAGGGTCAAGTGGATATTTCATGAGAAATTGATTAGTAGATATTTTGAGAGAAGAGAAATGTGATGGAAAGAAAATAATGAAAGGTATATAAGGATAAGTGGAAGGAAAATAGATGGATAGGAAAACATAAGAGAAAGAAAGTGGAAGAGAAGAGAAAGAGGAAGATAAGAGGAAAACTTGGAAAATCATCAAGATCTGATCCAAAGCTTCGATTTAATCAAGGTAAGGGTGAGAAACATTATTATCTTAGCAATGTGTATGATTATGCATGATTGGATTGGGTTGTTGTGAGTTTTCCACCATTTTTCATTTTAGGGCAAAATGGATTTAATCGGTGTAAATCGAAGTTTAACGGTTAAAATCGAGAATAAGTAGTATAGTTTAGTCCGGTATGGTTATACTAAGGTTATGGAAACTGATTGGATGAGAATCGGTCGATTTTGGAGAGAGTTGGAATTTCTGAACAGTGGGAAAATTCTGGTTCGCAGACGTTCGCTAGCTGTTCGCTAGGCGAGCTGGTCGCGAACGCTCGCTGGGTCCTCGCCTAGCGAGCTAGTGGCGAGCGGAAACACAATGTGAGAGGTTCCTTCGCTGGGTAGCGAACGGGGTAGCGAATGGTTCGCTGGGGGTTCGCTGTGGCGAACAAGGTAGCGAGTGAGGTCTGTAGCCTCTGTTTGGGTTCGCTAGCAGTTCGCTAGGCGAACATGTAGCGAAGGTTCGCTAGCCGCTCGCTAGGTGAGGCAGTAGCGAACATGACAGCATTTTGTTTTTCTGTGATTTCATTCCATGTTGTGTTGTGGTTCGATCGGGTTCGATTCTTAATGGAATGAAAAGTTATATGTTGTTATATATGTGTTATGGGTAGCCGTATGGCGTGAATCCTAGGTTTTGAGATGTGTATATTATTTGTATTGATTGGAAATGCATGAGAACATAATAGAGGTTATGTGTGCATTGCTTGGTAGATGTTTTAAATGCATATTGTATGTATGTGATTAAATGTGAATAATGCATGAGAACATATTGTGGATATGTGTGCATTGTTTGATAAATGTGAAGAATGCATGAGAACATATTGTGGATATGTGTGCATTGTTGATAATGTGGTGATAATATTGAATTGTGAATGCATATTGTTTGTATGCGGTTGTATGAATAGAATGCATGAGAACATGTCTTGGATATGTGTGCATTGCTTGATAGATGTTTTAAATGCATATTGTATGTATGTGATTAAATGTGAATAATGCATGAGAACATATTGTGGATATGTGTGCATTGTTTGATAAATGTGAAGAATGCATGAGAACATATCGTGGATATGTGTCCATTGTGTGATAATGTGGTGATAGTGTTGAATTATGAATACATTGATGAATGTTATGTGAATATGTTGTGTGTGCAATCATGATATAATTCTTGAAGAGATGAATTATTGGAATGCATGAGATTAAGATGTCGGTCTTAAGTGCATCTGATTTTCGATTGCATATGCATCATTTAGTCAAGAGGCAATGCTTGCTAGTTTCGTAGAGACTAGTGACTTGTCCCAAACCTAGAAGAGTGGGTTTGAAGGCTTAGAGGACAGGCCTTTGTTGTTATCGGTCTAGAAGAGTGGACCCGGTTTAATGTAAAAACCAAAAAATGATAATGGGTTATCGGTCTAGAAGAGTGGACCCGGTTTAATGTAAAAACCGAAAAATGATAACGAGAGTCGGTACCGCATTGCATGAGTTACATTGAGTTGTTGAGTTACATTGATATATGACATATGCATGAAGAGATGCTTATGTGTGAATGATAAGATTGTGGAAATGTGAGTGTATGCATGATGTGGGAATGCTTTGTGAATATTCATGTTGTCTATATATGTGTGGTAAATATATATGACTAAGAGGGTGAATAGTGGTGAGAATTGTGGAATATGCGTATGTGCATTACTTGTGTAATTGAGAAATGTGAATGTGTAATAGTGAATTGGTAGAATTGATGGGCTTTACGTGAGCCATATGGCATGGATAGAATTGTTGATTTAAGTTATGCTTACGTATGTGTACATGACTTGTGTAATTGAAAATGATGAATATGTGATTGTTAGGAGAAGTGTGCATATATACATGATATGTTGATTTAAGAGTGGTGAGTATGTGAGTGTTGTATGAAAGTATGTTATGTGCATGATAATATGCTTGATGATCAACCATGTTAGTTTATATGATGAGGTAATTGAGAGGTATGTGTGAATTGAATATGAAATGTGGTGAGAAATGTGGCATATATGTATTTTATGATTGCTTATATACATGATTATATGCATTGATTATTATGGTAATATTTCTCACCCTTCTGCTGGAATGATGTCCTACATGACATCGTGCAGGTATAAGAGTAGAGTTGTTCGTTGTTGCGAAGTCACTGTTGGTGCAGCTCTTTAGTATTTTTATTATGTTGGGTCGAGTCATGCTCTGGTTGTGTAACACTGGGATCGCTTTGTTTATGTTTTAGAAATATACTATGTTTTCTTGTTTATTAAAATAATAAGAAGTTTGCCTTAGTGCCCGAGCCTTGTTGATTTATGTGATGAAAACAAATATTTCTTTTATGAAAAATCATTGGATAAATGAATCCCCTGCTACATGCTAATTGAAATTGTAAAATATGATTATTCATTGAAGTGTTGATGAGCATGACAGGTGTTTGAAAGTTTGAAGTGTGACACCCTTGGTTGAATGCATGTTAATTTTATTCTGATTATTTTAATTAATTACGGGGATTAGAGGGGTGTTACAAAGAGCATCTCCTTCATATGGAGGTAAATAATCTTCATGAAAAACAAAGGAGATTTCCTAGTAGAACTTACAGATGTTATCAATTTTGTACATATTTTGTATCTACACAAAGCAGTCTTTGCGTATACTAGAACATGTCATAATAACATATGAGCAAGGCACGTGAAAAGCTTGAATATTTCCATAGTCACACCACTGTCTCTAGAGATTGACGTTGAAATGTCTTATTGGACGACCCTCCTTATGATTCATGGTTTCATGGAAAATTAAATAAAATCTATGTTGGTCAAATTGGATAATATTGTGAGTGTTGAATTTTAGAGTTTATTCTACAATCCCTTTATTACAACTTTTTGTGTATACTTGTATTAAAGTCAATATTTTTGTCCAATCATGTCCTTGTTTCTCAAACAATGATCCCAAACCTATAATATATTGATTTTACCAAAATTGTAATAGGCAAGTTACATGTGAATTTAAGCACCCACGTCGTTGACTCGACAAATTTGGTTGTCAAGTGGTCTCATCATCGACCTCTGTCATAGGCTTGAGTCCACTTTTCTCTTAGAATATTGTCTACCCACCTCAAAGCTTATAGGTTTGCTTAATGTATTTTCTAACAGTAGTATTGGAATGCAGGTTCATTCAACACATATTCTATATGACCAACATAAAAAATATATGTGAAATACATTAGTTAAAGTTATAGTAATAAGGATAAACAAATACAGGTACTCGTGTTAACAAAAAATTTGTGAAGTTCTTTGTCTTTGATCTCATGCATGAAGTTTTGTGCAATATTTTTATAAAATATAGATGTGAAGATGGGTACTAGGAAGAGATACCCAATCCACCAAGATGCTTTAGAGAACATGATGAAACGAATATATCAAATTGTGGAAACAATATTATATTATGTTGAATAAATATGAGCAACATGAGTAGAGGAACAAATTGAGGTTTGTCTTGAAATACAAATAGAATAATGGATGGAGGATTTAAGCTAAGTTGTGAGTATATAATTTGGCTTAATGACCCACTTGGATTCTTAATGACCTATGAGAACATGATTATACTTCTACTCAACAACATATCTCATCCATCCCTCAACAAAAAGCTCACAACCACACACCTCAATTTGCATCCCAACAATCTTACTCCAACAAACCATATTCAAACACATATACCTAACAACATGTACCAAACTAAAATGTACTATAGCAAAAAAATTCCACAAGCATCAACATACACCAACATTCCACTCTCCTACCACTTTATCAAACCCACACAACAACAAACTTTCTTTAACATCCAATTTCAACAACATACTCCTTACACCGCAACTCCACAAAAAAAACTACACCTATTAAATACCACAACAACGACCTCATTTCATCACCCCGCACACTACACTTTAATTTTATTAATATCTAATTTTTTATTATGTTTTCAATTATTTTGAATATTATATTGTTTATGTATTTATTTTTTAAAAATATATAATTAAGTAATATATAAATGAATTCATGTTTACTTTAAATATATAAATTCATGTTTGCTATCAAATATGCTAACAGGAATTGGAAAAATTTTTGGCTTGGAACTGACTCATGTTGTTCATTCATACGTTTTCTAATCAGAATATTATTTATTGGCATCTTTTAATTAAATAATACACATTATATGCTTCTTCAGATTCAATATATTTCACATTTTCATAGAGGTAAATACATGTTCAGATAGATTAGTCAATGGTAAGTGTTTTTTTACTATGACACTTTATGGGATTCTCTTCTTTTTTTTTCTTTTGAAAGTTTTTTAAGAGATAGATTAAGCATGTCTAACTATCGTTTTTTCTAGTTTTTATGAATTACTCCCTTCGTCCCAAATTATAAGACGTTTTGTGTATTTCACACAAATTAAGAAATGTAATTATTACTTTATGGAAAAGTGAAATGATCTAAGACTTTATAAAACTGCCCTTCATTAATTATATTAGAAAGTGGACTAAAGAAATAGGAAGAAGAAAGAGAAATAAATGATAAAAGTTGTATTAGGAAAAAAAGTCATTAGTTGTATTGAGATTTTAAAGTGACTTATAATTTGTGACAAATATTTTTCGCAAAATGACTTATAATTCGGGACAAAGGTAGTAGGTTTTATGTCCCATCATCCTTTTTCAACAAATTGCATTTATTAGATGATAGGCTTCGATCTAGAGGGGGTGAATAGATCACAAATTTAAAAGCAAAAACTCTTGGCAAAAATTTGTTTTCAAAATATATTAGGTGATAGGCTTCGATCTAGAGGGGGTTAATAGATCACAAATTTATAACCAAAAAATATTGGTAAAAATTTGTTTTCAAAAAATATATGGCACAGCGGAAACAACCTGAATTGAATCGTCTAACTGAACCTACTATCGAAAAGCTCGGATATACGTAATATAAACCGATGGAATGATAATGAACACAAATTGTTCAACAATGATTATATCACAAATCAATCAAATGCAATATTATTCGTAAAAATTATTTCCAATGAACACAAAGCGATAAAAATACTCAAAGACAATTTATCGAACACTTTGTGTGTGATTGACGACGTTTGTAAATTTTATTTGTTTTGTTGATGTTAAAAGTCAATCACACTTTGAAAGATAGTTGAAAACAATTTCCAATCTAATTAATCGAAACAATAACGATGTTGATAATTTGCAAGAACAAAAATTAAAGAGATAAAGCAATAAAGATAAAGAGACACAAAGATTTGTTTAGGAAGTTCCTCATTCGGACTCGCTATGGGTATGTGTGCCCTCAATCTGAAATCGGATTGAGATACTTGCAATTAACCTTATCTTTACAAAAATGTTTATAAAAGAGATGAAGCGCTATAACCCCACAAAACCTATGGTTTATTGTTGATTCAACCACCTCCAAACCCTTGATCAAATCTTGATCAAGTCACTAACAATGCGGCTACAATCCACTGATTATCCCGAGCACGCGCTTGTTGAACCCAAGATTCCCAAACACGATTCCCCATCTCACGTTACTCCCTTGCAAGGAAAGCACCTTGTCCCAAGGCCTTCACTCAGTCAAATCCATGTTGACGTGATCTTGTCAAAAACCTTCAAATCTCAATGATCTTGAAGGAAAATTCCACCTCGGTTTTCTTATTTGAAACACACAAAGAGCCCAACCCAATATTCTCGTTTACACCAACCTAATTGGATGTTATCAACCCAAATATAGAAGGTCACCCAATCGAAAAATGATTATGTATAGTTCAATCGTGTGTATGCATAGAAGAAAGGTCGAAGATGATGGGATATCTTTGTAATCTGATTTCGTTTAGGTTTTACACTAGTACCTTGCTATAAAAAGATGCATGTATGAACATATATTGTATGTGTGTGCGTGTGCGGAAATAGGCAAAGAGGATGCAAGAAAAAATAAGATGCAAAACAAAATTTAAATTTTTGAAAGCTACAGGTTGGCTTATGAAAGCAATAGGTTAGCTTGTCAAAGTGTTCAGGTCGGCCTGAGTGAGGCGACATATGGACAGAATCTACAGACTTTAATATTGATGCGTGAAGATCGGCATGTAAGAGATATGGGCAGACCTGTACTGAAGCAAAAACTTCTATAGGTCGGCCTGAGATCGTATGTGTCGGTCTGTGCAAGAATGTTCACACATAAAACACATTTTTTTATGTATGAAGCATGCCTAAACATTTCCAATCATTTTCAAAACCATTTGTATGCATCCTAATGCTAAAATGATTCAATCCATATCTAGATTTTGGTTGATACCGTCCAATGTACAAAAACGCTAAATCACACTCCTAGTTTTGACATCATTCAAAACATGGCTAAATTAAAGCATGCACTCGCAATATATATATATATATATATATATATATATATATATATATATATATATATATATATATATATATATATATATATATATATATATATATATATATATATATATATATATATATATATATATATATATATATATATATATATATATATATATATATATATATATATATATATATATATATATATATATATATATATATATATATATATATTTCAATATTTTATTAGTTTATTAATTTTTTGTTGTTTAATAATTTTTTGTTACTTATTAATTTTTATAATAATTATAAAATATTGAATATTAAAAAAAGAAAGAGTTAAAAGAAAATGTGTAAATATTGAATGACGGAAGTCCAAAGTGTTAAGTATTAACAAGTGTGAGTAGTGTGAGTAATAGCCTCACATTGGCTACAAATGTGAAGACTTGAGCATTTATAAGTGGGAGGACCTATACACCTATTATCTTAAGGTTTTGAGTGAGTATGTGGTGTGTCTCACACAAAGGTGTTGCTCTAGAAAGGAAGTCCCACAATTTCCAATGCTCCCTAGTTGAAAAATCTTCCTCTAACAGTGATATCATGAGTCTTTGGTTTGAGTGAAGGACCAACTCACTTGTATAGAAAGTGTCCCATTGAAGAGTGTCAATGGCAGTACAAGGGTGGTGAGCAAGAAACACACAATAAAAAGTGTAGTTGCACAGTTGAAGCTTCTGCTTAAGAGGGAGCATTGTGGATAAACTCACATTTGAGGGGAAATGTTAATTATTAACAAGTGTGAGTAGTATGGATAATAGTCCCACATTGGCTAAAAATATGAAGACTTGAGCATTTATAAGTGGGAGGACTCATACACCTATTACCTTAAGGTTTTGGGTGAGTATGTGGTGTGTCTCTCGCAAAGGTGTTGCTCTAGAAAGAAAGTCCCACAATGTTCAATGCTCCCTAGTTGGAAAATCTTCCCCTAACACAAAGAATCTAACTTAATTCCACATATTTCAATTATCAGCATAATATTTTTAAAATAAAAATAAAAAGATATTTTAAAAATTAATTTTGATTATATGATATTTTGAAAACTTTTGTTTTGTAAAATAGGACTATGCGGTCAAAAACTCAAACTTTGAAGATAAAAGGGTGGTGTTCACTATACTCTATATCATACACCTTATGGAAAACCAAAATTATCCCTATATACTGTCTAGAGATTGAAATTCGAGCACACTTATTATACAACAAATCACTCTATCTAAGAGACACCCATTTTTGTCAAAAATATGTCTGAATTTCAATCTCCATATATACCCTATTGGAATCCATATTTCAATTTCCGAACATACTCATAGAACAATAATGTATTTATTGATTAGGCATGTTAACAATTTGGTGAATTTGAAATTCAAAATCCGGATAAACCCCTGGATAATATTTATGTTTATTTCATAACAATGGGGTGAATAAGGATTTAAAAATCTAGACAAATCCAATAACAATATTTACACCCCTTGACAGTAATTTAGAAACAATTTTCATAGTATTAAACCATACATTATAAGTCATTTATAAATCATTTTCATAATAAACCATGCACATTAGTCATTCATTAATAAGTCAAAAAATATATCATTTATAAATATTTTCCTCCATAAACCATACACATATGTCATAACATTAAATCATACATCATAAGTCAAACAAAATGTTGGTAAACCATAAAACCTATAAAACCATTGGAATATCAATAACGGTGTAACACAAGTATTATGTAATTAATATGACAATAATGGTGCAAAAAAATTACCGTAAATAGAAAATTGTTTGTTGTCATATGTATCGTCTTCCATTGACTACCTTCAGCTAACTTAGAGTATATGTAAATCAAACAAGATTCCCCTCAATTATACTCGTGAATTCTCTCCAAGTCAAATAAGTATTTAACATAGACAACGTTGACATAGGTCACACTTTTGTTCACAAATATGCATGTGTCAACCAAAACCATGAAGTATGACCTTAATGTGCATACTTTATGATATGCAACTCGCGTATCATCACCCCGTAGCACCCACAATTTCATCCAGGTGGTCAACATAATTTATCATGAGGAAATAAAATTTAGCGTGAAATCCTCTAGTCTCATCTATCTCCACTTGGGCTTTACCAGATCCACTCCTAAATATATTACCATCATGTTGAGTCCCTCAAGTATACTGATACTAGAGTGATCTAATAATATTCCTATGATTGGAAGATGTAAGAGGCATGATACATCATCAAGTGTGATGGTCATCTCATTGATCAGAAAATGAAATGATGAAGTCTCTGTGTGACATCTATCAACAAACGCAAACAATAAAACATTGTGTTAATATGACCATATTCAATCCTACAGAAATCTTTCATCCCAGATAGTTGCAAGGCATCCCAAAACCATAGTTCATCATGCTACAACAACTTTGCTAGCTTCCTATGGTGAATACATTTTAATGTTTCATAGTACTGCAAAAATAAATATATCTTTATTAGACAGTTCAATTATTATAACACAAATATTTAAAGAGTAATGAAAGATTGTTGTTATCCCTCCCTCCGACATGTGCCTAGCAGCATGATGTGTATATAGAGGACGTGGAAGAAGGTCTGAGGGACCTCCCGGAAAACTATCAGAAATGGGGGTTTCATAATGAGTCGGAGATACATGAATCCGGGAAGACGATGCTTCAGCAGCAAATAACAATTCTCTAATTGTGGGTTATGAGGTTCTAGCTTTCTTCCTAGTGAAGCATGTTAAGCCATTCTACGAGGTCTCAATATTTGTTGGTCGTCATCCATTTTTGTTGTAATCAAACAAGAAAATATATATCTTAATCAAAGAAGCCAAAACAATGTATTAGCAAGTGAACTAAAAAAATATAACACAAAACAAATAAATTTGAACCTTTTTATCCGAACTAAGGGCCGGATTTCAAAATTCCAATTTCACAAACCCATAACATAAAGGTCAAGATTTTGAAATATGCGATAGTTTTTTCTATATTTGGTGCGTCTGAATTTTGAAATCTAATATTCTTCCTCTCCCTCTTACGCATGTCTAGCAGTAAAAAGTTTGAGGGACCTCATGGAAAACTATCAAGCACAGGGGATTCATAATGAGTCGAAGATACATGAAACTGGGAAGACGATGCTTCAGCAGCAAATGACAATTTTCCAACTGTTAGTCGTGAGATTTTGGCTTTCTCCTTATGCATTGAAGCAAGTTGAGCCACTCTACCATGTCTCAGTATTTGTTGGTCGTCATATATTTTTCCTATAATTAAACAAGAAAATGTATATCATAATCAAAGAAGCTGAAACAATGTATTAGAAATTTAACTAAAAAAGAGAACGTAAAATAGATAAGTTTAAACTTTTTTTATCCAGATTAAGGGTCTGGATTTCAAAATAACAACTGCATAAACCTAGAACAAAAAAGGTCCCGATTTTAAAATCTGAGATAGTTTGTTCTGTATTTGGTGCTTCTGAATTCTGAAATCTGGGATTTTTCATCTCCCTCCTACATGTAACTAAAAGTATAGTGTGCATACAGAGGAAGTAGTAAAAGGTCTAAGGAAACTCCTAAAAATACTATCAGACATGGGGATTCGTAATGACCCAAAGATACATGAAATTGGGAAGACTGTGTTTCAGCAGCAAATGACGATTCTCCAACTGTTGGTTGTATGATTCTAACTTCCTCCCTGCCACTAAAGTATGTTGAGTCACTCTAACATGTCTCAATCTTTGTTGGTCGTCACCCATTTTTCATATAATCAAACAAGAAAATGTATATCATAATTAAAGAAGCATAAATAATGTATAAGGAACCGAACTAAAAAACCGAACACAAAATAGATAAACCCGGATTTTTTTAATCCAAATTAACAGTCTAAATTTCAAAATCCCAGTGTTAGATGCCAAACTTTGCTTATTTGATATATCAAATGTTGGCATCTTTCATTCTTTTTATAGTTGAAAGTGATTAGAATCACTCTTGTTTTTTATGATATGCTTCATTGTTGGAAAATGCCTTGGTTGTTTTGATTTGTGTGTTATTGTGCAGGAATTAGGCACAAAACAAGTGAATATTAAGACACAAGAAATTGGGCAAGGAAACCTAGACAGCAGGAAAAACATCATAAAACTCGCCGTGTGAAGCTCCTAGCGAAGCTTGCCAGAAAACTTCACAAAGCTCGCTAGGCGAAGGAAGCAGCAAAGAACTTGCTAGGTGGAGAGGTAGCGAGTAGCCAGCGAACACTCCCAGACATGAGACAAAGGCGAAAGGGCCATAAACTCGCTAGGCGAATTTCATAGTGAAGGCTTTGCTAGGAGAAGAATTTCTCGCCCAACGAATATTTGGAAATATCTCAGGGGCGGTTTAACTGTTCAGAGGCACCTCAGGTGCCTAATTTGTTGTTCGCTAGGCAAACATGGCAGATCCTGAATGTACTATATAAGTATTTTTATTTCTTTTTAG
Source organism: Lathyrus sativus (assembly GCA_963859935.3). Taxonomy (NCBI): domain Eukaryota; kingdom Viridiplantae; phylum Streptophyta; class Magnoliopsida; order Fabales; family Fabaceae; genus Lathyrus; species Lathyrus sativus. Next base: position 62,341,692 of record OZ012736.1, read on the forward strand.
GTCATAATGTAATATTTTCTAGATCAGAACTTATCTCTCTTCATTTCAAGTTTATTTTAGAGAGAGAAACACAAAACCCTAAGAGGGAGAAGGTAAGATCGTTGATCTCTTGTTGGGGTTTGGATGTAATTTTTTGATACCTTATGTATTTCATCTAATTTATGTTTGTGAACTAGTTTGGATTCTCTATTGATTGATTATCTTTGATTGCTTGTTTATGAACTAGTTAATGTTTATGTGATTATGATGTGAATTATAGAAGCATGATAGATGAATATGCTTAGTTATGTAAACGTACATTGTAATGTATATGATGAAATGTGATGAGATGTGGTGAGAAATGTGAAATATGTGTGTTCCATATTTGTGTATATTCATATATGATTATTCGTATTGATTGTTATGATAATGTTTCTCACCCTTCTGTTGTTTTATGATGCTCTATGAGGCATTGCAGAGTAGGTTTGCTGGAGGTCTTTTGTGAAGCTTGGCTTCATTCTTTTTGGTCGGTCGGCTCTGATATGTAGCACCGGGTAGCTAGGGATTATTTTGATTCTTTTGTGATACATCTGTGTATGTATCTGCTGATGAATGTTTTTGTAAACATGATTGATGAAGTGAATTAATCTGAATGATGTATATAATGTTTATATGAATGAAGTGATTCAATGTTTAGATGTTTCCGCTTTTATTCTAAATATTGATATGTGGGTTTAAGGACTAAGTTCTTTTGTTGTGATTTACCCTTTGTTGCATATCTTTATGAGCAGGTGTTGTACGTGTTTTAAATTTCCTGGATAATGTGACGTGTCTCTCTTATACCATGTGTTAATTTATGCTCTGATGAAATTCTTATTAAGTGCCTAAATGATTTATGTGCTTATTTAGGGGTATAGAAAAGGGGTGTTACAAGTAGCCAACGAACACTCCCATACTTGAGACAGATGTGAAAGGGCCATAAACTCGCTAGGCGAAGTTCATAGCGAAGGCTTCGTTAGGCGAAGAATTTCTCGCCCAGCGAATATTTGGAAATATCTCAGGGGCGGTTTAACTGTTCAGAGGCACCTCAGGTGCCTAATTTGTTGTTAGCTAGGCGAAGGATCTGTTCGCTAGGCGAACATGGCAGATCCTGAATGTACTATATAAGTATTTTTATTTCTTTTTAGGTCATAATGTAATATTTTCTAGATCAGAACTTATCTCTCTTCATTTCAAGCTTATTTTAGAGAGAGAAACACAAAACCCTAAGAGGGAGGAGGTAAGATCGTTGATCTCTTGTTGGGGTTTGGATGTAATCTTTTGATACCTTATGTATTTCATCTAATTTATGTTTGTGAACTAGTTTAGATTCTCTATTGATTGATTATCTTTGATTGCTTGTTTGTGGGTCTTGACAAAACCTTTTCACATCTTTGATCTCAGATTTTCCTCTATCAATGAACAAACTTTTGACATGGTTTTGTAAGTTGATATTCATTGTATCCTCTTTGGTATTGTGTTGATTAAGTAGCATGGGTAGCATGAGTAGGATCAATACAATATTGTGCAGGTGCGTGATAATAGTGATGAAGAACGATGTTCACAAGCATTTGACAGATTAGGTGAATACATGTAAAAAGGGTTAAGCGTGTGTACGTATTTTGATCATTGTGTTTTATGCAAAACAATCGTTTATCCGATATGGGTGTCGTCTTTGTTTACCTGTTTATCTTTGATTTGAACCGTGATAGACAAATACTCTTCAGATCTGGATTTAGGATGATTACCTGTTAGGTCCTAAATGCTATACATAGGTTTAGGCTTAGCATTTGCGTGAGTATCAGCTCTTAATGTTCTGTGTTGTGTTTTTGTTGGGTGAGACATCACTAATGAGATAACACGGTTGTTCTCTCGATGTTGCGTTAGAGATTACCTCCGTCGTGGGTGATACGTGAGGATATTAGACGAATGATTGCGTTGTGTTTAACATGATCAGAAGAATGCATGTGTTATTAATTGGTGAGATCCAATCCCAACAAGGCTCCATTTATATTTCAGTCTATACTTTACATTTTTCGTCTTTACATTTTCTGCCTTTTATGCACGGTTCCTTGAACCTTTTAAACAACAAGCTTAGAAATATAGAGGTCGTTGAACGACGTTCTGTCATCGCACTGATCCCTATGAATACGATCAAACTGGGTATTTAATATTTTTGCTTGCTGCTTTACCGCTTCAACAAAATGGCATTGTTGTCGGGGATTGGTGTTGAGATATTGAAGTGCATTGCAATTGTTTCTATATTTTTAAGCTTTGTATATTTGTTTATATTGTATATATTTGTTGCATCAGAGATAGTTTATTGTGTATTTGGTGCATCAGAATTTTAAAATTTAAATTTTAAGAGTATTTTTTAAATGTTGCCAAAATGTGTAAATAACCCATGGAATATAATGAAACACCCAAAATAAAATGAGGATTTCTTAATGCGCCCTATATGTTTCTTAGGCCCCACGCGAAAACCAAAAGAGCCCCCAGCTTACGGAGATGCATATCCGAATGCACCCCAACATACACTCAACAAAGGTCATTCTTAGTTACCCCCTATTTTTTGGTTTATTTTATTCCGGAGATGCATATCCAGAATGTTTTCGTAGTTACGTCCGTAACACAGACACATCAGTAGCAAAGCCAAAACCATGTAATTTTCAAAATTTTAATTAAGATTCATAAAAGAAAATTAGGATTACATAGATCATTTCAACATAAAATGCAACATTACTTCAATATCTAAGTGGATGCTTCAACATTTTCACAATATCTTCGACCGATCTTGAAATCTTCGCTTCAAACTCAAGCGGAACTTTTGTTTCAGAATAGAAATATGTATTTCATATAGCCCTTACATTTGTTTGCATCTTGAGCTCAAATTTGTTAAACTCAATCTTCCCTCCATTGTCAATCGATGGTGAACAGTGCTCGAACTTCACAATTCTTCTATTATCTCTGTAAGGTAGGAGATGGTAGATTTCGTCTTTGATATCTTCGAGGGAGGTGAAGTCGGTGAGCTTAAAAGTTTTCCTAGGTGTAAAGCTAGAGAAGGATACATTTGTGACAAACCACTTGATATTTATTTGTGACATTTGAGACATTTTCAGTTTGTGTGAAATATAACATAAGAGCACCTTAATTTATAGAAGTCATTGGTCAATATGGACCAACCAACAACTGACCTGCTGATTTCAGAGATATATCTCTGGATCCGCACCTTATTACCTTGTTCAGAGATGCATCTCTGAAACTTCTTCTGAACCAGTTCCAAAGCAGAACCTTTAAAACAACACCTTTTTTTTACAAAAGAATAAATGTTGTTATTAGGAAGATTAAAAATGCATTAAGACACAATATGAACAAATATTGAATATATTACACTTCATTTATATTGAGACACAATTAAATATACTTATTTGTCTAGTTAAATAAAACACTGAAACAAATTGAGACATTTGTCGCCAGATAAAATTATGGGCGGTACCCCCTTGGACTTTTGTGCATGTGATTCTTTTTCAATGTTGTTCAATTTCTCGGATTCTTCTATCTTTTTCATAAAACGATTTGGCCAAGTCTCGATTTTTATGGTTGAATGAGTCATCCACTCCGATGATGTAAGTGGAATAGGGCATCTCGGTTTCAAGTAAACTTGAACAAAATGACGATTTTGAAAGCCATCCAATACACATGATATGATCATTTGGATTTTGAGGTGGGCGATGTGCAGTTAGAAGAAGGTTTTTGAAAAACTGAATTGTGTTAGATCAACACACATTATATCACACGCACATGCTATTAGGTGACCCATTTCATGAAAGTGCATCCATTTTTCCTCTGGTGCTAGACCGCGAAGCAAGGGACAAGAGACTAATCAACTTCATCGCATTTTTATTTCTTTCCGTACAATTGTGTGTATGATTCTTTACGCGTCTTTAAATCTTGGATAAGTTGATGGTAGACAAGTGTATGATTATCTTCTCCTTTAGCGAGTAAAGGTAAAATTACTCGATAACAACAGTTATTATCTCCCACAACATTGACGATCCGCTCGATATATTTGTGCATAAAAATTGGTATCTCGTCGATGAATGAAATTTTTGGTGGAGGCAGCGTAGAAGGTGGTTTGCTAATGTGAGCTTCATTGACAATAATTTTTTGAGATTTTGGAGTTGGTAAATCCGGAAGAATTTTGTCAACATGTTCAAGATTCGAAGGAGAACGTGTGGTCAAATTGTCATTCAGTGTAGGCTTCATTTTCTTCAAAGAACTTTCTTTTTACCAGTTGAGAGGGTGGTTTCATGTCGGTGGTTTTTGGATAGACAATCTTCCTCAATTGTTCTTTGATGTGGAGTTTCATATTGTCACCGGCTTTCAAAAATATCTCTTGTATCACTTCTCATTTGGTCAAAATAGAGATATTTGATTTACCGTTATTCATGACACCATTATCATCAAACCTAAGTCTCTTCCAATGAGTACAAACCTCATTCATCCTTATTGGGTCATCAAGCTTACCTTTTTAGTAATAACACAAGCACATGGGAGACCATATTTTTTTCACAATTGTGCATCCACACTTTGTGCTATCGGAACCTATATTATCAGCTCGCTTAGTCTCGTGAAAAATATAATTCAAACTCGGCTGAAAATGTTACCAACCAATTGAGAATATAAAGTGTTGCCTTTAAATTTGTGTTCCAAAATTGTGATGCTCTGACCAAATGATGTTTGTATCTCATTATGTTGGTTTTGAATCATGTGGTTCATAGAGTCCCAGTCTCTACACAAATCGCTCTTACTATTTCCCAATCAATTTTTCAAAGTAGCATGGGCAGACTCAAATATGTTAGTGGTTGTATTTCTAAGGTGTCTAACATTATCAGTCAATGCACAAACAATTTTCTCCTTCACCTGGTCAAGAATTATGCTTTCAACATATTTCAACAAATCTGGATAGTTCTTTTGTGGAAGAATTTATTATATATTTCAACATAGTTCTTTTGTGGAAGAATTTATTATATGATTCCATGCATCCATTATTTTTTCCACAACCACACCTGCCTTCACCATTTTTTCATCTTCAGACTATCTGTTTCGTCCCTACCGTGGGTTTAAACCAACTTCTCGCATTCTTTGTTATGTGATACCTACAAAGTAATGCATTAGAAGAAGGAAATATCTTTGCCACCGAATTCATCAAGGCGGTATTGCGGTCAGTAACAATCACTTTAGGCATCTCACCTTGGTCCTTCAACAGTGCTCAGTACACCTCTAAGGCCCAAGTAAAATCGTCTTTTTTTCACACTCAAGAAATGAAAAACCAACAGAATATGTCTTCTCAATTGAGGTAACACCAACCATCTCCAATAATGAAAGTTTATACTTGTTGGTCTTGTAGGTTGAATCAAGTATGAGTACCATAGAAAGCGTGTTGAACAACTTTATGAGAATGGAGGGGTTTTTGGTGAGGTATTGTGTTGAAAAACAACAATATTGTTGTGTGATCATGCAGCTGTTTTTTTTTATCAGATTATTTTGGAGATGCATCCTCAAAAATATATGACATGCAAATATGATACAAAGTTTCTAAATTCCAACCAAATTTTCAGAGATGTATCTCCGGAATTTATACTGAACTGATCAATAATTAACATATTTCTTGAAATATTCTGGAATATATCTCCAGAATAAAAATAAATCAACTTATAAGGCACCACTCATAATAGTCTGCGTTGAGTGTGTAATAGATGTGTCCGAATATGCATCTTTAAAAACTAAAGATATTTTTAAATTTTCGTGTGGTGTCTAAAAAATTTATGAAATACATTAAAAAATTCTCAATAAAATTAGATCTATAAATCAAAAAAGACAAAAGAAGGACGGACTTTGGCCCATCAACCCAAATTTGTGGGTCCAAAAACAGCTTTCATTACCTTGGCCCATGACATGAACGTATCAGGAACTCCAATATCATTGAATTGCATCATGAAAAGAAGAATATGCATGGACCACAGTATCTTTATGAACCAAGACAAATTACAATAAAGTACCATCATGAATAATGAAAATTTCGACAAACATTATTGACAAAAAAAAATGGAGAAAATAATATCGATAACAATGATTATGTCATGTACCCTATTTAGGTTGCATAACAATAGTATCGCAAAAACTACATGAAGATGATTAGTAGTACTTGCTCTACAATTTCTTTTAAAAAATGAAAATGCATAAAAATAATTTATCACCAATATTTTCAAAAACATTTTTTCCTCTTTATCCTTATATAAGTAGTTAGGTGTGTTTAAATACATTTAACGAATTGTATTAACTTATATCGGTAGGAATTAAGTGTTATTGAGACATTTGACAAATTGTATTAATTTTTTTCTTTGGTTTGTTCCTTAATTTGATAGTTCAAAACTTTTTTAGTTCATCGAATCAAGGGTTTTCAAAATTAAATACGAAGATTTGTCACGTTCGATTCAGTCAAGTAACATATCAATTTTAATTTCTTAAACTTTCAGATCTTTGATTTTCACACTTCTCGATATGGATGGATTCAAGACTACTCACTCTGCCATGACACGAGAAGTTGATGTTGTTGTCACAACTCAAGCATCGATAAATCAACCACATCACTTTCTTCACAAGGTATTGTGAATTCAATAGTGGAGGTTATGTTCCATCCAGATATGCTTCAGGTTCCTCAAATAGCTAGATTTGTCCAAGTATCTTCAATTGGACCTTACAGAAAATCACACACCACATGTAGCTTGCTAATCACATCTTTGCTTTCTAACTTCATAGATGCTAATATGATAAACAATGTAGCATCTTCCTTCACGAACACATCTACTTGCTTGGCCGACACGGACAACTCATCACTTGCATCAAACTCTGGAAACAACTCCGTCTTATTTAAACAGTTGATATGAACACGGTTGAAATCCAATCAGTTCATTTCAATGATACCATCGAGATTCCTCAAAGGTATACATACTAAATCCTTCCAAAAACTCTTATCATAAATAGTAGACAATTTAAACAAACCACGAGAGTTGACCATAAATCATCATGCCTGAAGGGCTGACCGTCATGCCTTTATTTGACCGATTTTAGGTTGTTCGGCTCAATTTTTTGAGTGGATTATGTTTTTGATGTTTATTCGATGTTGTTTTAATGTTGTTGATGATTTTTTACAAGTGTTATCGAAAAGTTATATAATTAAATTATTATGTTGAGTTATGCTGAGAGGTTTGGTTCAAATAGGACCATTGTTGTGGCCTTGTATTGGCAATGTTCATGCTGATTTTTAGGTTATAGAGGAACCAATTATGAGTATTGAAGTTGGAAGTTTGAGACGAGTATTGTATTTGTTTGTTGTATTCATGCTTCATGTATATTAGAGATAGGTATGGACTTTGGTCCAGTGACATATCTCATGTTCAGATAGGGACATTTGACGAGTCTGATGGTTCATAGAGGAACCTGTAATGAGTAAAATGGTTCAGAGAGGAACCATATTCAAAGAGGAATCAATGACGAGTGAAATAATCAGCAATATATCTATGATATCCAAAACATTGGTACCACGTGCATTGGAGTAGAGGAGATGAATACATTGTATACATAACCACATTTGTGATTGATCATTGTTATGGATCATTTATGTGATTAATGATTGATATTAATTGTATTATCCTTATTATTTTATGCATCGTTAACATATGTGAATCTATTCTCACCCCTTGTTTATTTGTATGTGTTATTCTTTACGTCTGTGGTGCAAATACGCGGATAGAAGAGTCTTAGTTGCTATTGTATTTTGGAGGATGGTGTAGTGACCTTCTTCATAATTTATTGCTTTTAAGTTTATTTTAGTTTTTGCATGCCGTTCTGGTAGTGTAACACTGGGACGTGTTACCTTTCTATTTTGTGTTTTGAGGATTATTGAACTTCTTCTTTTATGACTTGAAATGAAGTTAATTATTTAATAGACAATTAAAGTTGAGTTATTATTTTTCATTTCCGCTGCTATAATATGATAATTCAGAAAGATGTTAATGGTGAGAAAATGTGATACCCTGTTTTTGAGTAAATTATCTGTATGTTTTATAAAATAAGTGTTCGAAGTTTTAGGGTGCTACATTAGACTTAGTGGCGGTATCTCTCGTGTTATTATTGGTCTTATAGTTCCCCTTGGAAGAGTTTGATACCTTTTAAAGTGTTTGTCTTTTCTTGACAGTTTCTTCAAGATAGAATTTCCACTATAAATGACATGTTTAAACGTCAGGTTTTATTTGGACCCGAAGACATCTCTTGTACTTTATGTTTAGGTGTTCTTGAGACATCTTCTCATTTTTTTTAACCTTTGGGGTTTTAGCTATTTTGTGGGGGAAATTTTCCAGGTGGCTTGGTTGTTGTTTTTTTCCTTATGATCTTTCTTCAATTTTATAAATTATTAGATTCTTAAGGGTTAATCGTAGATTTAAATTTGGTTTAATTATGATTTGTCGTGTTGTGGTTTGACCCATATATAAACCTTTGAAATGACTCCATATTTTCAAGAAAGTCAGTAAACGAGGGAGGATTTTTTTATCAATGCATTTTCTTTTCTTGGAAGTCGTATCATGACAAGTTGCCTGAGTACTCTTTTTCCTACTATGAGTGGCGAAAGGAATCCATTCCTAACATAAGTTATTAGTAGTTTGATGTTTTGTTGTCTGATATGTGACATTGTTGTTGTTGAAAATTGTCTAGTTTAGCTTGATTTTGGTTCTCTTTTGAGATGGTTATGAGTTATCACCCTTGTTAGGTGTAAGGATCTTGGATTCTTGTTTTATCAATGGGTGGTTTTGTTGTTATCATTTCTTGTTTTCTCCTTTGCTTTTATTTATTTTTGGTTTCAACTTTGGATAAAATGAGAGGATTATGTTAGGAATCTGATTGCCAACGCAAAACTTTGTTAAATATCCATGGTCCAAATACGTAATAATGTGAATGTTAGGTCATTGTGGTATGGATTGGGTACAATGTCAAATATGCAAGGACCGCTACAGGGGGGGGGACAAGCTTTGGAATATAGACTATATGACGTTTACAAGATAATATATGTAAATAACATGCAATATAATTAGGCGAAAGATTAATTTTATGTGCCTACAAGAAACTAAGTGGGCGTATAAAAAAGGAGAAAGAGTAAAACAAATTGGGTTTAAGCTTTCGTACACTGCAAAGTTATATCATGAAATAACATGAGAATTAATTTGGTCAAGGAGTGGAAGAAAGATGTTGTAGATGTAAATAGAAACTAAAATTTAATGTCACTTGTATTAGGATAATTTTATTGAACCATAAAAAACACATCATGACAAAAATAAACTATATGTAGAAATTTTGGGTAAGCACTCGGAACAAGGTCTAGGGTAAAGGTAGAGCGAAAATGTTCAAAGAAAATTAAATGTCAAAAATATTTTCAAGAATGGTTTAATTGTAAAAATACAAAAGCATAGAATAATAAAAATAAAAATAAAAATAAAAAGAACCAGACCAAAAAAGCGGTGAGCAAATCAGTGAGCAAATCAATAACTCAGATTTTAATAGATTATATCAATACTAAGGAATAAGAAAAAGGAAAATTATATATAAGCTTGTTAATGTAATAAAAAAAGACAAGATTTGGATCAAATAAAGTAAGTATGTTAAAAATTAATAAAAGACAGTTTTACTACAATAAAAGGACATAAAGATAAATGGAAAAAATATTCTTACAATTTACTCAATGAATAATGAATAATATGATCCTAATATGTTGGACACTAGAGAAGAAATTGTCAAATTCAGAAACTCAAAATATGAGAAGCATTGAAAAAGAATGAGTAATATGTGGTTAGGTCAAAATACGTACCTATTAAAGTGTAAAAAATTGTAAAATAATTCTTAGAAATAAAGGCAGTGAACGGATCACAAAGTTTTTAACAAAATTTTGAATAAAAGTGAATTTCTGATGATTGAAGAAAAACACTTTAATATTGATTTATAAGAATAAGTGAGATATACAATATTAAGAAAATTATAAGAGGAGTGATAGAGAGACTAAAAATAGATCACAAGTTACAGATAACCAAATTAATTTCTTGCTTAGAAGATCGATCATAAAAGCAATACATTTACTATAATGTGTGATGGAGAGAAATCAAATAGTTTTCATTGACTTGAAGAAGTTTGGAGAAGCATGCAATAGAGTACCTAGAAGATGACGTACCATAGAATCGCCGGAGAAATGTTTGAAGAAAACTCGCTTACTTCGCTAATTTACTCACCATCTTACATATGCTCGCTGATACAATTTGTGCAGATTAATTAAGTAAAAGTACTTTATTAATCAAAACATAATAGTTAATTTTAACTTCCAAAAATAGGTTTTTGAAAAAAAGGAGCAAACAAGTGCATTAAACAAATAGTCCCATGAATAAAGTTTGAGATAAGTTTCTAAGAGCTGAATCCATCAACAACTCATTTCATGAAATAAAAGTCACACTTCAATATCTAACTTGAAGCTCTGATTTATTCCATAATTCATTGACGGATGGATGGATGAATGTGAACAATTCCATGAAGATGTTCTTAATTTTCTTTAGAAGCAATTGCCCTCTTGGCAAAAGATGGCAAACAGAAAGCTGCTGAATGAATCTGAAATAAAAACAAAAAAATTCAAGAATTTAAATTCAGAAAAGAAAATGAGAGAACAACAAAAACACAGTTCTGAGTGTTGAAGTTGAAATCCGTACAGAGTCCAAGCGGATCCAACTCATAGGGCCACTAAAGTTGTTGCTTTAGAGGCCTTATTGGGGTTTGGACCGACTTTGAGGGGAGTTTCAGGTAAGGGAAAGTGAAAATGGTTCGTGCAGTATACCTCACGGTTGTAAAATTTCAATGGTCTTGCCGCCTGCTGGTTATCATTCTCATCAATAGGATTCACTGGATGCTTGAAATCAACGGAAGGCCCCTCAGTTGAGCAAAGCATAAAACCAATCATCCCACTGGAAAAGGAGAAATAAAAATAGAAGAACCGTTAACAAATATAATCATATCCCTAATCCAAAAGCATGTTATACAACAAAATATTGGCAAATTGACCTGTAGAACACACAACCTAAGCATATGTAAATGGGAAAGTAGAAATAAAATTATGAAAGAACATACCTTGGGTATGTAGGAACTGTGGTCCAAGCATAGTTGATAGACCCTTTGAATACCTGGCGACAGTTCCCCACAATGTCCTCAATGATGTGCATATGAAGCCATATACTTTCCGCTTGAGTACACACAACTCCTCCTGGACGAAGGGCCCTTGCAACTAACTCAAAAAAGGGCTTTTCAAAAAGCTCTTGAGCAGGGCCTAAACAATACCAAATATAAAATTAACAAGAAAGGCATTATATTAACTGTAAAGACCATAAAATTATAAGGCACCTCCGATATACCCTACCAATAGGATCAGATGAATCCACTATCACTGCATCATAAGATCCTTCTGGAGCTGCCTTCAAAAATGCAACTCCTAGAACATTGAGAGACAAACCATCATTAGAAATGTTATCCCATAATAGAGAAGTGTTTAAGAAACATCAAGGAATGTGGAGGGTAATTGATCATACCATCACCGATATTAAGTGTCACACGTGGATCAGCAAAACCTACAGCTATTTCAGGGAAAAATTCTTTGGAGACATCAACAACCATCTTGTCTATTTCGCAAATGTCTATCTTTTCGATTGAAGAGTGGCGTGCAACTTCTCGCAAGACTCCCCCATCTCCTCCACCAATAACCAAAACCTAACAAAAAATCAGTAAGGAAAGAACAATTAACTTTGTACACTTGGAGTTATGGAGGTAAATGGTCTAATATTTTCCTGCTTCCAGCATTCCATTCTCAAGAGTGATTCAGATAAGTCATCATATCTCAGAGTCAGATGCCCTCCTACTCTCTTCAACATATAACACTCAAGTGTTGTCAAACAGAAAATATAGTGGCACTATAGCACTATAGCATAGTAGAATTTTAACAAACAGCTATTACTCCACATGACATGATTAAGTATGAAGTCATATCAAATAGCGGCCGTGACAATTCTATAGCGGAATTTCACCAACGAAAATTTCCTTCAATCTGCGATTGACAACACCACAACAGTCTGCACTCTTCTCAAGAAAAGCCAAAGCAACCTTAAATGTAAAAAACTAATGTAGGTAAACTAATGTCTGCTACGCTGAATATAAACCAATTGTGCAGCAAGAGCCAGCACGGTGTTGGGCACATTAACATTTTATGTATGTAATCAAAACAAGCCTTTCATTCTTAAATTCTTCTAAGCCACCTTCATATAATGTTTAAAATAAAAACATACAATGCCTTTAAATTGGCATCCTGAAAATTTTGTTAAACTACATAAAAAATTCTATGACAATACAGGCAAACTATACATATACGAAATTTCCTAGAGGGATTTGAAGTATAAAATACCTTTTTGGGGTTTGGAATAGAGCAAAGAGGAAGATGAGTGATCATCTCTTGGTAGGCACACTCATCTCTTTCTGTGAGCTGAATCACTCCATCCAAAATAAGAACCTTCCCATATGTTGCAGACTGTAAATTGAAAGCAGACGTTGTAAATAAAAATCGGACTACAGAGGGAATACATTTTCAAACTTAACTGAATCTAACATGTACCTGGAAGACCATAACATCCTGATAATCAGACTTTCCTTGAAACAAAATTTTTTCCACTTTCAAGGAGTGTGCTTCCCCTGCAAAAATGAAGCAAATTCATGAGTATTTTACAGAAGACAAGTATGAATTTTCTGAGCTATTAAAAAACTATTGTACAGTATGCATGTATTTCTAATACGAAATTTCTTATGTGTTGTAAAACTTGATGCCTTAAAGAACACCAAATAAATTGAAAAAACTACTTATGTTACTGCCAACAGATGCATATTCAACCAATAAATAAACCATACCAAAGGTTTTGCAGTGTGAAAAAAAAAATGATAACAATGAGTAATGAATGACAAAGCAAAGGAAGTGGAAAGTTTAATCATCAGAGACAATATTGTATTCAGAACCTCTAAATCAAATTTGCAATGAGAAAGAACCTACAACTAGTGGAAAAGTTAAACACTCTACCACTGAGCTGCTTAAGAACAGAAGGTAATTGAATCTTAGAGTTCAGTCCCCATTTTCAACCCATGAACAATACGAGATCAATATTTCTCTCACAAGAGCCATGAAACATCTTAGCATTGGCTCTATCCATGGCTCATTTAATAGAAAACCTCCAAGTGGCACTATATCTTATACATAAGCACATATAAGATAAAAGGGTATGCTATTAAGTGCTTAATTGAGTTGTTTATCCAAAAAGTGCCTAAATTATTCAAAATGTGAAGATAAATTTGAGAAGTGCAAACCATTACAAAGCACAGACAAACCAATCAAGTATGTACTATCTGCTAAGCCCTTAAAGCCGCACACAAACCCGTGTCTGTATATTCATACAATCAAGAAAATATATAAAGCCTAAACTCAAAGCAGAACTTCCAAAATATGCCAAGACAGCTAATCCATCTTACAACATAAAATAAAATAAAATAAAATAACATAAAGGATCTTAGATCTAGCATCCTTAAATCAAACAGAAAGGGGCTAGTAACTCCAGAACCAAAATAATAATAATAATCATAACCATATCATAAATAACAGAACCTAAAAACACAATCATAACCATATCATAAATAACAGACCCTAAAAGCATACTCATAACATAACATAAATAACAGAACCTAAAAACATAATCATAATCAGAACAGGACCACAGAGAATTGATACTTTCATGATATCATAAAGTAAGATTCTGTGCAAACCACAAACAATAACAAAAAGTAACACTTAAACCTAAATTTCAGTTTTCACGACAATAAAAACAACAAGCTTAAAATTGGGAGTGTCAATTGAATAATGGAGCTAGAAATGGTGAAAATTTCGGGAAAAAAACGAAAAATGTGATGAGAGAAAACAAACCTGGCCACATTGGGCTAATTTCAGAGAACCAGCCAGGAATAACAGATGATAAACCATTAGGTTGGGGTTCCATGGAAAGAGTAACGGAGACACCGTTTACTCCATCTTCTCTTGGCCTCTTTAAGGGAGAATCTGTGGAGTGAAGTGTGTTTTCTGGTGCCGCCATCTTTGCAATGAGTAGGGAAGTTGCTCGCTTTGTGCCCTTCTTGTGCTTTATATTTATACTCACAGTCACACACGTCGCATTTCTTTTATTTTTCACCCATCAATCATCTACTTATAATACTCATCAATCATCATTGTTCTTATCAAGGTTAATTTAATTTATTGTTGAGGTAAATTTAAGTTTTACTATTATTCTTTTCTTTAACTATTGAATTTGTTGTTTTATATATATATATATATATATAAAATATCCTTTAACTTTATCTTTAGGTTCAAATTGGTCTCTTAATTTTTTTTGTCAGATTGATCCCTTAACTATTTAAAACGTGCTATATTGATCCTTTTTGTCTAATTAGCACGAATTTAGCGATGAATTTTTAAATTTTTTTCGTCTCTAATTAGAACGAAAAGAATCAATATGACACATTTTAAAGACTCAAAGGATTGATTTGATACAAGAAATAATTAAAGAACCAATTTAAACCTAAAAATATAGTTAAAAGAATATATATATATATATATATATATATATATATATATATATATATATATATATATATATATATATATATATATATATATATATATATATATTAAAATTGACGGATTCACATAAATTGAAATAAATAAATAGTACTACTATTTTATATTTTTGAGTCAAGAATAATATTTTAATAAGTTATTAATGAGTAGTAATAATTGGTGTGTTATTTTTTTAAGATACATCGTTACATAAACATTTATTTGATAAAAAAGATTTGTATAAAGTTATTTTCTAATATATCACTAAAATTATTAAAATTTGACATTAATTTTGTGTATATATATATTAAAAATACCACTTAAATATTTAGGAATATGAAAATTCAACATTAAATATATAATTGAAGGGATCATATTTTCTATTTTGTATAAATTCACATTTTATTTTATCCTTTTAAACATGATTTTTCACTCGGTTGAGAATTTAGTCAGGTTTAGACAATTTCGAGAATGGAGATACTTTGTGGTTTATCAGTTTGAGTATAAGAGGGTGGTATCTTTCAACACTCTTTCGTCCAAGTCAGTGATTATCAAATGTAATAGATATTTAAATTAGAAAATCGTGTGTACCTTGATTTGACAAATATCGTTCATTATATATGGGTTTTTCTAGGGTTTTTGAAGACCTAGAATCTTCAGATGTAAAAATATCATCAGATAGATAGATTTTAGAGTATAATTCATTATGTCATATAATAGTTTTTCTTCAATCATTTGCTCATATAATGTGTTATCCTATGACAAGTTCATGTTTGAACTCGAGGTCCTGGAACCTTCCTTTGATTTACAATTATGGATACGACATTTTCCCATAACCTCACAAATTTAACGTCCCTAGGGGTATGTCGACATAAAGGTCTCTTGCTTTTTATTGGGCTTTGCACTTTTGGACTTCATATGCTTTTGGACCATGAAAATAACCATGATCTGGTTAGGAACAACTCCCCCTCCCCCAAGTGTATCTTGTGTATCCTGGGTGTGACTTGTGATTTTATGTCATTTTTACCTACACCATCTCGACCTTTGTGTCATTTGACTTCTATCGAGCTTCGAGTCATTTAATTGGTATTTTATTTCGTTATGTCATAAAGAGAAGAGTTTGATATGATTTATTTGTTGTACTTTGAGTTTGGATTCCGAAGTAGATCTCTATGTGTTGATTTATAATCGTCTCTTGGTCTTGATCAAAGCATCATTAGTGGAAAATTGTGACGAGGAGAGCTTGCTTAGAAGGTGAATGTCAATTTAGGTTATTTTCCTTTCTTGATTTTGTCACTTAGTATGACATGATGTACATTTATCATGTCTATAGGGTTCTTAGGTAGGGCATTCTCTCCTCTACGTGGTGAGTATGATCATTGAGACATGGGAAAATGCATCTACATTGGCTTGCTTGTGTCAAGTGTTGTTTGGTGAATTCTACTTCATGTCTAGGGATCTTATATAAGTAAAACTAGTTTCACTCATTTTGAACCTTTTGTTTTCTTAACTTTCTTGGGATTAAATACCTTAAATTGTTCTTGTTGCTTCAACTTCCTACCTTCATCTCCAGTGATTAATCTTTTTTGGCCTGTTTCTTTACTTATTTTCAAATATTTATTTGATTTCTTGCACTTTTCTCATACTTTTTCTGGGCGTCGATTATTTTCTTTTAATGAGTTTTTTATAGAGACTGTAATTTTTAGGGTTTTAAGTAATGTTTTGCTCGATACTAGAATCTATGAGATTTGAACATATGATCCATTTTATAAGCTTTAAATTTTTAAGGTTTTATAGGGGAATATTGTTCTGATATACCCATTTTCCTTGAACATATAACTATGGGTGGTTCTTTGTGGTTTCTTCCTAGTGGATTCATCATCCAAAAAAGGGCATATGGTTGGCAGTGTAAATAAAAGGTATCTAGGTTTTGATGCTCGAACCTCCTTCGGCGAACCCGAGGATTAGGCCATGATCCTTCCTAGTCCATATAATTGAAAATGAAGATTGATTCCTTTATGTTGATTCTCTATGCATGATATTATTTTTTGGATTATGGATTTCGTTGTCCTTTACATCATTCGAGTGAGGAGAAGCCTCCTTTATATATGAGAAAAATTAGCTCAAAATGGAAACAAATAATAGGTTGAATAAATGGCCTAATATTGAACAATTTCCTAATCAATTGGCTAAGCTCCAAAATCATTTTTGGTGATTTTAATCTTAGGTGTGTGTGTGTGTGTGTGTGTGTGTGAGAGAGAGAGAGAGAGTGAGCGTGAGCGTGTGTGCGACGTATGTGTGTGTGTGTCTGAATTGAATTAGTATCTTAGGATTTACTCTCTTACTTTCACAAGACTCTAATCACTCAGACCTACACGACCATGCGAGCTTTCACACTTACTCTCTTTCACAACTCTGAAACTTTCAAGTTTCTTTACCAGATATGCCTCTTATATAAGCAATTCACTGGAACCTTAAATATTCTACTTGATGAGACTTGAGATATCTTTAAGTTAATCACCATCATTAAAGAGTTGGGATGATATCACCACTGACTTCAACAATTCTCATCATTGTTGTCATCAAAACACTAGGAAGGTTGTCATCAGGATCATCAGTTTCATATCTGTAAGTACATAGATCCACATTATCCCTACTTTTTTATGATGACAACACGTCTCTTGGAAAGGTGGTAAAATAAATAACGGGTATATCAAATTTGGAGTGGTTAAACTCCCTCCCATATGAGTAGAGAGTATACTTTACTCCCTCTAAGAGTATACTTCTTTCTCTTTGGCATAATCAAAAAGGCGCGAAACAAATATATCAAATAGATCACATATAATCATTTAGAGAAAGGGAGGATGAAGAAAGAGAAAAGGCACATAAGCATATTAATCCATGCATGATTGACTTAGGATTCCTAGTTCAGTTCTTATGGAATAAAAAAAATCTTTTTTTCTGAAGTAGTTTTGTAAAAATATCTACGCGTTGATAAGATGAGGTTACAAACTCAAGTATGTAATCCCCTTTTTCAATACAGTCCCCAACAAAGTGGTGCCTAACCTCATTGTGTTTATCGGGACAACTCCAAGATTAACATTGTAGTTTTATCCTTATAATCTAATAGAAACAACTACCTGCAATAATGTATTATGCCTCAATTGTGGATAGCGTGACACTAGTGTTGCGGTGACAATCGTGATACCAAGCTATTGATTAACTTGAATCTTAATTCTTAAATTCACAACCGGACTTTAATTTATCCAAAGGAAAGGTCTAAAGAAAGAAAGAACCTTTTGCACGATGTAACAACAACGCTAAGAGATTCAGGGATCGTGGGTTGGTTATGCCTAGGGTAGGTATTTCACATCCTAAACATCTGCAGTACCCTACAGGAACCTTTTGTTTGTTTGTATGCTAAGTTTGCTAAATGCTTTCTATGGATTGGGGTTGGGTAAAAGGTGTAGGTAAAGACCTAAAGATAGTTTCTAAGTTTGCTCGCAAAGACATCGCGTCCTCTACCTACATATCCTTACTAGGATAGAATCAGAGCAATCGTAATTCACCTCACTAGGGATGAAGAACACTTGATTATGATCAAGGTTCCAAGGGGAACAAACATATCCATGCTTGTGTAGAGTTTATCCAAACTCTCTATATCTACATTGTACACTCAAGAAAGGGGAGTAAGTAATCATTTTCATGATTCTTACATAGAGTTAACAAAACTCTACCTAACTCTACATTGTAAGACCAATTGGTTCTATCCAGACCAAAAAGAGGAAGAAGGGGGAAAGTTACTCGTCAAGATATCGCATCTTGTGCCTACGTATTCTCATTGTCCAATGAGAAATCAGAGCGGTCGTAGTTCGGGCACGAACTACAGAATAAGGATCAATTGGTTCTTTCCAGACCAAAAAAGGGAGAAGGTTCTATCCAGACCTATGAGTTTAAATCCTATTGGTTCTATCCGGACCAAAAGGGGAGAAGGTTTTATCCAGACCTATGAGTTTAAATCCTATTGGTTCTATCTAGACCAAAAGGGGAGAAGGTTATATCCATACCTATGAGTTTAAATCCTATTGGTTCTATCCAGACCAAAAGGAGGAGAAGGTTCTATCCAGATCTATGAGTGTATTGAGCTATCTATGACCCAAGGGCCAATAGAAAGACTTTCCTTTGGAAGGGAAAAGATGAGGCAACTTGGATAAGAACTAAAGAGTTCCATCACTTGGGGAAAGTAAACTTAACAAAGCATAAACATTCACACATGATGAATATAAGGGATATGGTTACAACCAAGAACAAGCAAGCATATTACAATATCAATGCAATAATTTCAATCAAGATAAATGGTTACGACCAAAGCAAACATCAAGATATTACGATATCAATGATTTCAATCAAGATAAATGGTTACGGCCAAAACAAACATCAAGATATTATAATATCTAGAAGGGGAAAGTTCTTACAAGACTTAAGCATAAGGAAGTCACAACCACAAACATATCTTAACAAAGATGGGGGGATATATCTTAACAAAGATGGAAAGGGATCTTAACAAAGATAAAGCTTACTAGGGCTTACAAGATGACATGTATACTTACAGGCATCATGCCTAAACAAACAATGTCACGACAAATGTAAGTGAGAAGTTCAAAAACTTCATGGGGAAAACTTTCAAGTTATAATGATGATTAAACACAAATGCTTACAAGCAAGGATTTTTCATGGCATAAAGTGTTTCTAGAATACAATTTCTTGATTTCTTTGATTACCATATGAAAATAGGCAAAATTAAGAGACATTTGCAAAAAGAATCACTTAAAAATGATAAGAAATGACAAAGTTATATTAATTTGAAATTTGAAGAAAAATCAAAGAAATTAGTAATAAAAACTAATGGAATATCCACACCAAGGGTTGAACCCATGACTTGTGGTTCATAGGCTCAAAATCTGACCACTTTAGCCAACATGTGCAAGTTATATTCCATGGAAAATGGAGTTAAAATACTAAAACATGATAATATAACCAAAAGATAGCAAAAGAGTTGTCCTCCTCAGGGATCGAACTCAGGAAAGCATGGGTGATAGATACATGAGCATGCAAGTTGCAACCACTGGGGTGGCGATACATCCAGTGTATCAAGCCACCCCAGAAATACATAAGCCTTGGGCATGATTTCTGGGCCAAAATCAAAGCAAACCAAGCAAGCAAGATGCAAAAACGGATTGATCTCAAACTTACTCAAAATAAAGTCAAATTTAACAAAATTTGGGTCTATCTTATGTGAAATTCAACAAGGAATACGATGGTGCTACCAGTTTTTAAAAATAATGCACTTATGGTGAAATCCGAAGGCAACTGCAAAATGAGAGCTTGAAATGCATTTTCACAATTTGAGTTCAGATTAAACATTCTTGGATCAAAGGAAGGTGTGCACACACTCTAAATACCACATACAAGTAGTTCCAACAGAATTGAGGCTTAAGCTTAAACTAAAACAGAATGTGGAACCTAAGTCATAAATGTTGCCTATGAATGGTAAGTACAAATTCAAATTGGCCTATGACAGATCACTTTGAGCAATCAAACATGATCCAATGACAGTATGTGAATGAATTCCATGGAACCAATGCATCAAGAGTTTAGACAAACATATTTCTTAAATGCAAAATGATCTTAAACTTGTAAAGTTATGCTATGAAATGCAAAGTGAGCTCATAATAACTGACAACAAAGATCCAGCCTCCAATCAAGTCTTATTTGAACCAAATTACAAACTTGCACACATTTTAACATAAATCATGAGCAGAAATCAAAATCAGGCTAGGATAGGGTGTGACCACTGAGTTGAAGATGTTGCAATGGGAAACTTTAAACAAATTGTGGCAGAAACAAATCATCACTTAATCATCATGCTTTAATCAATACAAACAGGCACATGACTGAGTTTTTAGATCACTCAAACATTCAATATTATGCACACAAATTTCAAACAACAACACACCACAAAATCAAACACATGCACACAGAATTTCTAACTCAAGGCCAAGTTGGTTTAGGCAGAAACCAAATAGACCTGTCCTCTTGGAGTGTATTAGCAGTCTCAAAACATTTCAAACAAGCAATAAACATACATGTTATGTTGAGGTCTCATTCATGAGTCAAAACCTATAACTAAACCTAACATAAGCATCGAAGCTGAATCTAAACAGAAATAACAATATACCTCAAAGGGAGTGACAAACACAAACTTAAATGTGCACGTTACATGATAGTTACAAATAGGCAATTATAATCACAAGCACATAACTTAGATTCTAGGCAGTTCTAACTAGTGCATATCAAAAAGATAGAGCAGGGTCATAGGTCACCTACCTCTTGTAGACTTCCAATGTAGTCAAGTTGTCTTGTTGAGAATACTTTAAGAAATTTATCCACCCTCTTGATGCAAACTCAGAACAACTCTCCTTAAGTTGGTTTCTTGCAAGATATAGTTACTTTCTTTTGAAGCAATAAGTGACCCTTGACGACAGTTTCAATAGATGATATTGCAGCTGGTTTTTAGTGTCTTGGGCAGTTAGAAAAACATATATTCAAGGTGTCCAAGGTGTCAATAGACCTAAAACTGATCTAGGTAGTGAATGGTGTTGTTTTGTGCAAGAAAGTCAACATTCATGGTGTGGGAAGTTGACTTTTTGAGTTATGGTGTTTTTGACTGAGTTAGTGGTTGGAACACCTTAAAAACATGGTTTATGGATTGTGTGGATGGTTTATGGAGTGTTTAAATGCTTGGTGATGGCTCTGGTATGCAACTTGAACAAAACAGATTTTTGAGGTTTTCTTGGATGACTTTTCTTCACTTTCAAGTAAGAGCAAGGCAAGGATGAGAGAGCTATGGTTTTATCTTGGGTTTTAGAGTGCTCTAGTGTGTGTTTCATTATAGAGGAAACCTCTATTTATAGGCAAGGAAAGATGAGGACAACTTGATTTTTTGCCTTGGAGGGAGGTTTTTAGTGAAAATCTCATGAGATCCATGTAGTGGTTTTGGTTCAGCAGGTTTTGCTTGCTTGCAAGGGGTTTAGCTTTCAAAATATAGCTAGTAATGTGATAGCTAGTAATGTGATGTGAGAAGTGACATTTGATTGAGCCAAGACCCCCCACCTGCTGCAGCCCTCAAAGACTCTATCTCCTGTGTAACTTTTGCATTTTTCCTTATTAAAGTAATGTGTCTTGTCAAGAACTTGAGATTTGCTTGGATTCTCTTCTGAATTAATTAACTTCACCCTCTAACACATCATATCAGAGGTCATTCCATGGTTAGAGATGAAGTTCATAGTTGAAAATCAAGTTCATGTTGGGTTTTGACAAGTTGACAAACTAGTGCACAGGCCCAACTTTCTCACTTCATAACTCTCAACTCACAAGGGTTATGGAAGAGTTTTAGTACTGTTTGGAAATCCCTCTTGGAGCTATACAACTTTCATGTTTTCATGAACTTCAGATTCCAGGTGGAACTAGGTTAAAAATCCCCTCAAAGTTGGCTGAAAACATGCCTAAAAAAGGCCAGCAACTTAGAATTTTCTCCAAGTGTTTTCTCCCTCTTGTGATGATTTTGGCCATAACTCCAAATATATACATTTTTTGCACATGGACCACTGTGAGACTTTTGTAGGGATTGTCAACACCTTTCCAACAAGCTTTGAACCAACTCAATTGGATGTGTGGTTAGGGAGTTATGGTCTTGCCCCTTTCAAAACCCTAATTTCCGAATTTTCCGATTACTCCCCAATCCTTGACCCAATGCTCATGAAACTTCATGGATAGCTGTAATATGTTACTAGGAACATTTTTGCTTCACACTTTGAGGTTAAATTCCTTATGATTGAAGAGTTGACTTTTCGGTCAACCGAACGATCGATCGATGACTACCGAGTCGACTGTTGATGTTCTGGGTCTTCTGAGGCCTTGAAACTTCTTGAGTGGAATTCACTAAGCCATATGGACTTCATGGACCACAATTACCTCATTGGAATACCTTTTAAATCAGAAGTCAAATTACAGTTGACTTTTCATGATCGAAAACCCTAATCGGGTATCCTGAACTGCACTGTTCTTGATCTTTGGGTGACAACCTCAAATTGGGTTCATACTTGATCCAATGGAGTATATTTGATGATGTGGAGACTTATTTCATGGAGAATCAATCCAATACATTGACTGATTAAACCATCGAAACCTCGATTCCCGGTTGTACGGAACCCTAATTCACCTGTATCTTGACAAAGACCAACTTGAAATAGGTTAAGGTTAGATAATCAAATGAAAATGAACCTAGAGTGATGATGAAGATCTAAGGGGTCAAAATTTGGGGTGAAACAGTTGCCCCTATTTAAATATTTTCACTAGATAGCAATAAGAGATGATAATCCTCATAGAATCGTAGTGAAAGGCATTTAAATATAGCAAACCAAAAATTTTGTCCCTTAGATCCGATGATATGCAAAAGGACAAGTGTGAATATGCCATGAATCTAAATGATGTGTTATGATGCTTGAATGTAAAACAGATGCAGACACACGAGCAAGAATAGAAGAACGACAAGACAAAGAGTAACCACTCACGGGGAATCCGACACACTAGGGGAAAGATCCAGAGCGTAACATAGCAATAGTTCATACATGACTAATGATGCTACTGAAGGGGAATCTTTCATATAAGGGACACAGATTTCACCGAGGAAGACAAATCTTCACTACGGAAAAGGGAACACACACTCCACTGGGGGAGAAGGCAATTCTCCACCGAGGAAACGAAAGATCAGAGACGCAAACCTCACTGGTGATAACCAAATGAGGAGTTTCCTATAACGAAGAGTTCGAACGGGATCTTCAGGAAAAGACTAGAAACAAGACCAGACGCACTGGGGATGCTAGTATCCACTAGATCTCTGAGACTCGAATGGGGAAAGCAACAACTTTGTTGGGAACATTGGTGACGACCAACTTACGGTATTAATAACAAATGGATTTAGGCAATACTAGTAACCACTAGGCTCTTTAAATGATTTGGTGACGACCAGCTCTTCAAACAGGAAGTACAAATATATCCCTCAAGACCTTAGGAACAAAAGTCAAATATCCTCAAAGCATTAGGATACATCAAAGATTTCATGCAAATGCAGCATTCGAGTCTCTGGAAATTCCTGAACTCGGAATCCAAGGTATACATCTCCAAAGGTACAAAACCTGAGCTTGGGAGGGAAACCAACACTTCCACAGGTAAATAACCTGATCTTGGAGGCAAACATATCCAAGGGTATGAAACCTGAGCTTGGAAGCAAACATATCCAAAGGTATGAAACCTGAGCTTGGAAGCAAACATATCCAAAGGTACGGAACCTGAGCTTGGAAACAAACATAGCGTGACTTCACTTGGAATGATACACAACCAAATCTCATTACCTGTTATCCATGGATTTTCCCAATGCCAATTACCAACTGTCCTTTCTCGAAACATGATTGGTCACTACCAAATTAACTATACAGTATCCACTGGATTTTTTAAACAATGTTGGTCACAACCGTGCCTCAACGTCCCTAAGATAAGCTTCTCGAATGAGACTGCCACTTATCTGAAAAGATAACGATGATAAGCTTCTCATGGGAGACTGCCACTTATCTGGGGGTACGAATAAACTGATAAGCTTCTCTGGAGAGACTGCCACTTATCTAGAAAACATACTGGAAACAAGCTTTTCGAGGGAGATGGCCACTTATTTCTGGATATAATGAAACAAGATAAGCTTCTCATGCGAGACTGCCACTTATCTGTAGGTGAATAAGCTTCTCTATAGAGATTGCCACTTATTTTTGCTGATGAATAAGCTTCTCCACAGAGATTGCCACTTATGGATAAGCTTCTCTACAGAGACTGCCACTTATCGTTGAATATGAATAAGCTTCTCTATAGAGATTGCCACTTATGAATAAGCTTCTCTACAGAGACTGCCACTTATCGTTGTAAGGCAACACAAAGTGTTCTTCTTGATAGATAATGCAAAATAAATGCACGTCCAGGTAGGTTCGGCAACCGACAGGGACCGAAGTTCAATCTAGAACCAAGCTAGAAAGAAACTGTCAAACAAGACTCCAACCATTGAGAAATGAACTCGAATGGGGACACATCTTATCTAATCATGGAAATAGATAACTGAAGCAACCATCATCCACGAGGATTAAACTCTATGGGGAATTGAGAAAGGATGGACATTTTATGCTTAAAGGGCTAACAACTCTATTGGAGAGAGACAACACACCCAACCACTTGGTGAAAAACACCAAAGTGAAACAAAACAGGTAATAACCAGAGATAGCAAAAATGCACATATGTTATGCATATGCTTTATGTCATGCTTATGTTTATGCAGACAAAACAGACAAAACAAAACAGGAGATGAAATAAACATCTCGACATGGATACCCAGCCGACTTCACTAAGTTGGACAACAACGGGGATGATCATAAAGATCAATAATTCCACCTCACGGTTATAACCCTTCTCTGGGAGAGAGTAATCTACTTAGGCCAAAACATAATGACTTCACTCGGATTGCCATCATGAGCTTGAATTCTTTGTTAGAGGAAGATCACAAAGGGAAATTTCAAGATCAACCGAAGTAACAACTTAATCGAAGAGTTGACAAAAAGGTATCATGAGAACAAAACACTTCTGCCCCTCGATAGTATAACAATCCTCTTCAAGTGAGCAACGGCTCTTGCGACAAACGGTCTTCAAACTTTTCTGCCCCATATTACATGGTCTGTGGGAAGAAACCATAAAGAGAACTTTATAAGAGAATCAGCATAAAGATGCTTCAATGTCTTCAAACTCTTATAGAGAGAGATTTACAAATCTCGACGTGATTGCCCCAGTTTAACAGTGCTTGCACTACAAAGTCTCGGACTGTGGAAGTAACGACTGGGGAACAAACTTGCCCCTGCCAGCTGGTAACTGCAACATAGTTGCCCCAGACTAAACTATTCATTGAGAGCTTCATATGATCTTGACCTAATCGGCTCTGATTAACTGAACGTTATGACAAATGATTAACAAATCCCTCAAATTGGTTGCCTCAGGCTGAGCTTCCTTTACCAAGTCGAATTCCCTAGCTGGCAGCGCTTGTTGGGATTCCTTTGACATTGGATTGTTTTACACACAATATTGTTCATTAAAAATTGGAAATTTTCAATATAAAATTCATGCAATCTTTTGAAAACATTTTTTGATGAAACACACATGGCGGAGTGATCAAGTGATCAAAGTGAAAATGATCCAAACATTTTACAAATGATAGATAAAGTGATTAACACACACAAACCTCAAAGACCATTAGGAGTCAGGTTATCCAACCTTCTTGAATATGCTTTCAAAATAACCTTACCTCAATTAGATCTTTTAAGGGTTGTAACATGGCCCGGTTCATGGTTCATGAAACAAAGGATAAAGGCTCAAAGTTATTTGTCCCACCCATTCTCCATGATGAACTCCAATCCTACGCTCAGTTAACTCAAACCATACATTCAGATTCTTACAGGCTTAAGAATTGGACTGATGATAGTTGGTGATGGCTTACAAACCTAAAGTAGTCACAACTCCCTTACAGTATTTGATAGCTTTTTGCTATTTGAGGATTTTTTTAAGAGTGATAACTCTTACAGAATTCCTCTCTTTTGTTATCCCTAACTTTTGTCTGAACTATTTTGTTCGAATATACAGTCAACGGGATGCCCCATTTTTGCCTAAGTCTCATTCATAGGTTTTGACTTAGCGGGCTTTTCAATTTTCTTTTTTTTTCTTCTTCTCTTTTTTTTTTGAGAAAGGATGGTGACTACCTAGTTTAATGGCTACGGTGAACCATCATCGTCTTTTAAACTTCGACACTTGCTTGTTGTGTACGAAGGAAAAACCTGAATGCACCACTTTTATATGAAAAGTTTCTTGTATGCACGTATCTCCAAGTTAACCGAGAACTACCCGCCCCAGGTTTGAGATTTAAGGTTTTTTGTTTGTAAAGAAAGAAAACTCCTACTTCCAGGCTCGAAAGCGTTAACGAGGGATCATCTTCCTTATTTCTCCAGTGTTTAGGGATCGAAGCAATGCCTTACATCATCGGCAAAGTTAAACTGAAAGCATATCAACAGCAGTTATGGATATAGTTTTCATCATCCTCCCCAATCTTTGCTTTAAACAACAGTTTAGTAAAGAAAAGAAATTTTTGCCTTTTCATTTTCTTATAACAATGAACGGAAAGAGAAAGAGTGAAACGAATTGACTTAATCAAAAGATGCACAAGCATTTCATTAATCTTGCCAATTCAAAATGAACAACAGCTTACAAGCAATTCAAATGCAAAGAAAATACAACAAAATGCCGAAATAGTCTACAACTGCCAACCTTAGGGAATTAAAATTGACAAAACAAATTTCAAATTTCAGGCCCTATGCGGGGAAACACCTCCAACAACCAGATGCTCCTTGTGATATAGAATTATGAGGGGTCTCGCGGGTCCTTTGCCTTTGGATTTAAGAATCGCGGTACTGTCATTTGATCTATCCTCCTAAGGTTTCAACAACTCTTGCAGTCTTAGTTTAAAACCTTCCCACTCTTCAACTAGGTACCATGTTGTCCCAGTATGATATCCACATTCCACTCTTGGGTGGTTTTCTACGAGGATCGAGCATTTGTCAATGATCAGCTCTTGCACCAAGTAACCTAATGCCAGACATGCATCTAAGTTGTGTCCTTCGGCTCCTTTATGAAATTCGCAGGTCAAGTTCGCATTATGCCACGATCCTGGAACAGGATTGGCTAATCATGGAGTCACTAGCAAATTATGAATCAATAGCGGGTAAAGTTTACTTAGCGGTACTGGAATTGGTTTACCGCAAGTCTTATTTTTCCTAACATGATTCTTCTTGTCAATCTCTGGCTTTGAGAAGCTTGAGGAGGAAGAAACACTGAGTGCTGAGAGTCTTCAGTTGAATGCCCTAGTGCCCTTGTATGATAGTCACATTTGGCGTTGGTATCAAAGTCCATAGGATAAGGAGGAATCACTGGTTTCAGCTCCTTTGGTATTACCAATCCATCTTGGATTAAGTCTGGCAATATTTGATCATATGAGATTGGAAACAGACTGGAATGTCTCTCGAGTTTCCTTGGTCTTTGTCGGGCGTGTTGACGCGATTGACGGTTATTTGGTCGTTGATACCGAGGATGTCCTTGAGTTGGAGGAACCATCGGAGATAATTCATCCCTAGTTTCTCTGGATGCCACATGGTCGGAGTGACCCTCTTTTTTCATCATGTTCTGCAATGTCTCTAGAACCCAATTCATCTGACACTTGAGAATTCCAATGTCCTCTTTCAGCATTTCCTGAGCTTTCAAAAGTTCCTCCATTGTTGCCATTTGTCTCGGATATGTGCTAGGTATCCCCTCTCTATCTGAACAATACACACAAGGCTGAGAAATGCAAAAGCAAACTGGTTTTACAAAACTCAGAAGATTGACTAGGTCAAAACCCTCATTTCATCAATCGTTGGAAAAGTTATGACTTTTAAAAATACCAGAGATCGACTGAGTTTTACAAAACTAGTTGCGACATGATATGCTCGTGGTGATATGACGGGATGATGTACACATAACACAAAGGCAAGTATTCACAAATACATGCACACACAAAGACCTCCTAGGCTCAAGATCAAAGCAAGAAGTCAAAGGTCTACCCATCCCCAGGGATTTGTACTATGAGCTGTTTGTATCTGCCAAACGGGTTCTAACAGTGTTCCCGGGGTCAACAACCCATCTTTCGGATATTATCAATTTCCCAAATCACTTGGGAGTCGATAATATTCTTAAGAGAGTCTCGTCCGAGTGTAGTATCGCGTATCAACTACTTCGGGACTACTCCCTCATAGTCATTGCACTACGTCCTAATAAGGCCAAAGTGAGGTAAAATGTAACTAAAAAGTCCTCAGTGTCACGGGCTCCTTCGTCTAAAGTAGCAATGTTTTCACGAATACTCGTTTAACAAAACTAACTTTCAAGAGGGCCTCTACTGAGCGGTGGTTTCTCAAGTTAGTTTGGTTGGGAATCAACTCCCTATAAGCCTTCTTGAATATACCACCATCCTATCATAAGTGCACTCGAGTCCGGGTATAGGACTTCCTCACCACTCAAAACACCCAACATCCACAATATAAACAAATATATTTACAAATAATATGTTAAGCAAATATTCATAAATATAGCATACAATCAAACAAAATAGGCTAAACTCTCAAGTTTAAGTATGTTCCCCAGTGAAGTCGCCATTTCTGTTGCGGTGAGAATCGTGATACCAAGCTATTGATTAACTTGAATCTTAATTCTTAAATTCACTACTGGATTTTAATTTATCCAAAGGAAAGGTCTAAAGAAAGAAAGAACCTTTTGTGCGATGTAACAACAACGCTAAGAGATTCGGGGATTGGGGGTTGGTTATGCCTAGGGTAGGTATTTCACATCCTAAACATCTGTAGTATCCTACAGGAACCTTTTGTTTGTTTGTATGCTAAGTTTACTAAATTCTTTCTATGGATTGGGGTTGGGTAAAAGGTGTAGGTAAAGACCTAAAGATACTTTCTAAGTTTGCTCGCAAAGACATCGCGTCCTCTGCCTACGTATCCTTACTAGGATAGAATCAGAGCAATCGTAGTTCACCTTACTAGGGATGAAGAACACTTGATTATGATCAAGGTTCTAAGCGGAACAAACATATCCATGCTTGTGTAGAGTTTATCCAAACTCTCTAGATCTACATTGTACACTCAAGAAAGGGGAGTAAGTAATCATTTCCATGATTCTTACATAGAGTTAACAAAACTCTACCTAACTCTACATTGTAAGACCAATTGGTTCTATCCAGACCAAAAAGAGGAAGAAGGGGGAAAGTTACTCGTCAAGATATCACATCTTGTGCCTACGTATTCTCATTGTCCAATGAGAAATCAGAGCGGTCGTAGTTCGGGCACGAACTACAGAATAAGGATCAATTGGTTCTTTCCAGACCAAAAAAGGGAGAAGGTTCTATCCAGACCTATGAGTTTAAATCCTATTGGTTCTATCCGGACCAAAAGGGGAGAAGGTTTTATCCAGACCTATGAGTTTAAATCCTATTGGTTCTATCTAGACCAAAAGGGGAGAAGGTTATATCCATACCTATGAGTTTAAATCCTATTGGTTCTATCCAGACCAAAAGCGGGAGAAGGTTCTATCCAGATCTATGAGTGTATTGAGATATCTATGACCCAAGGGTCAATAGAAAGACTTTCCTTTGGAAGGGAAAAGATGAGGCAACTTGGATAAGAACTAAAGAGTTCCATCACTTGGGGAAAGTAAACTTAACAAAGCATAAACATTCACACATGATGAATATAAGGGATATGGTTACAACCAAGAACAAGCAAGCATATTACAATATTAATGCAATGATTTCAATCAAGATAAATGGTTACGAATAAAGCAAACATCAAGATATTACGATATCAATAATTTCAATCAAGATAAATGGTTACGACCAAAACAAACATCAAGATATTATAATATCTAGAAGGGGAAAGTTCTTACAAGACTTAAGCATAAGGAAGTCACAACCACAAACATATCTTAACAAAGATGGGGGATATATCTTAACAAAGATGGAAATGGATCTTAACAAAAATAAAGCTTCTTAGGGCTTACAATATGACATGTATACTAACAGGCATCATGCCTAAACAAACAATGTCACGACAAATGTAAGTGAGAAGTTCAAAAACTTCATGGGGAAAACTTTCAAGTTATAATGATGATTAAACACAAATGCTTACAAGCAAGGCTTTTTCATGGCATAAAGTGTTTCTAGAATACAAGTTCTTGAGTTCTTTGATTACCATATGAAAATAGGCAAAATTAAGAGACATTTGCAAAAAGAATCACTTAAAAATGATAAGAAATGACAAAGTTATATTAATTTGAAATTTGAAGAAAAATCAAAGAAATTAGTAATAAAAACTAATGGAATATCCACACCAAGGGTTGAACCCGTGACCTGTGGTTCATAGGCTCAAAACCTGACCACTTTAGCCAACACGCGCAAGTTATATTCCATGGAAAAGGGAGTTAAAATACTAAAACATGATAATATAACCAAAAGATAGCAAAAGAGTTGTCCTCCTCAGGGATCGAACTCAGGAAAGCATGGGTGATAGATACATGAGCGTGCAAGTTGCAACCACTGGGGTGGCGATACATCCAGTGTATCAAGCCACCCCAAAAATACATAAGCCTTGGGTATGATTTCTGGGCCAAAATCAAAGCAAACCAAGCAAGCAAGATGAAAAAACGAATTGATCTCAAACTTACTCAAAATAAAGTCAAATTTAAAAAAATTTGGGTCTATCTTGTGTGAAATTCAACAAGGAACACGATGGTGCTACCAGTTTTCAAAAATAATGCACATATGGTGAAATCTGGAGGCAACTGCAAAATGAGAGCTTGAAATGCATTTTCACAATTTGAGTTCAGATTAAACATTCTTGGATCAAAGGAAGGTATGCACACACTCTAAATACCACATACAAGTAGCTCCAACAGAATTGAGGCTCATGCTTAAACTAAAACAGAATGTGGTACCTAAGTTATAAATGTTGCCTATGAATGGTAAGTACAAATTCAAATTGGCCTATGACAGATCCAACTGAGCAATCAAACATGATCCAATGACAGTATGTGAATGAATTCCAAGTAACCAATGCGTCAAGAGTTTAGACAAACATGTTTCTTAAATGCAAAATGAACTCAAACTTGTAAAGTTATGCTATGAGATGCAAAGTGAACTCATAATAACTGACAGCAAAGATCCAGCCTCCAATCAAGTCTTATTTGAACCAAATTACAAACTTGCACACATTTTAACATAAATCATGAGAAAAAATTAAAATTAGGCTAGGAAAGGGTGTGACCACTGAGTTAAAGATGTTGCAATGGAAAACTTTAAACAAATTGTGGCAGAAACAAATCATCACTTAATCATCATGCTTTAATCAATACAAACAGGCACATGACTGAGTTTTTAGATCACTCAAACATTCAATATTATGCACACAAATTTCAAACAACAACACACCACAAAATCAAACACATGCACACAGAATTTCTAACTCAAGGCCAAGTTGGTTCAGGCAAAAACCAAATAGGCCTATCCTTTTGGAGTGTATTAGCAGTCTCAAAACATTTCAAACAAGCAATAAACATACATGCTATGTTGAGGTCTCATTCATGAGTCAAAACCTATAACTAAACCTAACATAAGCATCGAAGCTGAATTTAAACAAAAACAACAATATACCTCAAAGGGAGTGACAAACATAAACTCAAATGTGCACTTTACATGGTAGTTACAAATAGGCAATTATAATCACAAGCACATAACTTAGATTCTAGGCAGTTCTAACTAGTGCATATCTAAAAGATAGAGCAGGGTCAGAGGTCACCTACCTCTTGTAGACTTCAAATGTAGGTAAGCTGTCTTGTTGAGAATACTTTGAGTAATTTATCCACCCTCTTGATGCAAACTCAGAACGACTCTCCTTAAGTTGGTTTCTTGCAAGATATAGTTACTTCCTTTTGAAGCAATAAGTGACCCTTGACGACAATTTGAATAGATGATATTGCAGCTAGTTTTTAGTGTCTTGGGAAGTTAGTAAAACATATATTTAAGGTGTCCAAGGTGTCAATAGACCTAAAACTGATCTAGGTAGTGAATGGTGTTGTTTTGTGCAAGAAATTCAACATTCATGGTGTGGGAAGTTAACTTTTTGAGTTACGGTGTTTTTGACTGAGTTAGTGGTTGGAACACCTTACAAACATGGTTTATGGATTGTGTGGATGATTTATGGAGTGTTTAAATGCTTGGTGATGGCTCTGGTATGCAACTTGAACAAAACAGATTTTTGAGGTTTTCTTGAATGACTTTTCTTCACTTTCAAGTAAGAGCAAGGCAAGGATGAGAGAGCTATGGTTTTCTCTTGGGTTTTAGAGTGCTCTAGTGTGTGTTTCATTATAGAGGAAACCTCTATTTATAGGCAAGGAACCATGAGGACAGCTTGGTTTTTTTGCCTTAGAGGGAGATTTTTAGTGAAAATCTCATGAGATCCATGTAGTGGTTTTGGTTCAGTAGGTTTTGCTTGCTTGCAAGGGGTTTAGCTTTCAAAATATAGCTAGTAATATGATGTGAGAAGTTACATTTGAGTGAGCCAAGACCCCCCACCTGCTGCAGCCCTCAAACACTCTCTCTCATGTGTAACTTTTGCATTTTTCCTTATTAAAGTAATGTGTCTTGTCAAGAACTTGAGATTTGCTTGGATTCTCTTATGAATTAATTAACTTCACCCTCTAACACATCATATCATAGGTCATTCCATGGTTAGAGATGAAGTTCATAGTTGGAAATCAAGTTCAAGTTGGATTTTGACAAGTTGACAAACTAGTGCACAGGCCCAACTTTCTCACTTCATAACTCTCAGCTCACAAGGGCTACGGAAGAGTTATAGTACTCTTTGGAAAGCCATCATGGAGCTCTACAACTTTCATGTTTTCATGAACTTCAGATTCCAAGTGGAACTAGGTCAAACATCCCCTCAAAGTTGGCTGAAAACATGCCTAAAAAGGCCAGCAACTTAGAATTTTCTCAAAGTGTTTTCTCCCTCTTGTGATGATTTTGGCCATAACTCCAAATCTATGTATTTTTTGCACATGGACCACTGTGAGACGTTTGTAGGGATTGTCAATACCTTTCCAACAAGCTTTGAACCAACTCAATTGGATGTGTGGTTAGGGAGTTATGGTCTTACCCCTTTCAAAACCCTAATTTCCGATTTTTCCGATTACTCCCTAATCCTTGACACAATGGTCATGAAACTTCATGGATAGGTGTAATATGTTGCTAGGAACATTTTTTCTTCACACTTTGAGGTCAAATTCCTTATGATTGAAGAGTTGACTTTTTGGTCAACCGAACGATCGATCGATGACTACCGAGTCGACTGTTGATGTTCCGGGTCTTCTGAGGCCTTGAAACTTATTTAGTGGACTTCACTAAGCCATATGTACTTCATGGACCACAATTCCCTCATTGGAATATCTTTTAAATCAAAAGTCAAACTACAGTTGACTTTTCCTAATCGAAAACCCTAATCGGGTATCCTGAACTGCACTGTTCTTGATCTTTGGGTGACGACCTCAAATTAGGTTCATACTTGATCCAATGGAGTATATTTGATGATGTGGAGACTTATTTTATGGAGAATCAATCCAATACATTGACTGATTAAACCATCGAAACCTCGATTCCCGGCTGTACGGAACCCTAATTCACCTATATCTTGACAAAGACCAACTTGAAATAGTTTAAGGTTAGATAATCAAATGAAAATGAACCTAGAATGATGATGAAGATCTAAGGGGTCAAAATTTGGGGTGCAACAACTAGCTTGTTTCTTGCTATGTGTCGCAACTGCGAAAAACAACCGTCGGAAAACAAAAGAGTCACCACCTTTCGTTATTTATCCCAAATAGAGGGAAAGGAAACGATCGGAAAAACCTGACGAAAAAGGGAAAGACAAGGCCATCGCAACCATGTCTGGATTCGGGAGTCGGTTACGCAAGGGGAAGGTATTAGCACCCCTCACGTCCATCGTACTCGACGGAATTCACGCATTGTTGTCTATCTAAAAGGGTGTGTTGAAACTATCTACACTAATGGTCAAGGGACAAAAGAAAAATAAAAGAGAAGTGACTCGGCAGAGCATCGCCGCTCTGTGCCTACGTACTCCCTCGTGCAATGGGAAAGTCAGAGTCAACGTAGTTCGACTAACTACGGGTGAAGGGGGAAGGTTGCTCGCCAAGACATCGCGTCTTGTGCCTACGTACTTTCATCTGGTATGAAAGATCAGAGCAAACGTAGTTCGAGCTAAAAGGGACACCGGTTGGTTCAAAATTTTTTTTAGACCCGAGTAGGGTTAACAAGTAGTTCTAGCAGTTGGTGTATGCAGCTCAACCATTGGAGACTTAGGCGTTACCATTTGCGGTAGAACTAAAAGTTAACGACACTCTTTTATCTGAAAAGATTTTCCTGATAAGATCCCGAAGGATGAAAAAGGTTTGAAGTGTTTTTGTGTTTTTTAGAGAAGAAGTGTTTTGAACTTAATTTGTAACTCATGTCACACTAGAGACTATGACCTAAGAGCGAATGTGTCGTATATCACCCAAAGGGTGTACACTAAATGCTCTAGGTCATTAAGAGGAATCCCCCCAATCACCATTTCTCAAGTAGCTTAAGGCTCGTAGCGTGCCACACTCGTCATTCTTTATTAGATGTTTTATGTGTGTTTGAAGATGAGAAGAGAAGAAAGGAAACTAATGGGAGACTAATCAATCCTAAAAGCTGTCATGCAAAGTGGACTTAAAGTTGGGATTCAAAGGGAACTACCTAATGTTATCATGCATGGTTAAACACTTAATGTCTATCATAACCTCAAGAGGTTAGAGAACTTATGGGGAGCATGGCAAAGAAAAGCAAAAGAAGAAGAAGAAAATAAAGCATATGCAAATGAAGATGCAAACATAAGATGCACAAAAAGAATGAAAGTGGGAGGAAAATAGTGTGGAGCAGTAGCTTCCACAAGCTCATCTCAACCAATCATGCATATGGAAATTCAAGAAAAGAAAAGAAAAATAAATGCACAAGAAGAAGCCAACCAAACAAGAACAAACCACACAAAGATGCACCAAAAATGGGATGAAATGACCTAAGTCAAACAACATCAACCACACTACCAAAACTAAACCAAATGAAAGGAAAAATAAGCTCAACATAAAAGTGAGGATGGGAGGCTATATGAGGGCAGCAAGGACCTCATATCATGCACTCAACCATAAGCATCACCCATCAAAAGCAAAGAAGCACCAAAAATGTCCTCAAGGATTCATCATTTTAGGTATGCTTCAAATACCTCCAAAGGAGGGACCAAGCCACCTTAAATGACACTCCCAAGTCATTGGACAGAAGGTAAAGATGAAGAGGAAATCTTAAAAGCAAGATCAAAACACAACAAAAGGAAATGCAATCAAAACATAAAGGAATGCAAGCATACTCCACATTGAAACCCTAATAGAAAGCACCAAAAGAAATGCACAAACCAACAAGCAATGAACATAATTTGGACCTAAAAATGAACATACAGCAAGCTCAACATGTCTAATATGTGAAACAAGAAGAGTTGAGAGCTCAATGGATCCACAAAGGTCATTTTCAATTCAAACTAGGTCATGCACTTTGTCGCGGTGAAATTTGGATGCCAAACTATTGATTAGTTTGAATCTTTAATTCATTTGCAACCGAACTTTGATTTGTCCAAAGGAAGGGATAAAAATCAAAATTCCCACAATGCAATGCAAATGCAAGCTAGAGAGTTATAGGTTCGGGGGTTGGTTAAACTTAGGGAAGGTGCTAGCATCCTAAGTTTCTGTAGTACTCTACAGGAACCTCTTGTTTTATGTTGTTTATTGCTAAGGTTTATCTGCTTAAAGGTTGAAAAGATCTAGGGGTTTATTTCTAAGTATACTCGATAAGATATCGCATCTTATGCCTACATATCCTTATGGGAGTGGAATCAGAGTATCTGTAGTTCCCCTAAAGGGTTTGAGGAGTTCTTTGACTGTGGTCAAAGTTCCTACGGGATTAGGGTAGTTGATTGATTGATTTTAGGAGAAAAGATGAGTTGTCATTTTAAGGGAGATTACTTGACTTAAACCACCACAACGTTGTAGGAAAATTGATTATGTTGTTATGGGGTAGAAGTTTTATTCCACTTAAGATGATTAACATCTTATTCTCTAAGGTGTTTGAAAGAGTTTGAGTTGAGTTGATTTGTTTATATCTAAGTTGTAAAGATAAAGGTCCTTCCTATGGGGTAGGAGTTAAACCTAGGAGATCGACTTGAAAGGGATCAAGGATCATGGGGGATATGATGCAAATGGGATGCATACGGGCAAGTTTTTACGTTACGTGCAATTTCTTCCTTTGGACGGAATGCAGTAATGCGATGCAATAAAGATAAATACGATAAATAAATTGCGGAAGATAAAGACGATAAATAAACATACACAAACGCATGAAAGCACTAAGGTGTGTGAATTATGAATGTGGAAGCGTACACGATTGATTTGATTAATTACGATGTTGGTTGATTTTAGACAGGATTATCGGTTTTAGTCGAATTATACTTATGAGAAAATACGTTATTGATTTAACAAGTTAGAGATAAATTTGATTTTAAGGGAATGTTGACTTAATTTTAAGAAAAAAGTTGTATTGCAACTTTGTAAGAAAGGTTATATTTGTTATCATTATTTTTCTTAATAAAAGTTATCTTAATTTACTTGAGTTGATTTATAAGAAAATGGTATCCTTTTAGTGAAATTGATTTTATATAAAAAAGGGTTATATCAAATATGTTAATTTTAATAAAAGGTTTTATTATTAAATATTTTACAAACTAAGTTATTTAGAAAAAAAAGGTTTTTAAAAGTAATAAGATAGATTACTTATTTATTAAAATAAAAGATTTTACTATTAAGGTGAATTAATAATATTAATAAAGTTGAGAGAATAAATTACAAAATTGGTTTTAATTGAATTACATAAAATATAAATTAATTAACTAGACTAAAAATATTAGGTTGATTAAAAGTTATTATTTTTAATAAAAACTGAAGTTAATTAAAAGATTAAAGGTTTTTTTAAAATAAATCAAAACAAATTATTAGTTTTAAAAAAGATTAATTAAGGGTGATTAGATTAAAAAGACGTTGGATCTGGTGTGTGGAGGTGCATTGGACTTATTGTGGGCATGCAATGTGATCCGTGTGATCATGAAGTAAGTGAAATGTGTGGTGCTAGTGGCGAGGGACCACGACACTACCGTGGTCGTGCATACATATAGGTTACAACATTTACAAAACAGCAGAAACAATTACGAACAAAGAAAATTGAAATGGCAGAAACCCTAATCCCCAAAGGCTCACTCGCTCGGCCTCTCCCTCGATTCCCTTCTCTCCATTGCGATCTCGCTCAAAACCTTCGTTGTTTCCTCCATGATTGTACCTGAAACACAGATCAAAGCATCAATCGTTCAACAGTCTTAAAATGATAGGGGATTTTACCGAAGGTGGGAGGCGGCGGCGGAATGCGAGACACGAGCGGGTCCTTCCGGCGATTTCGCGATCGGCTTCGGGAGCGACAATCTTCGATAGCTCCGCGAAAAGATGAGTTCTCCCTCTATTCTTTATATCTGAGTTACTTAGGGTTTTATGATTTTCACTGAGTTTCGGATTTCGTCCCAAAAAAGTGTTCTTCTCCATCTCAAATTCCACTTTTTATAGGCGAGCTTGGGCTTCTCTATCTTTAAAGCGCTGATTAAATGTTTTGATTGCTGTATTAAGACCTTCTACTTCTGTTTTAGGCAATCATTTGAAAACCTTCCTTTTTCGTTTGATTGAGTTAATGTTGTTGATGAGAATCCCTTCCTGTGTAATTCTGTGATAATTGCGATTTGAAAAATCTCTTAATTGATTTGGATATGCTGCTTTGAGATACGAAGATTCTGCTAGCTGTCTTGAATTGGATCCTTTTTTCAAAAAATGCATATTCCTCAAGAGTTTACTGAATTTGGATTTTGTGATTTGGCAGGTGTGGATAGCAGATGATTTTGGGCCCAGAGAAGTTAACAGCGCAGAGTGATTGCTGGTGAACTCAAAGCTGTGAATTTGATGATAATTTGATGGTAAGCTTTGATTTCTTGTTCTGAAAACCAATCCTTCGATAGGCAAATGCGTGTGGCCAAACTTGTTCTGATATCATTCTTGTTTGTCTTGTATGCTGCCATGGAGTTACCCTGCTATGAGTTTCCAGGACCTATATATGTGTTTGCTCACTTCAAGTCTGTAACAGTTTGGTAACTATCTCTCTTGTTCATTTCATGTGCTTATGGTGATGAGGTCACTCATTGACAACAATAGCTCAAATCAAACCTCACAAGCCCATTCAAAAATCAGAAACAACCATCTCTTGGCTCCACCCGTATAACCTTCGAGAATCCAAACTTCAATGAACTACAACTTCAAACACCATCGTGAAATCCCCTTTCCTCCAAACCAACTTCACTCTTCTCCATCAAACCAACACAAATCCGAATCAACCCAAAAAGCCTCCATTAAAATCAACCGAAACCCCACTCCATTTTTCCTCACCGCCAAACCCATCCATTTTCACGATTTCATTCAAACCCAGAAATCCAAGGTAACAAGAAGGAATAGAAGTTGGAAAGAATGATTGAGACTCAAACATGGACTCAAGGATGCAAGTCGAAACGAGAGTGGCAAAGAGGAAAGTTGGAATTGTTCTCTGGCCTCCATTGATTTGTGTCTCGGTCGACCATCTTCTTTGTGCGACACTTTCATGTTTTTTTTATTTATAAATTTGATTCACATTCTAAGAGGAAACATGCTGATAAAGCATGATTTGGGTCTGGGGAGGTTTCAGCCCGTTTGGTTTTTCGTATACCCCCCCCCTCCATGTTTTAATTCTGTTCCCTTTATTTCTTTTAAAATAAATGTAATATATCTTTATATTAATATATTTTAGTTTAGTTATTTTGTAAATACTTTTTATAAACAGTTAATAGATTGCTAATGTGTGTGTGTGTGTGTGTGTGTGTATATATATATATATATATATATATATATATATATATATATATATATATATATATATTTTTTTTTTAGATTTTTAATTTATTTTCTTCTAAGTTTGAGTTTTGCCTTTTTATTGTGGATTTATATCTGTATCTCCTCTTTTGGGTCGATGACGAGACCTCCAAGTTGTTATACGTCAAATTATTGATGGAAATGACAAGTCCGAGGCCGGTTTTTCTTTCTCCTTTCTATTTTCAACCGTTTATCCATCTTTGGTTATTTTCACCACTTTTTGGTCTATGACGAGACTTTCGTAAACCGTTACCAGTCAAATTATTGATGAATAATGTTGGATCCGAGACCACCTTCTTTCTCTCCCCATTTCTTATTCTTTTCGATTTTATTTTGACTTTCTTTGATCGATGGAGTCTTGTATTCGTAAACGTCGGATTTATTGGAGTTGATAACCTTCCCGATTTCAAATCTATGGAAAATGACCATTTGGGTCATTTTATTTACTTTGGGATCACGATAGGCTACCTTCGATTAATCGACATTATCTTTGCGATTAAGACGAGATCCCACTATTTTTGGTCCGTGCGACACGATTAAATCGGAGAATGATCCTCCATATCATTTCTCTATCTTGTCCTTAGCACGAATATCAATCACGCGACCTCCTATAGTTTGACTTCCCTCATAAGTTGAGCTATGACGGTTTAGTGTCACATTGGTCTCGATTTGATTTACTTACCCTTTCGAACCGTATTTCAAAACATCATCACCAAGGATCAAAGAGGAGATTAGAAGCTTGGAGCTGAAGATTGCACGCAATTTCAAGGGTCAACGGAACCACTCCGTTTGGTAAATTTTCCAACTTGAAACTGTTGATGCGTCTGAAGTCCTACACTTTTTAGGCCATGTTTGATTTATTTGTATGCCTGTTCATGTTCGATTCCTTATCCCTTTCGGACCGTTTTCCATCCGTTAACTATGACGAGTGTTGTGAGCCAAGCGTTAGATACGTAGGAAAAGATGAGTGGGGAGTCTCTTCTCACATTCTCTAGAGTGTTTAGTGTATGCCCTTTGGGAAATATGCGACGCATTCGCTCCTACGTCTTAGGATTTAGCGTAGTTCGTCTCGATCCGATTCCCTCCCGTTTAGGCGTTCCAGGCCTATGACCCTTTTCTCTCGCGTCTGTGTGATCGAGATCCCTTTTATCTCGCCTCCGTGCGATCAAGACCCCTTTTCTCTCGCCCCCGTATGATCGAGAACCTTTTTCTCTCGCCCCCGTGCGATCGAGACCCGTTTTTCCATAGTTGGCCGAACTACGACTGCTCTGATTCCTTATTCCCAAATAAGGATACGAAGGCACGAGGATCCTTATCCTTGACGAGCACACTAACGACTAATTTCCTTTTCTCTCGCCTCAGTGCGATTGATACCTTCACAATAAGGACTAACTTCCATTTTCTCTCGCCCCAGTGTGATCGAGGCTTTCACACTAATAACTAACTTTCCCTTCTCTTGCCCCCGTGCAATCGAGAGTAACTTGTTATTCTGAACCTTTTTCTCTCGCACACGTGCGTTCGAGATCTTGTCCCGTAGTTTCCTGAAATATGTTTGCTCTGATTTCTCATACCAGATGAGGATACGTAGGCACAAGACGCAATGTCTTGGCGAGCAACCTCCCCCGTAGTTTCCCGAACTACGTTAACTCTGACTTTCCCATTACACGAGGGAATACATAGGCATAGGGCGGCGATGTCCTATCGAGTCAGTTCTTTCCTTTCACCTCCGTTTAACAATAGCATTAGATAGTTTTCACCCATAGATATAGACAACAAGCATGGATCCCATTGAGTACAACGGACGTGAGGGGTGCTCATACCTTCCCATTGCGTAAC
Source organism: Lathyrus sativus (assembly GCA_963859935.3). NCBI lineage: Eukaryota > Viridiplantae > Streptophyta > Magnoliopsida > Fabales > Fabaceae > Lathyrus > Lathyrus sativus. Next base: position 62,383,246 of record OZ012736.1, read on the forward strand.
CGACTCCCGAACCTAAGATTTGGTTGCGATGACCTTGTCTTTCCCCTTTTTCGTCAAGTTTTCTTCGATCGTTTCCTTTCCCTCTCTTTGGGATAAATAACGAACGATGGTGACTCTTCTGTCAGTCAGTCGGCCCCTTTTTCGCAGCGATGCGACAGCTAGCAGCATGTCTTCATTAACTCTTGTGTTTAATAGTGGTAGTAGATCTCCATACTTGGCGATGAATGCAGAGGGGTTCCTGACAAGGCCTCCAAAAATCCTAAGATTGTCCAATCTCAAACTCAGAAATGAAAATCTGCTTCGTCGTTCCATAACAATGTCTATAAAATAAATTTTTTGAATTCCTTGAATGGTTAGCGAAAGTGCGAGAATGCAAATGAAAAATGCAACTGGTTTTACAAAACTCGGAAGATTAATTAAGTCAAACCCCTTATTTCATTAACTGTTGGAAAGAAGTTACAACTTTCAAAATACAATACAAGAAGCCTAAGTTTACATCGGGAAACTAAGTCTTATGGTTGTCGCTTCCGCGAAAATAAGGTGCCGGCAAAACAGAAGAGTCGCCACCTTTCGTTATTTATCCCTCGGAACGGGAAAGGAAACGATCGGAAAAACCTGACGAATAGGGTATAAGACAAGGTCATCGCAACCGTTGTCTGGGTTCGGGAGTCGGTTACGCAAGGGGAAGGTATTAGCACCCCTCACGCCCATCGTACTCGATGGGATCCACGCTTGTTGTGTTTACTGGACGAGTTGGTTTTATCTATCTACCTATCAAGGCTGGTCTGAAAAAGAAAAGAAAATGACTCGACAAAGCGTCGCGCTTTATGCCTACGTATTCTCATCAGAGAATGAGAAATCAGAGTCAACGTAGTTCGACTAACTACGGGTTATGGGGAAGGTGGCTCGCCAATACATCGGTATTATGCCTACGTACTCTCAACGGATATGAGAGATCAGAGCTTACGTAGTTCGGGATAATACGAATTACGGGAATTCAGATTCATCTGTTTTATCGAGTAGGGTTAACAAACAGTTCCAGCAGTTGGATGTACGCAGCTCGACCCTTGGAGACTCAGGCGTTACCGTTTGCGGTAGAACTGGGAGTTAACGACACTCTTTTCTTCAGAAAAGCTTCCTTTGAATTATGAGCCCACGGGGCAAAAGGGTTGAAGTTTGTTTTCTGTCTTTTACGGAAGAACTATTTTTTATTGTGTTTGCAATTTCAATCTCACTAAAGACTATGACCTGAGAGTGAATGCGTCGCGTGTCACCCAAAGGGTGCCATACTAAACATCCGGACAGTTGAAAAGAAACTCTCCAACAATCCTGTCTCAGATAGCTTAAGGCTCGTAACGTACGAAAGAAATCATTCATGATTACTGTATCTTAAGCTGTTTTGAGATGAGAAGAGAACAGGTTCAACTACGGGGAGACTATCAAGTCCTGATGTTGTCATGCCAAGGATTCATCCTATGGTTGAGGTTTGAAACAGGGAACTCCTAGAAGTTATCATGCATAGGTTTCAACCTAAAGTTCTAATCATCACTTCCTTATCAAAGGAAGTGAGATTCCTAGGGGATCATGTCAATGATAAACAGAAACAGATAAAGCATCAGCTTAAACAGTAAATAGATAAACAGTAAAGGACTGTAAAATGCATGCAATGCAAGTGAGGGAGGAAATGTGTGTGGGGCAGCAGCCTCCACAAGCTCATATCAACCTCAAGCCAGATATGAATAACAGTAATCATACAGAGGAAATAACATGCTGTCAAGCAAAATAGAATAACAATTGCAATCATACAGAAGAAATAAAATGCTATCAAGCAACACAAACCACATGGGCAAGGGAGCAGGGCTCTACCGAATACCCGCAAGCAAAGCCACATAGTAAAAATACAAGCAGAGGGAGCAACTCAACCTCTAGTGCAATCATGCTCCTAGCTTACAGTCAGTCTAGATATGAACTTATTCTAATGCATCAAGCAAGTCAAACAAGGCACCTCAATACAGAGAAGAAAACAGACAAGAAAAGAAACAGCTCAACAGCTCCTACAACTAAACCAACTTGACTGCAGCCCAGTCATCAGACTTCAATCACCCTTCAAGGCTATCATCCTCAATAACAAGCATCAACTTGCTCTTCCAAGGTTTCAACCCATCAAACATAAGTATCAACTTGTTCTCTCTTCTTCAAGCTTCAGCTCCTCAGTCAATTCCACCCTCAGGCTTCACTCCTAACTGCAAGTATCAACTTGATTCCTTCAGGCTCTCAATGCATCAATGTGAGTGTCAACTTATCCTTTATTCCTCAAGCCTCAGCTCTTTACTCAATCTCCATTGGATCTTCTTCACAAGTATCAACTTGTTCTTCTTGCTCTTCAAGCTTCAGCTGCAATGGCAATGCTCAAGGAATCATCCTCTTCCACACTCTTCAATGAAGCCCTCATCTTCAAACTCAAGTTCAACATCTTTCAAGATACTCAAACCAGAAGACAATTGATTTAACAGAATGAGTGGAAATGATAAACAGCTTATTGACAACCAAAGGAAGCCTGTAAGGGTTCACCATTATGAGAGACTGGTTCCCTCAAAGTTCTACTTCCCAGATAAAGCCACTCATCCCTCCAAGGGAGGGATGTGAATATCTTAGAAGGACTTTTAGTCATTGGGAGGAATGGAAGCACAAGATGCTCTCCATATTTGTGAAAGAAGTCATTCTAATTATAAGGCTCTCCCTATGTCTCCTACCTCCTAAATCTTCATCAGACACCTTCAGGCACAAGCAACTCCAAGCTCCAAGCAACTGCAAGCATCCTCACCTTGTCTTCAACTTGTCTTCAATCTCAACCAAAGGCAAACAAAGCAAAACCCTAATCTAAGGGGACTAAAGAAGTTAATCTATTTGAGTTAGTAAGTTAGGATCACCTAAAACCTAGTAGTAAAGTTAGTCCTAACTAAAATACTAAAACCAATTGTAAAATCCTACAAAAATAACTATGGGAACCTAGGTCAATCATGACTCTACCATATTAATTCTAGAGATCCAATCATCAAATAAGACCTAGAAATAAATTCTACACTACAAGGTACTAAACCTAAACCCTAAAAGGGAGCACCTAAAGCTCAATCTAGAAAACACACCTACTTTCATCACAAAAATGTGAGAAAAATTCTATGGGAGCATACATGTCTAATCTAATCACACACAAAAAATTAGCACAAGAATCATCACCAATTAATCACACAAAATTCCACAAAATCAAACATCAAACATAACTATTTTAATATCAATTAAAATATGAAAATTCCCATAAAATCAGAAAATGCATGAAATAAAAATATTTTTTCTCTAAAAAATACTAGATTCAATCATGAGTATAATGCAAAAAGAATGGGGTTAATTGGATCATTTTTCAATTTTATATGATTTAATCAAGAACCATGCATAAAATGAAGAAATTAAAGAAAATCAAAATAAAATAACAAAACCACGGTGCAGGTAGTAACGAAGATCAGTTCATTATGAAAATTGGGCCATCAGGGGGGTGGGGATAACAATTTGAACTTAAGCCCAAAACGACCTAGTAAGTGAAACACATCGTTTCACTTACTCAGACTCTCTCATGAATCCAAATCAATCCTGGCCGTGGAATACCTTGCTCAGTCAAAGTCTTCATGCCAATCCAACGGTATTTTAATCATCTTCTTCATTTGAACCAAAAATGGAGGGAGAAACGCCATTGGAACAGAGCTCTGATGCTCATCTTCATCACATTCGCATCTCACCAAATCTCCATCAAAATTCAAGATCTAAAACACTAAATCACTCTAAATTGAACACTGAATCTAACCCTAGCCTCAGAATTCATTGAATCAACCTCTAACCTAAAACACGATCAAGAATCAGAATTATGCTCAAACCTCAACTATCACTATTCTTCAAATTGTTTGGTCTAAAATGTTCACCACATTACCCTGATCACTTCTTGCTATAATACTCATATTATCTCTCAATATTCAACATGTTCTTGATCCAAACAGAAATTGTGTCATCTCATTGATCATCACGAGATCCTCTCTAAATTTCCAGAAACGATCTCGTAACCGTATACTATCAATCTAACCTAACAAATTTAGGTAATTCTTCTTAAATTAAGGTGAGGGATGAAAGTTACCAACCTGTGAATTCTTGAGTAACAGATGTAGCAATTCTTCAATTCAACCCTTCTACTGCTCTGGAATCATTCAATGTACCAAGTTCTTGCTTCTGTATGCAAGAGAATCGATTGCAAATGCTTGGAACTCCAAATCCAATGGTGACTTGCAGGTGCTGAAACTCAAATGCAAGAACACGATCCTTCAAGGCTTTGGCTATGGAATTGATCTGGAATCATTCAGTATCCTCAATAGAAGTTGTTGAGATCAAAAGAAAGATAAAAAATGGTGTAGAATGCAGAAACTGATTTCAATTTGCAATGAACAATGTGAAGTTGCAAACTCTCTTCTCTCCCTCAATTCTTACCAACCCTGCACTTGAACCCCTTCTAATCAATATATAGATAATGTTGGACCTCTCTAGAATCTTCTGGAATCATCCAAGGAGATATTAAGTTTCTCATGTCATCAAAATACCATCTCATGCCATAATCACACCAATTCTGGTTTCACTTGTTGCAGCAGCTTGTTATGATCCCAAAATCTCTCCAAATGAGATATTAGATGTGTTACAATGCCTTGGAAGCTTATGTATTGATCTCTCATGTGTTTTGCAAATGTTACTTAAGAGGCAAGTAACTACTTTTCAAAGCAAGTCCACCAATTACACCTCAACTCAAAAATGTGGCTAAACCAATGTTCTTAAAATGTTTTTTAGAGTCAAAATGATATATTACATGCCTTGGTTTGAATGTGTAGGTCAAAAATATCAATTTCCAACTTTGGTTTATTTAACTCATACCTTTATTTTATGTCATTTTTGCAACTTTGACCTACAAGCACTTCCAACATTTCATGACCTCTTTTCTAGCCTTAAAACATCATTTTGAACAAGTTTGATGTTGAACATTTTTCCATTTGAAGCTTGGAAATAGGAGTTATGGCCTTATGATTGAAATGACCTGTAATCTCCAAATGACCAAAATGCCCTTGACTTGTCAAAGCCATAACTTGAGTTTTGTACATCCAATCATGGACTTCTAGTACTCTCTAGAAAGCTAAGAGAATAAGGAACAACATTCATGTTGACCAAAAGTTCATAGGAATCATCCTTCTTGGGAAAACGTTTGATGCAAGTTGGGTAACTTTCAAGCTCCCACATCCACAGACCTCAGATGACCTGTAACTTGTCAAAGTAATAACTTGAGTTCTACAAATCCTATCAAGGACTTATAGTACTCAAATTAAAGCTAAGAGCATGCTATACAACATTCATGTTGGGGGCAAGATGAGATGACAATCACATCTTGAGCTAAACTGCCTTGAAGATAGGGGTCAAACTAGGGGATTTTACACTGTCAAGCTTTAAAACCCTAGCTTGAAACTTCTCAAACTCTTCAATCATGATGAGTTAACCTTGGAATCATCCTTATAACATTTCAATGCATCAATCCATGATCACATGTCTCTTGTATTAGGTCTCAACCTTCCTCAAATCATCAGTTGACCTAGGGTTGACCCAGTCAAACCCTAATTGCATCAATCATGGCTGAGTCTTCTTAATCTTGCACAATGACCTGTCTAGGCCTCATGATGGCTTTCAAGACATCTCATAAGCTCTATCAAGGCTTCAAGTCCACATTCCTGGCTTCAGAATCATCTGAGGAGCTCCCACAACTCTCAAGTTAGGAGGCACACACTCTTGGTTTCAACCACTCTCTCTGAGGATCTTTTGACTTCTCTAACAAGGATATCAACCCTTGAACACTTGAATAAGCTTCTTGGCTAGCCTCAAAGTCTTGCATAGCCCTTGATTGGTAATCATACCTCCTAATCTCCTGCACACCTGTAAATGAAATGCAAATGATAATGCTAATGTGAATGAAATGAAACATAAGCTAGGTAAAGAAAAGTTGGGCAAATTTTGGGGTGCAACAATGGTAAAAGTTTCTAACAAGAATTTCAATTGCGAGACCTCTTCAACTTCTTTAGCATTGTATTTTCTGTTACTAATTTGTCCACTATGCCTTTCCAAGCTCCAGAGGTAGGTGGGATGTTTGAATATTCGTGAATGCTTTGAGTAGGCTTGACATCGGAGAAAAATAAATTATCTTTTGTTGTTCCCCCATTAATCACATGTTGTTCAAGCCATCCTATCAGTTCATCTTCGTCTTGCATTTCTCTTATGAGTTTCGTAGTTTTGGAGAACATTACATGATACTTCCCTTCCCAAGTATCTCTCTTAACTAAGAAATCAGAATGGAAACCTTTGACTTCGGCTTTGGTGGCATGGTTAGCTTTAATCTCTGATACTTCGAGGTGAAGAGCATCTGTTATTTCCTTTGGAGAAGGTAAGCTTTACAATCAACTATAAGGTTTCTGGTCTTTTACAGGGACTCCCATGTAGTAAGCATATTCTTCCAAGGTCGGCACCAAATGATAGTCGGGAAAGGTAAAGCAGTGATACAATGGGTCATAGAACTGAACCAAAGTGTTGAGAACTCCTTCTTCCATCCCTGTCCTGACTATACTTATTATCTTCCCATATCTTTTTCCAAAGTCTTCTGACACCATAGTCCCTAGTTTTCTTAACTCGGATGTATCAGGCTTCTTGAAATTGTATTTCTTGGTGTTTCTTGTCCCAATATTTATGATATATCTAGGGTTTCACACAAAGAAATCAACTGAGCTTTACAAAACCAGTTGCAACATGAGATGCCATGATGAGATGATGCACATATAACACATAGACAAGTATTCACAAATATAATGCACATGCACACACAGGGTTTCCCTAAGCTAAAGGTCAAAGCATGGGGTCACAAGGTCTACCCATCCTCAAGGATTTGTACTATAGGTTAATTGTACCTGCTGAACGGGTTCTATCAAAGTTCCCGGAGTCATAGTAAATCCTTCAGATATTATCAACCTACATGACTACTCATGTGATTCAAAAATATTCTCAAGATAAACTCGTCTGAGTGTAGTATCGCGTGACAACTATTTCGGGACTACTCCCTGATAATTTCTGCACTACGTCCTAAAAAGGCTTAGTAGGGTAAAAGTGTTACTAAAGGTCCTCAGTTTCACAGACTCTCAGGTTGAAACAATTAATAAAGTGCATGACTACCCATACATCATCAATCATCTAAAGTGCATGACTACTCCCAACAGTCAACTATTGATTATATCACATCCTATCATATGTGTCGCTCAAGTCCGGGTTAGGACTTATCTCACCACTCATGATACCCAATGTCCACAGCATACAAAACATATATATTTACAAATATACATGTAAGCAAATATTCACAAATATAACATACAATCATACAAAATAGGCTAAACCCTCAAGTTTTAAGCATTTCCCAGTGAAGTCACCATTTCTGTTACGGTGAGAATCATGATACCAAGCTATTGATTAACTTGAATCTTAATTCCTTAAATTCAGATCTGGACTTTGATTTATCCAAAGGAAAGGTTAAAGAAAGAAAGACCTTTTGCACGATGTAACAACAACGCTAAGAGATTCGGGGATCGGGGGTTGGTTATGCCTAGGGTAGGTATTTCACATCCTAAACATCTATAGTACTCTACATGAACCTTTTGTATGCTTGTATGTCTGTATGCTAAGCTTGCTAAACGTTTGATATGGCTTGGGATTAAGGTATAAGGTAAAGTTGAGGTAAAGACCTAAGGATGGTTTCTAAATTTGCTCGCAAAGATATCACATCTCCTGCTTATATATCCTAACTAGGATAGAATCAGAGCAACCGTAGTTCACCTCACTAGGGATGAGGAACACTTGATTATGATCAAGGTTCAAAGGGGAAAAACATAACAATGTTTGTATACAGATTAACAAAACTCTCTATTCTAAGTTTTACACTCAAGGGGATTGACTTTGACAAAATCCAAGAGGGGAGCAAGTAATCATGACAGTAATTCTTACATAGAGTTAACAAACTCTATCTTAAAGTTCTAATTGAAAGATACTCCTAACAAGGGGTAGGTCTTTTAGACTTTTAAAGCAAAAGTCTAATGGATATAGGTTCTAACTTAATTAAGCTAGGGTTCAAAGATGACTTATCAAAGTCAGAAGGAGGGTAATGAGCTATCTATGACCCCAAGGGTTAATAGAGAGACTTTCCTTTGGAATGGGAGAAAGGTGAGGCAACTGGATGAGAACTAACAAGTTCGATCACTTGGGGAATAACTTAACAAAGTTAAAAAAAACACATATAAGCATTCATTCAAGCACGATGAAGATATGAAAGAGCATGGTAACAAACAAGAAAGATATGCAAGCATGTGACAACATCAAGCAAAGAACAAGGCTACAACCAAGTATAATCAAATCAAATGGTTACAACCATTAAAGAACAAAGACATCACAATATCTAAAAGGGGATGGTGATAGAGGTTCTTACAAGACCAAACATATAAGTCAAGAATAAATTTAAACATCTTAACAAAGATGAAGAGCAATGAGGTAACAACCATCAAGGCAAACAAAAGAACATGTGTAACAACAACAAGTTCAGTTATGAAATTCAAACAATTTAAATGCAAGCAAGTTACAACTTGAGGCAAGCATATTATAAGAATCAAATGAGATCAAATGTAAGAACATAAGACCAACTAACATGCATTGATGACAATCAAGCAAGCAAGAATACAAGAAATGTGACAATAGTATAAGTTCATGGTTTCATGGAAAAAGCAAACATGTTTCATGGTAACAACCAAGAAAAAGAAAGCCCTAGTATGTTTTGGTTATAACAAGACACATAAACAAGTAGAAAGAGGTATGGTGAACATATCCAAAAGGTTAAAACATCTAGAAGTATGGTATGGTTCACAAATAAAGTTCAATATGTTATTTTCATCTAGATGCATTCACAAAAGCAAATATGAACATGGTAAGACATTGAATCAAGCAAATTTGATTACTCAAACATGTTAAAACACATATGAATCATAAAAAAACCAATCTTACAAGATAGATCATGTTTTAAGTTGAGAAATGTTGCAAAAACATTAAGGTGAAAACCCTAAAAACACATGATTTTCAAGTGAGTCAAAGTCTTTCTAGGATAACAATCCTTGAATTCTTTTCTCACTATTTGAAAATAGACATGATTAAGAACAATTTGCAAAACAAATGGTGCAAAACATTAAAAAATGAGCAAGTTATGAGGAAATTAATTTGTGAAAAGAATGAGGAAAATGAGTAGTAAAAAGAAGGAAATGTCCTCCACAAGGATTGAACCCACACACCTTGGTTCACATGTTTAAAACATTACCAAACCAACTGTAAAGAGTGAAGAATGCGTGCAGGTTTAAACACTGGGGTGGTGATACATCCAATGTATTAAACCACCCCATAAATTGATAAGCCTCAATTATGGAACTTGGGCAAACCTGACCAGGCTTAGCCATATCAAAACTCAAAAACGTGAACCTCATATCTTCCTTAATTCTTAATGGATTTTAGTGAAATTTAGGTCAATCTTGAGTGAAATTGCACAAGGAACACAATGGCATCCTTGGTTTGTTCTGAAAGTGCTTGAATTTTAAAATTCGATAGCAAAAGTAAAAATGAGGCAAAAATGAAATCTCAAAACTATGGATTTGTTCAAGCTTTCTACTCCAAGGATGAGAGCTCAAACACACTCCAAATATCACATACATAGTATCTATAAACACATAGAACTCATATCCAATCAGGGATATCAAATGGAATATGGAAATGAGTTTATAACATGTTGGCAAACAAGGAAACTCATGACAGTTGCAAGCAGAAAAAACTCAACATTCAAACATGATTCACATAACCTAAGTAGCATATAAATGAGGTCCATGATCATTCATCACCTGGTTCAAGTAGCATCATAACATTGCACATGATAGTGAAGGTATTAAACCATCTTAATAGGCACAAAATCAGAACATTTTACAAACACTCTAATTTCGCACTACACATTGTCCACACATGTTTAAACTTGACCTATAAATGAAATTATGCACAACCAAAACACAGTTCCAAGACAGAATCAACACATAGTATATGGAATAAAACCTACAATCACACTAGCAAGCAAAAATCTCATGGCAGTTTACAAACTCAAAAGAACCTCTATCACTAAAGTTCATACATGAATTGTAATGGATTCTAAACATGTTCAAACTAATGTGTATAAAAAACAAACATGATGCCTAACAAGTGTAGTTTGCAAAGGAAAAATTACCACTTGAAGACCTCCTAAGCAAACTTCTTATGCAAAGCTTCCAGCTGAATGAAAATGAGTTGAGCAGCCTCTCCAAACTTCCAATGCAGTGTCTATACATTTCAAGTTCTCCCCACGCAGTTCCTTATACAATAGGTTAACTTAAGCTAGAAGTAACCAAGGGATCCTTGTGACAGATCTTGGAAATGAGTGCATAGATGAGTTGTGATGGTCTAGACAGCAACTACACCTTATATTTGAGGGGTTTGAGGTGTTGGGAGAGATGGAAAAGATCTGAACATAAGGATCTCTTGAATAATGCAGAAAGTCAACCTTTCTTAGGTTTGACAGTTGACTTTTGGGAGAAGAGTGTTTCTGGTGGAAATGACGATTGAGGTAGCTTCAACACAACATTTATGGAGTGTTTGTAGAGAGGTTTGATGTTTGGAAATTGATTTAGGTAAGGTTCTACTCAAGGCATATTTTGTTATTTTGTGAAGTTTCTTTGTTTGCAAGAAAAAGTGGCAACAGATGGGAGAAGGTGTTTTCTGCTTAATTCAATGCTAGCTATGGTGTGTTTGTGATGTGTATAGAGTGTTATATTTATAGGAAGAGTGAAGAGTAATGATCTGGTTGGTTTTCAAGTCTCTTGCCGACTTGTTCATTTGAGAACCAACTTGCTAGCAATGATGACTTTCCTTGATTCATGTGATCAAGTATAAGACTTGCTGGATTTAAGTCATGCTTATGATATTGAGGTGTACCTTGGAGTGTAGAAGGGGATAAGGGAGTGGCTCAAGGCATATTTTGAGGGAAAGTGGTGCTTTATCAAAATAGCATTGATCACTTTATGCCATAAATGGAAATCTCTCTTGGTTTAACCCTTTAATCATTGTGTAATCTTTGTATTTTTCGTGTAACCCCTTGTTTAGAATGTGTCTTGAAACTAATCAACCTGAAGCAACAAGATTGACATCCAAAGATTGGTTTTGCATCATGTCATTGCAAGTTGAGATTTTGGATTTCAAGCTTTTGGACCCCAATTTCCTCTCTTCGAAACTCCTAGCTCACAAATGCTATAAAGGAGTTCTTGTACTTTTTAGAAAGCCCTAAACATGCTCTTTAACTTTCATGATTTACACAAATTCAAATTCCAAGTGAAACTATGTAAAAAATCTCCTTGAAGTTGGTTGAAAAATTGACTTAAAAGTACCAAAAATATGAAATTTTTCTAAGTGTTTTTTCCCACTTGCCTTGTCTTTACTCATAACTCAAAATCCATTCATTTTTTGAACATAGTTCACTGTGGCACTTTTGTAGGGCTTCTCAAGACCTTTCCAACAAGCTTTGAACCACTCCATTTGTATGTGTGGTTAAGAAGTTATGGCTTAGCCCCTTTCAAAACCCTAATTTCCCGACTTTTCGATTACTTCTCAATTCTTGATCCTGTGGTCACCAAACTTCATGATTAGATATGACATAACATTGGAACATAATTGGCTTCAATTTTGGGTCAAAACCCTGTAGGTCAATGAATTGACCTTTCAGTCAGACGTGAAATTCTGGTATGCAGATCTCATGTCCTAAGAACATTGATCTATGCTTAACAAGGACGAGGACAAACCATGACCAATTTAAATTCCTTTAAGAATTAACGATGTCATGACCAACGTCATGACCTCTGTTGTGACATCTGCATACTGACAAACTATTTATCTAAACATTTAAATTGTGCAAAATTGTAAATGCTGAAAGATAAATAACACAATGAATTGTTTACCCAGTTTGGTGCAACCTCACCTACATCTGGGGGCTACCAAGCCAGGAAGGAAATCCAATATTAGCAGAATCAGTTTAGAGCTAAACTCCCTCGTTTACAAATCCTCACTTAATCTCTACCCAATGCAATTTCTGCCTAGAGACACTCTAGACCTGAGTATACCCACTCACTCCCCCTCAATCACAGTAGTGATATACAATTCAATACAAAAGATAGACTTTAGAAGACACTAAACACAACAGTTCATACACACTAACAAAATCAATCATACAACATACAATTGCTTGGCACACAAGTATCCTAATACACACGTGAAGAACCAAACTTCTTCACTCACAAAACAAACGTGATGAGCAACACTCTTTACTCACAAATATGTCTACCACAATGTATCAAAAGATACAAAGGGTGACTTACACACACAAGGGACTCTCAAACCCTAGACCTTTATTTTACACTCAAGTTGTTCTTGATGTGAGTGCTTGATTTCCTCTGCTTCTGCTCTTCCTTAAATAGTAGTGCAGACTGGGCTTGGGCTGGTCACAAGTAACAAACTTTAGGTTAAACTAAGTTAACCACTTTCCATAATTCAAGGTGTTATCAAATTAGGTCACAACTGCTTCATGTTATGTCCAACCCTGACTAGGATCTCGCCTGAGATAACTAAGGAGCCATAACAGGTTTCCTGAAATCTAGCCTGAGATATATCAGGTATCATAACAGAAAAACAAACCTTGCATGTATGATGTCATACGATCAATGTCATAACATTTAGTCATGACATTCAATTTCACTTACTCTTAGTTGACCAGACTCCACCTGCTGAACACTCCTGCAAAATCTTCTTCACAATAGTAGAAACAAGCATATTAGTTTCCTAAAAAGTCTCAAAGTTCCTTTTTATAAACACCAATTAAATCTGCACTTTGTTCCTAATGAATCTCTTTGGCCTGTACATACTGATGAGGAATATCCAACAGGACCAAAACACTTATGTCAAGAGATATAACATAGCAGCCCCTGCTGTACCAGATATTGATGTCATGACATTCAGTATGACATCCATGGCAACAGTTCTGTCAACAGTTCCTGCTGCACCAGAAAGCGATGTCATGACATTGGTAATGACATCCATGATAGCAGTTCTGTCATCAGCTCCTGCTGCACCAGACAACGATGTCAACACATGACAGCATTACTGTCATCAGCTCCTGCTAGTTCCTACTGCACCAGGTAATGACATCCTGTTTAAAAACACATGACAGCAGTTCTGTCATGACAGCAGAAGGATGTCACGACATTCAGCATGAAATTCACATTAAAACACACCACAACAGTTTTGTCACCACAGCAGATGGAGATGTTATATCATCCTACTTGTCATTAGTGCAGAATCATGTTTTACCAAAACTTAGCCAATCTTAGAACCATAGAAACATGGTACTAACAATCTCCCCCTTTGGCAAATTTTGGCTAAAACACCCAAGCAAACTTGTCAGGGCAGCAACGGCAGCAACAATAGTAGCTTGCTTAAATACTCCCCCTTAATAGTTGCTCTCTCCATGTCAGTAGCGGCAGATAACTACACTTTACTCCCCCTTGGTTTAGTAAAAAATTGACAAAAATTGGAGTAAATGTACCATAATCACCATGCTTCAAAGCAGGACTCAACTGACAAACTGTACATGATCTCCAAAACTCCAGTCATCTCACAATCTCCTATGAGATACACAAGCTGCTTGAAGACTGCACCATCAAATGTTGTAAGCTCAATCCTGATGTGTGTATCCTCCACATCATATTTCAGCATGGAGTTACCCCATGACCATTGTCATTGGATCTTGGGTGCTTGCCTTGCCTGAAGCTGCACCTTCAGAAGTGACACTTTTGACATCACCAATTTAAGGATAATCAATTAAATACATGCCAAGTAACAATTGATTTTAAATCCCCAATTTGTGACACACAAATATTCTCATAAGAGGTCCAAGGACACAAGCTTGCCCGAGCTTCAGCAATTTTTGTACACATCTTCATATTAGCATAATGTCAACACACGTAATGCAACTACACATCAGACAGGTACACAGCTCCCCCTATCATACATAATCAGCACTCCCCCTAAAAGAGAGAACCCAAACACATGAAGAATCTCTTCATTACACACGACAACTTTACATTCCTTATTTTACAGCCTATACTATAATAGAAGAGGTAGACAAAACTATCTGCAAGATCACTCAGATTTAGCTAGGAATATCTCCAAAATGTCAGAGTAAATGCCTTGTTTCCTTGACTTCTATATGCACAAAATCAGAGCTGAGGATGTCTTGATCTTCATCTTTGTATTACTCCTAATAAAGCTTGTGCACATCTGACTTGATCCATTGGCACCTAATGACAGACCCACAAGGAATACACTGTCATGTTCACCATGAGTTTAGAGCAGTAACACAATGTCACAACATCTGGTCTGGCATTCCATCTTCATAAAATCCCAAACTGTTTGAAATCATAAACAATCTTGATACATAACTGCACTCTTGCAACACCACATCCTTGATAAAAGCATAACTCCCCATATCAAGGATAACCAGTGCTCGTTTAGAAGCACGAGAATAGAAAACATAAGACTCATCTTCATGTCTTCAAAAGCTCACTCTCTGTTCAACACACCTGCTGAACGCATTCACTAACTGCTTGCACCATAAGCAAATAGTACACCCATCAACCAGAAGCTCTCCCCATATCTTTGATAAACGATGCTCTAAGATCACCATATTATATCTCAAGACTCACCTCATGCTCATCCAGCAAGAAGGCACAAACCAAATCCACTTCTTTCTAGAGTTACTTGCAGCAAAAGAACTCTTTTTCCACAAGTATTTTGACCTCAACCTAAGATGGACATCCCATACTCAAAGACATTATTTACCTCATCATTCTCCCGTATGATAGGTTAGAACACTTTTGAGTCAACTACTGCCATGATCACTTCCACAATCAACCAAGGATCCAACCTCGTACAATACCTTCACATCATACTCCAATACAATCCTTTTATCTCATCATTCTCCCGTATAACAAGATAGAGTACTTCTTTGTCAAGATATGAATCACTAGTTCCACACCAGATCTTCAAGTCCTTCTCCAAATAAACCAGATGATACATCTCACAGACACAACATCCAATGGTTCTTGATATTCCCACAACTGGACTTACTACTGCCTAGTAATCCAAATGAAGATCTTCAGAGAACACAGCTCCACCAGCTTGATCAAAAACAATTCCAAAAGAAGGTAATCTTCCATAAGCAACTTAGGGCTTCTACCACAAGCTCCAATGTATGAACATAACCAGAATCTTCTTTGGTATTCAAACAACTACCCTTCTGCACAAGAGTAATTTTTAAAAGCACACTGCGTAAATAACCAAATGTCACTGTTTGGTTACTTAGCATCTTTCAGAGCTCTAGACAGTCTAACTTGTTCTACTTCCTCCATAGCAAGGCATCTTTGATACACCAAGACTTGGACCTGAAGTTTCTGCTTGATGTTACAACATCTGTTTAGACATCCTGTGGTGAATTCAGTCCTTTATTCTGCCACTTAGAAGAACCTCATCACTCTATCAGAACAAGAGTACATAGACTTGATGTTAAGTAGACAATCTCTATTCTGGAAATGCATTTGCTTCAGAAACTCCTCTTTAGAGAAACCAAACGTGCCAAGGCTTGATTCTTTAGGGAGGAAGGATCACAAAAGATCTTTACCGAAGGAATCCCGCTTTCCTTAAGTAGATACTTCTTTAGAAAGTCAGAGATAACTGCCACTTATCATTGACCTCCAAGATGAGCAAGGTCACATGCTCCTATGTACTTAGATCAGAAATAAACTGACCCAAGCAGTGCCATCACCAACACCATATTCTAGAGAAGTTTCTTGCTAGGAAACTTTCTAGATAAGTATCTGATGCTTCTAGTAAAGACTAGAACACACCTTTTGCACTCCAATAAACTGATCCAAGAAAAATGACTTAATCAGTACTACATTCTAGTCTTAGTTTCTTGCCAATAAACTTCCTAGAATAAAGACAGATCCTACCATACTTCTGCACAATCTCTGCTGATGGAATGTCTCAGCATCTGGTTGAACATCAGATCCTTGAAGTAGATAAAGGAGATCAGGATCTTGATGCTTGTGCAACAACTGATGAGGCACCTTGATCATCAACTAAGGATAATCCATTAAATATTTAAGAATATCTCAAATAGCAATGAATCTTAAATCCTTATGATAAGTCCTTCTCTTCAGCAATCTTGAACTTGATGAATGACCAATTAAATATGTGTATAGCCCATAAATAGTAATTGATCTTAAATCCACACAACTTCAGGAATCCCAAGGCTGAAACATCAAGGCTGACACCCTTGACTCAACCTGCCTATGACTTCCTCTTACTAGTAGAGCTTTTTGTTTGCCTTAAAGGTTCATAATAAAACCACTTCCAATCACGAGGTCAACAATAACATTTAACACCAACCAACTTTCTTCATTCCATTGCTCCCGATAATGGAATGACTAGAGCTTTGATATCTTCAAGAATAACAGGACCTCCAAAGTTCTTCCATCAGAAAATTAAGCAGCAGAACCACCAGAAGAACATCTTCAACATGCCCTAAACAAGATGTCAGAACATCTTATAGAACATCATTCAGAAGTAGTCACTCCTCCATTGGCAAACCATTCAGCAGATCATAGAAGCTTCTATATCAGAGGGAACAACAGCAAATACATAGAATCCTTTGCAACCTCCTCCTAAACTCCATAAGCGGCACCTCCAATGTTTAGAAAGATCAGCAACTCAGCTACCACTTCTCCTTGTTTAAAACCACCAGAAAGCATCTCCCAAGATCTCATATAGAATAGACAGGATGCCTGCTCTGATACCAATTGAAATTCTGGTATGCAGATCTCATATGTCCCAATAACATTGATCTCTGCTCAACAAGGATGAGGACAGACCATGACCAATTTAAATTCCTTTAAGAATTAAGGATGTCATGACCAACGTCATGACCTCTGTTGTGACATCTGCATACTGACAAAATATTTATCTAAACATTTAAATTGTGCAGAATTGTAAATGCTGAAAGATAAATAACACAATGAATTGTTTACCCAGTTCAGTGCAACCTTACCTACATCTAGGGGCTACCAAGCCAGGAAGGAAATCCACTATTAGCGGAATCAATTTAGAGCTAAACTCCCCTGTTTACAACTCCTCACTTAATCTATACCCAATGCAATTTCTGCCTAGAGACACTCTAGACCTGAGTATACCCACTCACTCCCCCTTAATCACAGCAGTGATATATAATTCAATACAAAAGACAGACTTTATAAGACACTCTTCAAAGTCATAATACTTGATTTTGCTTAACAGCTTCAGTCAAGGACAATGAACACAACAGTTCATACACACTAACCAAAGCAATTATACAACATACAACTGCTTGGCACACAAGTATCCTAAGACACACGTGAAGAACCAAACTTCTTCACTCACAAAACAAACGTGAAGACAACACTCTTCACTCACAAGTATGTCTACCACAATGTATCAAAAGATACAAAGGGTGACTTACACACACAAGGGACTCTCAAACCCTAGACCTTTATTTTACACTCAATTTGTTCTTGATGCGAGTGCTTGATTTCCTCTGCTTCTGCTCCTCCTTAAATAGTAGTGCAGACTGGCTTGGGCTGGTCACAAGTAACAAACTTTAGGTTAAACCAAGTTAACCACTTTCCATAATTCAAGGTGCTGTCAAATTAGGTCACATCTGCTTCATGTTATGTCCAGCCCTAACTAGGATCTCGCTTGAGATAACTAAGGAGCCATAACAGGTTTCCTGAAATCTAGCCTGAGATATATCAGGTATCATAACAGAAAAACAAACCCTGCATGCCTGATGTCATACGATCAATGTCATAACATTCAGTCATGATATTCAACTTCACTTACTCTTAGCTGACCAGACTCCCCCTGCTGAACACTCCTGCAGAATCTTCTTCACAACAGTAGAAACGAGAATGTTAGTTTCCTAAAAAGTTTCAAAGATCCTTTTTAAGAACACCAATTAAATCTGCACTTTGTTCCTAATGAATCTCTTTGGCCTGTACATACTGATGAGGAATATCCAACAGGACAAAAACACTTATGTCAAGAGATATAACATAGTAGTCCCTGCTATACCAGACATTGATGTCATGACATTCAGTATGACATCCATGACAACAGTTATGTCATCATCTCGTGCTGCACCAGACAACGATGTCATGACATTAATAATGACATCCATGACAGCAGTTCTGTCATCAGCTCCTGCTAGCTTCTGCTGCACCAGAGGGCGATGTCAACACATTACAACAGTACTGTCATCAGCTCCTGTTAGCTCCTGCTGCACCGGACAGCAATGTCAACACATGACAGCAGTACTGTCATCAACTCCTGCTAGCTCCTACTGCACCAGGTAATGACATCCCGTTTAAAAACACATGACAACAGTTATGTCATGACAGCAGATGGATGTCACGACATTCAGTATGACATTCACATTAAAACACACCACAACAGTTCTGTCACCACAGCAGATGGAGATGTTATATCATCCTACTTGTTGTTGTACCCCAAAATTTGCTCAACCTTGTCTTACCTGGTTTATGTTTCATTGCATTATCATTTGCATAGTTATATCATTTGCATATCATGATATCATTTATATAGCAGGGGATCAAGTGTGATTTCATATCAAGAGAAGCCTAGCAAGAGGTTTTATTCAAAGATTGAGAAGTTGTCAAAGTCATCAGGAGGTGATTTGATTGCCTAAGAGTCTAGATTCTTGCAGATGGATTTGCTCCTAACTTGAGGATCAATTGAGGACCATTAGAGGGATGAAAAGGGTTGAATATGAGAAAAGGATGTGTATGGATCTCATAGAATGCCTAGAGGGCCATGGGAGAGCTCAATCAAGTCATTGTGTCAAATGCAAGAGCCACAGTTGAAGTGCAAGCAATTAGGGTTTCATCTGGGTCAATCCTAGGTCAACTGTGTAATTGAAGAGTATCAAAGCCTACTTTTAGGTCATGGAGTTCATGAAATGATATGTTAATACATTTTTGGTGTTGTGCCAAGATCAAGTCAAGAAAAGTCAAGAGTGTGAGAAGTTGCTAAATTAGGGTTTCAGTGTAAAATCCCCTGTTTAGTGCCTAACTTCAAGACCACATAAGTCAAGATAAAAGGTTTAAATGGATCTTTGGCCAACATGAAACTTGTAGAGAATCTCAATACCTTTAATTTGAGTACTAGAAGTCCTCAAGGGGATTTATAGAACTCAAGTTATGACCCAGACAAGTTACAAGTACTCAGATGCCTCTGAAATTTGTCTGTGAAAATCATCTGACTTCAAAGCTATTTTTGACCTAGAAGGAGGTTTCACCTGAACTTTTGTCCAACATGAAAGTTGTTCCTCATGATCGTAGCTTTCTAAATTGTACTAGAAGTCTTCCATCTGATTTGTAGAACTCAAGTTATGAGGTTTACAAGTCAGGGGTATTTTGGGAAAGTGAGATTATAGGCAATTTTCAATCATAGGTCATAATCTCCAACTTGCACTTGTCAAATGGATTTTTTTCCAACATGAAACTTGTCCAAAATGTGGTTTTTAGGCTAACCAAGAAGTCATGATGGATTGATTGGGCTCATAGCAAGACTTGTTTTGAAATGGTTTGAATAAGGAAGATTTTCAAAGGATTAAAAGGGGGAAATTCAAATAATTGGTTAAGTGGCCAAAACATATCAAATAAGTGATCATTTTGATTGTAAATTTCATTCTAAACACTTTGGCTTTACCAGATTTTTGAGCTTAGGCCAAGTTTTGCAAATTACCACATGGTTGCTTCAAATGCAAGTTACATAACCAAACACTTCAACAACGCAGTTCAGGCCATTCTATTGTTTCAATTTTGCTCACAAGGTAATTTGCAGTTGATTAGAACCTTCTAGAGCAAGTTACACAGCCTGAACTCGTGACTGCTACGTTGGATTTCAAGAGAAAAACAGAAAATGCAATTGGCTGGATTGGGCCTCAAATTGAATTCAAAAGCCCATGGAAAGGTTCTATATATTCATTGGACTGATTTCAGATCAATTTTGGAATCATTTTCGTGCCAGAAGCTGAAGTTGCAGTTGAACATTCAAGAGGAGCAAGTGAAATCGAATTTTCAGTTTGGAGAAAAATCAAAGCAAATTGAAGGTTGAAGCATCATCCTCTTGCATCATTGAACGTATCTGGAGAGTTTTGAAGGGAGAATCAAGCTCCAAGTGCATCTGTTACCAGATCTACAACAGGTTAGTAACTTTCAAAATTCCACATGAATTAGCATGAGATAGTTAGATTTGAACTTGTGGTTAGGATCTATGCAAGATGTAGATCGTTTTAGGATCAGTTTGGAAGCATTTGGTGATGGTTGATCATGACATATCATTTCTGTTTTCATTCGAATCTCTTGGTTCATGAGGAGTTAGAGCAAGTTGATTAGATCATGATGATCAGTGTAGCATAAGGATGATTTCTATGGCCTTAATTTGGCAATTGATGATGTTTGATCTGGATGCCATTTTTGAACTTAGCTTCGTGTTTTAGTACCTATTGAGAGTTGGATAATTTGAGTTGGAGATTTGAAATCCTCGTGAAAAACTGAGTAGAATTGGTATAGACATTATGATTTTTGGTTGACTGTAACTTGACCTTCGCCGGAGAAGACAACAAGAGTCTTCTCCGGCCACCATGATCCATCGTCCCTGATCTCCACTCAGGCCAGGCTGAATAGTGAGGAAGATGAGTGCTGAGCCATCAGATCTTGAGTTTGACCAAGACTTTCTCCTTCATCGAACGACCATGTTATAATCTGAGATTTGATTTTTTGAGACCAAAACGTTGTAGTTTCATTAAATGCGCTGGCAGCTTGTGGAGCTTTGGATTGCTTGACCGGTCATCAGATCCCATGGCTGTGGTTTTATTTCAGCATTTGTTTTTTCTTTTATTTCATTTTGATTATTTTTAATGCATTATTGATTCTAAAAATCACAATAATTTCATTCTTGATCCAAAAATTATTTTAAAAATACCTCCATGATCTTGAGAGAATTTGTGATTTTCTGAAATCAATAAAATGCATTTTCATGCATTTTTCAATTTAATTTGATTTTTCTTATTTTGTTTAATTCTTTAATTTTTGCATATTTGATCATCTGCCTTGTTGAATTTTGTTCTTCCAATTGGTGTTGAATCTGGCTTTGATTTTTTAGTATGTTTTAGGGTAGATATTCATGTTCCCTTAGAGTTTTTGTTAGAACTTTAGAACAACTTTAGGTTCTGTTTTAGGTGTTGAGATTAGAGCCTTCCCAAACTTGTGGATCACCTTGATACCCTTCAACTTAGAAATTATTTAGATGACTTAGAAGTTGAATTAGGCTTTAACATTTTAACCCTAGAATGTTCAAACATGTATGTTCCCCTAGGAAATTTATTAGAATTTTACAACTTTGTTTTCTATTTTAGTTGTATTTTTCGAGTTGCTTGTGCTTGTGGTGTTCTATCTTTAGTGCTCTTGTTTGTTTGGTCTTGTTGGTGACTTTGGAGCTGGATTTGCTTGGATTCCTTCTTGGGAGGTCTTCTGGACTTGGTGTAGCTGTTGTGGCTTGAAGAGTGGAGCTTGGAGTTAAAGCTTTCTTCTCTTTTAGGAGCTTTTTTAGGAGCTTAGGAAATTAGGGTTTTAGGAAGAGCCATTAGGACTAGTTTTAATTCTTTCATCAAACATGGAATGCATTGTGTGCTTCTATTTTATCCAATGATGTAAAGTCCTCCTAGGGAAACTCCATCTCTCCTTTGGAGGGATGTATGGTATGCCCATAGTTGAGTAGAACTTTGAGGATGCCTTTCCATTTCAATGTTGGTACTTGATGATTTCCTTTGGTTTTCATTTGGTTCTCAACATTGCAACCTTGATCTTAGTGATTAATCCTCTGCTTGGAGTGTGTTTGCTAGAGCTTGAAGATGAAGTTTGATGAAGTTTTAAGATAGAAGCTAGCTTGAAGATGAAGCCATTTTGCTGTCAACCTTGCTGTCAAGCGGATTTGCTGACCATAGCTGCTGTTGAAGGTTGAAGTTGCTGAAACTGTTGCTGCTGCTTGGGCTGCTTCCTCTGTTTTTCTTTTGTTGTATTGTCTGTTTGCTTGTGTTGCTTACCTTTAGGTTTGAGGTGGAGCTTGTCTCCCCTTGCCTGTTTTTTTCTTAGGTTTGAGGTTGAGCCGGACTCCCTTGCCTCGCTTGTACTGTTGCATAGCATGCATTTTACTGTTTACTGTTTACTGCTTGTTTCCTTTTACTATTTTCGCCTAGGATCTCTGATTTCCTCTGTGCAAGAGGGAATTATGACAGACATTAGGTTTTGACCCATGCATGATAACTGTAGGTAGAGTTCCCTTCAACCATAGTTTTAGGGTGTCTTTCTCTTCTCATCTCAAAACAATTCAAAAACACAGTAATAAGGTTAATTGAAGTCGTGCGTTACAAGCCTTAAGCTATCTGGGAAAAGGTTGGTGGAGGGTCTCTCTCCAGTAATCTGAATGTTAGTATGGTACCCTTTGGGTAACATACGAAGCATTCACTCCTGGGTCATAGTCTCTAGTGCGATGGAGATTGCGAACATCCTAAAAAACAGTTCTTTCGTAAAAGACTCAAACAAACATTCAAACTCTGTTTTTGTCCTCTTGGACCTTTAATCAGGAAAACCCTTTCTTAAGGAGATAAAATACTGTCAAACAAACTTGTGTCTTCAGTAGCCCGAACTACATTTGCTCTGATCTTTCATGCCGTATGAAAGTACGTAGGCACGAGATGCGACATCTGGGTGAGCAACCTTCCCCCCTTAACCCGTAGTTAGGCGAACTATGTTGACTCTGATTTCTCGTTCCAGGCGGGAATACGTAGGCATAAAGTGCGATACTTTGCCGAGTCATTTTCTTTGGTTTTTAACCCAGACCTTTAGAGTAGATAGATAAACACACCCTTAGATAGAAAACAAGCGTGGATCCCGTCGAGTACGACGAACGTGAGGGATGCTAATACCTTCCCCTTGCGTAACCGACTCCCGAATCCAGGATTTGGTTGCGATGACCATTCCTTTCCCTCTTTGTGTTATGTTTACTCTGAGCGTTTCCTTTCCCTCTTGTGGGATAAATAACGCACGGTGGCGACTCTTCTGTCATAGCCGGCGCCGATTTTCGCAGTAGCGACAGCTGGCAACTCTGCTGGGGACTCCAACGGTTCCCTATGCGAGTCAATCCTAGCGATTGTTTTCCCGTCTGGGGTTTTGTATGTATTTACTTTTCTGTCTTTACTTTCAGTACTGTATATATTTGTTATTATGTTGTGGGTAGAGGGTTAGTTTAAGAGATAAGTCGGACCTGGGCTTGAGTGCACATAGACTTAGAAGTAGAGAGTAGTGGTTAGCCTGCTTGATTTGCTCGCACCAGGTAGCTATGAAATTTACACTCAGACGAGATTCTCTTTGATGGCATCTTGCCTGGCCCTTTGGGCTCGACAGGTTGTTGGATTTGAGGGTTGTTGACTCTGGGAACCTATCATTTGGGATTCGGCTAAGTGAGGCCTCTTCAAGGGATGATGATGCCACACCTTCTGGGTATCGTATCATCGCTCTTGAAAGCCTGTGACGCTGATGATCGCATAGGATGCCGTACCTCGTCTGCGAGTTAAGTACATACCTGTGAGGGGTAGGTGGGTCTTTTTGCAGGAAAATTCTGGCCTCAGAATACCTGGTTTGTCTCTGTCAGTGAGAATTGGTTGTGAGGGTTCTTTTGTGGTTGGTTTGGTTTGAGGAGAAGATCTGATGGTTCTCAAGTGGCAGTGCAGCACAACACAGTTCTTCATCATTGCACTTGATCCCCTGTCGCATATGCATCTGCATTTTCATGTTTGCATTTCATTAACGTGTATTTATGTTGCAGGTGTGTTTTTTCCCTCAGATTCTAGTGTTCTTCTTGCCAGACATGGAGCCCATGAAGAGAATAGTTGCCTACAGGTTGCCTTCTCCAGATATCAGTTCCTTATTGCGATTGGTTGCTCTAGCAAATCAGAGAGTGAGGACTGAGTTTAGAGAGTCTTATGGGAAACTGCTCAGTTTGTTGTGCAGACCTTCTGTGTTTGAGATGACTGGATTGTATACCTTGATGCAGTTTTACAAGCCTCAGTTGAGATGCTTCTTGTTCCCTGATTATATTTTGGCTCCTAGTTTGGAGGAGTATTTTGATATGCTAGGAGTGCCTGTGTTAGATCAGATGCCTTTTGTTCACGAGGATACTGATCCCGTGTTGGCTAAGCTTGCTGAGATTGTCAGCTTAGATGCTTCTGAGTTCCCCGGGGGTTTGGTCAAGCTGAATGGGTCTTATGGTTTTCATCTTTCTTGCTTGGTTGAGAAGGCTATGTAGTGTGCGAAGGATGGATGTTGGATTGTCTTCAGTGCTATTCTGGTTGTTTGCATTTATGGGACTGTATTGTTCCCTAACTTGCCTGATTTTGTTGACTCAGATGCTTTCTTTATTCTTGCCTCGAAGAATCCGGTGCCTACTCTCTTGGGTGACGTTTATCATTCTATTCACTATAAGAATGAGAAGCATCAGGGAAAGAATGTTTCTTGCTGTGTACCTCTTTTATACAGGTGGTTTCAGGGACATCTTCCTAAGACGGGACCTTTTGTTGATACTGCTGGTACTTTAGATTGGTCTTCTAGATTGATGGGATTGTGTGCTGAGAACATTGTTTGGTTTGATCAGAATCTAATCGGAATGAATATTATATATAGTTGCAGTGGCTTTCCGAACGTTCCTTTGATTGGACGGAAAGGTTGTATTAACTATAACCCTTCTCTGCTTGTGAGACAGTTTGGCTATGCTTTAAGGGACTGTCCGGTTGAAGACGAGATACAGGAATCTCTGTATCTCATGGGTTTATTAGACAAAGATGTTTTGGTCAGATTGAGGCATGCTTGGGGGTAATATTCACAGAAGAGGAAAGACATTGCTTGGTAAGAGTGACAGTCGAGCTTATAATCCTTATCGGCTCTGGATCCATGAGAGAGTTAGGACTTCTTTGATGCCATATCCTGCTGTAGAGCCTTTGTGTCCTCCGGTGATTGAGGAACCTACTTCAGTGGAGATTGAGAAGTATAACAAGCTGCTGGCTGAAAAGGAAGAGTTGCAATGAGCAAATGAAAAGTTAGAGAAAGAGATTTTCCAGCTTCGGCATGTGAAGAGTGAGGCAACTTTCACTTTGAAGAAGCAGACTGAGATGATTAATAGGTTGGGTTCAGATTTGACTGAAGAGACCAGCAGGAGAGAGAAGGTGGGAGTAGCCTTGAATGGTGTTAGTAGTGTGCTTGCTACTAAGAAAGAGCTTCTGAATAAGGCTTATTCTCGACTTTCCAAATGGGAATTTTTGTGGAATGCCACGCTTACTAGCCGGAAGGAGCGTGAAGATGAGTTAAAGCTGCAGATTTCCCGGTTAGAGGAGCAGCTCAGCGCTAAGGATGCGAAGATTGCTGAAGAGGCATCTCTTAGACGTGACGCTGAGTTTAGAGTGAGCGACATGGTCAAAGAAATAAGGGGTTGTGAACTGAAGGCCGACTTCAAGAGATGCAGGTTGGATGCGTGTTTTGGCAAGGGAGCCTGTGTAGAGGACGCCAAAAATCTGAGATCCACTGTTAGGCAACAGGCATTACTGATACAGGAGCTGCTCTCCAAACCAGGTCATCCGGATACGTTGAGGCTATTGGGAGATGTCCGGGTGCGCCATCCGTCCTGATTTATCTTTGCTTTTCTCTTGTGGTTTGTTATTAGTGCTTGTATTTTGACCATCGCCAGGCTTGTTGGCCGAGGTCTTTTCAGTTGTATTCAGTTGTACCTTTGTACTATGCCTCTTGGCATTTGTTTATGTATGAGGTTTCTAATTCTGTGCTTGCTTACTTGGGACTCCATTGTCGTTATGGCTTCTTCTCCGGAACTAGAATCGGGGGGGGGGGGGAATTAACCTATTGCATATTTACATGTGTGCATTTGCATCTTCATATTGCATAACAGGTACTTTTTTGAGCTCGAATTTTATCTCCAGTGTCTTTCAGGTTGTTTCAAGATTGACAAACAGAGAACTCACCGGTACGCTACGAGAAGCAACAGTAAGAAGATCATGGATCAGGTACAGTATGAGATGCAAGAGATCCGGGATAGGTTGGCCCAATTCATGCAGACTATGGAGGCTGTGGCCAAGGGCCAGGAACATCATCAAACTCTAGTGCAACCGCTGCTAGTGCGAGCGACTGGTAATACTGAATACAACTCTGTTCATGTTGAGACTCCTCGCAGGGAGGAAGTGATACCAAATGCTGGTGAGAATGGTACCGACAACGGCAACGACAACACTGGTAACAGAAATGCTGATAATGTTAATGGGAACATGGAAACAAACAGGAATGTTGGTATCAACACTGGTTTTGGTGACAACAATCAGGGTCTTGGTTTTGGCAATCGGGATGGCAATGATGGCTTTAATAATTAGGGCTTCGGCAACAGAGGGTTTGGCGATAACAATCAAGGTTATGGTAATAATGGCTACGGCAATGTGAATACCAATGATGCTGGGATGGGTCCTTTCAATACTGGCTTCGGTACAGCGGCTGCTAATCAAGAGCTTGGCAATCTGAGGTATGACCCCAGGTTTTTCCAAAGTGGTCATGGTCATGGTCGTAATGCTGCTTATGACGGATATGGTAATGAGGGTCTGTACTGGAATAGAGATCGTCAGGAAGACACCTTTTCTGGGCAAGGCATGGGGTTTGAGGGTCCCACTGATAGTGATCGGAGGATTAAAATGTTGAAAGAACAGATGAGAGGTATAGCCAATCAAAATTCTGCAGGGTTGGACATGGCTACCATGGGGCTGGTTCCTGGGTTGAGAGTGCCATTGAAGTTCAAAGCTCCCACTTTCGATAAATATAAAGGGGATACATGCCCACGGGTTCATGTGCGTTCATATTACCGGAGGATGTCTGCTTACTCTGATGATGAGAAGATGCTCATGCATTTTTTCCAAGACAGTTTGTTGGGACCATCGCTGGAATGGTACATGGGACTAGAGCCTGCACAAATCGGAAGTTGGAAAGAATTGGCTGATGCTTTCGTTAGACATTACCAATACAACAGTGACCTCACGCCAAATAGGGTCCAGCTTCAGAGTCTTTCACAAAAGAATGGGGAGAGTTTCAAGGAGTATGCTCAGTGTTGGCGTGATCTTGCGGCAAGGGTCCAACCACCTATGGTTGAAAGGGAATTGATTGATATTTTTGTTGGAACATTCTCTGGGATGTATTATGATAAATTGCTCAATTGCTCGATGGGTAGTTTCTCTGACATGATACTCATGGGAGAAAAAATTGAAAATGGCATTAAAATTGGTAAGATTCAAGCTGGTGAATCGACCTCAGCTGGAGGTGCAAAAAAGGTCTTTTGGTGGTAAAAGACAAGGAGATGCCAGCGCAGTGTATAATGGTCGAGGACGAGGTAGAGGTAGGAATCAGTATCTTGAACAACAGGTTGCTAGTGTGACGATCCCTATACCACAACAACGACAACAACCACCACAACAACAGCAGCAACAACAAAGGTATAATCCTGCTCAAAGAAGGATCCAGAATGGGAAGCCAAAGAGGGTATTTGATACACCTCCGTCAATGTATGCAGAACTGCTTCAGACGCTGTTAAGTTTGAATCTGGTTGAAAAGAGAACGTTGGACCCGCCCACAGGAGCGCTTCCTTACGGGTATGATACTAGTAAGCAGTGTGAATTTCATTCTGGAGCACCCGGACATGATATCGAGAGTTGTCATGCTTTTAAGCACAAAGTCCAAGATTTGATTGACAATAAAGTCATTAACTTCAGTCAGGATGGTCCCAACATTGTACAGAAACCAATGCCGAATCATGGAGCGAATGCTATTCTGGTAGAAGAAGATTTGGATTTGGTCATGGACGTAGATGATTTGAAGACACCTTTAGGCTATGTTAAAAGCAGATTGTTGAAAGGAGGGGTCTTCCCCGGATGTGATGAGTACTCTTTGGATTGTTGGACCCGACCAGAGGGCTGTATTGATTTGAAGAGAGGTATTCAGGTCATGATTGATGAGGGAACTTTACAATTCGACCATACTGCTATTGAGAAACTATTAAAAGCAACGGCAAGGAGAGGTTGCGACAATTACAATTCCACGAAAGACTATTACGATATCAGCGCCCGCCAAGCGGCCAACTATCATGATAACGAAAGCAGGGCCCGTTCCTTATGAAAGTACGAAAGCCATTCCATGGAATTATGGGTTGGAAGCTTTTTGCAACGGGGAAAAGATTAATGTGGATAGCCAGTCGGCAGGGGCAGTGGACAATATTGTTGAAGCGGGAGGCATGACCCGCAGTGGTAGAATCTTCACTTCACCCGAAATCGAGGCTGAGAGGATTACTAAAGGCAAAGCCAAAGTGAATGAAGGAGGACCTTCCCAGTCAAAAGAGAAATAAATGTCGTTCAAAGATGCAGAAGAGTTTATGAGGTTGATTCACAAAAGTGACTATAAGATTGTGGAGCACTTGCAACAGACGCCCTCCAAAATTTCAATACTATCATTGTTGCTTTGTTCCGAGGCCCATCAGAATGCCTTGTTGAAAATCTTGGATACATCTTTTGTACCTCAGGAAGTAACTGTTAATCAGCTGGAGGGGGTACTGGCGCATGTGAATGCCGGACACAGCCTGGGATTTACTGACTTTGATTTGACGCCTAGAGGTCGGGATCATAATATGGCTTTGCACATTTCAGTGGAATGCCGGGGCACTGTTATGTTGCACGTTCTTGTAGACACCGGATCATCTTTGAATGTGTTGCCGAAGAAGGCTATGATGAAGCTAGATGTCCGAGGAATCATATGCACGCCAAGTGACTTGGTCGTGAGGGCTTTTGATGGGACCAGAAGGTCGGTGTTTGGGTCCATAACGTTGCCACTCCAAGTCGGGCCGGAAGTGTTTGACATTGTGTTCTACATCATGGATATACATCTAGCTTACAGCTGTTTACTTGGGCGACCATGGATACATTCTGCAGGGGCTGTGACGTCCACGCTACATCACAAGCTTAAATACATGGTCGGTGACAGCGTTGTTACTATTTGCAGAGAGGAGGACATTCTGGTTAGTCATCTTTCGTCATTCAAGTACGTCGAAGTGGATGGGGAGATCCATGAGACGCCATGCCAAGCCTTCGAAGGGTTGCAATTCAATGACAAGTCTCATGTTCCCAAGAAAGGGCCAGAGGTGTCCATGTCTTCGTACAAAGACGCTCAGGCAGTGGTTCAGGCTAGAGAAACCAAAAGATGGGGCCAAGTCTTGGAAATTCCTGTCAAGATGGACAAGTTTGGGTTGGGGTATCGCCCGACGTCATCACCTTCCGCATCAGGCGTGCCAAAGTTCAAAGGACCAGTGGTGATCACTCTAGGTGGAGTCTGTTACGAAACGATTAATGCTGTTTCCGATGCTGAAGACGGAGATAGTGACTGCGATATGGACTCGTGGATCAAGCCCGACGTGCCAGGACAGAATCTGTGCAACTGGTCTATCCAGGAACTTGTCCCAGTGACTACAAAACAGTAATGATTTGTTTTCTCTATTATTGTATAATCCTGTGTCCTACCCGGGGCATAGTGATTTTGCTTTTAGGGCTACCTACTTATGTGTGTACTTTGTTTAATCATTAATAAAGGCGTTTTTCTCATGCAAATTTTGTGATCCTTGTTTTTCCTGTTTTTGTTTAACAATAAAATGGCAATGTGGTTATGTGTTTTGTTTGCATTATTTGAAACATTTAACCATTCTCATTGCAGGATTCATATTTCAGACGACACCGATCACGAACTTCCTATGACTCGCTTCGACTTCGAGCACCCGATATTTCAAGCAGAAGAAGAGATTGTTGAGGATAATGACTTATCAGAAGAGCTGACTCGACTTTTGAAACAAGAAGAGAGAATCATTCTGCCTCATCAGGAGGAAATTGAAGTTATCAATGTGGGGTCCGAAGAGGTTGTTAGGAATATTCGGATAGGGGCTGCACTGCAAAGTGATATCAAGCAAAGTTTGGTCAAGATGCTGCGAGAGTACAGTGATATCTTTGCTTGGTCTTACGAAGACATGCCTGGTTTGGATACTAATATGGTGGTTCACCGTTTGCCATTGCGTGAGGAATGTCCGCCGGTTAAGCAAAAACTCAGAAGAACTCGACCAGATATGGCTGTGAAGATTAAAGAGGAAGTTTAGAAACAGTGGGACGCTGGTTTTCTGGCTCCTACAACTTATCCCTCATGGGTCTCCAATATAGTACCTATACCAAAGAAAGATGGTAAGGTGCGGATGTGCGTAGACTATCGATATTTGAATAGGGCGAGCCCAAAAGACGACTTTCCGCTTCCTCATATTGATGTGCTGGTCGACAACACCACTCAATTCTCCGTGTTTTCCTTCATGGACGACTTTTCAGGCTATAATCAGATAAAGATGGCGCCGGAGGATATGGAGAAAACAACTTTTATTACCCCGTGGGGAACGTTCTGCTACAAAGTGATGCCCTTTGGTTTGAAGAACGCCGGGGCAACATATCAGCGAGCTATGACAACACTCTTTCATGACATGATGCATAAAGAGATCAAGGTCTATGTTGATGATATGATTCCCAAATCCCAGACGGAGGAAGAGCGTCTGGTCAATCTTCTGAAATTGTTCAAAAGGCTTAGGAAATTCAAGCTGCGGTTGAATCCTAACAAGTGCACCTTCGGGGTGAGATCTGGTAAGCTATTGGGGTTTATTGTCAGTGAAAAAGGAATTGAGGTTGATCCTGCTAATATAAAAGCAATACAAGAAATGCCAACGCCGAAAACAGAAAAAGAAGTTCGTGGATTTTTAGGGAGATTGAATTACATTGCCCGGTTCATATCTCATCTAACGGCCACGTGCGAGCCATTATTCAAGTTATTGAAAAAAGATCAGGTTGTGACCTGGAATGAAGATTGTCAAAAGGCGTTTGAAAAAAATAAAAGAATATTTGCAGGAACCTCCAATATTGATACCCCCAGTAGCCGGGAGACCATTGATTATGTATTTGACAGTTCTTGAGAAAAGTATGGGTTGCGTTCTCGGTCAACATGACGAGACTGGACGTAAAGAGCATGCGATTTACTACTTGAGTAAAAAGTTCACAGATTGTGAGTCCCGTTACTCAATGCTCGAAAAAACGTGTTGTGCGCTAGCCTGGGCTGCCAAACGTTTGAGGCAATACATGCTAAATCATACAACCATGCTAATTTCAAAGATGGATCCAATCAAATACTTTCCGGAAGCAAGCACTTTCCGGAAGAATTGCCCGATGGCAGATGGTATTGACAGAATACGATATTCAATATGTTTCTCAAAAGGCTATTAAAGGTAGTGTTCTGTCAGAATACCTAGCTGAGCAGCCAATTGATGATTACCAGCCGATGAGGTTTGATTTTCCTGACGAGGATATCATGTACTTAAAAATGAAGGACTGTGAGGAGCCGTTGCCTGATGAAGGTCCAGAGCTGGGTTCCAAATGGCAATTGATATTTGACGGTGCCGTCAATTCATACGGAAGTGGAATAGGGGCAATCATTACTACTCCCCATGGGTCGCACATCCCATTCACGGCCAGATTGACCTTTCCAGTTACCAACAATGAGGCCGAATATGAAACGTGCATTATGGGGCTCGAAGAAGCTATTGATTTGAGAATTAAAAATCTTGATGTGTACGGAGACTCTGCTCTAGTTGTGAATCAGATCAAGGGAGAGTGTGAGACTCGTCAGCCCAATCTGATACCCTATATGAATTATGCAAGAAGGTTGTTACCTTTCTTTGGCAAGGTGGAATTGCACCACGTACCACGAGCAGAAAATCAGATGGCAGACGCTCTCGCAACTTTGTCTTCAATGTATAAAGTTAACTTCTGGAACGAGGCTCCCAGGATAGTTATTTCTCGCCTTGATAGGCCCGCTTTCATATTCGCCATTGAGGAAGCTTCCGATGGAAAACCGTGGTATTATGATATCCAGAATTTCCTGAAGAACCAAGAGTATCCAGCTGGGGCATCCAGTCGTGATCAGAAGACTCTTAGGAGATTGGCTGGGAATTTCTATTTGAATCCGAATGGTGTTTTGTACAAGAGAAACCACGACTTGGTGTTGTTGCGGTGTATGGACGAGAAAGAGGTTAAGTTGCTCATGGAAGAAATCCACGAAGGTACATTTGGCACGCATGCCGGCGGACATGCAATGACGAGAAAGTTATTACGAGCCGGGTACTACTGGCTGACAATGGAAACAGATTGTTTCAAATTTGCAAAGAAGTTTCATAAATGCCAGATTTATGCGGACAAGATTCATGTGCCTCCGAGCTCTCTGAATGTCATGTCGTCACCTTGGCCTTTTTCCATGTGGGGAATTGATATGATTGGGAAAATTGAGCCCACGGCATCCAACAGACATCGTTTTATCTTGGTAGCTATTGATTACTTCACCAAATGGGTTGAAGCGGCATCGTATGCTAATGTTACCAAGCAGGTGGTAGCCAGATTTATCAAGAAGGATATTATCTGCAGATATGGAATCCCGGAGTGGATTATCACTGACAACGGTTCGAATTTAAACAATAAGATGATGAAGGAATTGTGCCAGAATTTCAAGATTGAACATCACAACTCTTCTCCTTATCGGCCCAAAATGAATGGCGCTGATGAAGCGGCCAATGAAAACATAAAGAAGATCGTTCAGAAGATGGTTGTGACCTACAAGGACTGGCATGAGATGTTGCCTTTTGCTTTGCACGGTTATCGTACGACGGTACGCACATCAACCGGGGCAACTCCTTTTTCATTGGTATATGGTATGGAGGCTGTCCTACCATTGGAGGTTGAGATTCCTTCTCTGAGGGTTTTGCGCGATGTCCAACTTGATGAGACAGAATGGGTGAAAGATAGATTGAATCAACTCAGTTTAATGGACTAGAAGAGATTGGCTTCTCTAGCATATGGTCGGTTGTATCAGAGCCGGATGAAGAAAGCTTATGACAAGGTGTGTCCTCGAAGCTTTCAGATGGGCGATCTTGTGCTGAAAAAGATTCTCCCACCATAATCAGATCACAGGGGCAAATGGACTCCCAACTATGAAGGTCCATATGTCGTTAGAAAGGTTTTCTCTGGAGGAGCCTTACTGTTGTCCACCATGGATGGTGAGGATTTTACATCCCCTGTGAACTCGGACGCAGTTAAAAAGTACTTTGCTTAAAGAGACCCGCTGGACAGAAAAAGAGAGTCCAGGCAAAAGTGGGGCATCTCGACGAACCATAAAAAAGGAATAAAAGGTTCGGGAAAAAGTTAGGGATAAAATTGAAAAAGATGTACACCCGCGAAGTTGAAAACCTGAAAAGGGCGATTTCGACAAAAAAGGGTATCCCGGTGAATTGAAAACCCGCAAAGGGCGGTTCACGCAAAAGTTAGGGATTTGAAAAAGCAAATGACTGTGGTCCGAGTTTGATACTTCATTTCTTAGTGGTGTGGGAGTACCTGAGGGTCGTATATTCGAAACAATCTCTTCCGAAGATCGAGTATTGGGAAGGCGTCAGAGTCAGGCGAGTCATAGGAGGATCAGCTCATGGTGTTCGTCTGTACCACATTGCCGACATGTATACAAATTTTCTTTGTGCTTCTGTATATTTGTATTTTGTTTATACGTAACTTCCTCTTTTCAGGAGTTGCATCCAGTGTACAAAATTTTGCCTATTTACATGCCCGTTATCAATAAAGCATGTTATTCAGTACTTGATGATTGTTCTTTACTGTTTTGTTTGTGAAAAACGCCGATGTTTTTCATAAACTTGTATGTGCATAAACTTGCTGGCCCTTGCCAATAATTGCTAAAACTTCGAATTGACTGAACAAATGTCATGGATACTAATCGGGATAGATCTTGTTGTATAGATTTGTTTCGTCTCGTTTGTGTTTTGCAGGATTCTCACCTTTGAAGCAAACAGTCAAGGAATTTGTGTTTACCCAACCAGGGTCCCGTGATCAAAGTGATTGTATCACTCCTCAGCAGATGAAAGTCATATCTTAGCCCAGAGAGAGTTGAGATGGTAATTATCCTTATTGGATGTGGGGTTATCCTCCCCAAAAGAGTATTCCCCATGAAAGCTGCCAAGAGAGTATCCTCAGTGGATCTTGATGTCCCCAATAGAAGTTGCATTCCCAGCAGTGAGTATGTACGCAATCAATCCCCAGCGTGGGTAATTCCCGCAGAATATAACCAAGCCGTCTTTGGTTCAGAAGGATTATCCCCGCGAGATACTATTTTTCCTTCTCCCCAGCAGGTTGTTTTTCCTCCGACAGGATGAACATCCTCAACAGAGTTCGTAATTTCAAGTTTGTGAGCCATTCCCCAGCAGGATGGTTATCCCCAGCAGAGTTGGTTTCACATGTCCAACATTTATTTTGCTGGAATGTTTTGCGATACCCGGTTATCCCCGGTGGAATGGGCCTTATCTTTAGCATTTATTTTGCTGAAGCGCCTCTTGGCATCTTTGCATTTTGCATATATCATCATATTTGCATCTACCCAAACGCGTAGCATTTCCATGTCGTATGGAGCATTACGCCATTGTCAAATATACGCATTTTGAAACATGAGCCAAGTTGGTTGCCTCTTTGTTTTCAGGTGTTATTCCCTGTAGAGTAGTGAGATTCTTGCTCAGAAGGATTTCTAGATATTCAAATTCTCAGCGTGAGATAGGTGATGATAACGTTCGTCCCCTAACAGAGTTGCTTGGTTAAGTTTCTCTTCGGATTGCTGTTACGTCAGCGTTAAAAGGTTTCATGGCTTAAACTTTCGGAGTTGTCACTAGTAATTTCCCCGGTGAATTTTCCCCCACAGAGTTGTTTGGTTAAGTTTCTCGTATTCCCCAACAAAGTATTCTTCAAACGTATCTGTGTTGACAGTGATTGTTACCCGTGCTGACGGTGATTCTTACCCGTGCTGACGGTGATTGTTATCCGTGTTGACGGAATTGTTACCCATGTTGACGGTGATTGGTATCCGTGTTGACAGAATGGTACCTGTGTTGACAGTGATTGTTCCCCGTGCTGACGGTGATTGTTATCCGTGTTGACGGAATCGTTGCCTGTGATTGACAGAGATCGTTATCCGTGTTGACGGCATTGTTACCTGTTATCGACAGAGATCGTTATCTGTGTTGACGGAATTATTACCTGTTATCGACAGAGATGGTTATCCGTGTTGACGAAATGGTACCTGTGTTGACAGTGATTATTACCTGTGTTGACGGAATCGTTACCCGTGATTGACGGAGTTGTCCCCAGTGAAGTTGCCAGCGATTACAATCTGTGTAGACAGAGATTGTTACCTGTGATTGATAGATATTGTTATTTGTGTTGACGAATTTAGTCCAGTTGTGGACGGAGTTGTACCCATGGTGATGGAGTCTCTCCTCGTGTTGACGAAGTTTAGTCCAATTGTGGACAAAGTTGTTTCTTGCAAAGTTAATTCAATGTCTGTGGCATCACACAGGGGGTTGATGTTGAAATCCAAAGTTTTATCAGATGGTTGATCAGTTGTTGCCGTAACAACTGGGCTCAGTGTAGTGGATGTTGTTCCTACAAGCAGTTTTCGCAACTTATTTTTGTGGTTGGAAAATTTCTGGGTTTCTTGGTATTCAACCGTCTTCTACCTCGATTGTTTGAAGGCCGTTCGCTCTTCACCCAGTCAGGTCCAAGCCGTTTGAATAGGGGCAACTGTTGTACCCCAAAATTTGCTCAACCTTGTCTTACCTGGTTTATGTTTCATTGCATTAAAATTTGCATAGTTATATCATTTGCATATCATGATATCATTCATATTGCAGGGGATCAAGTGTGATTTCTTATCAAGAGAAGCCTAGCAAGAGGTTTTATTCAAAGATTGAGAAGTTGTCAAAGTCATCAGGAGGTGATTTGATTGCCTAAGAGTCTAGATTCTTGCAGATGGATTTGCCCCTAACTTGAGGATCAATTGAGGACCATAAGAGGGATGAGAAGGGTTGAGTATGAGAAAAGGATGTGTATGGCACTCATAGAATTCCTAGAGGGCCATGGGAGAGCTCAATCAAGTCATTGTGTCAAATGCAAGAGCCACAGTTGAAGTGCAAGCAATTAGGGTTTCATCTGGGTCAATCCTAGGTCAACTGTGTAATTGAAGAGTATCAAAGCCTACTTTTAGGTCATGGAGTTCATGAAATGATATGTTAAGACATTTGTGGTGTTGTGCCAAGATCTAGTCAAGAAAAGTCAAGAGTGTGGGAAGTTGCTAAATTAGGGTTTCAGTGTAAAATCCCTTGTTTAGTGCCTAACTTCAAGACCACATAAGTCAAGATACAAGTTTCAAATGGATCTTTGGCCAACATGAAATTTGTATAGAATCTCAATACCTTTAATTTGAGTACTAGAAGTCCTCCATTGGATTTATTGAACTCAAGTTATGGCCCAGACAAGTTACAAGTCCTCAGATGCCTCTGAAATTTGTCTATGAAAATCATCTGACTTCAAGGCTATTTTTGACCTAGAAGGAGGTTTCAACTGAACTTTTGGCCAACATGAAAGTTGTTCCTCATGATCTTAGATTTCTTAATTATACTAGAAGTCTTCCATCTAATTTGTAGAACTCAAGTTATGAGGTTTACAAGTCAGGGGTATTTTGGGAAAGTGAGATTATAGGCCATTTTCAATCAGAGGTCAAAATCTCCAACTTGCACTTGTAAAATGGATTTTTGTTCAACATGAAAATTGTCCAAAATGTGGTT
Organism: Lathyrus sativus; assembly: GCA_963859935.3. NCBI lineage: Eukaryota > Viridiplantae > Streptophyta > Magnoliopsida > Fabales > Fabaceae > Lathyrus > Lathyrus sativus. Next base: position 62,420,509 of record OZ012736.1, read on the forward strand.
TTTAGGCTAACCAAGAAGTCATGATGGATTGATTGGGCTCATAGCAAGACTTGTTTTGAAATGGTTTGAATAAGGAAGATTTTCAAAGGATTAAAAGGGGGAAATTCAAATAATTGGTTAAGTGGCCAAAACATATCAAATAAGTGATCATTTTGATTGTAAATTTCATTCTAAACACTTTGGCTTTACCAGATTTTTGAGCTTAGGCCAAGTTTTGCAAATTACCACATGGTTGCTTCAAATGCAAGTTACATAACCAAACACTTCAACAACGCAGTTCAGGCCATTCTATTGTTTCAATTTTGCTCACAAGGTAATTTGCAGTTGATTGGAACCTTCTAGAGCAAGTTACACAGCCTGAACTCGTGACTGCTACGTTGGATTTCAAGAGAAAAACAGAAAATGCAATTGGCTGGATTGGGCCTCAAATTGAATTCAAAAGCCCATGGAAAGGTTCTATATATTCATTGGACTGATTTCAGATCAATTTTGGAATCATTTTCGTGCCAGAAGATGAAGTTGCAGTTGAACATTCAAGAGGAGCAAGTGAAATCGAATTTTCAGTTTGGAGCAAAATCCAAGCAAATTGAAGGTTGAAGCATCATCCTCTTGCATCATTGAACGTATCTGGAGAGTTTTGAAGAGAGAATCAAGCTCAAAGTGCATCTGTTACCAGATCTACAACAGGTTAGTAACTTTCAAAATTCCACATGAATTAGCATGATGTAGATCATTTTAGGATCAGTTTGGAAGCATTTGGTGATGGTTGATCATGACATAGCATTTCTGTTTTGATTCGAATCTCTTGGTTCATGAGGAGTTAGAGCAAGTTGATTAGATCAGGATGATCAGTGTAGCATAAGGATGATTTCTATGGTCTTAATTTGGCAATTGATGATGTTTGATCTGTATGCCATTTTTGTACTTAGCTTCATGTTTTAGTACCTATTGAGAGTTGGATAATTTGAGTTGGAGATTTGAAATCCTCGTGAAAAACTGAGTAGAATTGGTATAGACTTTGTGATTTTTGGTTGACTGTAACTTGACCTTCGCCGGAGAAGACAACCGGAGTCTTCTCTGGCCACCATGATCCACCGTCCTTGATCTCCACTCAAGCCAGGCTGAATAGTGAGGAAGATGAGTGATGAGCCATCAGATCTTGAGTTTGACCAAGACTTTCTCCTTCATCCAACTGCCATTTTATAATCTGAGATTTGATTTTTTGAGACCAAAACGCTGTAGTTTCATTAAATGCACTGACAGCTTATGGAGCTTTGGATTGCTTGACCGGTCATCAGATCCCATGGCTGTGGTTTTATTTCAGCATTTGTTTTTTCTTTTATTTCATTTTGATTATTTTTAATGCATTATTGATTCTAAAAATCACAATAATTTCATTCTTGATCCAAAAATTATTTTAAAAATACCTCCACGATCTTGAGAGAATTTGTGATTTTCTGAAATCAATAAAATGCATTTTCATGCATTTTTCAATTTAATTTGATTTTTCTTATTTTGTTTAATTCTTTAATTTTTGCATATTTGATCATCTGCCTTGTTGAATTTTGTTCTTCCAATTGGTGTTGAATCTAGCTTTGATTTTTTAGTATATTTTAGAGTAGATATTCATGTTCCCTTAGAGTTTTTGTTAGAATTTTAGAACAACTTTAGGTTCTGTTTTAGGTGTTGAGATTAGAGCCTTCCCAAACTTGTGGATCACCTTGATACCCTTCAACTTAGAAATTATTTAGATGACTTAGAAGTTGAATTAGGCTTTAACATTTTAACCCTAGAATGTTCAAACATGTATGTTCCCCTAGGAAATTTATTAGAATTTTACAACTTTGTTTTCTATTTTAGTTGTATTTTGCAAGTTGCTTGTGCTTGTGGTGTTCTATCTTTAGTGCTCTTGTTTGTTTGGTCTTGTTGGTGACTTTGGAGCTGGATTTGCTTGGATTCCTTCTTGGGAGGTCTTCTGGACTTGGTGTAGCTGCTGTGTCTTGAAGAGTGGAGCTTGGAGTTGAAGCTTTCTTCTCTTTTAGGAGCTTAGGAAATTAGGGTTTTAGGAAGAGCCATTAGGACTAGTTTTGATTCTTTCATTAAACATGGAATGCATTGTGTGCTTCTATTTTATCCAAAGATATAAAGTCCTCCTAGGGAAACTCCATCACTCCTTTGGAGGGATGTGTGGTATGCCCATAGTTGAGTAGAACTTTGAGGATGCCTTTCCATTTCAATGTTGGTACTTGATGATTTCCTTTGGTTTTCATTTGGTTCTCAACATTGCAACCTTGATCTTAGTGATTAATCCTCTGCTTGGAGTGTGCTTGCTAGAGCTTGAAGATGAAGTTTGATGAAGTTTGAAGATAGAAGCTAGCTTAAATATGAAGCCATTTTGCTGTCAAGAGGATTTGCTGACCATAGCTGCTGTTGAAGGTTGAAGTTGCTGAAACTGTTGCTGCTGCTTGGGCTGCTTCCTTTGTTTTTCTTTTGTTGTATTGTTTGTTTGCTTGTGTTGCTTACCTTTAGGTTTGAGGTGGAGCTTGTCTCCCCTTGCCTGTTGTTTTCTTAGGTTTGAGGTTGAGCCGGACTCCCTTGCCTCGCTTGTACTGTTGCATAGCATGCATTTTACTGTTTACTGTTTATTGCTTGTTTCCTTTTACTGTTTTCCCCTAGGATCTCTGATTTCCTCTGTGCAAGAGGGAATTATGACAGACATTAGGTTTTGAACCATGCATGATAACTGTAGGTAGAGTATCCTTCAACCATAGTTTTAGGGCGTCTTTCTCTTCTCATCTCAAAACAATTCAAAAACACAGTAATAAGGTTAATTGAAGTCGTGCGTTACGAGCCTTAAGCTATATGGGAAAAGGTTGGCGGATGGTCTCTCTCCAGTAATCTGAATGTTAGTGTGGTACCCTTTGGGTAACAAATGAAGCGTTCACTCCTGGGTCATAGTCTCTAGTGCGATGGAGATTGCGAACATCCTAAAAAACAGTTCTTTCGTAAAATACTCAAACAAACATGCAAACTCTGTTTTTGTCCTCTTGGACCTTTAATCAGGAAAACCCTTTCTTAAGGAGATAAAAAACTGTCAGGCAAACTTGTGTCTTCAGTAGCCCAAACTACGTTTGCTCTGATCTTTCATGCCGTATGAAAGTACGTAGGCACGAGATGCGACATCTCGGCGAGCAACCTTCCCCCTTAACCCGTAGTTAGGCGAACTACGTTGACTCTGATTTCTCATTCCAGGCGGGAATACGTAGGCATAAAGTGCGATACTTTGCCGAGTCATTTTCTTTGCTTTTTAACCCAGACCTTTAGAGTAGATAGATAAACACACCCTTAGATAGAAAACAAGCGTGGATCCCGTCGAGTACGACGGACGTGAGGGGTGCTAATACCTTCCCCTTGCGTAACCGACTCCCGAATCCAGGATTTGGTTGCGATGACCATTCCTTTCCCTCTTTGCATTAGGTTTACTTTGAGCGTTTCCTTTCCCTCTTGTGGGATAAATAACGCACGGTGGCGACTCTTCTGTCATAGCCGGCGTCGATTTTCGCAGTAGCGACACTTGTCATCAGTACAGAATCATGTTTTATCAAAATTTATCCAATCTTAGAACCATAGAAACATGGTACTAACAAGACGAAACTAACGATCGAAAACCTCTGAATCGACTATTAGTGTTCTAGGTTCCCTGAGGCCTTAAAACTTCTTGTAGGGACTTAAATAAGTCATAGAGGTATCTTGGACCATGGTTCATGCATTGGAATGCCATTTAAACCAAAAGTCAATCTACAATTGACTTTTCTAATCAGAAACCCTAATCTGGATTCCTGGACTGTACTGTTCTTTTCCTTTGGGGGGACAACCTTAAATTGGATTCATAATTGATCCAATGTAGTATCCAATGTAGTATCCTTTGGGGGGACAACCCCAAAACCTTGACTGATCAACCCATAGAAACCCCGATTCCAGATTGTGTGAACCCTAATTCACCTGCATCTTAATAAAGATCAAACTTGAAAGAAGTTAAGGTTAGATAAATAATGCTGATGATCCTAGAATAATGATGGAATCTAGGGGTCAAAATTTGGGGTATAACACTTGTCCACTTTCCAATTTAACATTCACCATAGGCTCTTCCTTCATCAATTTTCAGATTATGAATACCTCTGATAGCTTCCTTTGACAAGACCTCCTTCATTCCCTTAAAGTGTAAGTGGCCGAGTTTATAATGCCACATCTTTATTTCATCTTCATTTGACAATAGGCAGATGGATGAAAACTTTGTTTTGAGAGGAGCCCACAAGTAACAATTATCCTTAGATTTGGCTTCCTTCATGACAACTTTGCCTTTATCATTTATAACCAGACATTCAGATTTTGTAAAGTCAACCTTTAGGCCTTGGTCACATAATTGACTAATACTTATCAAATTAGCAGTTAAAACTTTGACAAACAACACCTTATCAATGTTAGGATGCCCAATATAGTCAAGCTTTCCAACACCTTTGATTTCTCCTTTTGATCCATCTCCAAAGGTGACATAGCTAGTGGGATGTGGTTTAATATCAACCAAAAATTTCTTGACACCAATCATGTTTCTAGAACATCCACTATCAAAATACTAGTCTTTTCAAGCAGAAGCTCTTAGAGAAATGTGTGTTATTAGTGCAACAATGTTATTCTTGGGAATCCATTTCTTCTTGTTTTTAACAACAATCTCTTTCCTTATAGTTTGAGTCTCAGATTTGGGATAACCATGTAGCTCGTAGAAGTAAGGTTTTATGTGACCATACTTACCATAATGATGACATTTCCAATCTTGGTTCTTTCTTCTTGAGGAATTCTTCTGATGTCTTTGTTGATGTTGAGATATCTTACTTTACATCTTTTGGTTCTGCTTTCTTGTGGGTTGAGCAAAATTCATGGCATCCTTTTTTCCTTTAGACTCAACTTGATCATTATAACCAAGCCCTCTAACATTTCCAACATTCCTTCCTGATTGAAGAATTTCATCTAGCACATCAGTGCTGCTATTGAGCATTCTTATGGATTTTGTCATATTGTCCATTTTAGAGTTGAGCAATACAACTTCATCCTTCAGGTTAGAGATGACAGCCAAGTGTTTCAATCTTTCATCATGAAGTCGAACAATAAGATTATGTTGATCCTTTCCTAGTTGAACATCTTCTGCACTTCTGATGCATAACTCCTTGTACGAGGTAGCCAGTTCATCACAAGTGAAAACTTAAAAATCTAATTCTTTATCAGAATCATATACACCGGTAAGAGCAGACACATGTTTAATAGATTCTTCATCACTATAAGAATCATCTTCAGACCAAGATGTAGACAAGCCTTTCTTCTCCCTTTTGAGAAAGGTAGGACACTCAGCTTTTGTGTGTCCAAATCCTTCATACTCGTAACATTGGATTCCCTTGTCTTTATTATATTTCCTATCATTGTTGGTTCTTCTCCCAAAATCCTTTCTTCTATTGTTGCCAAATGATTGAGTATTAACATTTGTTCTTGACTTCTCGTCCATCTTTTTCAACAGTTGCTTATACTATTTTTCAAGAAACCTAACAACCTTAGACAATTCTTCATTGGAATTAAAATCACATTCACCTTGATTAGACACCAAGGCTATGCTTTTCTTCTTTTCGTATTTTTCACTGATTTCCGATTCGAAAGTCTGAAGGGATCCCATGAGTTTATCCACTTTCATGGTATTTATGTCTTGGGCTTCTTCAATTGCAGTCACCTTCATATAAAATATCTTTGGAAGATATCTTAGGATTTTCTAAACCAACTTAGCTACGAGGATCTTTTCTCCTAGATCACTTAAAGTATTGGCTATACCAACAATGTTCATGTGAAAGTCTTGAATACTTTCATCCTCATTCATCTCCAAGTTCTCAAACTTGGTTGTATGAAATTGAAGTCTTGATGATTTCACCCTAGAGGTTCCTTCATGAGCAGTCTTCAAGATCTCCCAAGCATCTTTGGCGACCGTACATTTCTTTATCAATATAAAGATGTTTCTGTCCACTTCATTGAATATCGCATTCCATGCTTTTGAATTGCCATGAGCCAGCTTGTCACCTTCATCATCCTAATTTTCCTCAAGTTTTATAACATCAGTAATCTTACGTTGCTGATTTTTAAACTTTGGAGGATCCCATCCTTTGACCACAGATTTCCAAGCTTTACCATCCATGGACTTGTAAAGGCCACCATGTGCACTTTCCAATATTCATAATTGGATCCATCAATGATGGGTGGTTTGTTCAATATTCCTCCTTCCTTGTCCATTGCACCAGAAAGTAACTTCCCTAAATCTCACCCAGATACAGAGCAGGATGCCTGCTCTAATACTAATTGAAATTCTGGTATACAGATCTCATATGTCCTAAGAGATGTCGAGACACTTGATCTCTGCTAACAATAATGACAAGAATAAGAACAATAAATAAACTTTCTGAAAGTAAATGAACACACATTAGTTCTTAACCCAGTTCGGTGTACAACAACACCTACGTCTAGGGGCTACCAAGTCAGGAATGAAACCCACTAGATAGTATTAATTCTAAGCTAAACAACCCCTGGTTTACAACTTATCACTTAATCACTACCCGTGCTTGATTTCTACCTAAGACTCTCCTAGGTATGAGACCCTTCTCAATTCCCTTTCAATCACAACAGTGACAGAAATTACAACTCAATGCAAACAGTCCTGCTCTAGCATTAAGACGATACAAGAGAGGCTTACAAAATACAGAAACCCTAGTACTCACTAAGCAACAATATATTTTTCTTCACGCTTAGACTAGGTTAAATTTATCCTATTTATAACCATAAACTAGACTGGATTTGGGCTTAAAAACGCAGCAATTCTGTCACACAACATCTGAAACTTATTCTCCAAAAAAATAGTTTCTTCAATCCAAAGTTTCCTGAAGTGTCTCCACACTTAGAAAACATCATCTTCAGATTTTAACAGAATCTATGATTCCTCAATCTTGAACACCACCTAGGATAAACAAATATTCCCAAAATAATCTCAAATCTGGAAGTAAAATAGCATAATCAAAAACTGAAAAGTAACAGACAAAGATGTCGAATCATCATGATAGAACATCTTGTCTAACATCTTGTTTTTCAAGTTGTTCTTCATGTTACGACATCTTGTCCAACATCTTACTGTTAAGTTAGTTTTACCAAAATTAATGCCAACCTCAAAGGCTTCGACTCATCAGTAGTAGTATTGTGTTACCAAAAGTGTATTTTGTTGTAATATTCATATCATCATAATTTGAACTATTGTTTAGAATCGTAACTCTGTTCAGAAGCAACGCAAATTGGAGAACACAATTCACCCCCTTCTTGTGTATTTTTCTCACCTTCATTATGGAGATGCATCTATGATTACTGGGAATCCAAACATTGAAAAATTAAGGAGATACATCTTTAGAATTTTATGCAACTTTCAGGTTCGTCAATGACAATAATACAGACCACCAATCCCCTAAAAGTAATGCATTGGTCATTATTTTTAACCATCAAATATGTTTTCAGTATGTATAAAATATCATTCGTACAAAGACTATCTATTTCTTAACCTAATAATCTTTTTCTACTCATTTATACAAAAACTCAAAAAAGTTTACAAAAATAAAAAAACTTACTGAAATTCTGGCATGCATATACCAGATGTTGAGACAGATGTTACAACACTGGGATCAAAAATAGCCTGATCACAAATAAATATACAGAAACTTAAATGACAAAAAAGTAAAATAACATAAATAGTTGTTAACCCAGTTCGGTGCAACTTCCTTACATCTAGGGGGTTACCAAGCCAAGAAGGAAATTCACTATGATAATATTAGTTCAAAGTTAAACTCTTCCGTTTATAACTTCTTTCCAAATCACTTCCTTGTGCAACTTCTACCTAGACACCCTCTAGATATGAGATCCCCCTCTCACTTCCTAATCAGTCACAATCCCAGTGACAATTCAATAACTACCCAAAATAGAAGTACCAACCCTTCAAAGTATTTTACTTGGTTTACCTAAAAGCTTCAACAAAGTACAATAAATTCTTGCTTAAAAGATTTAGAGTGGACAATTAATAATGAACAATTAGTCTACCTTAATCCATCAGAAGATACATGAGTGACATATAAATAACACACACGAAACCTTAAAGACCTACCAAACCACTGTTAATCCTTATGATTTAAGCTTCACATGATGTACTAGTTATAACAGGGTTTGGTCTTCTCTTTAAATATCCTTCTGTCCAGTCGGGCTTGGGCTTCTTGAAGCACAAATCACCAAGAAATAACTTCCAATTATCAGCATAAATTCCTGTGCAATAATAGGAACAAAATACAAATTTTCCTAAAAAGGTTCAAAGATCTTTTTTACGGAAACTAACACAATATGTCAAAACAAAAGTTCCCACAATATCCTCCCTTGGATAACACAAACATGTGAATAAAAATACACTCAAAAGTCACACTAAAAATACTAAAATAGTTGTTGCGGTGAAATTTGGATGTCAAGCTATTGATTAACTTGAATCTTAATTCATTTACAACCGGTCTTTGATTTATCCGAAGGAAAGGTTAAAGAAAGGAAAAACCTAAAAGGGAGAGATCTAAGGTTCGGGGGTTGGTTAAATTTAGGGAAGGTATTAGCACCCTAAACTTCCGTAGTACTCTACGGGAACCTTTTGTTTATTTTTTTTTATTTATTTCATTAATTATTTTGCTTAAGGGTATATACAAAGGATTAAGGGTTTAAAAGACCTAAGGGGTTAATTCTAAGTTTACTCGGCAAGACATCGCATCTTGTGCCTACGTATCCTTACGGGAATGGAATCAGAGTAATCGTAGTTCCCCTCAAAAGGGAGGTTAGAAACGTCTTGACTGTGGCCAAGGTTTGTTCAGAGACTCCAATCTCTATGTTAAAAAATGTTAATTAAAATTAAAATAGGGTTAAATTAGGGATTCCACGGCGGAAAACCTTAAAACAGAGTACGGCGACTCTTTTGGCCTAACACTGGGATAAAAGCAATTTTGCCCACGGCGGGACACCTAGGCTAAATAGGGTTTGATCCATTAAAGGGGTAAGGCTATTGACTCGGCGGCCAAAAGGCTGGACCTAATCCTTCGGAAGGATAAAACTGTAAAAAAATGTGAAAATATGACAAATCATTATATGGAGGAATAATTAAAGTACAGAAATAAGAAAAGTAATAAAGGCAGAGGGTATAAAGAAACAAAGAAACATTTCTGAAAACATGAAGAATATGAAAATATGTAATGACACTTAGAATGAAGTGAGGGAGGAAAATAGTGTGGGGCTGTGGCCACCACAAGCACATCTCAACCTCGAGCATGCACATGAAATGCCAAAAGAAAGAAAAGTAATAAAAGGGTACATAAAATGACACGACAAACATCAAACATCAGGAGTTCCTTACGAAAAGGTTTTAATTTTTTTATATTTTAATTATAAAAAAAAGGTTTTAATTTTTTAATAAAAAATATTTAAGTTAAAATTATAAAAAAAAATTAAGTTTAAATTATAAAAAAAAAGTTTTTTTTGGAGGAAAAGTCTTTTCAGTTTTTTTTAGAACAAAAAAGGCTTTTCATCCAAAAAAAGACTTTTCAGTTTTTTTTTAGAACAAAAAAGGCTTTTCATCCAAAAAAAAAGTTTTTCAGTTTTTTTTGGGAAAATGCTTTTCAGTTTTTTGGGAAAAGGTTTTTGGGAACAAAAAGGTTTTTTTTTCTTCCTGGGAACAAAAAGGCTTTTCAGTTTTTAAAAAAAGGTCTTACTAAAAAAAAGGTTTTAATAATAAATAAAAAAAAGGGTTTTGATTTTAAAAAAAGGTTTTGATAAAAAAGAGTTTTGATATTAAAATCTACGGACCTAAACACACATGGAGATTAACATGGCAAAATATGCACATAAACATGAAAAAGCAAAAGGTTTAATAATTTAACGGACCTAAACACATTAACATGGCAAAATATGCACATAAACATGAAAAGGCAAAAGGTTTAGTAATTTAACCTACGAAGCGGAGGTTTGCTTCGGTAAATGTGAAAAAGGTTTGAATAAGGGAACACTGGAGAGCTCCAATCCTTCTGACGAGTTGTGGGAACGACCGCCTTTCTTCTCTGGGGATCTCCTTTGTTTCTCCCTTTCTCTCTCCTCTTTTCTGAAGAAAACCTTCTGACCCCTTTTTCAACAAGGCAACACATGTATATATAGGGAACAAATTAGGGTTAACACCAAATTGTCAATAATGTCCCTAAAGCCCATTTTAAAGCCCAAACTAAATAATTAGTTAAGAAAAAATAAATTTAAAATAATTTAAAATAATTAAAATAAACTTAAAATAAAAACTAATAATCCTATTGATTCCTAAAATAAAAAATATTATAAAAAGAACAAAATTTTTTCTAATATTTTTTATTTTATGATTTTTTGGATATTTTTATGAATAATTTAGAAAAAAGTGAAAAAAAATAATATTTTAAAAAATGATTTAATTAAAATACGAAAATAATAATAAAAAACTATTTTTGTTATTTTTTAATGAGAGATAGAAACATTTAGAGTAAAAATAATAAAAAACAAAAAGTGACTAAGGTGAGATTCGAACTCTCAACCTCTCACACTCACAACTCCTTACACATGTCCTCTTGCCAATTGTGCCATTTTTACTTTTTAGAAAAAAAAGACATGCCATATGATATTTACCTGCAAAAAGTCAAACGACTACACAAATTTGTTAGTAATTGATTAAATGCAATGAAATGCGACGACAAACCTTAAGGCAAAATTTGGGGTATTACAATAGTCGTGCCTTATCTTTCTTGTATAATATGTCTTGACACATGTCACAATATAATACTGAACATGATGTCTGACTTTTATGGCAGAACATCTGGTTTAACATCTTGCTAACAACATGTTGTTTTAACAAAATTTTGCCAATACAAAAACCACTGAACTTACAATCCCCCCTTTGGAAAATCTTGGCTAAAACAACCTTAGCATATATCAGAGGCATACACAGCGTAATCAAAACAAAAGCACCAGACAACAAGAACCACAAACCCAAAAACTGTCAAGGTAGTAAAGCACTCCTGACAGCGCAATGTCTAGACATCTAGTCTGACATCACCGGTTAAATAGACCAACACAAGCTATATGAAAACATGCAAGCTTTGTACAAAATACAACTTTGCGGATGCAAATCAGGCAGACACAAAGCTCCCACTGTCACACATAACCAGTACTCCCCTGAAGATGAAAACCAAAATCACAAGAAAAGTACACATGATTTCTTGCAAGTTCATACAATAGAACCAAACTTCAAAACCACCAAACACATACACACTCCCCCTGAACATCACAAACTACTGCAGAGAAAATGCGTTCTCCCAAACACAACATATGGTTCCATATTAGTAGCAGCAGCAACAGGCATGACAGACTATCATGCTCCCCTCTAAATAGTTGCATGCAAACAAGAAACATCAATGAAAAACTACTCTTCCTAATCAGTAGTATGAACATGAAATAAAGTCATGACATCTGATCCAACATCAGAAATAGTAAACACATCAACATTTTACTCCCCTTTTTTAGTAAAAAATTTACAAAAATAGAGTAAATGTAAACAAGAAAAAATTGAAACACACATATAGAAGCAAACACAAATAACTCTGATGGAAACAAACAATAACATATGGAATCACACAAGTGCATAACGCATGCACAGAGATGAACACACAAGCAATCATAAAAATGGAAGCACAACTATACTACTAACACTGCTCCTCTCTGAAAGTCAGAAATATTCAAGAAGTAAAAACCATGCAATTAAGGTACCAAAATAATCCTGGTCAAAGCCCCAAAGCAATAAACATAAATGATCATCAGTTTCTATTGGAATCATCTGAACTAGAAGAAACAAGACTTGCATCATCATCATCATCATCATCATCATCATCATCATCATCATCATTTTCCTCCTCATCATTACTGACAGCAGTATGACATTCTTCAGTCAGAGATCTTATCATCCTTTCAAACTTGAGCTTCCTTTCTATGCTTGCATGAATAATATCATCCATCTCCTTACAAGCCTCTTTCAACTCAACTATAATTCCAGCCTTTGAAGTTGAATGCCAAACCTCCTTAACAGATGTCAGAATAATGTCAGAGACATGTGTTCCTACAAACAGTTTATAGTGGCGAGACAAGGTAGATTCCCTTTTATAAGCACTGTCAACACTCGTCAAGATACCAGGATGCTGATTTAGAACGATACCACATATAAGGGATGGAAACGCTATTGGCATCTTTACTACACAAGTTCCAACATGCTTTAAGGTTTGATAAAAAATATAAGCCCTATAATCAAAATTGGTTTTTGTCCCAAAAGCATAGATGAACCTACCCAAACTGGTTGAGGTATGGTTGGTGGGCACCCAATTAAGAGCTCCAATTCTATGTAGAATCACATACTTTACACTATGTTTCTTAGCAAAGAGTTTCCCTTTCCTAGGCCAATGTTCAACCTGATTTGCAGTTATTTTCTTGGAAATCTTGGTATCTGATTCTTCAAGCTCAACTTGAGGGTCTTCACTTCTTCCCAAGTACCTGTTGATTATGGAGGGAGAGAACTCTACACATCTTCCTCTAACAAGCACTTTTCTGAAGTCTTTACTCCTCCTGTAAGCACACTCAGAAGGGACATTCACCATAAGTTCTTTCACCAAAACCTCATAGCATTTGGCAAAACTAGTTATTGATTTGATCAACCCAGGATGTTTTATAAGCTTCATTACTTCCTTGCACTCCAAGGCATCTTGTCCTAACTCTCTTCCTAGAGCTATCCTCCTTTGATACACATATTTCCATCTCTCCACATTTTCAATAGAGTGAAAGGTGATGTTGTCCAAAGGTGCATCAGGCACATTCATGGAGGCTCTCTTGATCACAAATCTCTTAGCAGGAGTGACGTCCTGAACGTCATATTCTAAATCACTAGAAAAGACAATCTTCCTCTTTCTAGAGGGAGTAGCTACTTTACTCCAAGATTTTACAGGGCCAATGACATATTTCTTCTTAATACTCCTTGAAGGCGTGTTCTCAACAGCAACAACTTTGCCTTTCCTACTCTTTAGCCTTTGGCAATACCAGGGGAAAGAGTTTTAGTAATGACTTCTTTATCAGATACTATTTCATCAATGTTGGCGACATTAGTAGGAACATCCTCTCTCCTACTCGAAATCTTTCCTTTTTCAGACACACCTTGATCCTTAAAAGAATCTGGGTCCTGGTGTTTAGAAGAACCAAACGCATCACCAGTAGTGTTGCACCCTAATTTTTGACCGCAAGACCCCACCTCCTTGTGTTTTTCCTTACATATCACCCATGCACAACTAACAATTTGCCCAGTTTGTGTTTATTCTTTTTGCAGAAGAAGGTTTGAAAGTCATAAAGGCGTTGCGTGTGTCCTGTATAACTATAGTCCTTTGCATGCTAAGAAGAGGAGGATCGTTTATTTGGCAAGCAGAAGCATGGAAACTTCGCTAACTTATGCATCCTTAATTTGGTGAATTTGATTGAACTCGGCATCAGGCGCCAACAATTGATTTGTCACAAAGCCACAGGTTCAATAAGATGCTCTTAAGGATCTGTTTAAGATTTCGAGTATCATTCCATATAAACGTCCTAATAAGGCTTCCTCGTGAATTACCGCAAGAGGAATCTTATTTCAAGAAATCCAAGTACAAGATAATCCTAGCTTGATCCCAGAGGAATACTTAGTTGGCATTTGCAAATTCTAACTTTCCTAGGATCAGGAACCTTTAGGCCCATTTAGAAAAATCCGTACGAGCTATACAAGAGTTTATTATGCATCCAAAGAAAGGGCCCCATTCATATTTACTAAAAATAATGAAGTTACAAGATCCTATCTGTGGCAGGTTGCTTTGTATAAGTTTACAAGTTTTTGACTTAGTGAACAAATAATAGAACCATCCCAGTTCATTAAATTCAAGTGAGAGTTAAGTATTCATTTCCACTCATCACCATTCAAATTCAAAGAGTTTACAAGAATATCTACTTTAAAAGTAATTACATCCACAATATCAAATATTTATATAAAGCCAAAGTCATACTGGATGGAGTTATGGCCCTCACGACTTTTACATGCCAACTACCATACCACAAATATGGTATTGTTGCACCCTAATTTTTGACCATAAGATCCCACCTCTTATTATATTCTCATGTTTTTTTTCTGACTTTATTTTAACATTTAATATTTATTATAACTAACCATTTTATACAACCACATCAAATTTTAAATTGAGATGATACATATTCGCACAATCAAGTTTTCCTTAAGGGTACAAGTCTTGGTGCTGTCTCGTTTGCTTTTGCTTTAGAATTCAATCCAATGAAATCAAGAGACAAACATGCCAAGTTTTGGAAAGGAGATATATGGTTTAAATTTCAAGCTTCAAGTTCAAACATAACCATCCAAGTCGTTAACATTCAAGTACCCAAGGCTGCAAATATCATGGATTGTTCGTGTTTAAAGATTTTAAAGTCCAAGCTAATTCCTCAAACTGAGATAATTCAGGAGACCAAGATTACAAGGTGTCACCATCCCCAAACTCAACTTGGTACACCGTTATGGCTATGGTTATTATATCGTATCTTTCTTGATGCACCACGCAAACACGACATGTCGCCAAGGAACCAAGCTTCTTAGAAGTACTTCCAGGCTAGTCAAACTTGCCACGGTGGGATCACAAATTTTATTACAAAACAAGCTATAGATTCATTGGGGTTAACGCACCGTAGTTTGGCAGAAGAATAATTACATTGCAGACTATCCTGAGCATACACGAGCGTGATAAAATCTGTGTCCATGACACAATCCAAATCCTTGAACTTATTTAATTATTATGGCAGAAGTTCTTTTCTTCAAAGCAAACTTCGTTTTGAGTATGAAATTAAAGTTCTAAGTATGAAATCTTAAGACATCCAAGGTGGACCTCGTGATGAGTTCGAGGTTCTATTGCGAAATCAGAAGCTTTTCTTAGGGCACTTCATTCAGGCCAATTATGATAACTCTGGAAGTTAAAAGCATAAGGCATTTTGACTTTAGTATCACAAGCTGGCGTATATATTTAGCATATGAGGATATTCATTACAGGAACTTCACAGTCATATTTTTAGTCATTTACAAATTATCAATTATGATACGATACAATTAACTACAAGACAGTTGCGGTGCTTTGAAGCGAGAGCCAACTTAGATGATTTTTGAAGCAGACTTAGACGAGCCTCTTGAGTTTTGCAGTGCCATAGCTGGCGAACCGCAACTTTCATTGAAGAAAAAAAACCGAAGAAATAGCGGAAAGCAGCACCCTTCCCATGCTAACCAATTCCTCCATATCCTTCAGCCACCTGCAGTACAAAAGGCCACAGACTTTACACCAACGCTGGCCATAATCCATACAAGCCATTATAACACCCAGCAAACAACCATACATCAGTATGTAAATATCTTGAAAATTGGTTGCAGTAAACTGACCTACATAAACAATTCCACAACACATAATAAACAAAGTTGAACCTACATATAAGTATGACCTACCTCACCAGTAGATGAAGCTTTCAATTATCAGGGGCATCCAAGCACCTTAGTGCCACACGCGTCAAAGGTTGTCAATGAGGAAATATAGTGTTGCTTCACAAACTCCTACTGCAGACATAAAACCAAGTGGAAGAATTGAACTTCCTGAGGATCTATTCACTGTAAAATATTCACCCTTCCCTGCTCCAGTCCCAGGCTAGCAAAAGGCTGCACCACCTGGCATGGGTGTCTCAGTTCAACATAATAATGTGATGTCCCGACCGTTGCGTCAACCACCAAGGATGCATACTCCTCCAATTGCTGATGCCAAATACGCCAACACCTGAGACAACAAAAAGATTTGAGTAGAAGTCATGGGAAAACAACATTTTGTTTCTCTACCAGAAGCAGAACCACCGGTGTCACCGTGTTAACATAACTGAAACGAGCATCAAAAGAAAACAGGAGAGGATATTAATCAGAGGAACTCAAGTGTAAGCATGTATTCATGACAGTTTAAATGGCTGACAGCAAGCAATCATCTTTGAGCACTTTCAAAAACCACTGCAGTGCTAATGTCAAACGAGAGAATCAGACATACTTTGTAATGTTAGGTGTGTTCAGGACCACACGAAAATAGGAGAATCCAGGCGGCCATGAATTCTTCCCAAACCATTCATCAAGCAGTGGATTTCTCATCGATGTTCGCCGACGGTAATCAATAATTTGCAGCCGAGTTCTTTCCTTAAATAAACAAACAGGCACAGTAAGACAAAAACAGTTTATTCCTTCTACTCCAAAGAACTCAGAGATGAAAAGAATCATGCCACAATCCAAAGCCTCGACTCGACTGATAACGCCATCTGCACCTTCTCAAACCTGTTGACAACATTGCCTTTAACTGCAAAAGAAGGATAAAGTCAAGAGCATCGGCAATTGTTATGATGCATTACGGTTCATCGTGGATAAAGGAAAGTCGGGAGATAGTTTGCGTCACCTTGGCTCGAGGCATATCACTGTTGTACTCTCTGGAACACCGATATCAGCTGTCATGGTTGTTTGGCCACCCTGCAAAACCAGAAAGAATTATTGCAGTCCAATTCCCACGTAAAGAGAACATAAGACTTGTCAAAGACAAGAAAAACAAGTGAATCAATTGTGCTTTAGAGGATTCTGATGCGTCTTACGAAGCTGGTGAAAGTGCTGAAAAGATATTGGTCGATACTCATAGAAACCCTGCCAAAACAACCTGCAAAATTGACAGTCTTGATTTCAGCTTCAACGCTCAGGATTCTAAAGAAGACAAAATTAACCAAATAGGTAAATAGTTCAAATCAAACCTTGAGTTGAGTAATACCGCAGAAGTGTCCCTCGTGTCGCAGGCTATTTTGTGCGCAATCCAATGTTCCTTGGCATGGAGAAATCAACTGTGACAATTCCCAGCATCAACGGAATATTCGAAAAGGATACGAAGTCCAAAAGAATCTTTAAGTTTCCGAAGACTACCATGGAAAGCAATGGTCAGCCGCACTCCATCTCAGGGCTAGCATTTGTTGCTGAAAGGATCAAACCAGAAGATACAGAGCATTACAACGCATTGGACTACAAAAGTAGAAACTACAAGGAGCTTAGCCACGAATGCATATAACTACCGAATCCATCCTGCGAACGTTTCCTCCTTTTCTTCTGCACCCTCACCAAAACGTAACAGTTGCAAGCTTTTCCTTTTGGACCGCTAATCCTTCCCAGGCCCAAGGCTATTGCTGTTCACACCTGTCAAAACCAATTGCAAGTTAGTAATTGGATATTAATCGATGAAGAATATTCAGGGGATATCCAATCAAATCCAATCTCAGTGTAAACCACAATCAGAGATTTGAAATCCCAGTTAGGAAAGGTTTCAAATTTCGCACAGACAAAAAAGGAAGGTTCAAGGCGGCAATCAATTTCATTAACATATTTTAGGTTATAAAAGGAGGCCATCAGAATCAAACGAAAGAGGGAAAGAGATTCACAGTTGGATCCACACGAAAAACCCTAATATTACCGAAAAGAAACGCCGAAGTCATGCCCTAAAAGAGATTGAAAAACAACTTATCTTCTTTAACCGTTGAACCCACCACCAAACACCTCCACAAATCGTTGCCATCACTCTCGCAGATCTGTGGAAAGCAAGCCGTGCAAACCGTGAGATTTCTACATTAACCTTTTTCTGTCTTTTTCTTGTTTTGATTCATGCAGGATAAGAGTGATTGAAGGAGAAAAGAGGCGAGGGGAAAGAAATGTGAAGGGAGAAGACGAAGCGCGAGGACGGAGAGGGAAGAGTTCGACGGCCGATCGAGGGTTTGGGGGAGGGGATTCAGGGTTTCGCTCTCTGTTGTTTTTTTGTTTGTTGTTTAATCGTGATGATGCATTGCTAATCACACACCACTAAACACACTAACACCACTCACAACCACCTTAATCACCGTTAACCCTTTTTTTTTAAATCCCTTAATTAACCTTTAATTAACAATAAAAATTCAATTAATCTTAAGTCAGTGATATAATCTCTTATTAAAATAATTAAACATTTTTAGATATTTCATTTTAAAAAACAAATAAACCAGTTTTTTATTAATCTAAACTTAGTAAACTTTTTTCCTCTTTATTATAATCAACAATTATCAACTTTATTAATAAATTAATAGTCACTTTTTTTTTATAATTCCAATTAATCAATCCTTTTATCCTAGTCCAAAAAAAAAAACTCTTTTTAATAAAATTAATTCATTTTAAAACCCTTTTCGCTAATTAATTTTAATTAACCTTTTTCAAATCAACTCAATATTTTTAATCAACTTCCCCATGATATAAAATCTTTTTTTATATAAGTAAGTTGCATTTACCAATTTATCTCTAATTAATAATATAACTTTTCCTAAATCAACTTTTCTCAAAAATAATTCAACCTCGTCTAATTCAAATCAATTCGACCTCGCGCTCAAAATCGATTAATCAACTCATATCGCAAATCAATCGTGCACATTCACATTCACGACACTTGCACCTACACATCAGCGCTTTCATGCGTACTTGTATGGCTTTACATTTCCGCAATTTATTATATTGCATTTACATTATCATATTTATCTATTCGTACATTGCATTCCGTCCAAAGGAAAAACCTACACATAATTCAACGTTGTGTGTAGTTGCACATCATAAGCATCATATTCCCCTCGATCCTTGATTCTTCAAGTTGATCATTTAAGTTTAGGACCTACCCCACAGGAAGGACCTTAATCTTCACAACATAGAAACAACAATCAACAATACA
Organism: Lathyrus sativus; assembly: GCA_963859935.3. Classification (NCBI taxonomy): domain Eukaryota; kingdom Viridiplantae; phylum Streptophyta; class Magnoliopsida; order Fabales; family Fabaceae; genus Lathyrus; species Lathyrus sativus. The sequence goes on from OZ012736.1 coordinate 62,439,522, forward strand.
ATCTTACAAACACATTAGAGAAAAGATGTTAATCATCTTAAGTGAGACATAATCTCCACCCCCACAACAATACAATCAAACATGTAGGGACTTTGCCTTAAGAGCGATAAAGGCATACTTGGAGACCATCCGAGTATGTAAGACCTTTTCCTAAGACGATGCAAAGACCATTTCCTACAACCCCCTTTATACTTGTGGTGGTTACATCTCCCTTAAAATGAAGACTCGTCTCTTCTCCTAAACCCAATCAATCAACTACCGTAAACCCGTAGGAACTTTGACCACAGTCAAAGAGCTCCTCTAACCCTTTAGGGTGAACTACAACATACTCTGATTCCACTCCCATAAGGATATGTAGGCATAAGATGCGACATCTTATCGAGTATACTTAGAAAAAAACCACTAGGGTCTTCAACCTTTAAGCAGATAACACTTAGCAGTAAACAAACATAAAACAAGAGGTTCCTGTAGAGTACTACCGAAACTTAGGGTGCTAGTACCTTCCCTAAGTTTAACCAACCCCCGAACCTATAACAATCTAGCTTGCATTTACATTGCATTGTGGGAATTTCGATCTTTATCCCTTCCTTTGGACAAATCAAAGTTCGGTTGCAAAATGAATTAAAGATTCAAACTAATCAATAGTTTGGTATCCAAATTTCACCGCGACAGAAATGGCGACTTCACTGGGGATACCTCAGTGGGTTTCCCTATCTTATTTTATTTGTTTACTGCTTTATATATCTGCCTACTTGATTAATTGTTTACATGCTTTCTCTTGTTTTTCTTTTGGGATTACTGTTCTTGAGTGGTGAGATAAAAGTTCTGCACCCGAACTTGAGAGAAATTAAGATAGGATGGTGATATATTCGAGGAAGCTTATAGGGAGTGGAATCCCTACTAAGTCGAATCGAGAATCCCGCTCAGTTGAGGCCCTTTCGAAATAGTACTGTTGAACGAATCATCGTGAAAACACTCACTATTTTCGACTTTGGAGCCTGTGATATTGAGGACCGTAGTTACCTTAACCCAACTTTGGCCTTTATTAGGACGTAGTGCGAGGCTATGAGGAAGTACTTCCGAAATAGTGCTACGCGAAGCTACACTCAAAAGAAGTTCTCTTGAGAATATTATTAATCCTCGAGTAATTGGGAAGTTGATAATATCCGATGGATGGGCTGATGATTCTGAGTCCCATTAGAACCTTGTTCTACAGGTACAAACAACCTTTAGTCCTCATCCTTTGGGAAGGGTACACCTTTACTCCATGCTCGTTGCAAACCTAGGGCGCCCCTCTTGTTTGTTTATCTTTATGTCCTTATGTGAATACTTGTGTTTGCTGCATCCATATAGCATCATTCTGCATTGGACTTCATGGGATTTACTTTCGTTTATGAACATTGTAGGTCACTATGGCTTCAGATAAAAGACATACTGTGAAATATACTTTTAAGAGTCCCAAATTGGATGACCTAAAGAAGTTGTGGGGTTTCATCGAAGATCAAGAAGAATTCAAGAACAAGTATGGGAAGCTGATATCCTTGTTGGGTTGCTCAGTGAATGAAGGACTTCTTGCCACTTTGCTACAATTCTATGATCCTCTCTACCATTGTTTCACCTTTCCAGATTTCCAGTTGCTACCTACATTGGAAGAGTATTCCTTTTTGGTTGGTCTACCCGTCCTGGAAGAATCTCCTTTTCCCTTCTTGGAAAAGGACCCCGATGAGAAAGATATTGCTAAAGCTCTCCGTTTGAAGGTATCTGACGTCAAAGCCAACCTAGTTACCAAGGACGGAATTCTGGGTTTAAAGACAGGTTTCCTAATCGAGAAGGCTTCATTCTATGCTGATTTTTCTAATAAGGCTCCGTTTGAGGCAATTTTTGCTTTGCTTGTTTATGGGTTGTTTCTATTCCCGAGTTTCGAAGGTTTCATCGATCTCAAAGCATTCAAGATCTTTATGAAGAACAACCCAGTGCCAACTCTGTTGGGAAATGCATATCACTCTGTACATCTCCGAAACCTTCGTGGTGGAGGGATGATTACTTGCTGTGTACCTTTACTTTACAAGTGGTTTATTTCGCACTTGCCGAAGACTAGCTCTTTTACAAACATTGGCAAAAAGCATTGGTCTCCAAGAGTTATGGCTCTGACCCATTCCGACATTGATTGGTACAACCGAGTGTACGATGGAGTATTAATCATTGATAGCTGCGGTGACTTCGCTAATGTACCATTGCTCAGCTTTGATGGAGGAATCAGCTACAATCCTATTTTAGCTCGCCGACAGTTAGGATACCCGTTGAAGGAACCTCCCAAGAGTGTTCAAGTAGAGGGTATGTTCTTCAAAGATGATATGGAACTCCGAGGAAAGATTCTACATGCATGGCGTAGTGTACACAAGAAAGGGAAGAGAAGTCTAGGGAAGCTTAACTGTGTGTCTTTAGAACCATACCTCCAGTGGGTCAGAAAAAGGGCAACCAATCTAAAGATGCCCTATTCCCGTCAAGATCCCATAGCTCCCAGGAGAGAGCCCACTTATGTCTTTATGTCTAAAGCCGAGGGGTTAGAGGTGTCCTTAAGGAAGTCTCAACATGAGTTGGAATCTTGGAAGAACAAGTACCACGTAGCAGTGGCAGAAAATGATGAGTGTCAAAAGCAGAATGTTGAACTTCAAAAGCAGAAGGTTGAACTTCAAAAGCAGAATGCTGAACTTCAAAAGCAGAATGTTGAACTTCAAAAGGAGAGGGATGAACTTCAGAAACAGCTACAATTGAAGGATGAAGAGTTACTCCCCTGCAAGAAGAGGAAAGTCATGGAGGATTTATTTTTCTCCGACCCACAATGCACTATTTGGAAAATAATTGTGGACAACCTTATCCGTGAGAAGGCGCAACTAGAAGAGCAGCTCAAGCAGCAGCATTCAAAGCTTCTTTAGTGTCTTCACTAGCTTTTATTTAGCTTTTATTTGGGACTCTTTAAAAGAATATTTATGTAGTCCGTTTCAAATTTAATAAAACGTTTTCTTTTACCGCAATGCCTATAAATAGAGGAATCCCATGAAGTCCTAATCATCTTGCATTGCATTCTTTTTCCATTGTTCACTTCAAGAAACTCAAATTCGTTCTGTAGGTGTTGTAATCATGGATTTCAAAAGAGAAACCCTGAAGTACACTTTTCAGAGTCCCAACCTCGAAAGCTTGAGAGAACTAGCCGAACTCGTCGAGGATCGCTTGGCCTTCGCAGCAGAATATGGAGGAGTTTTCCGTTTCCTCGAGCTAAGGATGAAAGAAGGATTGTTGGAAACATTGGTTCAATTTTATGACCCGATGTATCACTGCTTCACTTTTCCGGACTACCAGTTGATGCCGACCTTAGAAGAGTACTCAGAACTCTTGAGGATGCCTGTGACTGTTCGACCTCTATTCACCGGAAGGGAAGACACGCCTAGTCACCAGGAAATTGCAAATGCCACTCATCTTAGCCTTGAAGATGTTCAAGCGCACCTGATCACCAGGGAAGGGGTCCTTGGGTTCCCCGCTGACTTTTTGATCGAAAAAGTCCGTTACCATGCTGAAAGAAAGGAGGCTCTCATATTGGAAGCCAATTTCGCTTTGTTGGTCTATGGGACTTTCTGGTTCCCTAAAATCGACAGTTTTGTTGATATGGATGCAGTCAAGCTGTTCATACTCAAGAATCCAGTACCCACCTTGCTTGCTGATACATACTTTTCGATTCACTCGAAGAATGCCGAAGGAGGAGGACACATTGTATGTTGTACCGCCTTGCTGTACTCATGGTTCATCGCTCGTTTGACTTGGTATCCGTCCCTTTGGGATGAAGTAGCAACACCTCGATGGTCCGAGATACTTATGGCGCTTACCCATTCGGACATTGTTTGGTATGATCCCGCCTATGCAGGCGCGCCTATGATTCCTAGCATTGGAGGATTCCCCAATGTACCGCTTATTGGAAGAGAAGGATGTATAAGTTATAATCCCGCCTTGGCCCGTAGACAGTTTGGACACCCTATGATCCAAGTGCCTGACCCAGTTTCATTGGAAGAGATCTATTTCAAGGGAGAAGAGGATCTAGATCTAAAGACTGTCATCATTTATGCATGGAAATACATTGATAGGGAAGGAACAACTGCTTCAGGATACCCCAACTGTGCTGTTTCTGAAGATTATCTGCATTGGGTGCGAGAAAGGGCTCTCGATCTCAAGATGCCTTTTCTTTTCCATGAACCTATGGTATTATCTCCTCATGACCCCGACTGGTTCGAGGAAGAGGAAATAAAACAAGTAAGGATCACTTTAGATGAGGCCCGGAAATTGAGGACTGCCTGGAAGAATAAGTTCCTCACCCTCAAAGTAGAGAAGGAAAGACTTCAGAAGACTCCAGAACTAGAAGTTGACAGAAAGAGAAAGGCGCAAGGAGATTTATTTTCTCCTGCTTCTTCAAGTTTTGTCACCAATGATGATCTCCCCTCAACTACCATGGCTTGGAAGGAGTGTGTGGAACGACTCATCATCGAGAAAGCAGCGCTGCAGGAGCGTATTGACCAGCTGACCGAGGAGCTACGTACAAAAGAGAAGACTATGGGATAGAGTTCTAAGTTTTCTTTTGCTTTCGTTGTAATAAACTCTTGAAAGAGTACTTTGTTTTCATTGTTTCTGAAAAATAAAAAGTTTTTCAATTATCCTGCATTATAACACGGAAAACACTTTGAGTTTCTTGAAGTCTCCTCCTGCATCTACATCATGCATTAACATCCTGCATTTAGCATGGCATTTTACATTTGTGCATGTGTCCTTCCTTTGTTGTGGCTCATTTCGGTTTTCCATCTTTGCTGTCAGTCGCCGTCTCGACCATCTGACCAAGCCGGAAGTATCATTAAAGGATAGTGAGGAGAACAAAGACATGGATCGCATGACTAGCTTCAGAGTAAGGTCTAATCCAACACTTCGCCGTCCCTCCGACAACTTTGTTCCTATGCAACTTCAGCCTGTGCAAGAAAAGGAAATGGACGATCCAGAGTTTACAGCATTCAAGAATGAATTCCGTGACTTCGAGGAACGATGGAAAATGATGAAGAGGAACCGTGCGCCTGATTTCCATGCTCATGACCCGCACCTAGTTCCAAACTTAGTTATCCCCCCAGGATTCCAGATGCCCACCTTTGAAGTGTACAAAGGTACAATTTGTCCAAGGTATCATTTGATGATGTTTTGTCAGAAGATGACCGCCTATCTTGGGAACGACCGACTATTGATTCACTGCTTCCAAGAAAGTTTGGGTAGAGCACCGTTAACATGGTATATGAAGCTACAAGTGAATCACATTCAGTCTTGGGAAGACTTAACTTTTGCTTTTGTGAAGCAATACCATCATAACTTAGGTATAGCCCCAGACAATAAAGATGACTGTGGACCTTCCAGAGAATTCATAGCTCCGGTACCCCATCCTCAGCACCAATATGCGATGCCCGCTCAGCGTGAACAACAACCACATCCTAGGCAGAGGTTGGCCTCTCCAGATCAACCACAGCATCGACAATTCCGGAAAAGGTATCAAAGGATGACTCCAGATGCACCAAGGGAAGCAATTCACCAGTTTGATCCCATCCCGGTGAAGTACGCTGATTTGTTTCCAGCTCTAATTCAAAGAGGGCATATCCAGACTAAAGCCCCACCCAAGGTACCTAAGAAGTTCCCATACTGGTACAAAGCCGACAAATTTTGCCTGTATCATCAAGGTGCTCCGGGGCACGACATTGAGAGTTGTTACGGTATGAAGGCGGACGTTCAAAATTTGGTCAAAGATGGAGTCTTGTTCTTTGAGGGTTCCGTCCCTTATGTGCGAGATAGCCCCATGTCTCGACAAGGTTCGTCCTCCCCAGGCATGGTTCAAGGTCATCAACGCCGTGTCTGAAAGCTGCGCACCAGACATTTCTGCATGTCTTTCCCGTCTACACGAGAGCACAATAAAGATCCTGGAAAGGACTCTCCGAAGAAGTTTACTTCATTTTGTTCATGTTTATTCCTTTGATTGAAAGCATATTTTGCATGTAAGAACTTTCTGTTTTGAATAAGTAATGCGATAATTGTTAGTCTTGAAGAAATCCATTCGTTTTCACTCAAATAGTTTTTCAAAATTATTTATAATGCCGACTTTTACCCGATCTCTCGCTCCGACAGAGAATTGGAAGGAGGATGATGAAGTAAAACACATGATCTCTTGTTGTATGCTTCGAATGAAAACCCTACTGATGATGTAAGGCATTATTGTAAACCTCCTGAAAGCCAACATAGTCAACCCTTTCTTTTAAACCTTGATTGAGGATCCGTTCTCTTTCTCCCAAACTGAAACATCATTTTCTTAATCTGGGGCAGGGTAATATCAAAAAATGATGAACATCTTTCAAAAATTGGGTGGGCACAAATATACTAACCCTTTCTACCTCCATTCTACAAGTCATAAATTAAGCCCATATACAACCTTCAAAGTCCTGATTGAAGTAAGGTTTAGTTCGAAAGCATACTCTATGAGATATTGTTTCCTGACTCCTTGAGCTATGCTCAAATTTAAATCGGCTTTATAAATAATGATTCAATTTGTATCCTAACTAGTGGTTTCGATCACAAGTATTTGCGATACTCCTTTTCAAAACTTCAAGACAAACGCGTGTTGCATTAACCATTTCAAAATGGATATTTCAAATGTGTTAAATACGCTTGACATCTTAGAAAGACCACATACAGACGTTGATGATGATATTTGAAGACTTTGCTGACTTGGGGCAAGTCATTCTTCCCAAGAAAATTTCATCCGTGCAAGTCTTGGTTTCAACTAGAAGAAATTCAAGGACTCACTTACCGCCAATCAGGGGCAGTTACGTCGAGATTCGGAGAATCTCTAGAGAGTTTGAAAACAGTGGGGCATTGGGACATCATGTTTTCTGTAAAATCCTCCCTAAATGGTGTTTTTTAAACTATGTGACTTGGGGCATTTGAAGATTAGAGCAAAAAGACGTATATTCTATCCTCGAGAAGCTCAACCCCAACATGTTCAACAACTACGACGATCCAGGATATTTATTTTATCCCCTATGGAACTTCGGTTTGGGTACATCCGTCTACAATTTCATACAACACGTCAAACTTATCAAGATGTTACATCCCCAAGTGGATTGATCACTCTTTCTCAAGAGAAATTTTGAAGTTTTGAAGCAGTAGTGGGACCCTACATTTGGTTCTTCATCTATCCTCAGTGATACTTCTATCTTTGAAGATTGGTCGGATGTTCGTTTCGAGATGTTTATCCTGTATTCGGTCGTTGCTTTCATCTGTTTTGTCAGCATAAGCATACACATACCATATAAGTAGATAGCATAACATTTGCATTTTGTGCATCTTTTGTTTGTTTTACTCTATCTCTTCGATTGCGGTTACCCTTGGGTATTTGGGCGTGTCTTATTCCTTCCAAATAGAATTGTCAGCCCTAAGCAAAAAACTCGGTATTTCTATTTCCCCACGAAGTTCGATCCTCGTGGAAGACAGTTGTTTCAGTACATTCCCATGGGAGTTTATGCCTCTATGGTTGAGTCTTGCTTGACAGTTTCTCTTCGGTTGTTTCCCGAATTGAACTTCGGTCTTTGACAATCACACTATGAACATCTCCAGCTTTTGAACATGGATCAAAAGTGCATTTTTATTTTGCACTTTGACATTATGAGGATCACCATTTGAAGACACGCCGTTTCTTCAAACACCGTCACAAGATTTCCTCAACAACTTACAACTAAATGACCGAAGATCTCTTTACTTGAGCAACTCGTTTTGGGCAGATCTATTCTCAAAACGACAAACAACAATTTCATCAAGACAATCTGTCCTTCCCCAGTGGATTATTTCAAGATTTATCAAGTCAAAACAGAGGATATTACAGATACTTCCCCATTTGAGGATTTCTGCTACAACGATCTCATACATTTTTACAATTACAACAAAGATACTCCTCAAAAATGATTTTCCCCAGAGAGTTCATTATGAGTACAATCAATGACATATCTCCTTACAAGAGGACACTCCACATATCAACCGGTTTACAACTCTTTTGAAGATCCCCGGTGCATGCTCTACGAATTGACAATACAATACAAATTGCATCTACAATTACAAGTACAAGATCACATCTACAAAATTCTACAATTACAGATTACATCTACAACATTTACATCAACAATTCTACGGTTCTACAATTTACAACATACAATCTACAATCAACAAATTTACAACCCCTCTTTGAAGACGCTCTCACGAGTTTCCATCATTTTGGGTAGGAACCGAGACCAGCTCATGGTTCCCATACCATAGAGCAAGGGGAAGTTCGGCATCAGGAACCGAGACCAGCTCATGGTTCCCATACCATAGAGCAAGGGGAAGTTCGGCATCAGAAACCGAGACCAGCTCATGGTTCCCATACCATGGAGCAAGGGGAAGTTCGACATCAGAAACCGAGACCAGCTCATGGTTCCCATACCATGGAGCAAGGGGAAGTTCGGCATTAGGAACCGAGACCAGCTCATGGTTCCCATACCATGAAGCAAGGGGAAGTTCGACATCAGAGACCGAGACCGGCGCATGACTCCCATATCATGATGCTCGGGGAAGCTCTACCACTACAACCTCTACAACTACAATGACATCAGAGACCGAGACCAGCTCATGGTTCCCATACCATGGTGCAAGGGGAAGTCATACATTTTACTATTTCAAGTTGAGTTCCCAAAGAAAAGATATACAAAAAAAAAACAAAAAAAAAAGAGAAAAAAGAAAATAAGGATGAACCATCAACTCAATTCATCTGGATTATTACCAACCACAACATTATGACAATAAGCATATCCTTCGACTAGAAGTTTATTTCCCATCACCACGTCCTTGGTGTATGAGATATTGTTTTACTTCTGAGGATTCCCCAGTGATGCTCGTTTCCCGTCCTCGTGGAGTCTCCTTTTGTTGAGTTTGTCCTTCCCACATGTCGTATCTAGTTCCTCCCCTGTGGCGCCCTTTCTCCACAAGATCATTTGTCTTGCATTCTCATATCATTGCACATCATTTACATTCGGTGGCTTCCTATGGCCAAAAATTTGTGCAATGTTTGTATTTAAGTCCCTCCTATCTCGTCGAGACGGAGATTTCGATCTCCATATCTCCGAATAGGAGTAACTTAAATAGGGGCATCTGTTGCACCCTAATTTTTGACCATAAGATCCCACCTCTTATTATATTCTCATGTTTTTTTTCTGACTTTATTTTAACATTTAATATTTATTATAACTAACCATTTTATACAACCACATCAAATTTTAAATTGAGATGATACATATTCGCACAATCAAGTTTTCCTTAAGGGTACAAGTCTTGGTGCTGTCTCGTTTGCTTTTGCTTTAGAATTCAATCCAATGAAATCAAGAGACAAACATGCCAAGTTTTGGAAAGGAGATATATGGTTTAAATTTCAAGCTTCAAGTTCAAACATAACCATCCAAGTCGTTAACATTCAAGTACCCAAGGCTGCAAATATCATGGATTGTTCGTGTTTAAAGATTTTAAAGTCCAAGCTAATTCCTCAAACCGAGATAATTCAGGAGACCAAGATTACAAGGTGTCACCATCCCCAAACTCAACTTGGTACACCGTTATGGCTATGGTTATTATATCGTATCTTTCTTGATGCACCACGCAAACACGACATGTCGCCAAGGAACCAAGCTTCTTAGAAGTACTTCCAGGCTAGTCAAACTTGCCACGGTGGGATCACAAATTTTATTACAAAACAAGCTATAGATTCATTGGGGTTAACGCACCGTAGTTTGGCAGAAGAATAATTACATTGCAGACTATCCTGAGCATACACGAGCGTGATAAAATCTGTGTCCATGACACGATCCAAATCCTTGAACTTATTTAATTATTGTGGCAGAAGTTCTTTTCTTCAAAGCAAACTTCGTTTTGAGTATGAAATTAAAGTTCTAAGTATGAAATCTTAAGACATCCAAGGTGGCCCTCGTGATGAGTTCGAGGTTCTATTGCGAAATCAGAAGCTTTTCTTAGGGCACTTCATTCAGGCCAATTATGATAACTCTGGAAGTTAAAAGCATAAGGCATTTTGACTTTAGTATCACAAGCTGGCGTATATATTTAGCATATGAGGATATTCATTACAGGAACTTCACAGTCACATTTTTAGTCATTTACAAATTATCAATTATGATACGATACAATTAACTACAAGACGGTTGCGGTGCTTTGAAGCGAGAGCCAACTTAGATGATTTTTGAAGCAGACTTAGACGAGCCTCTTGAGTTTTGCAGTGCCATAGCTGGCGAACCGCAACTTTCATTGAAGAAAAAAACCCGAAGAAATAGCGGAAAGCAGCACTCTTCCCATGCTAACCAATTCCTCCATATCCTTCAGCCACCTGCAGTACAAAAGGCCACAGACTTTACACCAACGCTGGCCATAATCCATACAAGCCATTATAACACCCAGCAAACAACCATACATCAGTATGTAAATATCTTGAAAATTGGTTGCAGTAAACTGACCTACATAAACAATTCCACAACACATAATAAACAAAGTTGAACCTACATATAAGTATGACCTACCTCACCAGTAGATGAAGCTTTCAATTATCAGGGGCATCCAAGCACCTTAGTGCCACACGCGTCAAAGGTTGTCAATGAGGAAATATAGTGTTGCTTCACAAACTCCTACTGCAGACATAAAACCAAGTGGAAGAATTAAACTTCCTGAGGATCTATTCACTGTAAAATATTCACCCTTCCCTGCTCCAGTCCCAGGCTAGCAAAAGGCTGCACCACCTGGCATGGGTGTCTCAGTTCAACATAATAATGTGATGTCCTGACCGTTGCGTCAACCACCAAGGATGCATACTCCTCCAATTGCTGATGCCAAATACGCCAACACCTGAGACAACAAAAAGATTTGAGTAGAAGTCATGGGAAAACAACATTTTGTTTCTCTACCAGAAGCAGAACCACCGGTGTCACCGTGTTAACATAACTGAAACGAGCATCAAAAGAAAACAGGAGAGGATATTAATCAGAGGAACTCAAGTGTAAGCATGTATTCATGACAGTTTAAATGGCTGACAGCAAGCAATCATCTTTGAGCACTTTCAAAAACCACTGCAGTGCTAATGTCAAACGAGAGAATCAGACATACTTTGTAATGTTAGGTGTGTTCAGGACCACACGAAAATAGGAGAATCCAGGCGGCCATGAATTCTTCCCAAACCATTCATCAAGCAGTGGATTTCTCATCGATGTTCGCCGACGGTAATCAATAATTTGCAGCCGAGTTCTTTCCTTAAATAAACAAACAGGCACAGTAAGACAAAAACAGTTTATTCCTTCTACTCCAAAGAACTCAGAGATGAAAAGAATCATGCCACAATCCAAAGCCTCGACTCGACTGATAACGCCATCTGCACCTTCTCAAACCTGCTGACAACATTGCCTTTAACTGCAAAAGAAGGATAAAGTCAAGAGCATCGGCAATTGTTATGATGCATTACGGTTCATCGTGGATAAAGGAAAGCCGGGAGATAGTTTGCGTCACCTTGGCTCGAGGCATATCACTGTTGTACTCTCTGGAACACCGATATCAGCTGTCATGGTTGTTTGGCCACCCTGCAAAACCAGAAAGAATTATTGCAGTCCAATTCCCACGTAAAGAGAACATAAGACTTGTCAAAGACAAGAAAAACAAGTGAATCAATTGTGCTTTAGAGGATTCTGATGCGTCTTACGAAGCTGGTGAAAGTGCTGAAAAGATATTGGTCGATACTCATAGAAACCCTGCCAAAACAACCTGCAAAATTGACAGTCTTGATTTCAGCTTCAACGCTCAGGATTCTAAAGAAGACAAAATTAACCAAATAGATAAATAGTTCAAATCAAACCTTGAGTTGAGTAATACCGCAGAAGTGTCCCTCGTGTCGCAGGCTATTTTGTGCGTAATCCAATGTTCCTTGGCATGGAGAAATCAACTGTGACAATTCCCAGCATCAACGGAATATTCGAAAAGGATACGAAGTCCAAAAGAATCTTTAAGTTTCCGAAGACTACGATGGAAAGCAATGGTCAGCCGCACTCCATCTCAGGGCTAGCATTTGTTGCTGAAAGGATCAAACCAGAAGATACAGAGCATTACAACGCATTGGACTACAAAAGTAGAAACTACAAGGAGCTTAGCCACGAATGCATATAACTACCGAATCCATCATGCGAACGTTTCCTCCTTTTCTTCTGCACCCTCACCAAAACGTAACAGTTGCAAGCTTTTCCTTCTGGACCGCTAATCCTTCCCAGGCCCAAGGCTATTGCTGTTCACACCTGTCAAAACCAATTGCAAGTTAGTAATTGGATATTAATCGATGAAGAATATTCAGGGGATATCCAATCAAATCCAATCTCAGTGTAAACCACAATCAGAGATTTGAAATCCCAGTTAGGAAAGGTTTCAAATTTCGCACAGACAAAAAAGGAAGGTTCAAGGCGGCAATCAATTTCATTAACATATTTTAGGTTATAAAAGGAGGCCATCAGAATCAAACGAAAGAGGGAAAGAGATTCACAGTTGGATCCACCCGAAAAACCCTAATATTACCGAAAAGAAACGCCGAAGTCATGCCCTAAAAGAGATTGAAAAACAACTTATCTTCTTTAACCGTTGAACCCACCACCAAACACCTCCACAAATCGTTGCCATCACTCTCGCAGATCTGTGAAAAGCAAGCCGTGCAAACCGTGAGATTTCTACATTAACCTTTTTCTGTCTTTTTCTTGTTTTGATTCATGCAGGATAAGAGCGATTGAAGGAGAAAAGAGGCGAGGGGAAAGAAATGTGAAGGGAGAAGACGAAGCGCGAGGACGGAGAGGGAAGAGTTCGACGGCCGATCGAGGGTTTGGGGGAGGGGATTCAGGGTTTCGCTCTCTGTTGTTTTTTTGTTTGTTGTTTAATCGTGATGATGCATTGCTAATCACACACCACTAAACACACTAACACCACTCACAACCACCTTAATCACCGTTAACCCTTTTTTTTTAAATCCCTTAATTAACCTTTAATTAACAATAAAAATTCAATTAATCTTAAGTCAGTGATATAATCTCTCATTAACATAATTAAACATTTTTAGATATTTCATTTTAAAAAACAAATAAACCAGTTTTTTATTAATCTAAACTTAGTAAACTTTTTTCCTCTTTATTATAATCAACTCTTATCAACTTTATTAATAAATTAATAGTCACTTATATTTTTATAATTCCAATTAATCAATCCTTTTATCCTAGTCCAAAAAAAAAAAAACTCTTTTTAATAAAATTAATTCATTTTAAAACCCTTTTCGCTAATTAATTTTAATTAACCTTTTTCAAATCAACTCAATATTTTTAATCAACTTCCCCATGATATAAAATCTTTTTTTATATAAGTAAGTTGCATTTACCAATTTATCTCTAATTAATAATATAACTTTTCCTAAATCAACTTTTCTCAAAAATAATTCAACCTCGTCTAATTCAAATCAATTCGACCTCGCGCTCAAAATCGATTAATCAACTCATATCGCAAATCAATCGTGCACATTCACATTCACGACACTTGCACCTACACATCAGCGCTTTCATGCGTACTTGTATGGCTTTACATTTCCGTAATTTATTATATTGCATTTACATTATCATATTTATCTATTCGTACATTGCATTCCGTCCAAAGGAAAAACCTACACATAATTCAACGTTGTGTGTAGTTGCACATCATAAGCATCATATTCCCCTCGATCCTTGATTCTTCAAGTTGATCATTTAAGTTTAGGACCTACCCCACAGGAAGGACCTTAATCTTCAAAACATAGAAACAACAATCAACAATACAATCTTACAAACACATTAGAGAAAAGATGTTAATCATCTTAAGTGAGACATAATCTCCACCCCCACAACAATACAATCAAACATGTAGGGACTTTGCCTTAAGAGCGATAAAGGCATACTTGGCGACCATCCGAGTATGTAAGACCTTTTCCTAAGACGATGCAAAGACCATTTCCTACAACCCCCTTTATACTTGTGGTGGTTACATCTCCCTTAAAATGAAGACTCGTCTCTTCTCCTAAACCCAATCAATTAACTACCCTAAACCCGTAGGAACTTTGACCACAGTCAAAGAGCTCCTCTAACCCTTTAGGGTGAACTACAACATACTCTGATTCCACTCCCATAAGGATATGTAGGCATAAGATGCGACATCTTATCGAGTATACTTAGAAAAAAACCACTAGGGTCTTCAACCTTTAAGCAGATAACACTTAGCAGTAAACAAACATAAAACAAGAGGTTCCTGTAGAGTACTACAGAAACTTAGGGTGCTAGTACCTTCCCTAAGTTTAACCAACCCCCGAACCTATAACAATCTAGCTTGCATTTACATTGCATTGTGGGAATTTCGATCTTTATCCCTTCCTTTGGACAAATCAAAGTTCGGTTGCAAAATGAATTAAAGATTCAAACTAATCAATAGTTTGGTATCCAAATTTCACCGCGACAGGTATCATGTTTACACTGGAGAAACAGAGGTTGGAAGGCTACACGGTGAAGGAAAACCCAGTCTGCAGGTATGTCCTTGAGGAGGTGATAGACTTTTAGTGCGTTTTTCCCATGCGACTTCTTCTGCACGGCCAGTCTTCGCGTTGTGAAAAGATCATGTCCGCCACACCTGCTCCAGAAATTCATTGCAAAGCGAGAAGTTAGGTTCTACTATAACCCTGCGTGTCAACGGTAGGTTGCAAATATACGGTACAGATGCGGAAAGCTTACCGACATTTGAACCACACTACGTGTTTTGGAAACCTTGCAAACATGGAAACACCATTCTGAATGCAGCTGGCAAGTGGGATTACTTCATCATCATCCAGCTAGAACCATAACCAAACACGCCCCTAAAAGAGAATAGCAAGACCATCAGACATTCAAATCAAAAGACCTGCATAACATAATGACTTGGTGCCCCATTGCAATGTTTTCTCCACTTGAAATAGCATTCAGACCTTAGACTGCGGTAATGCCGCGCTTTCTTTACCAACAATCTCGAGCAGGGTGCGAGCAACCAAAGCTTCCTCATCAATGCGTGAAGTAGCGAAGAATATAAGCCACTTTCCTGCATAAAACAGACAAGGTCAACATCTCTGAACCTTTCCAAAAACTGAGCATGAGTAACAAGCAACCATCCAGCTTTGGTTCACGACGGTATCCATTAAGTATATGTATTCAATTACCTGGTGAGCAAGAATAGAAAGGATCACCAAGACCAGGCAGTGATAGGCAGTGACAAGTTAATACACCAGCCCAACTTTTCTTTTAAATACAAACAAGAAGAAGGTGTTAGCGAAATGCACCACACGACCGTGGTTTTGAGGATAGAGACACCGACTCAAGGTTGAGACTGAACAACATGAGCAATGAGCACAACCTTCAACCGAAGAATTTGTTCAGATTTACGAGTTGTTATTGGATGAACTCGAGTCTAATGTGAAACCTATCACCACCTTGCCTTTAATACTCTAAATAGGACCCACCATAATTTGTTGATTACCACCATCCATGGTTCAGAGTGCAAGCTGAGAAACATAAAACATTAGGTGGAGAAGATATTGGACATAGTCGAAACTCTCAAATTGGTAAAGAAACCTATTGTCGATAACAAATGCTTACCTCATTGGATGGCAGCAGGCTGTGCTGCTAGCCGGAGCCTACGACTGATAATAGGCACATACCACAAATTTAACCTGCAACAACAACACTACAACTGAAATTTATCAGCCTATTGTTGAGAAAGAAGGGAGAGGAGACTATCTTAACAACTTCTGTTTGGTTCATGTGAGCCTTGTGCCTGTTCTCAGTGTTGTTGGAAACCAAACCAACCCAACAGTGCTTTGTTTCTCAGCATTTGCTTGGGGATGCAAATTGTTGTCATTAAGTTCGCAAGATCTGTTCTAGGCCTCCCTAATACTAATAACACTGAGTTTGAGCCCGAAATCGGAACTCCCTGTGTCATAGTTATGCCAGAGAAACTATGCGTCTTGGTTCGAAGAGAATTCGCTTCCAAGTTGTTGACTCCAAGTTGTCTGGCAATGCAAGCGTTACCAATGAGCGTCATCATCATAGATACGAGATCCCCAGTCTTCATCACCAGTTTTTCCATGGAGTTCCCCAACAGACACGTCAAACTCGAGCTTCTCCACTTTGGGCTTCTCAACCACCTTCTGCCCCAGAACAACCGCTAGCTACACCTGCCAATATCACAATCTCAAGTCAGCAAAATCAATTGGAAGAATATTCCCAAAAATATCCAATCCAAATCACAATCTTGAACGTAGACAAATTGATGCAGTTTCAAATATTTGATTTTCATTTAACAAATGTTTAAGAGGGTGGAATGAAAAAGGAAAGATTTCAAATCCGGCTAAACCAAAATGGAAAATCATCAATCAACATTCATTTGATTTTAATCAATTCTTACACAGAAAACCCCATTTGAAACCTATATAAAGAGGAGGTTGAGATCGAAAAAGAGAGAGGATACATAACACAGAGAAATTCGACAAAACCCCAAACAGAATCGAAGCCACAGAAATCACAGGAAACCCAAAATTTCGTGAAAATCAAAAAGAAAAGAAAGTACTTATCTTCATCGCCATCGCGAACTTTCTTCCACCCGCCGTCAACAGCCAATCTTCCACGGAGCTTGCGAACCACCCTCGACTACTACGAAACTCTCGCTGCCATCCAGGATCCGCTACCGTCACAACCTTCCGGTAAAACTCTACTCTTACCAATGCTATCGAAATATTGACGTTTCTGGTTTGCGTTTCAGGTTTGACGGAGAAATTGGAGAAGGAGAAAGACGGAGATCGAGAAAGAAAGAGGGTCGAGGGTTTTCAGATCGGGGCTTAGGGATTTCGCCCTGTATTTTCGTTTTTTTTTCTGATGTAACAATTGATAACGCGAAATCATATCGTTTATTTGGCTTGATTTACATGCATTTATTTGTGACTTTTATTAATTTATCTTGATTTATGTTCTATTATATGATTAATTTATTTCGTTTTGCAGATTGGGGAGAATTTGGACTAAAGAAAGAAAAGGAGAAGAAACAAATGAAAAACGGATGAAAAATAGATGAAAAACAGCAGATACGAATTCTGCTGCTGTGACGACCGTCACAGGTCCATGACGACCGTCATACGTGTGACGACCATCACATTTCATGACGACCGTCACGCAGACAAAAAACGCAGAATCAGAATTCACGATCAATCTCAACTTAAATCCTTCCTACACTTTCTCCACTCACTGCCCACTACTGGAAGTTACTACCACTTTCTCCACTCACTGCCCACTACTGGAAGTTACTACCACTTTCTCCATATCTCATGCATGATCTCAGGAAGTTGAGATAAGAAACATCTCCTATAAATAGATAAGAGATTCACAGAGAAAGGGGGTGGATTCTTCATCCCGAAGTTCTGCCAAAATTCCATCAAAGTTATTTATCGTTACTTTTATTTTCCTTTCCATTTTCCTTCAGTTCAGAATATTGTATTTTCTTCCTGTACCTTTTATTTCTCGCCAAAGTAGAATCCTGCCGACATTGTGGGGGACTACCCAAGGATTTGAGATCAGTACAATTTACAGGTTTTTATTAATTGAATTACTACTCTATTTCTATTGTGATGCACACTTTATTATTCCGTTGTTTATGTTTATTTCCGTTCGCATTAATTATCATGTCTGGCTAAGTTAGTTTTATCGGTATGTAACTGAATTAGTAGGATAGGATTCGATAGTAACCGACATCTTCCCTTTTTACAAACAACCTTTCTGGCCGTAGTGTTTAAATTTATTTACGGAATAAACTTCGTCGCGAAAGCGAGAACTTATTTAAAAGTAGTTTTGCCACGAAAGTGGGAAATTAATTAAGGTACGAACCAACAAGCGAAAGCTGCGGCAAGACCAGATAGTAAACACTAGGCATTTGTTTTAATAACAGCGAAAGCACTTTAAAATGGATTAGAACCTAGAGATTTCCAAAAAGTAGTTTTAACCCCGAATGGGACAGCGAAAGCGTACATTCGGCCCTTAGAATTATGACTAGCGTCAACAACCATCGTGAGACGAAAGTCTTCAGATCACTATTTTCTTCTGAACAATGTTTGCAAAGAGTAAGAAGCATCGGTGACCTGTCGAATCCCAGATAACTAAGGCTTTGCATACCGATATCCTTTACCGCATTTCTTTAAACCAATTTTCTTTATTTCTTTTGCATTTAATTTCATTCGCATTCAATTTTCCTAATTCCAATAGCCTTAGCTTTACGCCGTAATAATAGATAACGGTAGATTGACATTGGTCTCTGTGGGATCGATATCTTTTATTACTACGCGATAGACTGTGCACTTGCAGTTAGAATTGTTAGACATAGAAAGTCGCGATCAACAATTATGTGAAGTTGCAGCACACACACACCACACGGTAACCACACTCACTAATCCCTCATTAACCTCAATCATTAACTCCAAATCTCTTCTTAATCAACCAATTAACCATTAACTTTTTTTTACTAGTTTAATCATCTGCTTAATACTTAATTAATTAATTCTTTAAAAAACTTGTAGTCAAACCTTAATCAACCCTCTAAACTAACAACCGTTTTTAATTAGCCTTTTTAGATAAGTTATTTAATTAGTTAAATGTTTCACTAACACCCTTTAGTCGGCATGTTATTAAAATCGTTTTTCACATTATTCAGAAAATATTTTCAATTTGATAATAGTTAAAATTATCCTAATAAACCTGTTTAACCCAAATTAAATTTTTAATAAACTTTTATAACAAACAACCTTTTATAATGTCTCATTAATTTGAAATAACATTTTATTAAAATTGGACCTTCTTTTAAGACTTTTTTTAGATTCCTTTTATTATTTGTTATTTATTTAACTTAATAACCTTTTATAATGTAATAAGAAATTTGACTCATTTAATTTTAATATAATCTTTATCGAAATAATAAAATCCTTATGATTTTTATCATCTAATTAAATTAAATCCTTTATTATTGAATTAACTTTTCTTTCTAAAGAAATCAAGACCAAACCTTTTATAAAATTATTATTAAAATCATTTTTTTTATCCAATAAGTCAATACTTTTCTTAAATCAAATAATATAACTCTTTTAAAGTCAACCTCATCAAAATATCACTTTCTCATAAGTTAACCCAAACTTTTCCTAAAAATCAATTCACTTTTAAAATAAAGTCAATTCACCCTCTAAATCCAACATTCAACTAAAAATCAAATAAATTAATCAATCTCTTAAAATCAACTTCTCACCTACAAATTAATCACACCCTTAATCAATTAAAATCGTAAAACCAACCTACTCGTACACTTCACGACACACTCACTCTCACACACTTCAACGCTTTCATGCGTATGTGTATGGCTTTATCATTTCCGCAATTTAATTTACAATAATTTATATTATCGCAATTTATATTTCCGCATCGCATTCCGTCCAAAGGAAAATCCTACACATGATTCAACAATCGTGTGTAGTGCATCTCATTTGCATCATACTCCCACAAGATCCTTGATCCCATTCAAGTTGATCTTCTTAAGTTTAGGACCTACCCCATAGGAAGGACCTTTATCTTACAACATAGACAAAACATACAAAATTAAACACAATATTCAAACAATCAACTCAAATCAATACAATATTCAAACACATTAGAGAAAGATGTTAATCATCTTAGGTGAGATAGAACCTCCACCACACAACAATACAATCAAGCCGCAGGGACTTTGCCTTAAGAGAAATAAAGGCATACTCGCCAAACAATCCGAGTACTTAAGCCCTTTTCTTAAGACGATGCAAAAACTATTTTCCTACACCTTGTGGCGGTTAAATCTCCCTTAAAATGAAGACACATCTCTTCTCCTAAACTCAATCAAACAACTACCCTAAACCCGTAGGAGCTTTGACCACAGTCAAATAACTCCTCAAACCCTTTAGGGGAACTACAAATACTCTGATTCCACTCCTGTAAGGATATGTAGGCATAAGATGCGACATCTTATCGAGTATACTTAGAAATAAACCCCTAGGTCTTTCAACCATTAAGCAAATAAACACTTAGCAATAAACAAACATAAAATAAGAGGTTCCTGTAGAGTACTACAGAAACTTAGGATGCTAGTACCTTCCCTAAGTTTAACCAACCCCCTAACCTATAACTCTCTAGCTTGCATTTGCATTGCATTGTGGGAATTTCGATCTTTATCCCTTCCTTTGGAAAAATCAAAGTTCGGTTGCAAAATTGAATTAAAGATTCAAACTAATCTATAGTTTGGTATCCAAATTTCACCGCGACAAGTAGGACTAATGATGGTGGGAACAACAGTAGCATTTTCTTGTGTCATAGATGTTTCAACATCTGGAACATCTTTTTCCCTAACTTCTTTCAACACAGAAGCAACAAACCTACAAATGTTTCCATCAATAGCCTTTTTCTCTGATTCATCTAGATCAGGGTATTCACTCACAAGTTCAGAGGTTTGCTTAGCATCCGACTTAGTGAACCTTCTTAACAATAGAGGAATATGTAGAAGACTTACTCTTTGTATGTCTCTTCATAGTCTTGGAATGAGGGTTTTATCTTTCCTTTGCAAGTTTTCAGTACAAGGCACCATTTACAGCGACATTACATCAAGCACTTCTTCATTTGTAGTTCCCATATACGAGAGAGGATCAACCCTAACCATTGAAGGATACAAAAATATTCAGAAGCATTTGTTGGAGATGAAACATGATGTGGAGACATCTTGAAAGATAGTTGAATGCAAATGTTATAAAGAGAATAGAAAAATATGTCCTTGTTGAGTTGGAAGATACACGAACCAGAGGGAGAAAATGCAGAGGAGGGATAACAAGGGAGATTACAAATTTGGAATGTTTGAAATGATTTCCTTAGATATACGTGTGCTACTTGATTGCAGAAAGAGAAAGCTTTAGTGAAAATGTCTTCCAGTTGCTGACCAGTCCTCATGTGTTCAATGCCACCAATCTTGTTATTTACAGGTTCTCTTATGAAATGATGATGAATATCAATGTTGTGCTGAATGAGATTTTTGGAAATGTATATTGCACTTAGATTGTTATAATATAATATCATTGACATCTTTCTTGACATTGTTGCACCCCAAAATTTGCCCAACCTTCTCCTTCTTGCTTTTTGGTTCTTTGCATTACATTTAGCACTAGCATTAGCATTCATACATGGGATCAAGTGTGGTTTATATCAAGAGGAGCCTATCTAGAGATTTTATTCAAGCTTGAGAAGTCACCAAAGTCATCAGAAAGTGGTTCATGCTCTTGAGAAGTTCAGTTGCGTGTATATGGTTCATCTCCTAACTTGGAAGCCAATTGAAGACCATCAGTGGGTTGTAAAGCCTTGATTATGGATAGAGTATGTGAATATAGCTCATGGAGTGCCTTGAGGGTCATGGTGGAGTTCAGTCAAGTCATTTTACCAAGTGCAAGCAGCCACAGTTGAAGGTGTTGCAATTAGGGTTTTCATCTGGTCAACCCTAAATCAACTGTGCAATTGAAGGAGCTCAAAGCTCAATTATAAGTCATGGTGATCATGGGATGTTGTGTTGAGGCATTTTATATGTTACTCCAAGATCAATTCAAGAAGAATTCAAAGTGTGAGGAGTTGCTAAACTAGGGTTCTCATGGTAAAATCCCCTATTTAGTGCCTAACTTCAAGACCACACAAGTCAAGATACAAGTCGTATATGGGCATCCACATGAATGTTGTAGAGGATGTTCATAGCTTTAATTTGAGTACTAGAAGTCATCCATCTGATTTATAGAACTCAAGTTACAAGCCAGACAAGTTACAAGTCATCAGATGAATGTGAAATTTGTCTGCAAAAGTCAACCAACTTCCAAGGAACTTTTGACATAGAATTATGTTTCTAATCAAATTTTGGCAAACATGAAAGTTGTAGGTCTTGGTCTTATCTTTCTAAAATGTACTAGAAGTCTTTCATCTGATTTGTAGAACTCAAGTTATGAGGTTTACAAGTCAGGGGTATTTCGGGAAAGTTTGATTACAGGTCATAAAATTACAGGTCAAGTTCACCACTTTGCATAACTCAAATGGAATTTTTTCCAACATGAAAGTTTCTCCAAATGGGGTCATTTGGTCAAATAGACCTAAAGGTTTCATTGGGCTAGCTTGTAGTTGATGATTGGTGAAAGGAATTTTGGTAAAAACATGTGAAAAAGCCTAGTTTGGTATCTTGCCAAAAGTAAATCAAAGATAGTCATATTTGTGCTCATTTTGAAGGGAAAATACATTTTAAGATCATTGGTGACAAAATCAAGTGCATTTGAGGCATGGTTCATGGACTATTTCAAGCTTTCTTCATGATTAAGCAACACTTTGGATTCTGACCATTAAGATCCAAACAAGGAAGGATTTTGGGCCATTGCTCTTTCTTACAATGCAAGCAATTGAAATGAATCAAAAACAAGGAAAAATGGACATGGTTTCATGGATATTTATGGGCTTCCAACTTGGAAAAATCCAAGAAATCAATTTTACATTCAAGCCACATTTGGGCCCCCAATTCATTGTAAACTTGTTCTATAAGTATTGTAGAGCAATTCCATAATTTTTTTTGGATAATTTTGGTGAGAGAATAAAGCTATAGTAATTGGAAAAAGTGAGCTTCAAGTCAAAAACGACTTCTTCATTTTTCATCAATTCAAGTGTTCTCACCTATCCAAACACCTTCACCAATAATCATTGAAAGATTCTACACCATTTTCCTGAAGAATTCGTGGTTGGTTGAAGCACTATAACTCCATTTTCAGAGGTATAAGAAAATCAAGATTACTCATTAATTATGCATCTTTCTTGCACCATTTTTGCACCACTATATTCCCCTGGATGTGAATCATGATTTTGGTAACAATTGGAAGGATTTCATGAAGAATTTGTGTTCTTGGATTTTTCTTGAAGCCACACGGGTTTGGAGATATGGCGGGTTATAGCTTGATTTATTATGATATTTGAGTTCCCCACGAAAATGCTTCAAGTTTGACTCAAGAACCACTCATTTTCATGGAGTTTTGAGAGAGATAGAAGTTGGGAGAGAATTTCGGCCACCCCTCACGGTCACCGCGGCTGCACTGTTCACGGGCTGCATATTTTCCCTCTTCCAAGTGTTCAAATGGAGAAGATAAAGTCATAACCGTTGGATCGTGTGGAAAAGAATGACTTAGTACTCAAATCCAAAGATCACGAATGTGCCACATCACCGTTTCAATTAAAGTTCAGCATGGGCTTAAGTGACTTGTTATCCACACCCCCACGCATAGGCCCAATCCAAGAATCAACTGAATGGTTTTGCTATTTGGCACACAAATTTGTTTATTTTTCAATTGTTTTCCTTATTTCTTCATTTTTTACATGTTAGTTTTAATTACGTGAAAAATAGTAATATTGCTTATTTTTTTCTTGAGATATTTACACCATGATCTTTGACGTGATTAGAGATCCTAGGAATTGGAAAAACTGATTTTGGATTTATTTTCAATTTGTTTGATTTTTTCTATTTTTAATAGTCATTAAAAATACGAAACTGTACCATCTTTCTTGTAGAATTTTGTTGAGGTACCAAAACAACAAATAAACTCCTAATCTTCTGTGATATTATTGTGTACATCTTGAGGGATTTGTGTATATTTTTCTATGGATTTTATACTATCATTTGTATAGGTTTTGAACACCACCTTTGGGCATGCTCTAGATTGCCTTGTTTTGGGATATCTTTGGAAGTTTACTCTCTGTTCAGGCACTTCCCTTTGGATTATTTTGCTACCCTTTGAACCTATGATTGTTGACATATTGTAGGTGCTTGGAGAATTTATTTGACATTTTTAGATGCATTTTACTATTTTTTTCCTTATTTTTGCAATTGGACTCATAATTTGGCACTTTCAATTGGACACTTGTATTGTTTTGGCTCCAAAATCCTTGTATTGCTTGTGTGATGGATATTATAGTGCTTGATCCTTTTTGTCGACTCATTATAGGTCATGTGGACCAATTGGTGGCTGTTTATATTGTACATAGCTTGCCCATTTGATGTTATACTTTCATGCTTGTACATTGTGGTACCATTTAGTGGTGTATGTACCTCCTTTGCTTGTTTCTCTTGATTCCTTATCATTTTATCCTTGATATTCATTTGTGGCGTAGGTTCTATGATTATAATATGCCACTATCTGTCCCATGACCTTGGTGTGCCACTTAAGGAAGTTTTAGGTATCTCCTTTGTAGGTCTCTAAGGCATGCCTAAAGTGGTGGATCCTTGAGGACTTCCCTTTGTATGTTTTGTATGATTTGCTCTTGTTGCATTTCCTTCTCCTATTCTATTTCATTATTTCATAATTGGCTTGAGGTTGAGATGAGATTGTGGAGGCTCCTGCCCAACACATATTTTCCTCCCTCACTTGCATCGCATTTTTGCTTTCTATACTTGCATTTCATGTATGCACTCTTACAATTGTTTTCTTCTTCTTCTGCTGTCTTCCTTCCCTTAGGATTTCCATTATTTCTTGTTCAAGATAGAATGTGATAGACATTATGCCTTTAACCATGCATGATAACATTAGATAGTTTCCTCCTAACCTTGACCATAGGACAAACTTTGCATGACAACTTTAGGATTGAACTAGTTTCCCCTTAGTTGTGTTCTTTCTCTTCTCATCTTCAAACACTCTTTAAAACACTTAATAAAGGATAACACGTGTTGTACGCTACGAGCCTTAAGCACTTGAGAAAGGGTTGTTGGAGAGTTTCTTTTCAATAGCTTGGGTGTTTAGTATGGTACCCTTTGGGTGACATGCGACGCACTCACTCTTAAGTCCATGTCTTTAGTGCGACACGAGTTACAAATAAAACTCAAAACACTTCTTCTGTAAAAGACTAAAAAACCAACATTCAAATCCTTTTTGTCCTCTTGGACCTTTAATCCTTAGAAACCATTTTCATAAGGAGAGTTTCATTAACTCTCAGTTCTATCGCAAACGGTAACTCCTAAGTCTCCAAAGGTCGAGCTGCATACACAAAAACTGCTAGAACCATTTGTTAACCCTACTCGGGTTAAAACATAATGAACCAAACCTGTGGTCTGGTTAGCCCGAACTACGTTTGCTCTGATCTTTCACGCTGTGTGAAAGTACGTAGGCACGAGATGTGATATCTCGGTGAGCAACCTTCCCCCTTTTTCCCGTATTAGGCGAACTACGTTGACTCTGATTTCTCGTTCCAGACGGGAATACGTAGGCATAGAACTGCTGTGTTCTGCCGAGTCATTTTCTTTTCTTTTCAGACCAACCCTTTAGCGTAGATAGATATAATCAATCGTTCGATATAAACAATTAAGCGTGGATCCCGTCGAGTACGACGGACATGAGGGGTGCTAATACCTTCCCCTTGCGTAACCGACTCCCGAATCCAGGACTTGGTTGCGATGACCATTCCTTTCCCTTTTCGTTAGGTTTTCTCTGAGTGTTTCCTTTCCCTCCTTTGGGATAAATAATGCACAGTGGCGACTCTTCTGTCATTGTCGACCTTGTTTTTCGCAGTAGCGACAAACATTATATTCAGTCAACATCTGTTTCATTCATACCAGCTGAGAACAACTACTTCCTATATGCTCAGCCTCAGTAGTGGACAAGGTGACACAGTTTTTCTTCTTGCTGAACCAAGATATAAGAATATTCCCGAGGAAGAAACAACTTCCTGATGTGCTCTCCTTATCATAATCACTACCCACCCAATTTGCATTCTTGTAAAAAAAATTGATCCACGCTCATCCAGTTTTCATCTTTTTTCAATCTTGAGTTGTGAAATGCCTTAGAGAGCTTCCTTAGTGATGTTCTTCTTCATACCTTTTAGATGCAAGTGGTAAAGTTTTTGGTACCATGGTTTAACTTTATCTTCTTTGAATATAAGACATGTGGAGAGATAACTTGTTTCATGAGGAACCCACAAGTAGCAGTTGTCCTTAGATCCGATTCTCTTCACAAGCACTTGATTTTCCTCATTTTTTACAAAACATTCAGACTTAGTAAAGTTTACTTTGAGACCTAGATTACATAGTTGACTGATGCTGATTATATTGGTTGTCAACCCTTTAACAAGAAGAACATCATCGAGGTTAGTGATTTGGAGTGATTAGAATGGATCGCCTTGGCCTTCAATGTAGGGGAGCAACGTAACACCCTTCTAAACCCCACGAAAAAATAAGCATAATCAGAGTAGAATTAACATGCATTCACAAAGGGTGTCACACATATACTTCCAAATTACTAGAAATCATCTGTCATGCTCAATAACACTGAAATAAATAATCATACTTTACAAAATTTCGTTTGCATGTAGCAGTGGATTCATTTATATCACAACTTTTCATAAAAGAAATATTTGCATTCATCGCATAAATCAACATCACTTAGGCACTAAGGCCAACAACACAAAATACATCCGAAACGTAACCCAAACGATCCCAGTGTTACACGACCAGAGCACGACTCGACCCAATACAAATAAATCACTAAACAACTACACCAATAGCAACCTCGCAACTACGAGCAGTACTACACCTTGATACCTGCACGATGTCATGAAGGACATCATTCCAGCAGAAGGGTGAGAAATATTATCATAATAACAATGCATATAATCATATATAAATGCACAAATACCGAATACATATATTCCACATTTTCTCACCATAATACATTATAAATGTCATATACGTCACAATATACGTTTACCTAATTAAGCACATTCATCAATTCACATAAACACTCACACAACATGTTTATTTCACCAATTCACATAAACCTCTATATTCATGTTTATTCCACCAATGCATCATATAAAGATGATAATGCAACTCATAGAGACCGACTCACGACTCTATGTCGATGCAAATGCGGTACCAACTCATTTAGCAGGTTCAATTGAAGAACCAAAAGGAACTATCGCTCGTTACTGAAGTAAATCCCTGTTGGGCCTACGATGTTCACCCATCGCTCACACCCCACATGGGGACACGATGTTTCAGGATTGCTCACACCCCACAAGGGCACATAATCGTTCTGCAGATCCTCCACGGGATCAAGAATAAACCATCGCTCACACCCCACAAGGGCACACGAGGTTTCTGCAGATCCTCCATGGGATCAAGAATAAACCATCACTCACACCCCACAAGGGCACACGAGGTTTCTGCAGATCCTCCACGGGATCAAGAATAAACCATCGCTCACACCCTACAAGGGCGCACGAGGTTTCTACAGATCCTCCACAAGATCAAGACACAAGAATGCAATCATGATGCTTCACATGCAAAACGACTCCACACACTCATGAAATGCATACATATTGACAATTATATACAATTACCCATTACACCTCACACAAGTACGTACAATTATGCACATAATTGCCAAACAGCCACATCTCACACTTTCATACAACAATCACATACACATACCATATGACTCATATAAACTCATCAACTCTCAAGAATCCTCATTTGGATTATGGGTACATCGCTTGTACCCCACCAGGAATAGCATCACAGTTATTCTACCCCGGTTATTACTACACTAAGAACGACACCTTGTCATTCTACCCCAATGAGTAAGAATCTCGCATGTTTACATATTCTCAACATCATTATCATATTACCAAGCAATGTACATATATCATACATATATTCTCATGCATTCTTCACACCTTATCACATAAAATCAATGTACAAACACAAGGTCGTGCAAACTGCAACGAACTCAATCACATACATCATGAATTCAAACAATGCATATAATTGCCAAAAGGCCATACTTCACAATCTAGGATTCACGCCATAAGGCTACCCACAACACGTCTCATCACAATAATACACAAACTATTCTCGTTATATAAGGATTAGTATCATTGAACCAAACAATAAACAATTGGGTGGAAAACACAAGAAAATAACATGTCGTCATGCTCGTCTAGCGAGCTCCTAGCGAGTGCTCGCTACCTGTTTGCCTAGCGTACATGCTCGCGAAGGCAAACAGAAGCCACTGACTTGATTCGCTACCTCACTCGTTCAGCGAAGGCCTAGCGAACACTCGCCACCCCCTTCGCTACCAGCGAGGAACACCAAAACCATTATGTCCAAGTCTGGGACCGTTCGCTACTGGCTCGCCACAGCGAATGCCCAGCGAATGCTCGCGACCTGCTCGCCTAGCGAACAAGCTAGCGAGGGTCTACGAACTCAGAATTCTCCACTGTCCAAAACTCCGAAACTCATCGAAATCCAACTGATTCAATCCCAACTCATCTCAGTATCCTTAGCCCAACATTCCTCAACTATACTCTACCACTTATCCTCATTTTTAACCATTAAAACTCGGTTTCTACCGATTAAACGCATTTATGCCCTAGAATGGAAGATGAGGGAAAACAACCAAACCAATCCAAACAATCCATATATAATCATATACATCGGTAAGATAACAATATTTCACACCCTTACCTCGATTAATCGGAAGCTAGAAGTCGTTCTTGAGCTTTCTAAGCTTTCCCTTCTTTTTCCTTCTACTTTCTCTTCTTCCTCTATCTTTCTTTCATGTTTTCTATTTTACATTTTCCTCCCACTTTCCCTTATATATATTTCCCTTCTATTTCTCTCCAATATATTTCCTCTCTCAAAATATTTACCAATTCATTTTCTCATAAAATATCCCATCTCATCCTTAATTAGAGAATATCTAGTAAGTCCACATTATTCTACCAAATAGAATAAATCAGTTAAACCTAATAATTCACTTAAATCATACAAACCAATTAACTAGTACCATTAATCAGTTATTGAAAATTGGGCTGTTACAACTCTCCCCCACTTTAGGAATTTTCGTCCTCGAAAATGTTATCCGACTCGAATAACTCTGGATACGACTCTCGCATCCCAAACTCCCAACTACTTCCGCCAAAGGAATCCCTTTACCTCGAAGTTGCTTCTCGCACAATCTCAGGTCCGAGTACAACATTCTCACCGGACATACATCAACTCAAAGTAGCCTTACACCCCTTACCAAACAAAGCCTCATACGATGTCATTCCGATATTAGAATGATATCGATTATTGTAGGTAAACTCCATCAACGACGATTACTATCCCACGATCCACCTTGGTCCAATCACATAAGCTTTCCAACAAACTCTCTACATACTGGGTAATCCTCTTTGTCTGTCTATTCCTTCCACGGATGCTAGTCTGACTTCAACTACCACTGGCACCCAGAAGTGCCCCCAAACCTTCCTAAAATCTCAATGAAAAACTCAGATTCCCATCTAATAGAATAATTCATCCTTACTGGTAAGTAACGAGTTACTCTTGTCAATTCATTCTTAACCATCCAAATCGAATCATATCCCATCGAATTCTTCGGAAAACCCGTCACAAAATCCATGGGGATACTATCCCATGCCACTCAGAAATATTCAACAGGTCCAATAGTTTCTGATGTTCACACTTCGACTTTCAACAAGTCTAATCAACATATACAACTTCAACCACTTCTCTCTCCATCCATGGTCACCAAGATGATTTCTCAAATTCGGTCATATCCTCACAGTACCTGGATGGATACCCAATTTATCTCAACGTCCTTCTCCCAGGGTACTTTTATCCAACTCCCACTATTGGAAACACAAACTTTATCGTGACACTCATGGTACCATTTCCATCAATCCGAAGATTAGCTCTTCGACTTTTATCCATTAAATTCAATCAATCTATTAACTCAAATGAATTCCGACTCCCTCAGATCTCATCGGGAATACCAATAGTCAGTCTCAACATACAAAGCTTAACTCTATAAGAAGTCTCTTTACATACCAAACTCATATCCCGAATTTGTTTCCTCAGTTCTAGTTAAATACCATCATCATCAGTATATACGGAAATTCCCATTTGACACCTCAGCTACCACGTCGGCTCACCCGAATGGTAATTCGACCAAAGCCATATTCTTTCAGAAGTCCCAATTATTTCCTCTGCCTCATATTCAACTTTTCCAATTCAGACGAACACCTTAAGCTCTTAAGGTCAGCAATCATTTTAAATCTCAACTAAACAATTGAGGCCTCCAACCTCCGGCACAGACACACAATAACCAATTCCAAATTACTTGTCAGATAATTCCCTTATGTACTTTGAGTTGCCTTAAAGCATAACCAAAACTCGTTGATGTTGTACTTAACATATCTCTCAATCATATCAACCAAAGATCACGAAACACAACAAATAGTTCTGTCGGATTTGGCCAACCAATACACGAGTTATTGACAGCTTCTCCAAAAACTCTTTAAACTTCTTCCCAGTGGCATATCACTACTCTTTCTGAAACACTGATAACTCAAGTCTCCAATGTCCAACATGATCCTCTATACTCTTCGAATATCCAAATACCCTCGGTTACACAACTATCAACTCACTCAATTAAGTATGGGCAATCCCATGTCAAACGGACACTCAATTTGTGAGTTTATGGCGGAAACACAAACCACACTTCCCCTACTTACTACAACATCCAAACGTACTCCATCAAGAAATAACTTAATTCCATGTTACTACTCCACCATCACATAGAGCATTGTAGCAACTTCCAACGCTTCTAATCCTGCATCATTCCGAGTTACGGTTCTCTCATTACGACAAAATACGAAAACAACATTCCCACACTCAGAAGGCCATTTACACATCTTCAACTCTTGAAATACTTAGAGGCCTAATCATACCAAGATTGTATTTAACCTCTTATTTTCTTTAATAATCACCAGAAATCACCATCCACCCTTTTTATACTTGACCTCATAAACTGTTGCCGTAGCACACACAAACACAAGTCTCAAAATTACTCCATCAATTTAATTCCTTGGCTAACCAATTATACATATAACATGGAGCTCTCAATATCAGACTAGTTTCCGTAACTAAGTCGATCACAACTCCACTTCACGTCCTGGCTGTGTATCACTACTTTGTCAGGGCAACTTCCAGACAATCACGACTGATCGGTAAACCGCCAACTTTCCACTTTCGTTAATACACAAAACTTCCAAGCACTTGGCCTTACTTCGAACAATTCCCTGCTCATGCCATCTAAGCTTGCAAGACACGTCTATCCCATCCAACACAATCCCAACTACTATCAACAAGAGATTAAGGGTGATCAGTTCCTCAATTTGTCAATAAACAGCCGAAATCATGATGGGGCATAAAACATCTTTACCAAACTATAGGAGCGTTCAACCATACACTAGCAGCATCCTGGAGAAGCACAACTTTCTCCCCCACTTGGATCATTCCCTCTCCTGCAGACAAGGTTTAGAACAACAAACGCGTATCGACAGTGTTTGTACACACATGTCGCATACAAGGGAACAAACAACATTAGACAACTTGGCCGGATGGACCGACCTGCTCAGATACCACTAATGTAACACCCTTCTAAACCCCACGGAAAAATAAGCATGATCAGAGTAGAATTAACATGCATTCACAAAGGGTGTCACACATATACTTCCAAATTACTAGAAACCATCTGTCATGCTCGATAACACTAAAATAAATAATCATACTTTACAAAATTTTGTTTGCATGTAGCAGCAGATTCATTTATATCACAACTTTTCATAAAAGAAATATTTGCATTTATCGCATAAATCAACATCACTTAGGCACTAAGGCTAACAACACAAAATACATCCGAAACGTAACCCAAACAATCCCAGTGTTACACGACCAGAGAACGACTCGACCCAATACAAATAAATCACTAAACAGCTACACCAATAGCGACCTCGCAAGTACGAGCAGTACTAGACCTTGATACCTGCACGATGTCATGAAGGACATCATTCCAGCTGAAGGGTGAGAAATATTATCATAATAACAATGCATATAATCATATATAAATGCACAAATACCGAATACATATATTCCACGTTTTCTCACCACAATACATTATAAGCGTCATATACGTCACAATATACGTTTACCTAATTAAGCACATTCATCAATTCACATAAACACTCACACAACATGTTTATTTCACCAATTCACATAAACCTCTATATTCATGTTTATTCCACCAATGCATCATATAAAGATGATAATGCAACTCATAGAGACCGACTCACGACTCTATGCCGATGCAAATGCGGTACCGACTCATTCAACAGGTTCAATTGAAGAACCAAAAGGAACCATCGCTCGTTACTGAAGTAACTCCTCGTCGGGCCTACGATGTTCACCCATCACTCACACCCCTCATGGGGACACGATGTTTCAGGATTGCTCACACCCCACAAGGGCGCACAATCATTCTGCAGATCCTCCACGGGATCAAGAATAAACCATCGCTCACACCTCACAAGGGCACACGAGGTTTCTGCAAATCCTCCACGGGATCAAGAATAAACCATCGCTCACACCCCACAAGGGCACACAAGGTTTCTGCAAATCCTCCACGGGATCAAGACACAAGAATGTAATCATGATGCTTCACATGCAAAACGACTCCACACACTCTTGAAATGTATACATATTCACAATTATATACAATTATGCATTACACCTCACACAAGTACGTACAATTATACACATAATTGCCAAACGGCCACATCTCACACTTTCATACAACAATCACATACACATACCATATGACTCATATAAACTAATCAACTCTCACGAATCCTCATTTGGATTATGGGTACATCGCTTGTACCCCACCAGAAATAACATCACAGTTATTCTACCGCGGTGATTACTACACTAGGAACGACACCTTGTCATTCTACCCCAGTGAGTAAGAATCTCGCATGTTTACATATTCTCAACATCATTATCATATTACCAAGCAATGCACATATATCATACATATATTGTCATGCATTCTTCACACCTTATCACATAAAATCAATGTACAAACACAAGGTCGTGCCAACTGCAACGAACTCAATCACATACATCATGAATTCAAACAATGCATATAATTGCCAAAAGGCCATACTTCACAATCTAGGATTCACGCCATAAGGCTACCCACAGCATGTCTCATCACAATAATACACAAACTATTCTCGTTTTATAAGGATTAGTATCATCGAACCAAACAATTAACAATTGGGTCGAAAACACAAGAAAATAACATGTTGTCATGCTCGCCTAGCGAGCTCCTAGCGAGTGCTCGCTACCTGTTCGCCTAGCGAACATGCTCGCGAAGGCAAACAGAAGCCACTAACTTGATTCACTACCTCACTCGCTCAGCGAAGGCCTAGCAAACGCTCGCCACCCTCTTCGCTACCAGCGAGGAACCCCAAAACCATTCTGCCCAAGTCTGGGACTGTTCGCTACTGGCTCGCCACAGCGAATGCCCAGCGAATGCTCGCGACCTGCTCGCCTAACGAACAAGCTAGCGAGGGTCTACGAACTCAGAATTCTCCACTGTCCAAAACTCCGAAACTCATCGAAATCCAACCGATTCAATCCTAACTCGTCTCAGTATCCTTAGCCCAACATTCCTCAACTAAACTCTACCACTTATCCTCATTTTTAACCATTAAAACTTGGTTTCTACCGATTAAACGCATTTATGCCGTAGAATGGAAGATGAGGGAAAACAACCAAACCAATCCAAACAATCCATACATAATCACATACATCGGTAAGATAACAATATTTCACACCCTTACCTCGATTAATCAGAAGCTAGAAGTCGTTCTTGAGCTTTCTAAGCTTTCCCTTCTTTTTCCTTCTACTTTCTCTTCTTCCTCTATCTTTCTTTCATGTTTTCTATTTTACATTTTCGTCCCACTTTCCCTTATATATCTTTCCATTCTATTTCTCTCCAATATATTTCTTCTCTCAAAATATTTACCAATTCATTTTCTCATAAAATATGCCATCTCATCCTTAATTAGAGAATATCTAGTAAGTCCACATTATTCTACCAAATAGAATAAATCAGTTAAATCCAATAATTCACTTAAATCATACAAACCAATTAACTAGTACCATTAATCAGTTATTGAAAATTGTGCTGTTACAAGCAACAATGGTTGTAAGAGAGGAAGGGGTTGTAACTGCAAGGTACTCAAATGGCAAAGTAAGTGTTTGGGATAAATAGAGAAAGCAAGTACAAGTGTTTTTGCATGAGCAAGAATGATTAGAATACCTGACTCTCTCAAGAGAGAGGGTATTTATAAGATTCTCCCCAGCACGGGGCCAAGGTCTTACATGTGACCGAAATATCTGGTCGGCCAATGGGGGACTTCCAGGTGGAAGATCTAGCGCGTGATCTTTGACCTGGTCCAACTGTCCCTGTGACTTTCGGAAGGGCAATTGGTCATGTGAACTGTCAAGCGCGTGAGGGGCACGTCCCTAACGGTATACGCTCCAACGACTATATTGTGCCCAATGGCTATATTGAGCCTGGCCTTAAGTTAGATTGGATTGGGCCTTGCCCAGCTGTGGGGCATGTTCCAGTCTAGTCCAAAACAGGAGCCTCCCAAGTCGTTGCTTCGAGGTAAGGAGTAATTACTTGAGTTAGCCTAACTGTTCGACCAAGGGGCAAGAAACATTTTGGAAATATGTCTTTGAGATCACCATTATTTGAGCAAAACACTTCGGGGACGCGCAAAGGCGTTCCATATGGTTGGTATGGTCGACTGTGGGTCGCACGTGGCCTCCTCGGAGATGAAGGGTGCGTTTGGTGTCGAACAGAGCTGTCGTTAAGATGAAGAAACTGATGATGAGGCACCTGCTCGAATATTGTTCTGCCAACCCTGTCGAGGAGAACATGCCCGTGGGGAGTTGGAGAGACTTTTCTTTTCACAAGCATGTGATGGTCAATTTTGAGGATACCAAATGGCAGCCTCTATATGCCACGTGTGACAGTGTAATAAATTTTGTTAAGGCCTAAAATGCTAGGAGGCTAGGCAATGATGACGTTTTGCCCTTAGCGTTTCCCCATGCGAGCAAGGGAGCCTATATAAAAGGGGGAAGAAGATTTACTTTTCACTTCATGAAAATTTCTCTCCTTCTTATCTTTTGCTCTGCAACAACGTCCGTCGTCGGAGATCCTTTCGCCGCCGTCCGCTGCTCTTGCCTTCCCAAGATCTTCATATTCAACCTCTAAACCCAAGTAAGTTGTACAACCTTCTTGTGAAATGCATGAATTTCTGCAAATTATTCTTGAATTCGCCGGTGGTTCATGAATTTTTCGGTTGAAGTTCATGCGTTTCTTGGAAGAACACATGAATTTTCTAGGAAATTCATTAAGGCTTTGAAAAACATAAGCTTAGGATGTTGTATGTCTGTAGATCTTCCTAGGTTGTTGTGTGGGATTGTTTTATGTTTGTTGTCGGACAGGGGTGTCCTCATAGCAGAGGGTTTTGCCTGTATATGCCTGGCATGTCATAGTAGTTGCAGGGCTTATCCCCCTTGGGGTCTTTACAAGTCACGGGGATGTTTCCCCGGATTCGGGGACGTGTTTTGTTGAGACCTTTTTCCGTTGATAAGGGCCTGAGTTGGCGAGACATCCTTGCACTTAACGCTTTCCCTTTCACTTGATTTGCGGTGGAAGGGTGGATTTAATCTTCATCGAATTCACTATTGTTTCCTTTGCTTTTTAGGTGAAATGGTTGATCACAACGAGGGAACCATCCCCGATGTTAGGGCGAATATTAACGAAGACGCGCCTTCCGTTGAGTACGCCAGTGTGCTGGTGGCCGAGGGGGACCTTAGTTGGATCACTCAGGAGCCCCTCGCGATGAAGTCAACATTTACCGAGGAGGAAGCCAATAGCTCCGATCTCCTCGAAGATAGGGCCAGGGATGCACCCATGAGTTGGAGGGCTATTATCCCGACAAAAAACGACCAGATATGCTCGGTGTATCTGGGGAGGATATTTCCTATGTATGAGTTCGCCTTTAGGGAATCAGGGTGTCGTCTGCCCTTCATGGACTTCCAGGGGCAATATTCTGCCATCTTGAGTTGTGTTCTGCCCAACTCCACTTGAATGCTCTAGCGTTCATTTGGGTATTCGAGGTGGTGTGTCGTTATCTTTAGATAAGGGATACCGTGGAACTCTTCTTTTGTATCTTTTAGCTGCAGAGGAGCACCTCTGAATCAAAGCATTGTTGGGTGTCTTTCAAGCAGTAGAGCAGCCTGTTCTAGCCCTATTTAAAGTCTGTTT
Source organism: Lathyrus sativus (assembly GCA_963859935.3). Taxonomy (NCBI): domain Eukaryota; kingdom Viridiplantae; phylum Streptophyta; class Magnoliopsida; order Fabales; family Fabaceae; genus Lathyrus; species Lathyrus sativus. Next base: position 62,476,036 of record OZ012736.1, read on the forward strand.
GAAACTTCAAATTTAGATTTCTGGTCGTAAATCCCTTTTCCGAGGTGGCCAAAAGCTCCCTGGTCACGATGGAGACAATAAAGGAAGATGGTCGGGAGGTGGTGCATCTCGTGTCAAAGTTTCCCCTGGAATGCGTGAAGCACGATCAATTGTGCTTCGACGACAAGAAATCTCTTCGAGCGTTAACATCGTTCGTCAAGAGTTTCATCCCAGCCATTGCGGTGGACAAGGATTGTAATCTGCTTTGCTCTGAAGATGGGGAGCATGCTCGGGCAGCTCGTTACATAAGTACTAAATCCCTTCTTGACTGCGAAACTGAGGCTGATGCCTTTGAACTTCTAGGTATAGATGATGTGCTCGACTTATTTCTTGATGTTTTAATGTCATGCTGACTTCTTGTTTCTTCTTTGCAGAAAAGATGTCAAATTTATGTGAGCGCTTCGTCGAGTCAGTCGTGGCCAAAAATGTCAAAAAGGTTTCGACCTCGAGGCCGGATGCGGTCAGACAGCAGGTGACCCTGGAAAAGTTTGTTGGTCGTTCACCTTCTTCGGGAAACACCTCCAATTCTCCTACCCCGAATCCTTAGAAGAAGAGGAAGCGAGACGACCTTGGTTCTTCTTCGGCCGAAGGTTCAGGTTTTGCTGGGTGAAAATTCACCCTGCCCCCTTGCTTTTTGCAAGACAAATTTTTTGATGGGGAGGGGTCTGTGTTGGTTCCCAATCTAGAGGCGTTGGCCATCTTAGCTGCTGTCCGAAGGTAAGGAGTCGCTCTTCTGTCGTGATGTTGCTGCAATGATGAGGGTGCTGGAAGCTGTACTAGCCCTGGGTGATGCGGAGACAGTTCTGCTCAAAGAGTTCAAAAAGGTGCAGGCCAGGGAGGCTGAACTTGAATTGGAGATAGATGATCTATTCAACCAGTTGTCGACCCTTCAAGGCAACTAAGAGGCCAAGGTCGCACTCCTCAAGAACATGAATGAGATGTTTGATGAAATGAAAAAGATCAAGGAGGAGAATGCCAACTTCAAGACTAGGGTGACAGAGCTGGAGGGCTCCTCGGCAGTGGGGCCAGACGAGACTGAAGAGGAAAAATATTTGAAGACTCGCAGGAGATGATCGAGAGAATACGTATCCTCGAGTAGGACGCCCTCGGAGCTACTGAGTTTGGGTTTTCTGCTGCTGTGGAGCAGGTGGTGATTACTATGAATACTTGATCAATGATGAAATTATTATTTGATTGTGTGATAAATGATATTTTCTAACTTATATGTGGTGAGTTATGTACATGTGTGTGTGTAGAAATTTTGTTTTGGAAATTGTTGAAAATTCCTCCATTGTTGAGTTTTAGAGTTTTGAGTCGGAAGAATGAAATTATGATGAATTGTTGTTAAGGCATAAGTAAAAAAAAAGGTTTAGGATGTTATTTTGGTATAAAATTGGGTCTATGGTGATAGGGGTTAGTGGTATAGGCTTTGTTGTGAAAGTCTGGGGTGAAAGTGTTTTTAAAAAAAGTGATTTTTGTGGTTCGAAACAGTATGAGTCGACTCATAGGTACCCTTGGATTGACTCATGGCCACCCGAATGCAAAATTATGGAAAAATTTAACAGTATGCACCGACTCATAGCTCTGTGTGTCGACCTTTGAGTCGACTCATAGGCAGAAAAACGCCAGAAACGGTTTCGGTCATAACATTTTAACCGTTAATCCAAATGACGAACTATTCGAAGCGTTGGAAAGCTAATGAGCCAAAATTTAACATGGTATAATTAGATGAACCATTTTTAAATATTTTTATGTTTAATAGGTTGGAGATTACGATATTACTTGTTGTGCATGTAAAGAAATCCCGTTGTAAGTGGCGAAACTTGAATGTTGTTATAAAGAGGTTGTTGTGGTATTATAGGTGTAAAATGAGCATGTTTGATGATGTCATTGTGATTGCATAATATATATATATATATATATATATATATATATATATATATATATATATATGTATGTCTATACTGTATGAGATAGATTTTTATGCTTGTTGGCCAATTTGGGCGGTGTACAATAACCATAGTGGTAGGTTATTGTACACGAGGGTGTTGGTGTTGTTGTATGCATAAATAGTTGCATTGCATACATTTGTGGACAAATGGTCTATTGTTGGTGAGCCTAAAATCTCATTGTGTGGATTAGGCCGGTAGCTGATTCAGAGGTGATGGATCAATGAGTGGTTCTGATCCTAGGAGGCGGGGATCAGAATAGTGAACCTGAGTGTTCACGAAAATTGGTACCATATGCATACGCATTGAGTCAGGTGTGAGTCTCATTCCATTATATGTCATATATGTTGCTAAGTTTTTAAATACATGGTGATGGGTGATTAATTGATTTGTATCATGTGATTTTCTGTATGTTTGGTGAATAATTGGCGATGATACCATTGGATGATTGATGTGAGATGTTAGTTGAATTGTTGTTGTGCTAACTAAATGCATGTTGTTTAACATCCTTTCCTTTAAATTATCATGATATCTCACCCCTTATGTTTAAATATTACCTCTATGTGGGTAATGTGCAGATAATCCGCAGTAGGAGCTCAGATGTGAGTGAAAGATTAAGTTTTCCGTTTATTCTTTAGTTTGGCGTCTGCTCTGATATGTAACACTAGGGTTATGCAATGTTGTCTGCTTTTATTGTTGGTGGTTGATCTTCATGTTTTATTTCCTATGGTTGTTTTTTATTTATGACACTACCAATTATGATATCCCTTGAGTTGTTAACTGAATGGTTAAACGTTATTTCCGCTGCTATATGAATTAACCTTCAGTTATGTTTTGCTGATAATGTTATTATAAATAATTTTTTTAAAAAAACATGTGTTACATATCTGATTGAATGAGTAAGTGTTTGTTGAAAGTGTGACATTCCTAAATATGATTTTGTGGATAATTATTCTGATTTTATTTATTTTACGCGGGGATTATTTAGGGTGTTACAAATAATAGTTCAAATTTAAATAACAATATGATGAAGGAGCTATGCCAAAGCTTTAAGATTGAGCATCATAATTCTTCTCCATATCGTCATAAGATGAATGATGTTGTTGAGGCAGTAAATAAGAATATCAAGAAGATTGTGCAGAAGATGGTGGTAACTTACAAAGATTGGTATGAGATGTTGCCATTTACTTTACACTTTTATTGTACTACGGTGCGTACATCGACAGGGGCAACTCCTTTCTCACTGGTGTATGGTATGGAGTCAGTTCTACCATTAGAAGTTGAGATTCCTTCTATAAGGATTTTAGTATATGTGAAACTCGATGAAGCCGAATGGGTACGATCCAGGTTGGATCAGTTGAACCTTATTGAAGAGAAAAGGTTGGCAACCATTCTGCATGATCGTTTATATCAGAGCAGGATAAAGAAGGATTTTGATCAGAAAGTGCGTCCTCGGTGTTTTCAGACAGGCGACCTGGTTTTGAAAAGGATCTTTCCTCCTCAGACAGATCACAGGGGAAAATAGACCCCAAATTATGAAGGGTCGTATGTCGTAAGAAAGCTTTTCTCTGGTGGAGCCTTATTACTGTCAACTATGGATGACGAAGATTTTATGTCCCCTGTGAACACAGACGCAATAAAAAAAACTACGCATAAAAAAGACCCGCTGGACAACAAAAAAACAATCCAGGAAAAAAAAGGGCATCCCGACGAACCACAAAAAGAAAAGGTTCGGGAAAAAATTAGGGATAAAAGAAAAAGAAAAGAATAAACCCGCAAAGTTGAAAACCTTTAAAGGAAACTTTGGCAAAAATGGGTATCCCGGTGGATTGAAAACCTGAAAGAGTAATCCTGGAAAAAGTTAGGGATTTAGAAGCGTGAGGCTGTGATTTGCATTCAATCTTTGAACACATCTTGATACATAGAATTTTCAAAGGAAAAGAATCAGTTCAGTCAGTCTTTTCAGAAGGCAAAACGTCTGAGATCATCGAAGGCATATGGGTCATAGTTGAATTGAAGCATGGTGGATATTTGTTCTCACATTTTCGACATGTGTATTTTCTTTTCACTTTTGTGCAATTACCTATTTTCAGGTATTTCTTCCAAGTTGTAACTGCCTACTTACAGGCCAATTCAATCAATAAAATATCATTTCACTCAAAAAGCTATTCATTTCTGTTTTTACATTTTACTATTTTGTTTACAAAAACGTCCGATATTTTTAATAAACATTGTATGTGGAAGGTAACCAAGGTGGCCCTTTCGCATTTAGAGCATTCCTTTGTTCGTTATTTGTTTGTAGGGTGGCATGATTCCTCTCCCTAGTAGAGTTTCTCTCCCCAGCATTAAAGTTATAGCATCCTCAATAGAGCATGATGAATTTCTTAAGAATTCTCCCCCCAACAGAAGTTCGGGAGATTGTGTTCCCCCAATCGGGTTTTGTTTTTACTCCCCAGCGAGTATTTAGAAGTTGGTTACCCCAGATAAGATAGTGTTGGTTTATAAAAGGGTAGGTATCCAGCAGGACACTTGTTGGATGTTTATCCCTGGTAGAGATTTTGTATCCCCCCCAGAGTCTTGGTATCTACTTTCCTCATTAAGACAGGAAGTGTAATTTCGCCATCAATAGTGTGCTCTTATCCCTGACAGGGTAAGGTTAAAGGATGTTTTCTCAACTACAGGTTAAGTTCAATGTTGTTCCCCAGCAAGGCTGGTACTTTTGATGTATCTTCCCCAAGAAGAGTTTTATATTGATTCCCTCGACAGGTAAGTCAATAGTGGTTGGTATCACCGGCAGGTTCAAAGCCTAATTTGTTATTGACATCTTTTCCTCAGCAGTTTCGCGGGACACTTTCCCAGGGGATGTTATTCATAATTCCCAACAGAGCGGAAGTTTCTTTTGGATTCTTTCTTCAGTGGAAGTTTTGATCAGGAAGGAAGTTCAGTTTACTTTCCTCAGTTGATTTATTCCCGGTGGGGTGTCTCTTGCGTAAGCATCTTTGCATTGCATCCTCCAAATTGTGTAGCATTTCCATTTCGTATGGAGTATTACGCCATTTTTAAACATATGTATTCGAATCATAAGCTAGGATTGATATCATCATTGCCAAGCGTTTCCTCAGTGGAAAATGGTATGCATCATAAGATTTTGTCTTACTTTATCCCCAGTAAAGTCACTGATGGATGTGCTCATATTACTTGTGCTCCCCTACAGAGTTGTCTGTCTAGAATTCTTTTTCCCCAGCGGAGTCATTTTCTCTTTAGATTATAAGTCCGTTGATTTTACTTCCTGTATATCCTTGGTTTTATCCTAACTTTTGGTTAGTACCCTTTGGTTGTTTCCTAAATTTTGGTTAGCATTCCTTGTTGCATCCCAACTTTTAGTTGGCGTCCTCGATTGAATTCCAACTTTGGGTTGGTAATTTTTGTTGTATCCTAACTTTTGGTTAGTATCGTTTCTTTTTATCCCAACTCTTGGTTGGTGATCTTTATTGTATTCCAACTTTTGGTTGGTAACCTTTGTGAGTTCGCCTTCGGTCGGAGTTATGTTTTATCCTAACTTTTGGTTAGTACCTTGTTACTTCCCAATTTTTGGTTGGTATTCTTTGGTTGTATCTCAACTCTTGGTTGGTAATCTTTGATGTATTCCAACTTTTGGTTGGTACCTTTTGTGAGTCTGCCTTTGGTCGGCGTCCTGTTTTATCCTAACTTTTGGTTAGTGTCTTGTAGCCCAACTTTTGGTTGGTATCTATTGTTGCATCCCAACTATTGGTTGGTAGCCTCTGTTTTATCCTAGATCTTGGTTGGTAAACTTGGCGGTATCCCAACTCTTAGTTGGTATCCTTTGTGGAGTTTCATCCCAACTTTTGGTTGGTATCTTTCGTCATTGTAACTTTTGGTTAGTATCTTGTTGTCCCAACTTTTGGTTGGCCTTTTCTGTTTCACCCCAACTTTTGGTTTGTAATTTTTGTTGTATCCCAACTTTTGGTTGGTATCCTTGGTTGAAGCTCCAACTTTTGGTTGGTACCCGCTATTTCATCCCAACTTTTGGTTGGTATACTCTGTTTTATCCCATCTCCTAGTTGGTAATCTTGGTGGTATCCTAACTTTTGGTTGGTATCCTTTGTGGAGTTTCATCCCAACTTTTGGTTGGTATCCTTCGTCATTCTAACTTTTGGTTAGTATATTGTTGTCCTAACTTTTAGCTGGTCTCCGCTGCTTCACTCTAACTTTTGGTTAGTATCTTATTGTCCTAACTTTTGGTTTGTATTCTCAGGTTGTTTCCCAACTTTTGGATGGTAATCTTCTTTGTTATCATTCCATCTTTTGGTTGGTATTCGCTGATTTCATCCCAAATCTTGGTTGGTAGCCTTTGTTATCATTCCAACTTTTGGTTGGTACTCCTCGCAGATTGCAAATTTTTGGGTTCTCTTGGTTTTCAATCTCCGTGTACCTTGAACGTCTAAAAGCCGTTGCTATCATCCTTTCAGGTCCAAGTCAATTGAATAGGGGCAGTTGTAGCACCCCAAAATTTTCCCTTTCATTTTAGCCGTACTAGCTTATATTTCGTTCGTTTGCATTTTTGCATATCATGGCATTGGCTCTCGAGACATGGGATCAAGGTGTTTCTATGGCTCAAAATTTTCTTTTATTACAAGTTTTTAAACAGCAAGCATCAGAGGCTTCAGCATTTATGTGGCTCAGCAATCGAGCACCCGATTATATTTTCCAGCAGGGCATTTTTAAGCACAAGAGGCAATTCACAGGCTATTTCAGGCATTTTGCAGGTGCAATATCAATAGACAAGTTTTAGAGGCTTAACGTGGCTCATAACGGGTGGCAACAGGCGATTATTTGAGTTTCCCTCCACATGGCGCCAAATTTTTTAAAATTTGAATGTGGTAATCGATTATCATAATTGAGGTAATCGATTACCTCAGACAGAATTTGCAAAATTGCTACAAATTTCAGCACTGTAGAATTTCCAATCATTCTCACCCATTGATTTCACATGTGCATCATTGGAAGGATCTAGAATTGATTCATATTCATCAATTCCCTCCAAAAATTCAAACATTCCATTCCTAACTCCTCTCTAATTTCCATTCCTCACACTAACCCACATTCTAAACCATATTTCAATTCCTAACCTATGGGTTATTTAACCAAATTCACTCCAAACCTCACTCACACACACTCATTCACTCTCATTTTCACTCTCCATTTCAGAATTTGGTCTCAATTCTCTCTCACTTTTTCATTCTCTACCTTCATCTTCAACCTTTCACCAAAGCTCCATATTCATAGATTCACAAATTGTGCATTGCAATTTGTGAATTCTTGAGCTAAACCTCCATTACTTCATCATTCTTGATTCAATTCTACATTTGAAGCTTGTTTGGATCTAGATTCAAGTTTTTGGAAGCCATTATTGAAGGAGCTTTGAAGCAAGTTCATCATATTGCTTGGGTCTTGAGGTTTCTTTCTAGGATCTTGGATTTCTTGTGTTAGATCTATCCATTTTCATTTGCAACACTCACCAAAGTAAATCTCAGCTTTGTAGGTTAGTAAATTTTAGATCTATACTTGATTTGGCTTAATTTCAACTTATGCAATGTAGATCCTTGGCTTTTGCTACGATTTGCTCCTTTTGCTTGAATTTGATTGTTGATGGTCATGTTTGTTGATGCAATTGGTGTTTGTTTGCTATAATATGATGTAATTTTCGTGCATAATTGATTGGATGATCATCTAGATGTGTGAATAAGTCATTTGCTGCTGAAAGTTATGACTTATTTGTGGATTACCATTGAGACATAATTTGATTTTCTGGTTTTTTCTCGCATGTTTGGGTTCCTTTTTAATCTTAAACTTCATGGATGAATGTTATGCATATTTGTGGATTGTTTTGGACCTGTTTCACCTCACATGACAATATGCTTGAATTTCTTCGATGTGCGACTTTTGGTTTCCGTTTCGCATGTGCACGATTCATTCGTTTCGCATTCTTGATGTGATGGTCATGTTGTATAATCCTTTGTGCTTTTGTGATCGCTTATTCTTGATGTTTACATTGCTGGAAATGTGATCCATGTTCATGTTGTTTCCAATTCCATGATTGAGTGTTTGTTTCAAGTGATTAATTGTTGAATTATTCATGATGAATGCTTAAGTATATGATGCCATTGGAACTTGTTTATGCTTAATTATCTACACATGTGAATCATTTGCCCTTGCTTGATGCTCGCTCATGTTTGCAATTCATGTGTGCTTGCTTAAATGTGAAAGCATGATTTCGATTCTCTCTTTTAGATGCATGATTATGCTTGATGCTTGAACATGTTCATTATTTGATTGATCAATCTTGGATGCATTATTTAACATTGTGTTGTTGCATGAGTGTACATGTTTAATGCATATCCATGAGCATTTGTGTTGATGCATAACATGTTGCCTTGGTGAATACATGTCTGTTGTGCAGAATAATAGTTGTCATATGCTGTTTTGTTTGGCTTGCCGCCTTTTACACGTGTTTCTACCTGAAAACATGCGCTGTTAAAAGCTATTTTTCTTGTGTGTTGTATTTTATTGTTGTTTTGTGCAGGAATCACTGTTGTAGCTGTTGTTTTTGCCTTGTTTTCTTTATTTTAGCTTGTCCTTGCATGCTCCCTTAGGGCCTCCTATTCCAACTTTTTTTATATTATGCTTGGAGTATGATAGACACTAGGAGTTTAATCCATATATGATAACATCATGTTAGTCCCTTTTAACCTCAACCATATGTTCATCTTTTGCATGCTAACATTAGGATAGAATTTCCTTTCGCATCCCGACCTTAGGGCCATTTTTGCATGACAACATTAAGATCTAGTTTCCCCTTATACCTTATGTGCCTCTTTCTCTTCTTCTCTCAAAACACTTAATAAATACGATAAACATTATGTGCCATGAGCCTTAAGTATATGGGAAATGATGAGTGAGGGGTCTCTCCTTGCTTGTCTAGGGTGTTTAGCGTACGTCTCATCTGGGGGAGATCATGCGACGCATTCACTCCTATATCATAGAATTTAGTGCAATGTGAATCTCCAACTGAATCAATTCACTTCTATAAAACTCACAAACAAATGCAAATCATTTTCATCCTTTGGGATCATTCGTCAAACCTTTTTTCAGAAAGAGTACGTTATTTTTCCGTTCTATCGCAAACAGGCATCGACCCTAACTGCTGGAATGAGAACTTAATGTTGCTCATAAAAAAACACTAAGCAACTCGTGGTGATCCGAACTACGGCTGCTCTGATTTCTCATTCTAGATGAGGATACGTAGGAACAAGACGATGATGCCTTGGCGAGCAACCTTCCCTCTTTTACAAGTAGTTCTCAGAACTAAGTTGACTCTGACTTTCCCATTGCACGAGGGAATACGTGGGCATAGGGCGGTGAAGTCCTATCGAGTATCCTTTTTCTTTGTCTTTTCTCGTTTCCGTTTAGCAGTAGGCTTTAGATAAAACACCCTTTGATTAGACAATAAGCATGGATCCCATTGAGTACAACGAACGCGACGCGTAACCAACTTCCGAACCTAAGATTTGGTTACGATGACCATGTCTTCTCCTTTCTTTGAGGTTTTCTTCAACCGTTTCCTTTCCTTCTATTGGGATAAATAAAATTCAGTGGTGACTCTTCTATTTTTTTTTGCCTGGTGTTTTTCGCAGTTGCGACAACAGTCTGCTCTACCTCACAACAAGCAGACCTAACATTATGTTCTTTATAAATGTTTGTGCAAGATGTCAAGCTAAACCCAATGCTAGTCATCTTACCCAAGTGAAGAGTGTAACACCCCACTTCCCAAAACAATTAAAATAATAAACATTATAAATATACATCAGAGTATTTCTTCCCAAGTGGGATATCACATAGCAAAACCAACATTTCCTTATAAAAATGTTTTCTCCAAAATACAGCGGAAAATAACAAAATAGTAAAATCCAACAAAGTTTTTGATACGTTCACAGGAAATAAAATACAAGTTCAACAGAAGGAAACTAAAAACACCCAAGTCCCGTGCTATGTATTAGAGCATCATAGACTCGACTGGCACACCATAATCCAAGTTAGCTAAGTACTTGGATTATCTGTACTTCTGGAGAAGCACAAACCACAACAACAACAAAGGGGTGAGAAAACATGATTAAAATATATTGGTAATTTAATACATGCAAATAAGGTAGTAAAACACACCAATATTCACCCCACAACACCAATCATCGAACCTACTGTTCAAATTACAATATAACATATTATAATGCAAATATGCAACTCAACACCAAGCATGCGGTACCGACTCATTGGTTCATTCAATCGAACCCTAGACAGATCACTTACGCTCCTACTGAGATATGATCTATCCCCGACAGATCACTTACGCTCCTACTGAGATATGATATATCCCCACCATTCTCCACAAAGGAGTACGGATGAATCACATACACTCCTCCTGAGCAATGATTCATCCCACCAAACACCATGATATGTACGACACCAATGCACGACAACAATGCACGACAAACAAACTCAAGCACACTAAGTGCACACGATCCTCCTGATCACATCACCACACATTATATATATTACACCACCAATAAACACAAGCACACTAAGTGCATAACAATTAAACTCAAGTAAATAATCAATAAATCATTTCAATCGATCCATGGTTTAGTTACTATTTAATTAAACAATGACTCCCCCAAAATATTGGATATAAAAATATTTGGCAAATAAATATATTATTTATACCATGTTATAGATCTATTCAAGAGCTTTCTAACACTTCGAACGGGGACTAAATCCGACTTACAGATCAAAAGTTATGGCCAAAATCGTCAAAACAGAAAATTCACCAATATACAGCTTTGAGTCGACGCAAACAGCGCAGAATGCAGAAAATTCTGTGTTTTCCACCGTTGGAGGCCTTCCGGACCTCCGATTTCAATTTCGTAAAAAGCTCCGGTTTCAGAATTCGAAATCCTACCATAATATGACAATTATAACAGCCAACAACATATTTTTAAAGACCATATCATCATATATCATATAACAATACTTTTCAACACCATGAAATTTAGGGGTTTCTATCCTAAATGTGATCCTACCCATCATACACTATCACACAATCCCCATGATCATACGAAAACCCACCCTTACTGCCCGAAACTATTATCTTGCTCAAATTCAAGCCTATTTCTCCACTTCTATCTCTTGTCCTCTCAGAACCTATTTCATACTCATCGCTATTACTACGGAAATTATACCGGATTTCACCAATCTCATAACAGCAAATACACCACTCTATCAGTATCAGCAACAATCATCACACTCTACTCTAATCAATTGTTCCTTAAACTATATCTCAGAACCTATATCATGGTCATTACCCAAGCCACAGAGGTTACACAAAATCTCACCAATACTCATGGTCATTATCCAAACCACAGAGGTTATACATGAACTCACCAACATCGTAACAATGTACGAATTTCATCACCATCAACAACAACAACAACAGGCATAATGTCATAAATTCGTGTTCATCACTAATATTACAGGAATTACACAGAATCCCACAATCATCATAAAATGTATGCACAAAACTCTTCAATCACAACAATATTCATAAACACAGACATAATATCATATATCAATCATAATCATCAAATTCCTACGGGGTTAAGGAATCCCCTCTACCCAATTTCATGCATTATACCAATCTCAATCAGTTTCTCCCCCTTACCTGGATAGTTGTTCTGATCGGTGAAGAGTCCTCCCAAGATTGGATAGCCTTGACCTTCTCTCTTCTCCTCCGTTCTTTGCTCTTCTCCCAATTCCCTCTTCTCCCGTTCTATCGTGTTTTCTCACTTCCCTCTTTCTAACTCCCTAATAACCTTTCACCTCCTATTTCCTTTTTAATTTCTAATCCCAAATAATAATAATAAAATAATATCACTAATAATACTAATAAAATAAATAGTATTATAATATACATAATATTATTAATAATAATATTAGTTCACCAAAATCATAACGTTAATAATATTAGTAATAATATTCCACCAATAATATTAATACTAATAATAATAATAATAATAATAATAATAATAATAATAATAATAATAATAATACCACCAATATTATTATTATCTATTATATTATTATATACACACCAATTCACCACCAATAATCCTCCCATATTAGGGACACTCACCAAACATCATCCAACACATCCCCACAAAAAGGGCACACCAACATATAATAATTAAAATAATAATAAAATGACTAAATAATTAAAATGGGTGTTACAACTCTCCCTCACTTTAATTATTTCCGTCCTCGAAAATTACCTGATGAAAATAGTTCCGGATACGCTTCTCGCATCCTACTTTCCAACTCCCAGGTCACACTGCCTCCTGCAGCACCTCCCCAAGCTACCTTCACCAAAGGTATCTCCTTCCCTCGGAGCTGTTTCATCTTACGATCCTCGATCCTCAACGGCATCGTCTCAATAGTAAGATTCTCCCGAACCTGAACATCATCTCTCTGAATCACATGAGATGGATCAGAAACATACTTTCGCAATTGCGACACATGAAACACATCATGTAAGTTTGACAATTCAGGCGGCAACGCCACCCTATAAGCCACATCACCAATTCTCTGCAAAATCTCATAAGGTCCAATAAATTTAGAATCCAGCTTCTTGGACTTCAATGCATGACCCACACCAGTCATCGGGTTAACTCTTAGGAATACGTGATCACCTACACTGAATTCCAACTCTTTCCTCCGGTTATCATGATAACTTTTCTGTCTACTCTGAGACACTTTCATTTTCTCACGAATCATCTGAATTGTCTCAGTAGTCTGCTGTACAATTTCTGATCCAAGCACCACATTCTCACCAGTCTTATACCAAGACAGAGGAGTCCTACATCTCCTCCCATACAAAGCTTCAAACGGTGCCATTCCGATACTCGAATGGTAACTGTTATTGTACGTGAACTCAATCAATGGTAAATGAGTATCCCACGCACCACCCTTTTCCAACACACAAGCTCTCAGCAAATCCTCAAGCAAATGAATAGTCCTCTCTGACTAACCATCAGTTTGCAGATGATAAGCTGAACTCAACTTCAACTTAGCTCCCAACGCTTCCTGTAAGCTCTTCCAAAATTCCGAAGTAAACCTCGGGTCTCTATCCGACACAATACTGGATGGAACACCATGTAACTTTACAATTACTCAAATATAAATCTCCGACAGCTTCGTCAATGGGAAACTAATATTGATCGGCACAAAGTGTGCAGACTTCGTCAATCGATCCACAATCACCCATATAACATCAAAACCTCTCGCCGTATTCGGAAAACCTTTAACAAAATCCATAGTAATGCAATCCCATTTCCAAACCAGAATCTCTAATGGTTGCATAAATCCAGACGGTCTCTGGTGTTCTACTTTCGACTTCTGACACGTCAAACAGGCATACACAAATTGGGCAATGTCTCTTTTCATACCAGACCACCAAAATAATTTCTTCAAATCATGATACATCTTCGTAGCTCCCGGATGGATACTCAAACTACTACAATGTCCTTCACTTAAAATTGACTTTTTCAATTCTTCATCATCTGGTACACAAATCCTGCCTCTAAATCTCAACACACCTGTACTATCCAATTTAAAGTCACTATCGGAGTTACTCTCTACTCCAGGTATCAAATCCACTAATTTCACATCCAACTTCTGATTCTCTCTAATCGTATCCAAGAAGTCATTATTGACCTGCAACATACCCAACATTACACTATCTGCAGTAGTCTCACAAACCATACTCAAATCTCTGAACTGTTCAATTAACTCAATTTCTTTCACCATCATAGCCGACATATGAATTGCTTTCCTACTCAAAGCATCCGCCACTACATTTTCCTTTCCTGGATGATAACTTAAACTGAAGTCATAATCCTTCAAAAATTCCAACCATCTCCTCTGCCTCATATTTAACTCTTTCTGATCAAACAGATATCTTAAACTCTTGTGATCACTGAACACTTCAAATCTCGAACCATACAAATAATGCCTCCAAATTTTCAACACAAAAACAACCGTAGCCAATTCGAGATCATGAGTAGGATAATTTCGCTCATGCACTCTCAGTTTCCGCGAAGCATATGCTACTACCTTACCATTCTGCATAAGAACTCCCCCTAATCCCATCTTAGACGCATCACAGTACACCACAAATGGTTCCCTCGGAGTCGGCAACACTAACACCGGTGCCGTAGTCAATTTCTTTTTCAACTCTTCAAAGCTTTCTTCACAAGCAGCATCCCATACAAACACTTGGTTCTTTCTCGTCAACTGAGTCAATGGCAACGCCAAATTAGAGAACCCTTCAATAAACCTGCGGTAATAGCCAGCCAAACCCAAAAAGCTTCTAATCTCCGTCGCTGTCTTCGGCGGTTCCCACTGCAATACTGCACTCACTTTTGACGGGTCCACCGCTATACCATCACCAGATATTACATGCCCCAAGAAACTCACCGTCTTCATCCAGAAGTCACACTTCGACAGTTTAGCAAACAACTTATTTTCCTTTAACACCTGCAAGGCAATTCTCAGGTGTCCTGCATGTTCTTCATCGGATTTAGAATAAATTAATATATCGTCAATAAATACCGCAATGAGTTGATCCAAGTAAGAATGGAAAATTCTGTTCATATACTCCATAAATACTCCCGGCGCATTAGTCACTCCAAACGGCATTACAGCATATTCGTAATGTCCATATCGAGTCTTAAAAGCTGTCTTCTGAATATCACCTTCTTTTACTCTGATCTGATGATAACCCAATCTCAAGTCGATCTTACTGAACACTCGAGCTCCCATCAGCTGATCCATCAAATCATCAATCCTAGGTAGAGGATACTTATTCTTAATAGTCACTTTATTCAACTGACGGTAATCGATGCACAGACGCATACTACCATCCTTCTTCTTCACCAATAACACTGGAGCTCCCCACGGCGACACACTCGGTCTAATAAACTTTCTATCCAATAGTTCTCCAATCTGAGACTTCAACTCGGATAACTCTACTGCAGACATCCTATACGGCGCCATAGAAATAGGTCTCGTACCAGGAACAAGATCAATACTAAATTCAACTTCTCTCGTCGGAGGCAATTCCGTAATGTCATCAGGAAACACTTCCGGAAATTCATTCACCATTGCCAATTCCTCCATCGACGCTTTGTTATCCACCGATAATGATGCAAATAAAGAAAACACTTTGGCTTCGTCTTCCAACAAGATCCTCAATTCTTTATTAGATAAAGAACTCGCCACCGCTTCCTCTTCAGGAGTAAGGAACAACAATTCCTTTCGAAAATAGTCGATGTAGACTCGGTTGAACTCCAACCAATTCATACCCAGAATAACCTCCAAATTACCAAGTGGTAGACAAATCAGATCCACTCCAAAGTCTCTACCGAAAATAGTCAGCGGACACTTCAAACATACTAAAGAAGTAGTCACTGAACCAATAAAGGGTGTCTCAATAGTCATTCGTCTCTCAAGAGTAGACGACACCAATCCTATCCTCTTCACACAGTCAACAAAAATAAACGAGTGGGTTGCACCCGTATCAATAATAGCAGTCAAAGGAATATTATTGATAATACAAGTACCTTTGATAACTCGCTCATCACTGACATCTTGAGTTCCTGCCAAAGCAAACACTTTCCCACCAGTCGGAGATGTCTGAGGCTTCTTCGGCTTCTCACAATGGGTACTGATGTGACCCTTCTCACCACAGTTATAACAGGTCGGCATAGTAGCTCTGCAATCAGCTATCACATGACCTGGCTTCCCACACTTAAAACACTTCTTTACTTCATTAGGACAATCATTAGCACGATGTCCCATGCCACCGCATCGGAAACATTTCCCATCAGCAGATGTTTTTCCCTCTCTGGGCTTCTTATCAACAACAACTTTACGCTTTCCCTTATCAGCAACAACACTATAAGGAGTACCACTGAACCTCTGCTTACCCTTACGGTCATTAACAACTTTGTAGTGTGCAATCCTTGCCCGGTTGTCATTATCATAAATTCTGCTCCTGCTTACCAGCTCGGGATAACTCCTGATCTTCTGACAAGCAATCCCCAACTTAATCTCTGGACGCAGTCCATTCTCAAATTTTAAATACTTAGAAGTCATTGCCCCATCAATATTATAATGAGGATAATATTGCACCAGCTCTTCAAACTTAGCAGCATACTCTGCTACCGTCATACTACCCTGCTTCAGCTCTAAGAATTCAATCTCCTCAGAACTTCGAATATCTTCCGGAAAATACTTTTCCAGAAAACCTTTCCGAACCACCTCCCAAGTAATGGCAGTTCCAGCAGCTTCCAATCTTTGGCGACTGTTGTCCCACCAAGCTTCAGCTTCGCCCTCCAGCATGTGAGTACCAAACCTCACCTTTTGCTCATCACTACAATCCATAGTCCTGAAGATTTTCTCGATTGCCTTCAGCCACTTCTGTGCAGCTTCAGGATCTAGGCTCTAGGACTGAGAGAACGAAGAGATTCGTTCCTCATCATCGTCTGAGACTAAGCCGTCACCTCTTTGGGTAAAGAAACCATTAACCACTGTTTTGTTGATTTTCTTTGATTGTTTTAGGTGATAAGAAGAAGAAGAGTGAAAGGTCACGGCGGTTGAAAGAGAAAGATTGGAGAACCGTGACATGCAAAGAGAAACGAAGAAGAAGAAGAATCGCGAAATGTGAGAGGAAGGAGAGAGCAATAGAGAAACGGCGGATAGAATGGGGAGGGATTGGGTTTTAGGTTTTTTTATGTTACTTTTATATTGTGTAATCATGTACCTGAGTACACACGCACTACCGTGCGCCCTCACGATCACGGTCGTCCGATCTCTCCCTGATCTAATCACGCAGCCCACATCGACTTCTACCGTAAACCCTCGCGTGCCCTTTCACACGCAACCATCTGCACCCCTCTATCTCTTAATCTCACACATTAATCCAATAATCTCTTAATTAAAACCTTTAATCTGCATTAACTAAACCTAATCATTCAGTTTTTTAATTAATTAATTAATCTTTTTCCTAACAACCACCTTTTATTTAATTAAAATGAATTAATAATTTCCTTTATTATTAACTTATGTTTCTAACTAACAACTCTTTTTAATTAATTAACCCCTTTTTTCTAATTAATTTATATTTTATTTATTTCATCAACTCTTTTATTTAAATACCATTTATATCTTGCTCATATTAATAAAAACCTTTTTTATAATTTAGATAATTAACCTTTTATCTAAAACTTATTTTAACTATTCAATTTAATAAAATTCAATCTATTCCCCTTTTTATTTAATCTCATCAATTTAATAACATTTTAAACTTATATTTCACTTGTTAATAACTAAAGAAAATTATTTGTTCTTAATAATAAAACCTATTTCATAATAATATAATAATTTGTGTTTTATTCATTAAAAATAATGATAACCTTTTTTTCAATAAGAGAACCGATCTTTTCTTAAGCTAATATCAATCTTTTATTTATTAAAAATCTCCATAATAATAAGACTTCTTTTTAAAATCAAACTCATTTTATTTAATAAGTCATTACCTATTTATTTAAAATCTAATTTATTTATAACCCATTTTAAATTCACCTAAAAAATCTAATTTTAATTTGATCTTACTAAATTTATTTATTTATTTGATAAATTATTCAACTAAGTTTATTTCTATCCAACTATTTAGTTCTTTTTTAAATCTTAGAATTTTACTAAAAATTAATTCACTATCCAATTATAACATTTCTTACAAATGAATTCACCCCTAATTTAACTTTCCCCTAACATCAATCTTGCATAATTTAATCAACGCGACGCTCCCATCCTTCGAGCTCCAATTTCAATTCTTCCCATTCACGACTCTCGCGCTTGTCTTTAATCTTGAGCATTTTATATCCATTGTGTGGATTTATTTATTTGTTTATTTTATCGTTATTTATTTTATCGCATTGCATGTCCAAAGGAAGAACCTACACATGACTTAACATTTGCGCGTATTGCATCTCATTTGCATCATTATTCCCCACTTGATCCTTGATCCTTTTCAAGTTGATCAGCTTAAGTTTAGATCCTACCCCATAAGGAGGACCATTTTCTTTTCAACTTAGATAAACCATATTCAACTCAACTCAACTATTCTCCTATTAGAGAATAATATGTTAGTCATCTTGACAGTCGAGAAATAAATCTCCTGCCCCATAACACAAATCGAGTGATGTAGATCTTTTCCGCTTGAGGGAGATAGTGGCATACTCGTCGATGAAATTCGAGTGTTTGAGCCCTTCTCTCAAGACGATGCAAAGACCATCTCCTACAAGTTGTGGTGGTTAAGTCGAGTGTTCTCCCTTGAGATGACGACTCGTCTTTTCTCCTAGAATCAATCAATCAACAAACCCTTTACGCTTTGGAACTTTGACCAACAGTCAATAAATTCCTCAAACCCTTTAGGGGAACTACAAATACTCTGATTCTGTTCCCGTCAGGATATGTAGACACAAGATGTAACGTCTTGACGAGTATACTTAGAAATAAACCACTAGGTCTTTCGCCCTTAAGCAGATAACCCTTAACAATAAACACATAAAACAAGAGGTTTCTATAGAGTACTACAGAAACTTAGGATGCTAGCACCTTCCCTAAGTTTAACCAACCCCGAACCTTAAACTCTCTAGCTTTTGCATTTGCATTGCATTGTGGGTAATTCGATCCTTTTCCCTTCCTTTGGACAAATTAAAGACCGGTGGTGAACCAATGAATTAAGATTTAAATTAATTAATAATTTGATATCCGATTCTCACTGCGACAGAAATGGCGACATCACTGAGGACCCCTTTGTGGGTTTCCCTAACTTGTTTTATTTTGCTTGTTTATTGTTATTTATATCTGCTTATTTGTTATCTGCTTATACTTGCTAATTGCTTTTGGGTTGGTGCCTTTTGTGTGGTGAGATAAGTCCTACACCCAGACTCGAGTGAACTTATTATAGGAAGGTGATATATTCGACGAGGCTTATAGGATGTTGAATCCCAACAAAGATGACTTGAGAATCACCGCTCAGTTGAGGCCCTCTCAAAAACGGTATTGTTGAACGAGTAAATCGTGAAAACATTCACTATTTTCGACCTTGGAGCCTGTGATATTGGGGACCATAGTTACCTTTAACCCCACTTTGGCCTTTATTAGGACGTAGTGCGAGGACTATAAGGGAGTATTCCCAAAATAGTTGCTACGCGATGCTACACTCAAAAGAGGTTCTCTTGAGAATATTATTAACCACCTAGTAGTCGGGAAGTTGATAATATCCGAAAGATGGACTAATGATTTTGGGCACCCTCTTAGAACCTTGTTCTGCAGGTACAATCAACCTTTAGTCAACACCCTTTGGAGATGGGTATACCCTTTGCTCCATGCTCGTCGCAAGCCTAGGGTTTTCCTGTTTGTTTTATCTTTGTGTCTCTATGTGCTTATCTGTGTTTGTGCATTCATAAAGCATCATACTGCATTGGACTTCGTGGAATTCACCTTTGTTTATGAACGTTGTAAGACACTATGGATTACAACAGGAGAAATACTTTGAAATATTCTTTTAAGAGTCTTAAGTTGTGTCACCTAAGGAAGTTAGGAGCTTTGATTAAAGATCAAGAGGGATTTAGAAACAAGTATGGAAAGTTGTTATCTTTGTTGAGACTCCAAGTGGACGAGGGACTCCTTTCTACTTTGTTACAGTTCTATGATCCGGATTATCACTGCTTTACCTTCTCGGACTATCAGCTCTTGCCGACTTTAGAAGAATACTCTCATCTGGCTGGTTTACCTATTCTGGAAGAATCTCCTTTCCCTTTCTTGGAGGAGAACCCTAAAGAGAAAAGCATTGTTAGAGCCATCTATTTGAAGTTCTTCGACATCAAGAACAATATGATTGCCAAAGGTGGGACTTTTGGGTTGCCTACAGACTTCTTAATCAAGAAAGCCCAATACTATGCCGATCATATGAGCATGAATCCGTTTGAAGCCATGCTCGCTTTACTTATTTGTGGAGTGTTACTCTTACCAAGTTTTGAAGGTTTCGTCGACCTTAACGCCATCAAAATCTTCATGAAGAATAATCTGGTACCAACTTTATTGGCCAACGCTTACCATTCCGTGCATCTCCGAAACTTTCACGGTGGAGGGATGATTACCTGATATGTGCCTTTAGTATACAAGTGGTTTATTTTGTACTTGCCCAAGTTTACCTCTTTTTTAAGTCTTGACAAAGGATTTTGGTCACTAAGGGTTATGGCGCTAACACACTCGGACATTAATTGGTATAACCGTGTGTATGATGGAATACAAATTATTGATAGCTGTGGTACTTTGCCAATGTACCCTTACTCGACTTTAATGGAGGAATCAATTACAATCCTGTTCTAGCTCGCCGATAGTTAGGATACCCGTTGAAGGAACCACCCAAGAGTGTTCATGTGGAGAGTATTTTATTCAAAGATGACAAAGAACTTTAAGAGAAGATTGTGGCTGCAAGGCGTCATTTGCATAAGAAAGGGAAGGAAAGTCTGGGAAAACCTAATTATGTATCTTTGGAACCATATCTTCATTGGGTCAGAGAGAGAGAGCAGTCAAGTTGAAGATGTCATATCCTCGTCAAGATCCTATACCTCCAAGAAGAGAACATGTTCTAGTCTTCATGTCTGAAGCTGAAGAGTTGAAGATCGCTTTGAGAAAAGCACAACATGAGTCAGAAGCATGGAAGAACAAGTATCAGGTGGTTGTCAAGGAGAATGTTGAAATTCAGAAGCAACTTCAGTTGAAGAACGAAGAATCACTTTCTTACAAGAAGAGAAAAGATCAGGAGGATTTATTTTCCTCCAACCCTCAATCTACCCCTTGGAAGTTGATTGTGGACAAGCTCGTCCTCGAGAAGGCCCAGTTGGAAGAGCAGGTCAAGCAACAGAATATGAAGCTCCCTTAGGACTTTATTAGCTTTTATTTAGCTATTTATTTAAGACTCTTTAAAGGAATATTTATTTGTAATCCATTATTAAAATAATAAATGTTTTCTTTTCACCACAATGTCCATAAATATTGGAATTCCATGAAGTCTTCACATCTCTGCATTCCATTGTTTTTCTCCATCACTTCAAGAAACCCAATTTTGTTTTGCAGGTATTGTAATAATGGATTTTAGAAGAGAAACATTGAAGTACACCTTCCAGAGTCCCAACATTGAAAGCTTAAGAGAATTAACAGGTCTAATTGACAACCGCCACACTATCTCGGATGAATATGGGGGAATCTTCCCACTTCTCATACTCAAGATGATAGATGGGTTGTTGGATACACTTGTTCAATTCTATGATCCCCTCTACCATTGTTTCACTTTTTCTTATTACCAGCTGATGCCGAACTTAGAGGAATATGTTGCATTTATGAGGATGACTATAACTACCCGACCTTTATTTTCAGGATTGGAAGACACACCTAGTGACCAAGAGATTGCAAATACTACACACCTCAGTTTGGCTGATGTTCAAGCCCACCTAATCACCAAGGAAGGAGTCCTTGGATTTCTAGCCGATTTCTTGATAAAGAAGATCCGTTACCATGCTGAAAGGAAAGAGGTCCCAATACTTGAAGCTACCTATGCATTGCTGGCCTACAGGATTTTTCGGTTCCCGAAGATCGACAATTTTATGGACATGGATGCAATCAAACTTTTCATTCTCAATAACCCTGTTCTTACGTTTCTAACCAATACTTATCATTTGATCCATCTGCGAAATGCTGAAGGGGGAGGGCATATAGTCTATTGTACTGCTTTGCTCTATTCACGATTCATTTCTCGCCTAACATGGTATCCAACTATTTTGGAATTGAATGAAGTACCCTGTTGGCCGGAAATAGTTATGGCTCTTACCCATTCTGACATTGTATGGTATGGCCCTGCATACGAAGGCATTAGAATGATCAACAGTTGTAGAGACTTCCCGAATGTACCACTCATTGGGACTAAGGGATGTATCAGTTATAACCCTGTCTTAGCCCGCTGACAACTGGGACACCCTATGAAAGAGGTACCAGACCAAACTCTGCCAGAAGGAATCTTTCTCAAAGAAGGAGAGAACCCAGACCTGAAAGTTAGAATACTACAAGCTTGGGATCACATCAACATGAAAGGAATGACTGCACTAGGATACCCCAGCTATACTGTTTTAGAAGATTACCTACACTGGGTGAGAGAAAGGGCTCTCGAACTCAAGATGCCTTTTCCCTTTCACGAACCCATGGTGCTGACTCTTCGGGATCCTACTTAGCTCATTACAAGTGAAATAGGGACATTGAAGACTGCTTTGGACGAAGCCGAGAAATTGAAAAATGCTTGGAAGAACAAATACTTCATCCTCAAGTTGGAAAAGGAGAAATTTCAGAAGCTGCAGCTCAAAGAAGAAGAACTTGCAAAGAAGAGGAAGGCGCGAGAGGATTTATTTTCCCCTGACACCTTATCGAGGACTATCACCAGTGCTGACCTTCCTCCGACTACTATAGCCTGGAAACAATATGTGGACCAGCCCATCAATGAAAAAGCAAAATTGCAGGAGCGTATCAATCAACTCTAGGAAGGGCTTCATGCGAAGAAAGAACCTTTGGAGTAAATTTCTAAGTTTCTTTTGCTTTTGTTTCGATATAATAAAACTCTTGAAGGAGTACTTCCGTTTTATAATGTTTCTAAAATTTCAGTAATAAAATAAGTTTTTCAGTGTTATAATACTGGTAAAAACACTTTTGAGTTTCTGGAAGTTTCATTTTTGCATCTGCATTTTGCATTAGCATAGCATCCTTTGCATTCCAGGGTGTCACTCTTGCCTCATCTTCACAGACAAGCTAAATCACCAGTACAACACTCGAGCCAGTCAACACCGAAGAATGGATCAACTAGAACAAGAGAACAGGATGCTTCGTGACGAAGTTACCACTCTGAAGGAAAGTTTGGAAAGATTGAATGGGTTGGTTGAATACCTGTCTACTCAGTCTGCACTCAACAATCAAGACAACATTCAAAGGACTGTTATTTCCAAAGTTGTATCAGCACCGATCCCAGTGGTGCCCACTACTGCTGAGCCTACATACATCATGCGACCAGGTTTCCCATAAGGGATACCTCCTTACTTCACTCCAGCCGGTTATCGTACGCCTATTTCTGAATTTCCTGTTGTGACCATTGTTCATGCCATTCCTGCAACTACTGCTGTGATGACTGTGCCACCTCCGTAGGTGAATGCTACTCAGTATGTTCTAGACGAGCCATTATTTCATTAGTCACCAAGTGAAACTGTTGGATTCGAAGATAGAATGGATGGGTTTCAAGATAAGTTCTCTGAAATTCAGAAGGAATTAAAAGCTCTCCGTGGGAAAGAATTTTTTGGTAAGAGTGCTTCTGATTTGTGCTTGGTTCCGAATGTTAAGGTTCCTCTGAAGTTTAAGGTCCCTGATTTTGAGAAATACAAGGGAAGCACTTGTCCACAAAGTTATCTTATTATGTATACTTAGAAAACGTCCGCGCAAACTGACAATGATCATTTGCTTATTCATTACTTCCAAGACAGTCTAACAGGTGCAGCACTCAAGTGGTATATGGGATTAGACAGTGCAAAGATTCGAACTTTCAATGATCTAGGTTAAGCCTTCGTCAAACAATATAAGTATAATGTGGATATGGAACCTGGCCGTGATCAGTTAAAGGCCATGAATCAGAAGGATAAGGAGAATTTCAAAGAGTATGCTCAGCGTTGGCGCGAATTAGCTGCCCGAGTTACACCGCCATTAGAAGAAAAGGAAATGACTAAGATCTTTCTGAAGACTCTTGGTTCATTCTTTTATGAGAATATGGTAGCAAGTGCTCCCAGTGATTTCACCGAAATGGTAAACATGGGTATGGGTTTGGAAGAGGGGGTCCACGAGGGAAGGTTGGCCAAAGAATGAAGTACCCCTAACAATGCTAAAAGTATGGGAGTAGTTTCGTAAAAAAGAAAGAACAGGACGTAAGTGTTGTATAACAGGGAAGATTCAAAAGAAGGTATTCACCATCACAACAGGTTGTCGCAGTAACACCAGTGCTCAACACTCTAGCTTATCAACCACAGTTTGCTCAGTCGTATCAACATCAGCAATCCCCCAGAGCTCCACAGCCGTAACATCAACAAAATCGACAATCTCCTCAGCAGAACCGGCCACAATTCAACAATCAGGGCCGTGTACATAGAAGTATAAGCTTTGACCCCATTCCTATGTCATATACCGAGCTATTCCACGTTTTGATCCACAAAGAACATATTCAGACGAAGGCTCCCCCTGAGGTTCCCAAGAATCCTCCCCCTTCGTATAGAGCTGACAGGTTTTGCCGTTATCATCAATAGGCTCCCGATCATGATATTGAAAGTTTTTTTGGTTTGAAGGTTGACGTTTAGAGGCTAGTTAAGTGTGGAATTCTATCCTTCAAAGATTCCAATCCTAACATGCAAGATAATCTGTTACCCTAGCATGGCTCGTCCTTTGTGAACATGATCCAAGGTTGTTTGGAAGGAAATGATCAAAAGTTTTCAAGTGAGAAGATTGAGGAAGCTTTTGTTATATTGCCTCACTTTAAAGAAGTGGAGTGTATTGAAATTACCTATGATAGTAGAAGACCAGCTGTAACTCCTTTGGTGATCAATGTGTCTGGACCCACCCCTTACACTTCTAGTAAGGCGGTCCCTTACAGATATAACGCCACGATGATGGAAAACGAAAAGGAGGTACCTTGCCTACTTTGCCTTTAATTGTTAATATCACGGACGTTAGCAGAGTGACAAGGAGCAGTCGAGTTTATCCTTCGATACTCTCGAAAGATGAAGGGACCTCATATGAGAAACCAAATTCAAAGGGTTCAAGTGTAGAGCAATCTGGTGGATCTAACTTGTCCAAGCCGGAAGAATTTCTGAAGATAATCAAGAGAAGTGAATACAAGGTTGTAGATCAGCTATTACAAACTCCATCTAAGATTTATGTGTTACAGTTACTCATGAGTTCTGAAGCCCATAGAGAAATGCTCCAGAAGGTGTTGGAGCAAGCATATGTTGAACAGGACCTAACCATGGAACAGTTTGACAACATTGTCGGTAACATTACTTCTTGCAAAAATCTTGGATTTAGTGAGGAAGATCTTCCGGAAGAGGGAAGAAATCATAATATGGCTTTGCATATCTCAGTGAATTGTGGAAATGACTCCTTGTCTAGTGTATTGGTTGACACTGGGTCCTCTTTGAATGTGATGCCCAGGACTACTCTGTCAAAGTTATCGTATCATGGACCGCCGATGAGGCTAAGCCATGTCATTGTCAAAGCTTTTAACGGATCTAGAAAGACGGTAATTGGTGAAGTGGATCTACCAATGACCATCAATTTACAAATCTTTATGATCACATTTCAGGTCATGGACATTTGCACCGCCTATAGTTGTTTGTTAGAAAGGTCGTGGATACATGAGGTTGGGGCAGTTACTTCCACTCTACATCAGAAGCTGAAGTACACTTTTGAAGGAAAAATGGTTACAATTTGCGGAGAACGAGTTTTAGTGGTGAGCCACTTATCCTCATTTTCGTATGTTGAAGTTGGAGAAGAAGTCGAAACACAGTTTCAGGCCTTATCTATTATGGAAAATGGTACTCAGAAATCGAAAACACCTATGTTATCCTTCAAGGACGCGCAACAGGTTATGAATAGTGGTTCTCAGGCAGGTTGGGGCAAGATGTTGTTTTTACCAGAGAATAAGAACAAAGAAAGTCTCAGCTTTGCTACCGGTTCTACTCAACAGGTTATCAGAAATCAAGAATTTCCACCGATCAAAGAGGTATTCCGTAATGGAGGGATCATCCATCCTCCTCACATCAATGCAGTATCTGAAGGCTAGATATTAGATGGTTCTACAAGCCTCTCCATTCTGTATGAAGATTATGAGCTCTATATGGAAGATTCGGGATACGTCTCTAGATGACTTTGATTACAATTTTGGAGTCTATGCTATCGCTGAAGAGGATTCCGATGAAGATGTTCCTAACTTTGTAACTCCAGGAGTTGTGGTCAAGAATTAGAGTGTGGTTGAAGTCCTTGTTGTCATTCATATATCAAAGTAAAACATTTGTTTTAAGTTTTTGCTCTGCCCAAGGAGAAAATTTGTTGTGAGGGCTTACTTTTTTTTAATAATTCCCTTTGCTTTGCCCAAGGCAAAGGTGATCTTGTTGGGCATATTTGTTCAGACTTTGCTATCATTAATAAAACATTGTTTTATTTTCATATTGTGTTCTTTTATCTTTTATTATTATTATTATTATGTTGGAAAGTAATAATAAATAGCATCTTGCGTACACACACTTTCCACTTTATAAAGCTGAATAAAACCATATCACATACGTAGAATGTTGCACAAACCACATCTCGGGAATAATGACCCACTTCCTTCGCTGAACTTCGAATTCCCTGTGTTTGAGGCTGAAGACGAAAAGGATGATATTCCAGAAGAGATCTCTAGACTGCTCGAGAATGAAGATAAAGCTATTCAACCTCATAAGGAGCCTGTAGAAGTGATTAATCTGGGTACAGAAGAAATCTGTAAGGAAGTGAAAATTGGAGCTTTGCTCAAGTCTGACGTGAAAGAACAGTTGATTGAGTTGCTTAAAGATTTTGTCGACGTGTTTTCCTGGTCATATCAAGACATGCCTGGTCTTGACACTACTATAGTTGAACACCACTTGCCTTTGAAGCCAAAATGCTTGCCGGTTAAGTAGAAGCTCAGAAGAACTCGACCTGATATGGCTCTGAAGATCAAGGAAGTGGTACAGAAACAGATCGATGTAGGTTTTCTTGTCACTGCCGAGTATCTGCTTTGGTTAGCCAACATTGTCCCTGTTCCGAAGAAGGATGGAAAAGTTCGTATATGCATGGACTACAGAGATTTGAATAAGGCCAGTCCGAAGGATGATTTCCCGCTGCCTCACATTGACATACTAGTAGACAGCACTGTAAGGTATGACGTCTTCTCTTTTATGGATGGATTTTCAAGATACAATTAGATCAGGATGGCTCTCGAGGATAGAGATAAGATGTCGTTTATTACACCTTGGGGCACCTTCTGCTATAGAGTTATGCCATTTGGATTGAAGAATGTCGGGGCAACGTATCAAAGGGCTATGACTACCTTGTTCCATGATATTATGCATAAGGAAATCAAAGTGTATGTGGATGATATGATAAACAAGTCTAAAACCCAGGATGATCATGTTAAACATTTGTTGAAGTTGTTTGGTCGACTAAGAGAGTACAAGCTTCCTTTGAACCCCAACAAGTGTATGTTTGGTGTGCGATCAGGGAAACTCATGGGCTTCATTGTTATCCAGAAAGGTATTGAAGAGGATCCTGATAAAGTTAAGGTTATTCAGGAAATGCCAGGTCCTACTACAGAGAAACAGGTCAGTCTTTTACGCAAGAACTGTTTTTTTATGATGTTCGCAATCTCTGTCGCACTAGAGACTATGATCTGAGAGTGACTACGTCGCGTGTCACCTAAAGGGTACCACACTAAGCAGCCAGACTACTGGAAAGAAGCTCTCCAGCAACCCTTTCTCAAATAGCTTAAGGCCCGTAACATACGACATCGATTAACCTTATTACTGTGTTTTTGAGTTGTTTGAGATAAGAAGAGAAAGAAGCTCTAAAAAAGCCTAGAGTTGAAAATGGGAAGCAAAACTACCCTAAAGTTGTCATGCATGGGATAAAACCTAATGTCTGTCACAATTCCCTCATGCACAGAGGAAATCAGAGATCCTAGGGGATAAACAGAAAAGAAAGCAAGCAAATACAGTAAAATGCATGCAATGCAGCAATACAAGCGAGCTAAGGGAGTCCCACTCAACCTCGAACCTGGGAAAACAACAGGCAAAGTGAAACAGTATTCACTTCAAGCCTAAGGGGGCAAGTCGTACAAGCCAACAATCCATACAGAAAAAGGAATAAAACCCAACACCAGCTCTGACAACAACACCAACTCCTACAGTAAGTAGCTCAAACAGCAACAGCTCTGTCAACTACAGTTGATTAACAGCAAAAAAAAGTTGATGGTAACACCTTCAAGTAAGACCCCATCTTCCTTCTTCAATGATCCCTAAGCTTTAGATAAGCTCCTGTCTTCAAAAATCTCCAAGCTCTAGCAAGCACTGAACCCCAACAAGTAGACAGCTTCAAACAGCAGCAAAACCCTAGCTTCAACGGATAACTCTCTTTGACAGGCACAGACTTTATCTTCATCAATCTTCAATGGACTTCATATCTTCAATAGGCTTCCATCTTCAATGCACTCACTCCAGAAGAGAATCAATTATCAGATTAAGTTGAAATGCTAAACAGCTTATTGACAACCAAAGGAAGCCTATAAGCATTTAGCATTATAGGGGAAAGGTTCCCTCAAAGTTCTACTTCTAAAGTATGTCACTTATCCCTCCAAAGGAAGGATGTGAATACTTTAAAAGGACTTTATGTCATAGGGAGGAATAGAAGCACAAGATGCTTTCTATGTTTGCAAGAAGAAATCAATCTAATCTAAAGCTCTCCCTATATTTCCTATCTCTTAAGCCCCTTTCAAGGAGAAGAATCTTCATGCTCCAAGCTCCATCCTTTGTCTCCAATCATCTTCAATGTCTTCATAAGCTCCAACAAGCAAAACTCAAGCCCCAAGCCCAATTGAAATAACCCAAACCAAAAAAACAAGCAAAATGCCCAAGAGGGAAAACACACAATCACCACTCAAATTGCAAAAATCAAGTAAAATAGTAATACTCATTATAAAATCCTAGATTAATTTCTAAGGGAACTTAAATACATACCCTATACCCCATGTAAACCCCAAGGCCTAAATCAAACCTAGGTCCCCAAACTATGCCCTAAACTACACCTAAGTGTTGTGAAACCCTAATTTTAATAGCTCTCTTATCCACCTCTAAAACTAACATAAACTTTAGTCACAAAAATATGACAAAATTCCTAAGGGTACATGCTTCCCTAATCTAATCAACCTCACAAGAATCAATAAAAAATTATGCACCAATCTCTCATACTAAATTCAGAAAAATGAAGTATCAAACAAATGTAAAATAAAAGCAATAAAAAATGTAAAATATACCAAAAAAAATAAAATACATGAAATAATATTTTTATTGTTTCATAAATTTCTAGAGGTCCTAAGGGAACTAGGGTAAAAATCCCATCCTAAAATGATTATTTTCCAAATTGTTATGAATTTTTCCATTAACCTAAAATAAAATGTGAAAATAGAAGAAAATAAAAGAAAATGACAATGATGCGTGGCAAATAGCAACAATATGCAGTTCAAAATGAAGTTGGGCTCAGGAGGAGGTGTGGATATCAGGCGTGTGCTAAGCCCAAACCAATTCAGAAAATAATAGTGGAAAATGAAAGGAAAATCGAAAACGTGTGTGCTGAATAGCAAGCGAATCAAGTGTTAATTCTATTGGGCTTCCAAAGTGGGGTGTGGGTAGCATTGGATCTACTAAGCCCAAAGCCAGCGTTTAATGAAACGCTGCGTATCACTCCCTTCTCAGACTCCTTCACAAACCATCCATCAATCTTGGCCGTTGGTTTCACACTTCAGTCAAAGTCTCCTCTACATCTAATGGTTAAAAGGTCATCTTCTCCAATTTGAATCTGGGAGGGACAGTGAACCAGACGGTGGCCGGAGGTGGCGCCACCGTCGTCCCCAAATGCCATCTCCATGAATACTCACCAAAACCTACACATGAATACATCATCTTGCTCACTTTTTCTCCCTGAATCTAACCATGCCCTCCATTTGCATTGAAACATCCTCCATTTCAAAACACGATAAAGAACTCAGAATCTGCTCAAACCTCAACCTTCACCATTCTTCAAATTAACAATCCTAGGATCATCTACACCTTACCCTGAGTAAAACTAACCATTCAACTAAGCTTAAATCAACAAGAATCGCAAGAAATGATCCTCAACAGAAAATTGGTTCCACCTAAATTTGTCTCTAAACCTTGAATTTCCTTACCAGAAACCACCTAGCCATCATCTACAACGCATTTAAACACCTAAAACCTAGCAATTCTACATGGATCATGCCATAAGATGAAGTTTACCAACCTGTAAAATTTGGATGAACAGAAGGTGGAAAGCTTCGAATTATGCTTCAACATCTTCCAGATTCCTTCAATGAGTGATTATCAAGCTTCTGTATGCATCAGTGTGTGCTGAATCCTCTTGAATTGCCAAATTCGATTCTGAGTTGCAAGCTTCAAACTCAAAGTGCTCTCTCTTGATTCTTCAGCAATATTGGCCAGAAATCCCTCTGAATTCACTCAACAACTCAAGATAAAGCTATTGAATGCAAGAATTTGCTTTGATACTGCTCCAATTGGTATAACCAATTATGATTTGCAAATTGAAAACTCAAAGTTCTATCTCTCAAATCTCTCTCAATCTTCACCAACCAACTAACTGAATCAGTTATAATCCTTATATAGAACATGTAGGAATCATCTAGAAGGCCCTGTAATGATCTATGTGAGATATTGAAATTCTCATGCACTTGAAATTACCATGATAAGTTCATCCATGACAGTCATGATTCAGCTTGCTTCAACACCTGATTTTGATGCAAATTCTCCTCTAATGACATATTGAATGGATTGGTAAGGGCTAAGGCCTTGGTTATGATCTAAAAAATGGTTTTGCATATGTTACTTATGATGTAAGAAAGCATTTTCCAAAGCAACTCATAAAACCATGGCTCATCTCAAAATTGTGGCATCGCCAATGTGTTTGAAATCCAATTTCCATTCAAAATGGATACCCATATGCCATGTGTATGCCTCATATCTCAAAAATCCCAATTTTCCTCCTTTGAATCATTTGAAAAATCTCCCTTTTTAGGCCATTTTGGGAAACTTTGTGATACAAGCCATTCCAATCACCCATGACTTCTTATCTGACCTAAAAACATCATTTTAAGCACATCTCATGTTGAACATTTTTCCATTTGAAGAGTGGAAGATAGAGATTTTGACCTATGTTGAAAAATGACCTATAATTCAACTTTCCCAAAATACCCCTGGATTGCCAAGATCATAACTTGAGTTCCACAAATCTTATTGAGGACTTCTAGTACTGAAGTTAAAGCTAAGATAAAGCCCTACAATTCTTATGTTGGCCAAGAATCCATTTGAAAACTCCTTGATGGGAAAAAGTTGCTTGGAAGTTAAGTGACTTTCACAGATAAATTTCAATGTCCTCTGGTGACCCATAACTTGCGAGAACCATAACATGAGTTCCACAAATCTTCTTGAAGACTTATAGTACTCAAATTAAAGCTATTGAGAAGATCTACAAGTTTCATGTTGTCCAAGAATCCAGTTGAAACTTTCATTTTAACTTATGTGGCTTGGAAGTCCAGTGTTATACAGGGGATTTTACGCTAGGAACCCTGTATCAAACACCTCTAACCACTCTTGATTCTCTTGAACTTGATCTTGACTCATCCATACACATGCTTTAACATATCAATCCCTGACTTCCATGACCTAGAGCTAGGTCTTGATGCGCTTTCTTTGCTCTCCTTGACCTAGGGTTACCCAGATGAAACCCTACTTGTACACACCTCAACTGTGGTTCTTGAACATGATACCATGACTTGTCTAAGCCTCAATAGGGCTCCCTAGGCCTCCTATGGTATCCATACACACCTCAAATTCATAATTCCATGTTGATAATCTTCAATACATCTCAAGTTAGGAGAGAAATCCACCTGTTGACACTCAAATCTCTTCAAAGCTTCAACCCATTCCTTGATGACTTGGATGTTCTTCAGCTTGAATAAAGCCCCCTTAATGTGCTTCCTTAGATAAGAATGGCACTTGATCCCTTGTTAGATGACTTGCTATGTTATGATATGCAAATGATGAGACTATGTACATGATGTGACTATGCAAATGATAATGCAATTAAAACATAAACCAGGTGAAATAGGTTGAGCAAATTTTAGGGTGCAACAGCTGCCCCTATTCAAACGGCTTGGACCCGACTGGGTGAAGAGAGAACGGCCTTCAAACAATCGAGGTACGATACGGTTGAATACCAAGAACCCAGAAATTTGCCAACCACAGAAACAAACTGCACAAACTGCTTGGATAACAACATCCGCTACTTGAATCCGATTGTTACGGCAACAAACTGATCAATTATCTGATATCAGAAATCTGATTTCAACGTCAAAGCCTCTCGCCTTTTGTCCATGTTAGAACTCCTCCGTCTGTTAATAAGGAAACAATAAATTAGCGACCGTGCTGGGGATCATTTTCATCAACCCGAAAAAGACTCTATCATTGCGGGGATGGAACTTTGTCCACGTTAGGACGCTACATTCCGTCAACACAGAAAAATCCCGACGACTTCGCTGGGGAAACATTTCTGTCTAATCACAGGGAACTCATCTGCCTATCCATACAGGAAAATCATCTGCCTACACACAGGAAACCCCATCCGTCTACTTCATACGGGAAAAGTCATCTGCCCGATTACAGGAACCTCCATCCGCCTGCTTCATATGGGAAAAGTCATCTGCCTGATCACAGGAAAATCCATTTTCCTGCTTCATACGGGAAAATCATCTGAATACCGTTTCTATGCCTACCTCTGCAGTAGCCAACTCCGTTGGTCCCAACCCACAAACGACTTTGAGGAGGACTCTACTGGGGACAGTAACACGAGGAAATCACGGCGACTTCCTTGGGGAAAACTTTTGTCAAATATTGGAACACAACTCATACTCTCTGGTGATCACGGGAGAATCATCTATCTGGATACCGGAAAATTCATCCGCCTGCTTCATACGGGAAACTCCATCTGCCTGATTCATACAGGAAAAGGTTCATCCGCCTGCTTCATACGGGAAAAGTCATCTGCCTGATTCTTATAGGAACATTCATCCGCCTGCTTCATACGGGAAAACTTATCTACCTGATTCTTATAGGAAAGTTCATCCGCCTGCTTCATACGGGAAAATCCATCTGCCTGATTCTTACAGGAACATTCTTCCGCCTGCTTCGTACGGGAAAATCCATCTGCCTGATTCTTACAGAAACATTCATCCGCCTGCTTCATACGGGAAAACACATCCGCCTGCTTCATACGGGAAAATACATCCGCCTGCTTCATACGGGAAAATTCATCCGCTTGCTTCATACGGGAAAGTTAACTTGGATATAGCTTCTTTACCTATTCTTAGCAGTAGCTAACTTCACTGGGGATATTCTGAAAATAACTGCCTGACACCCGTTTCGACAACAAGTGACCACTTCTGAAGTTTTGATTTATGAAACCCTAAAATGTTGTCGCGACAACAAACCTGAAGAAAACACTCCGCTGGTCGGATCAGAGAAACTTCAGCCAGTAACTCTGTGGGGAATAACAACAAGGACTGCATTATCACATGTATCACGGCGAGACTTCGAATATCTGGAAATAGATCTGAGTCGTAACTTCATACTCCTGCTGAGAAACACACCTGAAAGCAAAAGGTTAACCAACCTGATTTATGTTTCAAAATGCGTATGTTTGGCAATGGCGCAATGCTCCATACGGCATGGAAAGCTACGCGTTTTTTGGGTAGATGCAAATATGATAATATATGCAAATGCAAATGCAGGTTCAGGTTGCTGGGGAAGCTCTGACAAGCTTGCTTCAACACGGCTGTTGAGGACAAATACCACCCTGTTGGGGATGAACGGGTATCGCAAAGTATTCTGGCAAAATAAATGCCGAAAATACAACCAACTCTGTCGGGGAGAGATTACACATCGATTTCCACTGGGAGGAAAGAACAACACCTGCTGGGAAGATTAACTCAGCTGGGGGAGAAGCAACCCTTCTGGGAGACCACTGTCTGGGTACAGTTTACAACTCGGAGCTACCACTCCGCTGGGGATAATCATCCTGATGAAAGCACAACGACCTGTGGGGAGAAAGAAAACCATCCTCGGTGGGGATAATCCTTCTGAACCTACTATGACTTGGTTACGTGCCGCGGAAATCCTCCCAGCTAGGGATTGAGTATGCACATACTCGACTCTCTAGGGAGTATAAACTTTGCAGGGGATACTGATTTCGACTTGCTGGGGATGTCCTGTGGACAACTTCCATGAGGATACTCTTCTGGGGAAACTAATCCTTCCTTCAGTAAGGGATAATCATCGTCTAAACCTCTGGGGATGAGGTGCGACCTGCTGGGAAATAAGGTCAAGTCCTTCTTCCAGGGCCTCTGGCTGGGGCCACCATTTTCTGATTGTCTGCTTCAAGGGTGAGAACCCTGCAAAACACAAACGAGACAAAACAAATCTATCCAACCAAATCTATTCGGGTTAGCATCCGCGACATTACTTCAGTCAATTCGAAGTTTTAGCAATTATTGGCAAGGGCCAACAAGATTATGCAAGTGCAAGTTTATCAAAAACATCGGCGTTTTCCTCATACAAAACAGTAAAGCACAAACATCAAATACTGAATAACATGTTTTATTGATTGAGCCGGTAAATAGGCGAAGCTTTGTACATCGGATGCAACTCCTGAAAAGAGGAAGTTACGCACACACACATACATATATGCACAAAACGCATAAAAATACAAAACAATATTTGTATACATGTCGGCAACGTGGTGCAGACAAACATCATGAGCTGATCCTCCTATGACTCGCCTGACTCTGGCGCTTTCCCGGTATTCAATTTTCGGAAGAGATTGTGTTGGATAAACGAACCCTCAGGTACTCCCAAACCACTAAGCAATGTAGTACCAAATCCGGACCGTAGCCATTTTCTTTTTCAATCCCTAACTTTTGCGTGAATCGCCCTTTGCGGGTTTTCAATTCACCGGGATACCCTTTTTTGCCGAAGTCGCCCTTTTCGGGTTTTCGACTTCGCGGGTGTACATCTTTTCAATTTTATCCCTAACTTTTGCCCGAACCTTTTATTCATTTTTTATGGTTCGCCAGGATGCCCCATTTTTACCTGGACTCTCTTTTTATTGTCCAGCGGGTCACTTTCAAGCAAAGTATTTTTTAACTATGTCCGAATTCACAGGCGACGTAAAGTCTTCACCATCCATGGTAGATAGTAGCAAGGCTCCTCCAGAGAAGACTTTTCTGACAATGTAGGGACCTTCGTAATTAGGGGTCCACTTGCCCCTGTGATCTGTTTGTGGCGGGAGAATCCTCTTCAGCACAAGGTCGCCAGTCTGAAAGCTTCGTGGACATATCTTCTTATCGGATGCTTTCTTCATCTAGCTCTGATACAACCGACCGTATGCGAGAGAAGCTAGCCTCTTCTCATCCATTAAGCTGAGCTGATTCAGTCTATCTTTAACCCATTCTGCCTCGTCAAGTTGGACATCTCATAAAACCCTCAAGGAAGGAATCTCAACCTCTAACGGTAACACTGCCTCCATTCCGTATACCAATGAAAAAGGGGTTGCCCCGGTTGATGTGCGTACTGTCGTACGATAACCGTGCAAAGCAAAAGGTAGCATCTCATGCCAGTCCTTGTACGTCACAACCATCTTCTGGACAATCTTCTTTATGTTCTTATTGGCCGCTTCAACAACGCCATTCATCTTGGGCCGGTAAGGAGAAGAGTTGTGATGTTCAATCTTAAAATTCTGACACAGCTCTTTCATCATTTTGTTATTCAAATTCGAACCGTTGTCGGTGATAATCCGCTCAGGGATTCCATATCTGCAGATAATATCTCGTT
The DNA here is from genome assembly GCA_963859935.3 of Lathyrus sativus. Taxonomy (NCBI): domain Eukaryota; kingdom Viridiplantae; phylum Streptophyta; class Magnoliopsida; order Fabales; family Fabaceae; genus Lathyrus; species Lathyrus sativus. Next base: position 62,512,064 of record OZ012736.1, read on the forward strand.
TGATAAATCTGGCGACCACTTGTTTGGTGACATTGGCATATGATGCTGCTTCCACCCATTTGGTGAAGTAATCAATTGCCACCAAGATGAACCGGTGTCCGTTGTATGCCGTAGGCTCAATCTTCCTGATCATATCAATTTCCCACATCGAGAACGGCCACGATTATGACATCACATTCAGAGGACTTGGAGGTACATGGACTTTGTCCGTATAAACTTGGCATTTATGACACCTCTTTGCAAACTTGAAACAGTCTGTTTCCATAGTTAGCCAGTAATAACCTGCCCGCAGCAGTTTTCTCGTCATAGCATGCCCACCAGCATGTGTACAAAATGTACCCTCATGTATCTCTCCCATGAGCAACTTCGCTTCTTTCTCATCTACACAGCGTAGCAACACCAAGTCGTGGTTTCTTTTGTATAGGACACCGTCAAGATTCAGATAGAAATTGCCAGCCAATCTCCTGAGAGTCTTCTGATCTCGACTGGATGCCCCAGCCGGATACTCCTTGTTCTTCAGGAAATTCTGGATGTCAAAGTACCAGGGTTTACCATCGGGAGCCTCGTCAATGGCAAATATGAACGCAGGCCTATCGAGCCGAGAGATAACAATCCGGGGAGCCTCGTTCCAGAAGTTAACTTTATACATCGAAGACAATGTCGCCAGGGCGTCAGCCATTTGATTTTCTGCTCGCGGCACATGATGCAATTCCGCCTTGTCAAAGAAAGACAACAATCTCCTTGCATAATTCATATATGGTATCAAATTGGGCTGACGTGTCTCCCATTCTCCTTTAATCTGATTCACCACTAGAGCCGAGTCTCCGTATACATCCAGATGCTTGATTCGCAAATCAATAGCTTCTTTCAGACCCATGATGCAAGCCTCATATTCAGCCTCATTATTGGTAACGGGAAAAGTCAATCGGGCGGTAAAGGGGATGTGCGACCCCTGAGGAGTAGTGATGATTGCGCCTATTCCGCTACCATAGGAATTTACAGCTCCGTCAAATATTAACTGCCACTTGGAACCCAACTCTGGTCCTTCGTCTGGCAACGGCTCGTCACAATCTTTCATCTTCAGGTACATGATATCCTCGTCAGAAAAATCAAACCTCATCGACTGGTAGTCCTTAATAGGCTGCTCCGCAAGGTACTCTGACAGGACACTACCTTTAATAGCCTTTTGCGAGACATACTGAATATCATATTCGGTTAACACCATCTGCCACCGGGAAATTCTTTCGGAGAGTGCTTGCTTCTCAAACACGTATTTGATTGGATCCATCTTTGAAATTAGCAGGGTTGTATGGTTTAGCATGTATTGCCTCAAACGTTTGGCGGCCCAGGCTAGCGCGCAACACGTCTTCTCGAGCATTGAGTATCTGGACTCGCAGTCGGTAAACTTCTTACTCAAATAGTAGATCGCATGCTCTTTACGTCCAGTCTCGTCGTGTTGACCGAGAACATAACCCATACTTTCCTCAAGAACCGTCAAATACATAATCAACGGTCTCCCAGCCACTGGGGGTATCAAAACAGGAGGTTCCTACAAGTATTCTTTTATCTTGTCGAACGCCTTTTGACAATTTTCGTTCCAGGTCAACACCCAATCCTTTTTCAACAACTTGAATAACGACTCGCATGTCGCAATTAAGTGAGATATGAACCGGGCGATATAGTTCAACCTCCCTAAAAACCCACACACTTCTTTTTCTGTTTTAGGCGGTGGAATTTCTTGTATTGCTTTTATTTTCGCAGGATCAACCTCTATTCCTTTTTCGCTCACGATAAACCCCAGTAGTTTACCCGATCTCACCCCGAAGGTGCACTTATTAGGGTTCAGCCTCAACCTGAACTTCCTGAGCCTCTTGAACAATTTCAGCAGATTAACCAAATGCTCGTCCTCTGTCTGGGATTTGGCAATCATATCATCAACATAAACCTCGATCTCTCTGTGCATCATGTCATGAAAGAGAGTCGTCATAGTACGTTGATATGTTGCCCCAGCGTTCCTCAATCCGAAGGGCATCACTTTGTAGCAAAATGTTCCCCAGGGAGTAATGAAGGTAGTCTTCTCCATGTCTTCTGGAGCCATTTTGATCTGATTGTAACCCGAGAAGCCATACATGAAGGAGAATACGGAGAACTGAGCAGTGTTATCCACCAGCACATCGATGTGAGGAAGTGGAAAGTCATCTTTCGGGCTCGCTTTGTTCAAATCACGGTAGTCTACACACATTCACACTTTACCGCCTTTCTTTGGCACTGGCACAATATTAGCGACCCATGAGGGATATTTTGTAACAGCTAGGAAACAAGCATCACACTGTTTTTGAACTTCCTCCTTGATCTTCACAACCATATCCGGTCTAGTTCTTCGGAGTTTCTGCTTAATAGGCGGACATTCCTCTCGCAGTGGCAGACGGTGAACAACCATATCCGTATCCAACCCAGGCATATCCTCGTACGACCAAGCAAATATATCACTGTACTCTTTGAGCATCTCAACCAACTTTTGCTTGATGTCGCTCTACAGCGCAACCCCTATACGGATGTTTCTCACAACCTCTTCCGTCCCTAAATTGATAATCTCAATGACTTCCTCATGAGGCAGAATGATTCTTTCTTCTTGTTTCAATAACCAGGTCAGCTCTTCTGGCACGTCGCCATCTTCGACAACCTCTTCCTCAACCTAAAATACCAGGTGCTCAAAGTCGAAGTGAGTCATAGGCGGTTCATAGATGTCATCTGAAATTGTAATCCTGCAAAGGAAATGGTTAAATGCTTCAAAACACAGACAAAGCAAATAACCACATTGCCATTTTATTGTAAAAGACAAAAACATAAAAACAGGGATCACAATATTTGTATATGAAAAACGCCTTTATTTCATGATTAAACAATGTAATGTACATAACCAAATGGCCCTAAGCAAAATTACTATGCCCCGGGTAGGACACAGGATTATTCAACAATTAAGAAAACAAATCATTACTGTTTAGTTGTCACAAGAACAGTTTCCCGGATAGACCAATTGCAGAGACTTTGTCCTGGCATGCTTGGCTTGATCCATGCATCCATATCACAGTCGCTATCTCCGTCTTCAGCATTGGAAATAGCATTGATAGTCTCGAAGCTCACCCCGCTTGGCGTAATCGTGACTGGTCCCTTGAACCTGGGCGCTCCTGAAGAGGATGTTGACGACGAAGGATGATACCCTAGCCCGAATTTGTCATTCTTCACGGGAATCTACAATACCTGCCCCCAGCCCTTGGTTTTGCCTGTCTGCACTAGAGCCTGAGCCTCTTTGTAGGATGACACTGCCACATCTGTTATTTTGCTGGAACCCTGAGCTTTGTCTTTAATTCGCAACCCTTCAAAGGCTTGACACAGTGTCTCGTGTATTTCGCCGTCGACCTCAACATATTTGAACGAAGACAAATGGCTAACCAAAATATCTTCCTCTCCACAAACCGTGACGACACTATCCCCAACCATATACTTCAGCTTTTGGTGCAACGTGGATGTGACTGCCCCAGCAGCATGAATCCATGGGCGCCCAAGAAGGCAACTATACGCTGGCTGGATGTCCATTATATAGAATTCAGTTTCAAATATTTCAGGCCCCACCTGCAATAGTAATGTTATTGATCTGAAAATCGACCTCCTCGTTCCATCGAACGCCCTCACCACTAAATCACTGGGCGTGCAGATAATCCCCCTGATATCCAACTTCATCATGGCTTTCTTCGGTAGCACATTCAGGGAAGATCCAGTGTCTACTAAAACATGGGACATGACCGTGCCCCGACATTCTACTGACACATGCAATGCCATATTGTGCTCTCGCCCTCTCGGAGTCAAATCAAAGTCTGTGAAGCCCAAACTGTGCCCCACATTGACATGCGTCATCACCCCTTCTAACTGATTAACAGAAACTTCTTGAGGAACGAACGACATGTCTAGAATCTTCAGCAAAGCATTCCAATGGGCCTCGAAACATAACAACAATGATAGGATGGAAATTTTTGACGGCGTTTGCTGGAGGTGCTCCACGATTTTGTAATCACTTTTACGAATGAGCCTCATAAACTCCTCCACATCCTTAAGTGACTTTTCCTTTTCATTCGACTGAGAAGGACCACCTTCGGTTACCTTGGCTTTACCCTTGGCTAATCTTTCTGCCTCTACCTCGGGTGACGTGAAGATTCTTCCGCTTCTGATCATACCCCCTGTTCCGACAACATTATCTACAACCCCAGCTGGTTGTCCATTGACTTCAATTCTCTCACCGTTGCAATATACCTCCAACCCGTAAGTCCACAACACTGCTTTAGTACTCTCAAAAGGGACTGGTCATGCTTTGGTAATTGTGATCGTCGGCCGCCTGGCGGGCGCCGTTATCGTTATTGTTTTCCTCGGAATCGTCACCGTCGTAACATCGTTCTGCTCATCACACAACGCCTCTACAGGATTTTCAACCACGGTTCTATCAAATTGCAATGTACCTTCATCCATCATAGCCTGAATGCCCTGCTTCAACTCATTACAACCCTCTGGTTAGGTCCAACAATCCAAGCAAAATTCATCACAGCCCGGAAATACACCCCCTTTTAACAACGTGCTTTTAATCTCACCCAATGGTGTTTTCAGCTCATTGACATCCATCACTAGATTCAGATTTTCTTCCGTCAAGATGGCATTTGCCCCATGATTGGGCATAGGCTGTTGTACTATATTTGGACCCACCTGTCCAAAGTTGATAGCTTTGCTATCCAATAAATCCTGAACTTTGTGCTTAAATGCCTAACAAGCTTCTACATCATGCCCGGGTGCCCCAGAATGGAATTCGCAATGCTTGTTGGCATCATATCCATAAGGGAGTACCGCCCCTGTAGGTGGTGCCAAAGTCCTCTTTTCAACCAAGTTCAACCCTAGCAAGGTCTGGAGGAGTTCTGCATACGTGGAAGGAGGTGCGTCGAACACTCTTTTCGGTCTCGCATTTTGTACCCTTCTCTGACCAGGATTCTGTCCTTGTTGTTGCTGGGGTTGTTGTTGTTGTTGCTGAGGCTGCCCTTGTTGAGGAAAAGGGATAGTGACACTAGCTATCTGTTGCGGCTGAACATACTGATTTCTTCCTCTGCCCCTGCCCCTGCCACCAAACACGGCACTAGTATCACCCTGTCGTCTACCACCAAATGCTTTTCTGGCACCTCCTGCTGAAGTAGACTCACCTTCTTGGAACCTTCCAACTTTAATCCTGTTCTCGATCATCTCCCCCATAAGAATCAAATCTGAGAAACTGCTCAATGACACACTAAACAATTTTTCATAGAACACCCCCGTAAATGTCCCAATGAACATGTCATTCATCTCCCTTTCAATTAAAGGAGGATGCACCCTCGCTGCCATATTGCGCCACCTTTGCGTATACTCTTTAAAACTTTCACCGTTCTTCTGTGACAAACCCTGCAATTGGACCCGGTTTGGCGCCAGATCGTTGTTGTATTTGTAATGTGCCACGAAAGCATCAGCCAACTGCTTCTAGGTTTTAATCTGCGTGGGCGCCAACCCCATATACCATTCAAGTGAAGGTCCTGATAAGCTATCCTGAAAGAAATGCATGAGCATCCTTTCATCATCTGAATACGCGGACATCCTTCTGTAATAAGAGCGGACATGGACCTTAGGGCAGGTATCCCCTTTGTATTTGTCGAATGTTGGAGCCTTGAATTTCAACGACACCCTCAGCCCTAGTACCAGGCTCATTGTAGTCATATCCAAACCGGTGGAGTTCTGATTCACTACCCCCTTCATCTGTTCTTCAAGCATTCTGATCCTCTGCATAGGATCAACAGGTCCTTCAAACCCCACACCTCTTCCAGAAAAGGCGTCCTCCTGGAGGTCTTCACCCCAATTCACATTTTCATTTCCATATCCGTCGTAACCAGTGTTGCGACCAAACCCTTGCTGATTGATCATGGGACCTCGTCCCCTGTTACCGAAACCCTGGTTGACCCTAACAGGTCCAAACCCAGTGTTGACAGGAATCACCCCAGCACCATTCATATTACCAAATCCATCATACCCCTGGTTAGCGTTACCAAAATCGTCGTAACCGAAACCCTGAGTGTTGAAGCCGAATTTCCCGTCCTGATTGACGTAATCAAATCCCTGATCATTGTAGCCGAAACCATTGTTTCCGAAACCATTGTTTCCGAAACCATTACCACCATGGTTGTTACCACCGCCTTGGTTGGCGTCCCCAAATCCAACATTGTTAACAACAGTCTCATTTCCATTCCCTGTGTTGCCATTGCCAGCGCCAGCGCCAGCGCCATCGTTTACAACCACAACAGGTGGGGTCACTACAGGTGGAACCACAGGCGTAGGGGGCCCATCCTCCGGAATAGTTTCAACGTGTGCAGAACTGTGGTCATTGTTGCCATTCCCATTGGTCCGTGTCAGCAGCGGCTGTACAAAAGTCTGGAGGCTCTCCAGGCCCTTAGCAATGTTCTCCATTGCTTGCATGAACAGATTCAGCTTCTCGCGGATTTCCTGCATCTCCACTTGGACTTGATCCATGATTCTCTTGCAGTTGTTTCGGGTTGAGTAGCGGTGGACTCTTTGTTCGTCAATCCTGGAAAACCTGTGAGATGTAGGAAATGAGATACAAATTCAACAAGTAACTAGCAATGCAAAATGGATATGCAGATGCAATATGTGTCTATGCGTTAGGGAGATCAACCCCTGATTCTAGTGCCAAAGTGCCAGTGCAGTGACAGTGATAGCAATAAGAAGCTCGAAATCCAATCATAGAAAACATCTCATATATTGCGGAAAAGCCCATCAAGTCAGGAATACAATATTACTGATTGTACCATAGGAAGGCATGACCTCAACCAACAATCCTGGTGATGGCCAGCACAATGCAAATAAAGCATACACATCAATACATGAGATAATCAAGTGCGACCATATGCCTGGTACTCATCTAATAATCTCTTAGTCTTGGGATGATTCGGCTGAGCAAGCAACCCTTCGACGAGCGAGTCTCTTTGCCTGATAACACGCTGGAGATCACCAATGGATTCCTCCCAAACACCTTCCCCAAAGCAATCTTCTAGCTTCCGTTTCTGGGATGCAGACTCCTTCTTGCGCTTGATAACTTTGTTCAAGGCATTCTGGACATCATACCTCCGCGTAACCTCTTCTTCCAACCTCTTCTGGCTAGCTTTCAACTGACCTTCCAGCTCAGAGATCTGCAGCTTCAGTTTGTCTTCTCTTTCCTTATTGCCGGTCAGCGTGGCGTTCCAGGTTTTGTTGAATGCAGAGATCTCCTGGTAGGCTATATCAAGTGATTTCTTCTTAGACTCCAGCATATCATGAGAGCTCTTGAAATCTATCCCCAATCGCTCACGCTTCTTTCGTTGCTCATTCAGTTATGTACCTAGTTGATTCACCAGCTTCGTTTGCTGCTCAAAGGAATATACGGCCTCATTCCTTTCGCTCCTGAGTTGCATTAGCTCTTCTTCCAGCTTCTCGTTGGCTTTCATCAGCTCTTCTTTCTCCTTCACAACCTGTTCATACCTCTCAATAGGAACAGTAGTTGGCTCCTCAACCACGAGGAGAGCAGGAGGTAATACTGCAGGAAACGGCATCCGCACCTGCTTTGCTCTATCTTGGATCCAGACTTTGTATGGGGCGTAGGCTTGACAATCATTTTTACCCAACAATGGCTTACCCCTTCTGTTGATGTTTCTCCAAGCATGCCGAAGATTGGACAATAGTTCTCCCTTTAAATCACCTGTGAAGTACATAGATTCTTGCACTTCCTCCTCTTTTGGCGGGCTTTTCAAAGCATATCCGAATTGCCTGATCAACAATGAAGGATTGTAGTTAATACACCCTTTTCTCCCAATCAGAGGAACGCTAGGATATCCGGTACAGCTGTAGATGATCACAGATCCCAGTAAATCTTTATTAAACCAGACAATGTCTTCTGAAGAAAGTCCCATCAGATGCTCAGACCAATCCACCGTATCTGCAGACTCAGCGAAGATACCCTTCTTGGGCAGATGACTCTCAAACCACATATACAGTAAAGGCCCACAACAAGAGACGTTTTGGCCCCTCCTGTTCTCGTTCTTATAATGCAGTGAGTGATAGAAATCTCCAATCAAAGTAGGCATAAGATTTCCTGAAGCAAATATATAGAACGCATCCAGATCAACGAAGTCAGGCAGGTTCGGGAACAGTACAATGCCATAGATACACAGAGCAAGAATAGCATTAAACACAGTCCAACATCCACTCTTGGCATACTCTTGTGCTTTCCCAACCAAGAACTTGAGAGAAAAACCAGACGCTCCATTCCACGAGGTTAACAGCAACTCTGAGGAGTCTAAATGCAAGGCAACAGCCAAATCCTCCAGTTTGGGCTCAACATCCATATGAATGAAAGGTACCCGGTTCTGAATGGTCAACTCTAAGATCTCAGCATATTCCTCCATGGTCGGAGCCAGAATGAAGTCATGGAAAGTAAAACACCTCAGCGGGGGATCATAGAACTGCATTAGCGTGTACAATCCGTTACGCTCATACATGGATGGTTTATAAACCAATCTAAGTAATTTCCCATAGCTCTTCCTGAAGCTTCTCTTCACATCATCATCGGCTAGAGATATCAAACCAAGCAAAGAAGAAACATCTGGAGTAGGCAACTTGTATGCCACAGTCTTTTTCAGGGTATCCATAATATCAGCAGACAGAAATCCGGGCCACTAGAATCAGAGATATGAAAATGCACCTGCAGCACAGACACACGTTAATGATATGCAAAATGAGTATGCAACAATGCAATATGCAACATGCAACAGGGATCAAGTGATATATTGCTGTAGAGATCCATCCACAATATCTGTCTCAACAGTCCCATAATACTGCTCAAACCTGGTCTCAACAGACCCGTAACAATGCTCCACTTTGCCTCAACAGGCTCAAAACAATGCTCCAATCTGGTCTCGACAGACCTATAACACTGCTCTGGTGAAGAACCTCAAGTAACCACACATACTGATCCAATATCAAGGAGACCGGGTAGTCTGGAGGTCAAGTTTCCTGCATGACCCAATCCCTCTCACAGGTAGGTGTCCTATCAACAGACACAAGGTACGGCATCCTATGCGGTCGTCGGCGTCACAGACTTTCAAGACTGATGATACGATACCCAAAAGGTGTGGCATCATCATGTCCTGAAGAGGCCTCACTTAGCCAACTTCCAAATGATCGGTCCCCGGAGTCGACAATCCAACTAACCAACAACCCCCTCAACCCAAAGGGTTGAAAAAGAAGTCAACCAGAAGAACCTCGTCCGAGCGTGGATTTTGCGGGACACTGGTACATTCAAAGCATGCACGCACCCACTACTTTCCACAACTAATTCTAGGTACACTCAAGCCCAGGTCCGGCTTATCTCTCAATAGATCACCCCATCCCCACAACAGCAATAACAATATAAAGCTGACAATAAAATGCGGAAAGTAAAGACAGAAATGTAAATCCATACAAAACCCACAACGGGAAAAAAAGCGTTAGGACAGACTCGCGTAGGGAACTGTTGGAGTCGCCAGCAGAGTCGCCAGCTGTCGCTACTGCGAAAATCGGCGCCGGCTATGACAGAAGAGTCGCCACCGTGCGTTATTTATCCCACGGGAGGGAAAGGAAATGCTCAGAGTAAACCTAACGCAAAACGGGAAAGGAATGGTCGTCGCAACCAAATCCTGGATTCGGGAGTCGATTACGCAAGGGGAAGGTATTAGCACCCCTCACGTCCGCCGTACTCGACGAGATCCATGCTTGTTTTCTAGTACGGATTATTATTCAATCTACTCTACAGGGTCAAGGGTTAAAAGAAAATAAATGACTCGGCAAAGTATCGCACTTTATGCCTACGTATTCCCGTCTGGAACGAGAAATCAGAGTCAACGTAGTTCGCCTACCTACGGGAAAGGAGGGGAAGGTTGCTCGCTAGGATACGACATCCTATGCCTACGTACTTTCATACAGCATGAAAGATCAGAGCAAACGTAGTTTGGGCTGCGGAAGACACAGATTTGTCTGACTGTTTTTTATCTTTCTGAAAAGAGGTTTCTTCTGATTAAGAGTCCAAGCGGAAAAAAATGACACTTTGATGTTTGTTTTCAGTCTTTTACGCAAGAACTGTTTTTTTATGATGTTCGCAATCTCTGTCGCACTAGAGACTATAATCTGAGAGTGACTACGTCGCGTGTCACCCAAAGGGTACCACACTAAGCAGACAGACTACTGGAAAGAAGCTCTCCAGCAACCCTTTCTCAAATAGCTTAAGGCCCGTAACGTACGACATCGATTAACCTTATTACTGTGTTTTTGAGTTGTTTGAGATAAGAAGAGAAAGAAGCTCTAAAAAAGCCTAGAGTTGAAAATGGGAAGCAAAACTACCCTAAAGTTGTCATGCATGGGTTAAAACCTAATGTCTGTCATAATTCCCTCCTGCACAGAGGAAATCAGAGATCCTAGGGGATAAACAGAAAAGAAAGCAAGCAAATACAGTAAAATGCATGCAATGCAGCAATACAAGCGAGGCAAGGGAGTCCCACTCAACCTCGAACCTGGGAAAACAACAGGCAAAGTGAAACAGTATTCACTTCAAGCCTAAGGGGGCAAGCTGTACAAGCCAACAATCCATACAGAAAAAGGAATAAAACCCAACACCAGCTCTGACAGCAACACCAGCTCCTATAGTAAGCAGCTCAAACAGCAACAACTCTGTCAACTACAGTTGATTAACAGCAAAAAAATTTGACACTAACACCTTCAAGTAAGACCCCATCTTCACTCTTCAATGATCCCCAAGCTTTAGATAAGCTCTTGTTTCCAAAACAACAACAACCTCAACTGAATCAGTAGGGGAACAGAAGATACCAAGATAGGGGTCGGGCAGCAGAGAATAGACATTTTGATGCCCTTCCCATGTTATACTCCCAATTATTGCAAGCCTTGCTACAACTTCAATTGATTCAAAAAAGGACTATGGCTCCTTTGACTGGACAACCTCCACCTGGGTATGATGCAAACGCCCACTGTGAATTTCATTCGGGTGCTCCAGGACATAATATTGATAATTGTAAAGCCTTCAAACATAAAGTGCAAGATATGATTGACAGTAAGGCTATCAATTTTTCTAATGATATTCCCAACGTGGTGCAGAATCCCATGTTGAATCACGGGTAGGCTGGGGTTAATGCAATTGTAGAGGAAGAGGTGTTGAACTTGGTGACCAATGTTGATGATTTGAAGATGCCCTTAAGCTTTGTGAAAGCTAGATTGCTAAAGAGGGTGTTTTCCCGGGTTGTGTTGAAGGATGTGTTGAATGTTTTGCTGATCCTTGTTGCACCCCAAAATTTGCCTAACCTGTTGCTTTACATAGCTTGTGTTTCATTTCATTCATATTAGCATTATCATCTGCATTGCATTGACATGTGTGCAGGAGATCAAGAGGTATGACTACCAACAAAGGGCTACACAAGGTTATGAATTTGGCTAAGAGCCTTATTCAAGTGTTCAAGGGTTGATATCCTCATCAAAGAAGCCAAATATCCTCAGAGAGAGTGGTTGAAGCCAAGTGTGTATGCCTCCTAACTTGAGAGTTGTCGGAAGTCATCAGATGATTCTGAAGCCATGAAGTTAGACTTGAAGCATTTAGAGAGCTCATGAGAAGTATTGAAGTTCAATTTGAAGCCTAGACAAGTCATTATGCAAAGGATAAGGAGCTACTACCAAGATTGGTACAACTAGGGTTTCATCTGGTCAACCCTAGGTCAACTGATGATTTGAGGAGGGTTGAGACCTAATTCCAAGGCCATGTGATCATGGATTGATGTCTTAAGATGCCCAAGGGATGATTTCAAGGTCAACTTATCATGAATCAAGAGTGTGAGGAGTTCCTAGGCTAGGGTTGCTATGCTTGACAGTATAAAATCCCCTGGTTTAGTGCCTAACTTCAAGACCACATAACTCAAGATGTGATTTTCATCTCACCTTGACCCCAACATGATTGTTGTAGGGCATGATTATAGCTTTAATTTGAGTACTATAAGTCCTTGATAGGGTTTATAGAACTCAAGTTATGAGCCAGACAAGTTACAGGTCATCAGAGGAATGTGAATTTGGAGCTTGAAAGTCAACCAACTTGCATGACACGTTTTCCCTAGAAAGATGATTCTCATGAACTTTTGGCCAACATGAATGTTGTTCCTTATCTTATTAGCTTTCTAGAAAGTACTAGAAGTCCATGATTGGATTTGTAGAACTCAAGTTACAAGCTTTGCAAGATAAGGGTATTTTGGGAATTTGGAATTATAGGTCATTTTTAGTTATGGGTCAATTTCATCAACTTAGACACCTTAAATGGACTTTTGATCAACCTGAAAGTTGCTCAAAATGGTGTTATTTGTCCAACCATGACCCAAAGATTCATTGATATGGATTAAATATGAAAGTGTATGAAGAAAATTTGAAAAAGGACATTTTAAAAGGCATAAAAAGAGAAAATTCATAAATAATTCATTTTTTGTGCAAAACATGGCAAGTTTGTGCATTTTTTGAAGGTAGAAAACATTTGGAGTGGATTTGCAACTTCAGAATTTTGGTTTGAGTCATAATTCATGGACATTTCAAAGGTTGCTTGGAATTGAAGTAACACCACCAATCTACACCATAGGATAAAATTAAGGATGCAATCTGATCCATCCATGCTCAAGGTGTGTTATGCAAGCCATTTGAGTGAGAATGAAGCTGAAACAGAGCAAAATACACGATTGTTATGGAAGAGTTTAGAAGGAAAATTGGAAAATTCGATTGAGTGAATTGGGCCATAATTGGGCTAGGTAAGGATCCAAAACAAGTCTATATAAGTTTCTGGAAGATTTCAAAACAATTTTGGTGATTGGAGAAGCTTGAAAGAGGTAAGGAGCACTTGAAAAAGTTGGTTACAAGGTGAAAATCATTTTCCATCTTAGAGGCCATTGCAGAGGAAATTAAAGTTCCAAGATTCTTCATCAAGCATCACTGAACGATTCTGAGCAAGATTGAACAAGAATTGGAGGCTGTCGCACTCTCTATCAAAGCTCAAAACAGGTTTTCATCTTTTCATTATTATGCTTGATTGAGACTGAATTAAGATAGGAACTGCATGTGGTTAGGTTAGTCTTGAACCCTAGATGAATTTAGGTATGATTTGGAGAGGTTTTGAGATGATTCTTAATCATGGATGAAAAGTTTAGAGATTCGGTTAGGGCTCAATATTGATGGATTTCAAGAATTGGATGTAGATAATTGATCAGGGAGAAGAGTAGAGTAGATTAATGGCATAAATTTGAAGTTTGGTGATGATGATCTTGAGTGCGCCATTTCTGTTTCTGTTCGTATTTGCTTGTATCTTGAGAGATAGGAAAAATGAAGGTTGTCATGTTATTCCTTAAGAGGAAACGAGCAAATCTGGAGTTTTTGGTGGAGTTTGGTGGTACCTGATGACCTAGCCACCGGGGACCCGCCGGAGAAGACGACTGGAGTCTTCTTCGGCCACCCTGGTTTTCCCCCCCTCCAATCTTAAATTCAAATGAAGAAGATGATACAAGAGCCGTTGGATGAGGTTAATTCAATTGACTTAGTATTAGGATCTGATGATTGAGATGCATTCTGAGGAGATTGACTCTTGACCTGCTGAGGTGTCACCATGAGGAGGCTTGGAAGAGCATACTTTTTGAGTGAAATGCCAGGATTAGGGACTACCGTGTAGCCAAGTCAAACGCGTAACACGTTATACACATCAAAACGAATCGTTTCATTTAAGTATCCTGAAGGCTACGTGGCGCACGTTCCCCCTTGGATCTGTTGACTAGCATTGATATCTAGTGGCTGTGGTTTTTTGTTATTTTCTGATTTAGTTAATTGATTTTCTTGGTTTCTTTTAATTCCTTTTATCATATAAAATGCATAAAAAATAGTTTTATTGATCAGAAAAATATGAGAAAAATTGTGGATGATTCCTACCTTGTTTCTGATTTTAGTATGGAATTTATTTTCATTTTTGGATAATTTTTCATTTATTTGGCATTTTTCTATTTTTAATAGTTGATTAAAAATGTTCAAAATGAGGAGTTTACTTGCTGATTTTATTACTAGCTCATGCTTTGGAATTTGGTGCTGAAATTTTGCATGCTTGTTATAGACTCCTTGATAGGATTGTAGGATTTTATTTCTATTTTTTAGATGATTCTAAGATTAGTTTTGGATTAGGTTTATAGGGCTTTCCCCATTTGTCCTTTCCTTTGACACCTTTTAGTTCAACCTCTAGAAAAGGACCATAAACTTTGAGTTAGGCTCTGATCTTTTAGGACCTCTTAGAATTTTTTTATAGATTTTTAGGAATTGATTTACTATTTTAGTTAGATTTACTATTTTAGTTAGATTTTACATCTAGGCTGTTTGTAGGATGCCTTTAGCATAGTACCTCCCATAGTTGAACTTCAAAAGTGACCTTTAGTTCATGATAAGTTTCCAAACCTTTTTGATGGTTTAGTAGACATGTTGATGCCTCTGTAGATTGAATCTTAAGGTTTAATTTGGTGCGTTAGTTCCCTTTAGAGAGTTGCTTTTAGAGCTTGGGGAATTAGGGTTTTTAGAGCCTTTAGGAGTTTTTTCCTTTTTCATAATTGTGGTTTGCTTTGGTTTGCATTCCATTTCCTATCCAATGATGCGAGGTTCCTTTGTGGGAGCCTAGTCCCTCCTTTGGAAGGACTAAAGGCCTACCACAAAAGGTAAAACCTTTGAGGATACCAATCTTAGATGAGTGGTTGAGTGCCATGATGGATTCCCTTGGTTTCCATCATGCTTCCCCTCATCATGCAATAATCTTTGTGTTAATTCATATCATCTCTTGATTGAGCAAGTTGAAGCTTGAAGATGAAGTCCTTATTCCCTTCTCTCTTGGATAGCCTGGACAGATAACTTGGACTAGAAGACAGACTGTCAGACTGCTGGAGTGTTGTTGTGCTGCTCTGCTGTGTTTCTGTTTAACTGTATTTGTGTGGCTGTTTATTTGGTGTGTTGCATTAGAATAGGCTTTCGTGTAGTTGGTTCTAGGCCTAAGTGCATTGAAAGGTTGAGCTTGCCTCCCTTTGCTTGTTTGCATTAGAGGTTGAGTCTGTCTCCCTCTGCTTGTCTGTTACTGTTTGGCTTTGCTTGTTGACTGAAGGTTGAGTTTGTCTCCCTTGCATGTGTATTGTGTTGCTTTTGCTTGTTCGCTCTAGAAGTTGAGTTTGTATCCTTCTGCTTGTATTGCTGCATTGCATGCATTTTACTTACCATTTTATTCTTTCAGATTATTTCTTTTGCTGTTGCTTTCCTTTGTCATGTTCCCTTAGGGACTCTAACTTCTCTTGTTCAAGAGAAGTTATGACAGACATTAGGGTTCTAATCATGCATGATAACATTAGTTAGCTCCCTCCTAACCTCAACCATAGGATGAATCCATGGCATGACAACTGTTAGGACTTGATAGTTTCCCCTTAGTTGTGTCCCCTCTTCTTCTCATCTTCAAACAAATCAAAATACAATAATAAAGGTTAATTGATATCGTACATTACGAGCCTTAAGTTACTTAGGAAATGGTTATTAGAGGGTTTCCTTCCAATAATCAGGATGTTTAGTATGGTACCCTTTGGGTGACATGCGACACATTCACTCCTAGGTCATAGTCTCTAGTGCAATATGAATTGCAAACATCCATAAAAAACACTTCTTCCATAAAAGACAGAAAACAAATCTCAAATCTCTTTTGCCCCGTGGGCCCTTAACTCGAGGAAAACTTTTCTGAAGAAAAAAGTGTCGTTAACTCTCAGTTCTACCTCAAACGGTAACGCACGAGTCTCTGACGAGCGAGTTGTATACACCAAACTGCTGGAACTGTTTGTTAACCCTACTCGGAAAAATAGATGAATCTGAACCCCCGTAATCCGTATTAACCCGAACTACGTAAGCTCTGATCTTTCATACCAGATGAAAGTACGTAGGCACAATACTGACGTATTGGAGAGCTACCTTCCCCCATAACCTGTAGTTAGCCGAAATACGTTGACTCTGATTTCTTGTTCTCTGACGAGAATACATAGCCACGAAGGCGATGCTTTGCCGAGTCATTTTCCTTTTCTTTTCAGACCATCCTTGATAGGTAGATAGTTAAAACAACCCGTCAGATAAACACAACAAGCTTGGATCCCGTTGAGTACAATGGATGTGAGGGGTGTTAATACCTTCCCCTTGTGTAACCGACTCCCGAACCCAGACTTGGTTGCGATGGCCTTGTCTTATACCTTTTTGTCAGGTTTTTCTAATTGTTTCCTTTCCCTTTCTGTAGGATAAATAACAAAAAATGGTGACTCTTTTATTTTGTCGGCACCTTATTTTCGCAGTAGTGACAGCTGGCGGCTCTGCTGGGGAACTCAAGACTGCTGGGGACTTTTCCCATCCCCTATGTTGGGACCGTTTACCATCCCCGATGCGAGTCAATCCTAGCGCTTGCGTGTTTATCTGTTGGGTTTGCATTTATTTATCGCATTTTACCTTCCGCATTTTATTTTCAGTATAATATGATTATTTGTGCTGTTGTGGGAGGGGGCTCTGATGAGTGATAAGCCAGACCCAGGCTTGAGTGTATACCTAGCATTAGTTGTGGAAAGTAGTAGGCGCGTGCATGCTTTGCATGTACTAGTGTCCCACAAAATCCACGCTCGGAAGAGATTCTCCCGATTGACTTCTTTTCCAGCCCTTTGGGCTTGAGGGATTGTTGGTTTGGAGGATTGTTGACTTTGGGGACCAATCATTTGTGACTTAGCTAAGTTAGGCCTCTTCAGGGAGTGATGATGCCAAACCATAAATGGTGAACGTATCATCATTTCGTGAAAGTTTATGACACTGGGAAACGCATAGGATGCCATACCTTGTCCGTGATTAGGTCCATACCTGCGAGCAGGGTCGGGTTATTGCAGGAAACCTTAACTTTAAGACAACTTGGTTTTCTTGACAGTGAATCAGTATTGTTGGTATCAGAGGGTTCTTATCATCAGAGATGTGTTTGTTCTTGAAAGAGCATAATTATGGTCCTCTTCAGGGTCTTATTATCAGAGCAGTGTTGTGATTATGTTGAAACAGAGCCTTGGTCTCCTCAACAACACACTCTTGGTCTCCTGTTGCATGATTGCATCTTGTATTTTTGCATACCCATGTGCATCCTATTAACGTGTGTCTGTGTTGCAGGTGTATATACTATCCCCCAGTTCCAGTAATCTTGCCCTATGTTTGATAGCATGGGATCATTGAAGAAAAATGTGGCTTACAAGCTCCCTACCCCATATATTACTCTGCTGCTTAGTTTGACTGCCTTGGCAGATGATACAGTGAAAGGAGAATTCAAGAAATCTTATGGGAAGTTGCTCAGTCTGGTCCGTAAACCCTCAGTCTATGAGTTGAACGGGTTGTATGCATTGCTACAGTTTTATGACCCTCCGTTGAGGTGCTTCACTTTTCCGGATTTCATTCTTGCGCCTACCTTAGAAGAGTATGCTGAGTTGTTGGGTGTACCTGTTAAGAATCAGATGCCGTTTGTTCACATGGATGCTAAGCCTAATCTGGCTAACCTAGCTGTTGCTCTTCATCTGGATGCTTCAGAGCTGCTTCTGACCTCATGGAATGGAGTTCCTGGTTTTTCTCTACAGTTTCTGGTTGGGAAAGCCCAACATTACGCTAAAACGGTTGTTGGATCGTATTCAACGCTATTCTCTCCCTCTGCATCAATGGCATCATCTTGTTTCCCAACATGCCAGACTTTATAGATTTGGACGCCTTCCATATCTTCACATCAGGAAATCCAGTGCCCACCTTGATTGGTGATGTATATCATTCTGTCCATTACAAGAATGAAAATAGAAGGGGTAAAAATGTGTCGTGTTGTGCGCCTTTACTCTACAGATGGTTTGATAGCCACATGCCCAAGAAGGGTCTCTTTGCTTCCTCTGCGGCCATAGCTGAGTGGTCTGAACGCCTGATGGGTTTATCAACAGAGAGCATCATTTGGTTTGATCGGGATATGCTGGGTACCAAAGTCATCTACAGCTGCAGTGGTTTTCCTAATGTCCCCCTGATCGAAAGAAGAGGCTATATTAACTACAATCCCTCATTACTTGTCAGACAGTTTGCGTACGCCTTGAGAGGTCCGCCGAAGGATGAGGAGGTGTAGGAATCTCTATACCTCACGGGGCTCCTAGATGGAGATATGCTAGCCAAGCTCAAGCATGCTTGGAACAACATCGGAAGGCGAGGGAAAGCACTGTTGGGTAAGAGAAATAGACAGGCTTATGGTCCTTATGTGACTTGGATTCAAAGTAGGGCAGAAACAATAGGGATGCCTTTTCCACCTGCTAAGCAAGATTGTCGTCCAGTGATTGAAGAACCCACTACAGTGTCCATTCAGAAATACTACCAGGTATTGGCTGAGAAGGAAAAGCTGAAGAAGGCCAACGAGGAGATGGAAAAAGAACTGGTTCAGCTTAGAAGCGAGAGGAACGAAGCCGTCTATTCCTTCAAAAAACAGACAGAGCTGGTGAACCGGCTAGGCACAGACTTGACCAAACAGAGGGCTGAACGTGAACATTTAGGTTTGGATTTCAAGGCTGTCAACGATGTGCTTGCCACCAAAAAGCTGAACCTGGACAATGCTTACTTGAGAATCTCCAAATTCAACCAGCAGTGGAATGCCACCCTGGCCAGTAACAAAGAGCGGGAGGACAAGCTGAAGCAACAGATCTCCTAGTTAAAGGCTCAGTTGAAGGCCAGTGAGAAGAAGTTTGATGATGAAACTGCTCGTAAGTACGCCACTCAAGACATGTTGAACAAGGCTATTGCGAACCTGAAGGATCGCAAGCAGAGTTTTGAGTCTAAGAAGCGAAGGTTAGAAGACTGTTTTGGCAAAGAAGAGTGGAAGGACTCTGTTGAAGGTCTTCAGTACACTATTATACAGAGGGAGTCACTTGTCGAAGGGTTACTCACTCGGCCTGATCATCCCAAAACAAAGGGGTTGCTAGAAGAGTTTCGCGCCCGTTGCCGCACTTGACTACTTTGTAATCCTTTGTATTTTCTGATCATTGTTGTATGCTGACCATCACCAGACTTGTTGGTCGAGGTCATGCTGTTGATTCTCCATGTATTCAGTGACATTGTATGTTGCCTTGTTGGGCTTTATATCTATACGAGACGTTATTTCCATGACTAGATCCAGACTTCTTATTATCAGCACTAGCACTCTTGCACTAGAATCGGGGGAGAAATCTCCCTAAGGCACAGACACACATTTGCATTTGCATGAATCATTTGCATAACAGGTACCTCGAGGTGTTTTTCTAACCCTTTGTGTTTGCAGGTTATTACAAGATTGAACGAAGGCAGATTCACCGGTATTCTACCAGGGCAAATCAAGTCAGAGTAATGGAACAGGTTCAGAATGACATTCAAGAGCTCAGAGAGAGGATGAATCGTTTTATAGATCTCATGCAAGTGGTCGCTAATGGCCAGGACCAGCTCAGAACTCCGGTGCAACCTCTAATTGCACGCGTCGACAGCAACGGCGTGCTACACGGTGGGAATATGGTGAACCCTCCGCTTGTTGAGACCCCTCATGCTAACATCCCTGTGACTGGAGGGAATGGAAGTGGCAATGGTAATGTTGTTACTAATGTTGGAGCTAATGGGAATACAACTGGAGTCGGAAATGGCAACTTTGAGGCCAATGGTAATGCTGGTATGGGCAATGGCAATACTGGAGGAACGGGTAATGCTGGGAACGCTGGTGCTGGTAATTTGTATGGTCTTGATGCTGCTGGGTTTGCTCAGGGTAATGGCCATCAACCATGGAAAGAGGATCGTCAAGAGGACTTATTCTCAATGAAAGGAGCTGAGGGCGAACTAAATTCTGAAGCCCGTTTAGGTTCAAAGCACTCAAAGACAAGATGAAGAGTTTTGAGAACTTGAATACTATGGGCGTTGACATGACCAAGCTGGGACTGATCTCATACTTCAAGGTGCCTCCCAAGTTTAAGGTACCCGGATTTGAGAAGTATAAGGGCACCACTTGCCCCCGTGTCCATCTGAGGTCATATTGCCGAAAGATGTCCGCACATTCTGAAGATGAGAAGTTGCTGATACACTACTTCCAGGACAGCCTGTCAGGCCCCTCGCTGGAGTGGTATATGGGTTTGGAACCCACAAGTGTACGTACCTAGAAAGACCTTGCTGAAGCATTCATACGCCATTATCAGTATAGCAGCGATATGGCTCCAAACCGGGTTCAATTACAAAATTTGCCTCAGAAGAACAACGAAGGATTTAAAGAGTACGCCCAGAGGTGGCGTAAACTGGCAGCAAGAGTTCAGCCACCGATGGTTGAGCGAGAACTTGTCGAGATGTTCGTGGCTACTCTTCCAGGAGTTTATTATGAGAAGCTTTTCAGTGGTATTTCGGGAAGCTTCTCCGACCTCATCATCACTGGAGAGCATGTAGAGAATGGCATCAAACTCGAAAAGATTCAGGGTGTAGATGTATCCTCAGCTGGAGGAGGAAAGAAGCCTTACAGTGGTAAGAGACGTGAAGGTGAGACGAGCTCAGTGTCTAGTGCTCGGGGAAAAGGAAAAGGCCAGCGCCAGCAGGTTGCTAGCATTACTATTCCTGTTGTCCAGCAGCCTCAGCAGCAACAACAGAACCAGCAAGGGTACCGGAGGTACCAGAATAAAGCACCGTTGTCAAGTCGTCATCTTGAAACCCCACCTATGTCGTATGCTCAGCTTTTGCAGACATTTCTTCAGTTACAGCTAGTTCAGAGGAGAACTTTGGCTCCCTTGACAGGGACACCTCCACCGGGCTACGATGCGATTGCGAGATGTGAGTTTCATTCAGGGGCGCCTGGCCACTCGATTGACAACTGTAAGGCATTTAAGCACAAAGTGCAAGATATGGTTGACGCCAAGATAATCAACTTTTCTGATAATGCTCCGAATGTTACAAAGAACCTATGCCTAACCATGGGGGAGATAGGGTTAGCGCCATCATTGAAGAGGAAGATTCGGACTTATTGACTGATGCCAAACACCTGAAAACACCACTTGGTTTCGTTAAAGACAATTTGATTAAGAAAGGTATTTTCCCGGGCTGTGGAAAGTTGTGTATGGATTGTACGAATCATTCAGATGGGTGTGATCAGTTGGTAGCCGGGATTCAGAGTTTGATGAACGAAGGAATTCTACAGTTTAGTCGGAGGGCTGAGAACAGATCAGGGGAAGTAATGCTGAAGCAGAAAGATGAGGTTGCCACTATCACCATCCCTCGTAAAACAATCACCATTTCTGCGTCAAGGCCACCTACGATCACCATCATGAAGGCTGGGCCTATGCCATTCGAGAGTACTAACGATGTTCCATGGCACTATGGGGCAGACGTCTATTGCAATGGACATAAATTGGAGTTGGAGCCATCCGGGAAATCTGTTGACAACCTAGTCGGGACCAGGGGAATAACGCGTAGTGGAAGAGTGTTTTCTCTACCTGAGATTGTAGCTGACAAAGCTGACAAGGTTGAGAAGACTGACAGAGGTAAAGGTAAGGTCGTTGAAGAAACCTCCCGCGAGGTAGGAAAAGACCTTCTTGTGAAAGACGCCGAAGAATTTATGAGAATAATCAAGAAAAGTGATTATAAGATTGTTGATCAGCTTCATCAGACGCCGTCTAAGATCTCTATTCTGAATCTGTTGTTGTGTTCCGAGGCACACCGCAACGCCCTGCTGAAGGTTCTGAATGCAGCGTATGTACCGCAAGAGATCTCCGTCAACCAGCTAGAGGGAGTGGTTGCTCATGTGAATGCAGGGAATGGATTAGGTTTTACTGACCTAGAGTTGACGCCGAAAGGAAGGAACCAGAATAGCGCCTTTCATATCTCGATAGAATGTCGAGGAACAGTCATGTCCCATGTGCTTGTGGACACACGATCATCTCTGAATGTTCTCCCTAAGAATGCTCTGATGAGGTTGGATACGAGAGGGCTGATATGTACACCCAGTGACCTGGTGGTAAAAGCTTTCGATGGAACTAAGCGGATCGTCTTTGGAGAGGTAACTCTACTCATTCAAGTTGGGCCAGAGACCTTTGACGTGGTCTTCTATATCATGGATATCATGCCCGCCTATAGTTGTCTATTGGGCCGGCCTTGGATCCATTCTGCGGGTGTAGTGACTTCCACATTGCACCAGAAGCTGAAGTATGCTGTGGGGGGCAGCATCGTGACCGTCTGTGGAGAAGAGGACATAATGGTGAGCCATTTGTCATCTTTTAAATATGTTGAGGTGGACAGCGAGATTCACGAAACTTTGTGCCAGGCGTTCGAGGCCGTTAAAGTCAAGGATGTGATTCCAATGATGATCGAGAAACCTGAGATGAATCTCTCTTCCTTCAAGGAAGCTCGAGCTGTTATTCAAGCTGGTTCTACCCCGGGCTGGGGGCAGGTCCTGGATATCCCTAACAAGCAGGATAAGTTTGGGTTAGGGTATTCTCCTTCTGCTGATGCTTCCTCCTCTCGTAGTGCACCGTGCGTCAAAGGGCCAATTCAGTTCACAAAAGGTGGGGTGATATTTGAGAATGTCAACGCTGTGTCTAAAGACGATGAAGATAGTGATTGCAACCTGGACTCCTGGATGCAGCCATGCAAACCAGGCCAGAGCCTCAACAACTGGTTCGTCCAGGATGTCATCCAAGTGACGCATAAAGAGTAATGCTTTGTCTTTTCCAATTATTGTACAACCTTATGCTCTACCCGAGGCATAACGGTTTTATTGTCAGGGCCTTGATTTCTTATGCATGTACATGTTATCAATAAATCAAAGGGCATTTTCTTTGCATTCAAATTTTGTGATCTCTGTTATTCCTGTTTTTATTTTTGTTTTGAAAAACAATAAAATGGCAATATGGTTGTGCTAACCTGCATATCCTCTTCTTAAGCTTAACCCTTGTTATTGCAGGATTCACACTACATATGACATCGACTCTGAACCTTCTACGACTCACTTCGACTTTGATTGCCCGATATATCAAGCTGAAGAAAAGATTGATGAAGATGAAGACCTTCTGGAAGAGTTGGCCCGTTTGTTGAAACAAGAAGATAAGATCATTCTGCCTCACGAGGAAGAGATTGATATTGTTAATCTGGGTTCTAAGGAACTTGTCAGAAATGTCAGGATAAGGGATGCGTTACAGAGCAATGTTAAGCGAAGATTGGTCGAGATGCTTCGAGAGTATAGTGACATATTTGCTTGGTCATATGAAGATATGCCCGGACTCGGCACTGACATAGTGGTTCATCATCTACCACTGCGAGAAGATTGTCCTCCCATTAAGCAGAAGCTTAGAAGGACACGACCAGATATGACCGTTAAGATCAAAGAAGAAGTACAAAAGCAGTTGGATGCTAGCTTTTTAGCGGTCACTACTTACCCTCCGTGATCGCCAACATAGTACCTGTACTGAAGAAGGACGATAAGGTACGGATGTGCGTTGATTATCGGGATTTGAATAAGGCGAGCCCTAAAGATGATTTCCCGCTCCCTCATATTGATGTGTTGGTCAACAATACAGCTCAATTTTCCGTGTTTTCGTTCATGGATGGCTTCTCCGGCTATAATCAGATCAAGATGGCGCTAGAAGACATGGAGAAAACCACGTTCATTACACCTTAGGGGATGTTCTGCTACAAGGTAATGCGTTTCGGTCTGAAGAACGCAGGGGCAACTTACCAGCGGGCGATGGTCACTTTGTTTCATGACATGATTCACCATGAGATTGAAGTCTATGTTGATGACATGATTGCGAAGTCCCAAACCAAGGAGGGACATCTGGTCAATTTGTTGAAGCTTTTTGAGAGGCTTAGGAAGTTCAGGTTGAGGCTGAATCCTAACAAATGTACTTTCGGAGTACGGTCTGGAAAACTACTGGGGTTTATTATGAGTGAAAATGGCATTGAGGTTGATCCTGCTAAGATAAAAGCAATACAAGATATGCCAGCGCCAAAGACTGAAAAAGAAGTTCATGGTTTCCTGGGCAGAATAAACTACATTGCAAGGTTTATATCTCAGCTCACGGCCACGTGTGAATCGATGTTCAAACTATTGAAAAGAGATCAGGCGATTATCTGGAATGAGGATTTCTAGAAGGCATTCGATAAGATAAAACAGTATCTGCAGGAACCTCCAATTTTGATACCCCTAGTGGCCTGAAGACCCTTAATCATGTACTTGACAGTTCTTGAGAATAGCATGGGTTGTATTCTCGGTCAGCATGACGAGACTGGAAGAAAGGAGCATGCCATTTATTACTTGAGTAAAAAGTTCACAGATTGTGAGTCCCGTTACTCAATGCTGGAAAAAACGTGTTGCGCACTCGCGTGGGCTGCCAAACGTTTACGACAGTATATGCTCAATCACACGACCATGCTAATTTCGAAGATGGATCTGATCAAGTACATCTTCAAGAAGCAAGCGCTTTCAGGCAGGATTTCCAGGTGGAAAATGGTATTGACGGAGTATGACATTCAATATGTTTCTCAGAAGGCCATCAAGGGAACTGTCTTGTCTGAATACCTTGCCGAACAGCCTATCGAAGATTATCAGCTGATGAAATTTGAATTCCCTGATGAGGATATCATGTTTCTCAAGGTAAAAGATTGTGATGAACCGTTGCCCAACGAGGGACCGGATAGGAAGTCTTAGTGGAAATTGATATTTTATGGTGCGATTAATTCGTATGGAAGTGGTATTGGGGAAATCATCACGACTCCCCAAGAATCCCATATCCCGTTCACTGCCAAATTGAATTTTCCTGTCACCAACAATGAAGCGGAATACGAGGCATGCATCATGGGTTTGGAAGAAGCCATTGATTTGAGAATCAAAAACCTGGATGTATACGGTGACTCGGCACTCGTTGTTAACCAAATTAAAGGGGAGCGGGAGACTTGTCAGTCGAATTTGGTCCCGTACATGAATTATGCCAGAAGGCTGCTTCCTTTCTTCAATCGAGTGGAACTCCATCATGTGCCCATAGCTGAAAATCAGATGGCTGATGCCTTAGCCACGTTGGCTTCGATGTACAAAGTCAATTTTTGGAATGAAGCCCCAAGAATTGTCATTTCCCGTCTTGGTAGACCTGCATTCGTTTTTACGATTGAGGAAGCCTCCGATGGCAAGCCATGGTTCCATGATATTCATAACTTCCTTATGACTAAGGAGTATCCTGCGGGAGCGTCAACCCAAGATAAGAAGACTCTGAGGAGGCTGTCTAAAAATTTCTATCTCAATCCTGATGGAGTTCTGTATAAGAGAAATCATGATCTCGTGCTACTCAGATGTGTGGACGAAAAAGAAGCGAGTTTGCTTATGGAGGAGGTCCATGAGGGCACATTTGGTACGCACGCTGGCGGACATGCTATGACGAGGAAAATCCTACGGGCAGGATATTACTGGCTGACGATGGAGTCGGATTGCTTCAAATTCGCGAAGAGATGTCATAAATGCCAGATTTATGCTGATAAAATTCATGTGCCGCTGTGCCCGTTGAATGTCATGTCGTCCCTGTAAGTACAGAGTATGCCTAAGAGGGGGAAGGGGGGTGAATTAGGAATTTAGAAAATTTTCCGGTTTTTATGGTTTCTTGAAATTTCACTGGTTTGTGTTCTTGGTTATGAAAGCAGTAGAAAGTAAAAGAACAATGGACACCAGGATTTATAGTGGTTCCCCTCACAATACGAGAGTACTCCACTCCCCTTTCAACATGAAAGAGAGTTTTCACTATTGTTTAACACAGTACAACCTATCACACCATCAACCGGTGAGGCCTACTATCAAACAATAAAAATCACAAGTGTACAAGAACAATCCTCTTGTAAACACTCACCCTTGTGTCCAACAATCCTGGATCCCAAGTCAGAATACAAAACTTGTAATGATTTTGGTTTGTGAATAATAATATCAAAATTGATCTTCTCCAAATGATCAAAATTCACTCTTATAATTTTCAACACAAGTGTTCAACAAATGAATATGAAATTTTTATGCAAATATGAACACTTAGAAAAGATTTTGAAAATAGTGAATTTGATTCTAAGAATATTTGAAAATGAATGTTGGAGGTGTTTTTCAAAACTGAAAAACTCAGAATTTATATGTGTAAAATACCCTTTCAAAAAGGTATATTTGAGTAGACTTCAAAAAAATGAAATGGTGTAAGTTTCAAACAATTTTTGAACTTGAAACAAAGCCATTTTTCACTGTACGTTCAGTGTTAATCGGTTAACCTATATGGTTAATCGGTTAACACTGGAACGTTAGCCCAGATTATTTAAAATTTGAAATGGTTAACCGGTTAACCTATATGGTTAATCGGTTAACACTACTATTTTTTCAGAAAAATGCTTTTAAAAATGCTTTTATACCAATTTTAAAGTTTCAAAAATATGCTCATGTATTATGCTAAAATGCTTGATGTTTTTGAACACTTGTATATCAATTATAAGGGTAGAATTTGATATACCCGCAATATGTCCAAGTCTTGAAGAATCACATTTCCATATGTAGCTTGACTTGAAAGATAGCTTGACTTGAAAGATAGCTTGACTTGAAAGATAGCTTGACTTGATCTTGATTCCTTTGAAAGGCTTGTCTTTTTGCAATCAAGAGATGACCTTGAGTAGTGTTGACATCATCAAAACTTGAGATTGAAGCGTGCTTCTACATTCTCCCCCTTTTTGATGATGGCAATCAAAAAAATGTTGTGCGATATCTTTTAGTTCTTGATATGTTTCTCCACATCATCTTCTTCTTCTCCTTCATCACTATCATCCTCTTCTTCAATCTCTTCGTCCACAACTCGGGTGTTGGAATGTGGAGGGTTAAGAATGAGGTTTCTGAGGGAGGCAATGGCTCGGGAGGTCTCTCTATGCATATTCATTGACTCTCGATGCTGGTTCATCATGGTTGTATATAGAAACTCACTTGTAAGACCCCCTTCAGGCATTGGATATGCCTGATGGACAGGACCGTCATCGGTATACCTGTAGGTACCGTCAGCCGCTTTGATGATTCCAGTATTCTTCACAATATTAATCTCATTGATCTCATTAGTTGTAGGTTTCATCTTGGAGGAAGGTTCTCTGTTGAGGTCTAGTTCAGTTAATTCCAGGATTCTAGAAACCAAACGAGCATACGGCAGCCGGGTAATGCAATGAAGTTGTTGCTGCAGATGATACATAATAGTCAAAATCCAATTGACCTTGATGTGATTCTTAATTGCAAAGAGCAGCTGCATTTCCAAGTCGTTGATCTGAGAGTGATTTGAGTCCTTTGGAATGAGGACATAACAGATAATGTAGTGAAGCATTCGATCAGATACCGTCAGATTCTTGGCATAGCACAGCATACGAGCGGTGCGAGAGTTTGCAATAACTGTTTCTTTTGGGAACCTGCAAATATGATAGTAATACTCCATTTTATCATAATTTGCCCAGGGTCCATCTACATGGTTTACACCTTTCCTCAGGAAGCAACCTTTTGATGGAATCTTAAGGTGTCTAGCAAGGGTGGATAAATTCTCAACAAACTCATGATCTCTAATGGTGGAACGGATCATGTGGTTCTCATCCATGTCTAGATATACAGCCATCTTACACATAAAAGCTTTAACAAGATCAGGATAAATAATACCAGAGTCGGTGACGAACTTGTCGATGCGCTGATATTCCAATAGAGTAGGAAAGTCAAAAGACATTGCACGAAAATCTCGAAGATTTACGTACTTTACCGACATAAGTTGACGAACACGAACTTTGAAATCCATGCGCCTCTTTTTGGTGGTTTCCATTGGAATGCTGTCGTCATCAGATTCTGATGCAGAATGATGTTCTGATAGCTTTCCCTTGCCGCGATTTGATGCTGAAGCCATGGATGAAGGTTTGAGGGAACTGAGGTTGTGGGTTCTGAGGAAGTTAGGGTTTGAGAAGTTGTGGGGATGAAGTTAGGGTTTAGAGAGTGGGAGAGAGAAGTTAGGGTTTGAAGAGGGAAGTTCAACAAAATTCTTTAAGAGAGGATATGTTTTTGGATATGGATTTGGATTCTTAAGAGAATATGAACCACATAAAAAATACATTTATGATATATAATATTTTCAAAATTTTAATTAATTTTCGTTTCTGATTTTTAGAAAATTTAACAGTGTTAATCGGTTAACCATATAGGTTAATCGGTTAACACATTAAAAAATTGAGTCAGAATTGAAAATTTAACAGTGTTAATCGGTTAACCCATATGGTTAATCGATTAACACACTCGAATTTTTGAAAAATACTTAAAAACAGAATGCATACACATGAAAACATATCACAAATAATGCATACACATATTAGAGAAAAGGTCAGATGTCACCTTCATCAAGAATCCCAAGTTCTCTCCGAATTTTGTAGAACGGTTCTTTCGCCAAAGGCTTGGTAAAGATGTCGGCGAGTTGGTTGTGCGTGTCGACGAAAGTAACATCGACATCTCCTTTCAATACGTGATCTCGAAGGAAGTGATGCCTGATATCGATATGCTTTGTTCTAGAATGCATAACCGGATTCTTCGTGATATTTATGGCACTAGTATTGTCACATCGTAGAGGAATGCATCCGAGGTCAACACCATAATCCATAAGTTGTTGTTTCAGCCATAAAATCTGTGCACAGCAACTTCCCGCGGCGATGTATTCTTCTTCGGCGGTGCTGAGTGCTACACAAGCTTGCTTCTTGCAGGCCCATGATACTAGAGCATTTCCGAGAATGTGACATGTACCACTTGTACTTTTTCTATCGCTTTTGCATCCTGCATAGTCAGCGTCAGAATAACCAACTAAGGAACAAGTACTACCTTTAGGATTCCATAATCCGATGTTGGTCGTTCCTTTGAGATACTTGATAATTCTCTTCACAGCAGTGAGATGCGATTCCTTCGGATTTGCTTGGAAGCACGCACACAAACAAACACTAAACATAATGTCAGGACGACTTGCCGTCAAATATAGTAATGAACCAATCATACCTCGATATTTAGTAATATCAATTGGAGTACCAGATTCATCTTGATCAACATACATTTCGGATCCCATAGGAGTATACATCATCTTGCAACTATCCATATCGAATTTCTTTATTAATTCCTTACAGTACTTGGATTGGTTGAGAAAGATTCCATCCTTGGTTTGCTTGATTTGTAGTCCAAGAAAATAATTTAACTTTCCCATCATGGACATCTCGAATTATCCTTGCATCATGAGTGAGAATTCTTTGCAAAGTTCTTTGTTTGTTGATCCGAATATGATGTCGTCGACATAGACTTGTACCAACAAGGTGTTACCCTTGATTTTCTTTATAAACAGCGTCTTGTCAACCTTTCCTTTTGTAAATCCTTTCTCACATAAGAAGTTGCTAAGGCGATCATACCATGCTCGTGGTGCTTGCTTTAAACCGTAGAGAGCCTTCTTCAGTTTGAAAACATGTGAGGGATTTTTGAAGTCATCAAAACCCGGAGGTTGTTTGACGTAGACTTCCTCATTAATGTACCCATTCAGGAAAGCGCTTTTGACATCCATCTGGAACAACTAAAAATTCATATAACAAGCGTAAGCAAGCAATAATCTAATTGCTTCTAACCTTGCTACCGGAGCGAATGTTTCATCAAAATCAATTCCTTCCTCCTGGTTGTAGCCTTGTGCGACCAATCTTGCCTTGTTACGAACTATAATCCCATTCTCGTCAAGTTTGTTCTTGAACACCCATCTGGTTCCTATGATATGCTTATTATCTGGTCTTGGTACAAGAGTTCAAACTTGATTTCTTTCAAATTGATTAAGTTCTTCTTGCATCACTATAATCCATTGGTCGTCGCCTAAAGCTTCATCGATCTTTGATGGTTCAATTTGAGATACAAACGCCATGTTGAGACAAGCATCCTTTAAATTAAGTCGAGTTGCAACGCCTTGACTAATATCACCAATAACTTTATCAATTGGGTGATCTCTCTGTGTTCTCCATTCTTTCGGAAGATCTTGATTTTCTTGAGTAACATCTTCTTGTAATATTGTTTGATCATTTGAAACAATTTCTTCATTTTGTGGAGTATCTACAAACTCATCATCATCATCCAAAACAATATTATCCTCTTTCGAGGGGTTAGTCTCATCAAACGAAACATGAATAGACTCTTCAATGGTAAGAGTTCTTTTATTAAAAATTCTAAAGGCTCTACTAGAAAGAGAGTAACCAAGAAATATACCTTCGTCGGACTTCTCATCAAACTTACCGAGATTGTCCTTATTGTTGTTGAGAACGAAGCATTTGCAGCCAAATATGTGGAAGAATGATATATTTGGTTTCCTTCCCTTGAACAACTCATACGGAGTCTTTTTGAGTAGCGGTCGAATATTCACACGGTTGCTTACAAAACATGTCGTGCTTACTGCTTCTGCCCAAAAATATTTTGGAAGATTTGTGTCACTGAGCATTGTTCTAGCAAGTTCCACTAGTGAAAGATTCTTCCGTTCTACGACGCCGTTTTGTTGAGGAGTCCTTGGTGCCGAAAAATTATGAGAAATTCCATGTTCTTCGCAGAATTCCTCAAAATCTGAATTTTGAAATTCTCCACCATGGTCGCTTCTTATGGAGGCTATAGTGAGTGACTTCTCGTTTTGAATTTGTTTTGCATACTTTTTGAATGCTTTGAAAGCATCATTTTTCTGTACCAAAAACATTGTCCAGGTATATCGAGAAAAATCATCAACAATAACTAAAGCGTAAACACTACCTCCGAAGCTCTTTATTCTTGATGGACCAAAGAGATCCATGTGCAACAATTGAAGTGATCTTGATGTAGAAACCACTTGCTTGGATTTGAAAGTTGTCTTGGTTTGTTTTCCCTTTTGACATGCATCGCATAATTTATCCTTGATGAATTTTATCTTCGGAAGCCCAACAACCAGATCATGTTTTATTAATTTGTTTAGATACTCCATGTGAATGTGAGCAAATCTTTTATGCCAAAGCCATGCCTCGTTGTTGTTTGCCATAAGACATTTTACCTTCAAGGAAGAATCATCAAAAGAGATCATAAAAATATTATTATATCTTTTACCTTTTAGCAAAATGTCATGAGTGACTTCATGTTCTATCAAGCATTCCTCCTTTGTGAAGTTGATTCGGAACCCTTTGTCACACAATTGACTTATGCTAAGTAGGTTGTGTTTAAGGCCTTCCACATAAAGAACGTCTTCGATGATTGTACATGGAGGTGCACCAATGGTTCCAACTCCAAGAATTTTTCCTTTATTATCATCACCGTAAGTGACGTATCCTTTGGCCTTTAATGATAGACTTAAAAATTTGTTTATGTCTCCCGTCATATGCTTCGAGCAACCACTATCAAGATACCATTGATTTGTGGTTGTCTTCAAGCATACCTACAAAACAAAATTAGGTAGTGTTAGGTACCCAAATTGCTTTGGGTCCTTTATAGTTAGTACCCTTTTCAACCCACACATAATGCCCCTTTGCAACACCAATATTACGAACATAGCAGGCATTAGGTGTGTGCCCTTTAATTCCACAGTAAAAACACATAGGTTGAAAGTGACTTCTATACCTAGGAATATAATTCCTTTTCTTATCAATTATTTTCTTGTTATGATTTTGATGCTGAATTTTAGAAGTGCTTGTCTCTTCTTTAACAATTTGTTCACTTGCTCTTACGAAAATGGTCTTATTGGTGCTTGGTTTTGAAAATTTAGAATATCTCAATCCACTTTTATCATTAGGATACCTTTGATGTTTAAGAATTTCTTCCAAGCCAATTTGACCTTTTTCGTATCTTTCTAAAACTCTTCTAAGTTGAACAATTTGAAAAGACAAAGACTCACAATTCTTACATACAAGACTTTGTTTTTCATCCATCACTTTTTGTTTTTCATCTTCAATATTTTTCAAGAAATCAGAATTTTGTTTTTCTAAAAGTAAAATTCTTTTCTTTTGTGATGAGATGTCTCTATACAAAGTCTTGCACTCTTTTAGAAGTTCATCTATCACTTCTTGTGCATCATTATCATAGACAGAGAAATTACTACTAACCTCATTTTCGTCATCGGAATGGTGAGAGGCCATTAAAGTCATATTTGCGCATTCATCGTTATCTGATTCCGATGATGACCTCACTTCGTTGTCATCCCATGCGACATAAGCCTTCTTCGTTTTGAAATCCTTCTTGTCTTTGAATTTTCCTTTATTTGCGAGTTTCGGGAATCTGGCTTTATGTGACCTTGTTTCCCACATTCGTAACATGTAATTTCTTGGTTTGATGTGGGTGCCTCCTTTTTCCTGAAATGTCTATTCTTTTTTAGAAAAAGAAGAAATTTTATTATTATTAAAAAACTTACCAAGCTTCTTTACTAGAAGCATGAAATTTTCGTCTTCGGAAGATTCATCATTTTTATCATCCCTTGTGTCAATCTTCAAGGCAATTTCTTTGGACTTCTTGTCTTGACTTTCATGTTTCTCAAGCCTTCCAAGTTCCAGTTCATGCTCTTGAAGTTTCCCGAATAATGAAGCGGATGTCATTGTTGAAAGACTTTTCTTTTCCGAAATGGCGGTCACCTTCGGTTGCCATTCTCTTGTCAAGGATCTTAGGACTTTTAATTTGAGATCATCATTGGTGAAGATCTTCCCGAGAGCAATCAGATGATTTGTTAGATGAACGAACCTTTTTTGCAAGGCAACAATAGATTCACCGGGCTGCATACGGAACATCTCATATTCTTGACTTAACGTGTTAAGTCTTGATCTTTTTACTTCTGCTGTTCCTTCATGCGTTTCTACCAAGGTATCCCAAATCTGTTTTGCCGATTGACACTGTGATATGCGAAAGAATTCATCCATACTGAGAGCGCTTTGAAGTATGTTGATTGCTTTCTTCTCATTCAAGATTCTCTTTTTGTCATCTTCATCATATGAGGATTTTATCTTTGGAGTTCCAACACCATTTACCACACTTGTAGGAACATGTGAACCAGTTTCTACGGTTTCCCATATACCATCTCCTTGAGCCTCAAGATGTGCCTTCATACGGATTTTCCAAAAGTCGAAGTATTCTCCAGAAAAGAGTGGTGGCTTGTTACTACTTCCACCATCTTTGAAAACCGGGTTAGTACTAGCGGAAGCCATTAGGATCGATAGGAACAGGTTACCTTAACCTGCTCTGATGCCAATTGTAAGTACAGAGTATGCCTAAGAGGGGGGGGGGGGTGAATTAGGACTTTAGAAATTTTTCCGGTTTTTATGGTTTCTTGAAATTTCACTGGTTTGTGTTCTTGGTTATGAAAGCAGTAGAAAGTAAAAGAACAATGGACACCAGGATTTATAGTGGTTCCCCTCAAAATCCGAGAGTACTCCACTCCCCTTTCAACATGAAAGAGAGTTTTCACTATTGTTTAACACAGTACAACCTATCACACCATCAACCGGTGAGGCCTACTATCAAACAATAAAAATCACAAGTGTACAAGAACAATCCTCTTGTAAACACTCACCCTTGTGTCCAACAATCCTGGATCACAAGTCAGAATACAAAATTTGTAATGATTTTGGTTTGTGAATAATAATATCAAAATTGATCTTCTCCAAATGATCAAAATTCACTCTTATAATTTTCAACACAAGTGTTCAACAGATGAATATGAAATTTTTATGCAAATATGAACACTTAGAAATGATTTTGAAAATAGTGAATTTGATTCTAAGAATATTTGAAAATGAATGTTGGAGGTGTTTTTCAAAACTAAAAAACTCAGAATTTATATGTGTAAAATACCCTTTCAAAAAGGTATATTTGAGTAGACTTCAAAAAAATGAAATGGTGTAAGTTTCAAACAATTTTTGAACTTGAAACAAAGTCATTTTTCACTGTACGTTCAATGTTAATCGGTTAACCTATATGGTTAATCGGTTAACGCTGGAACATTAGCCCAGATTATTTAAAATTTGAAATGGTTAACCGGTTAACCTATATGGTTAATCGGTTAACACTGCTATTTTTTCAGAAAAATGCTTTTAAAAATAATTTTATACCAATTTTAAAGTTTCAAAAACATTCTCATGTATTATACTAAAATGCTTGATGTTTTTGAACACTTGTATATCAATTATAAGGGTAGAATTTGATATACCCGCAATATTTCCAAGTCTTGAAGAATCACATTTCCATATGTAGCTTGACTTGAAAGATAGCTTAACTTGAAAGATAGCTTGACTTGATCTTGATTCCTTTGAAAGGCTTGTCTTTTTGGAATCAAGAGATGACCTTGAGTAGTGTTGACATCATCAAAACTTGAGATTGAAGCATGCTTCTACAATCCCCGTGCCCATTCTCCATGTGGGGCATTGATATGATAGGCAAGATCGAGCTCACTGCATCTAACGATCACCGCTTCATTTTGGTAGCCATCGACTACTTCACCAAGTGGGTGGAGGCAGCCTCGTACGCCAACGTGACCAAGCAGGTGGTAGCCAGATTCATAAAGAAGGACATCATCTGTCGATACGGAGTTCCTGAGCGGATCATTACTGACAATGGTTCGAATATATATAATAAGATGATGAAGGAGTTATGCCAGAACTTCAAGATTGAACATCAAACTCATCACCTTACCGACCGAAGATGAATGGTGCGGTTGAAGCGGCCAACAAGAACATTAAAAAGATAGTACAAAAGATGGTTGTGACCTACAAAGATTGGCATGAGATATTTCCATTTGCGTTGCACGGTTATCGTACGACGGTACACACATCAACCGGGGCAACTCCTTTCTCACTAGTGTACGGTATGGAGGCTGTCCTACCGTTGGAAGTTGAGATTCCTTCTTTACGAGTTTTGGTTGACGTGAAACTGGATGAGGCAGAATGGATTAAGAACCGATTGAATCAACTCAGTCTGATGGATGAGAAGAGATTATCATCGATTGCACATGGTCGTCTGTACCAGAGCCGAATGAAGAAAGCTTACGATAAGAAGGTGCGTCCCAGAAGCTTTCAGATGGGTGATCTCGTCCTGAAGAAGATTCTTCCACCATATTCCGATCATAGGGGCAAGTGGACTCCTAACTACGAAGGTCCGTATGTCGTCAGCAAGGTCTTCTTGGGAGGAGCCTTGTTGTTATCCACGGTGGATGGTAAAGATTTTGCATCCCCTGTGAACACGGACACAGTTAAAAAATACTTTGCTTAAAAATGACCCGCTGGAAAGACAAAGAATATCCAAGCAAAAATGGGGCGTCCTGGC
Source organism: Lathyrus sativus (assembly GCA_963859935.3). Taxonomy (NCBI): domain Eukaryota; kingdom Viridiplantae; phylum Streptophyta; class Magnoliopsida; order Fabales; family Fabaceae; genus Lathyrus; species Lathyrus sativus. The sequence goes on from OZ012736.1 coordinate 62,547,597, forward strand.
GAACCATAAAAAAGGGAAAAAAGTTCAGGCAAAAATTAGGGACATAAATGAAAAAATGTACACCCGCAGAGTCGAAAACCTGAAAGGGCAACTTTGGCAAAAAAAGGGTATCCCGGTGAATTGAAAACCCGAAAGGGAGGTTCAGGCAAAAGTTAGGGATTAAAAAAGCAAATGACCGTGTTCCGCGTGTGAACTTTCATTGTTTAGTGGTTTAGGAAGACCTGAGGGCCGTTTATCCGAATCAATCTCTTCTGAAGTTGAAGCGTCGGAGAAGTATCGAAGTCGAGTGGGTCATAGAGGGATCAACTCATGGTGTTCGTCTACACCATATTGCCGACATACGTATATACTGATGTATATTTATGTTTATGCTTGTGCAGCTTCCTCATTTCAGAAGCTTGCATCTGTTGTAAAACATTTTGCCTATTCAGGGGCTCGTTATCAATAAATATACACTATTCAGTATTTTTGTTTGTTTGTTTAGCTTTTATCTGTTTTGTTTACGAAAAAAGAACGCCCGATGTTTTTGATAAAATGCGCATACATAAACTTGCTGGTCTAGGCCGATAATCGTTGAAACATTGAATTACTTGAACATTGTCACAGGGTGATAATCCTGATGGGTCCCTTTGTGAAGGGTATCTTGTCTGTTTGTTCATTTTGTTGCAGGGATGTCACCCTCCAGGCAGTACGCCAGATGTTTCCTAAGCAGGATGATTCCTTCTTCCCCAGCAAGTTCAGTTATGTTTCCCCACAGAGTCTGAACATGGGACCATGAACATTGATGTGTCTCCCCAAATGGAGATAGATTCTCCTCAACCAGATGCATCCTAGGCAGGATCATCATTTCCCCAGCTGAGTCATGCGCAGAAGTGTATACTCGTTCCCAGCAGTGGGTCAACATGCAGTTGTCTCGTAGAAGACTATCTGTAAGTGTTCAGCTCCCGATAGTTCAGACTGAAGTCTCCAGCGGAATTGAAATTCCCCACAGAGTTGTATCCTCCCTGGCAGGTAGGATTTATTCCAGCGTCTGGTTGCGTGTCCCCAGCCGTGTTTGCAGTTCCCCAAGAGAGCCGAGTCCTTGGAAGTCGTTCAAGCCATTATTGGTTTTCCCCGGGAGAGCATTTGAATAGTTGTTGCTATACTTCCCCGTCGGAGTCCGTTTCTCCATGAAGATTCTAGCTGCGAAGGCCGTGCAGTTTATTTCTGCGATTGACATCGTTTCCTCAGCAGTTTGTAGTTTGTGTACTCAGTTGAGCGAGTACAGGTTCTCGTAGAACTTCGTCCCCTGCAGGAAGTCGTCTGAAGTTCATTTCCCCAGGTTAAGTCCAAGTGAGATTGGTGTGACTCCTTCTCCTCAGCAGGATGATTCCTTCTCCCCATCAGAATGGTTCTTTCTCCTTGACAGGAGGGCTTCCTTCAGCATTTATTTTGCTGATTCGGACCCGTAGCATCTTGCATGATTGCATAGCATTCACCCTAAACGCATAGCATTTCCACCGCGTGGAGCATTACGCCATTGTCAAACATACACATGCATGTGAAACATGAGCTAGGTCGTTACCGTTCTTGTTTTGCAGGTGTTCCTCAGCGAAGTTGCTTGCTCAAGATGATTCTTGAAGTCCCCAGTAAAGTTGTTTCTTCATGATGATTCTTGATTTCCTTAGCAAAATTTATTCGTATAGGATGATTTCGAAATCCCCAGAGCAGAGTTACTTGATAGTTCTCCAGAATCCCCAGCGGAGGTGTGTCATCCCCAGCAGGTTTTAAACAAAGAAGTTGAAATTTCCCGCGAAGACTTGATGGTTGAAGTCTGGCAGTAGTGCCAAGCCCCCTGACTTATTGATGAAGCCCGACTGGGATGCCGAAGCAGTTCTCCTAGCTGATGCGGAGTGCCTAATGGCTAAGAGCATGCATATCCCTACCGGTTCATGATTGATTGATGATTCTATTTCCGACTTACTGACGAAGCCCAGCTGACGCCCGAGAATTTCTTTGAATGCTCGATGGCATAATTGACTTGATTGTCAAAAGTTCCTAGTAACCTGATAAGTCCCGAGGAATTCTTCTGCTACCGTGCTGCAGAATGCCTGACAGCATTGTCAGCTATCCTTCACCAGTTACCGTGTAACCAGTGATCCCTTGATGACTTGAGGAAGAAGCTGCAGCGAAACTTGATAATCATCCTGACGGAGATTTGAGACTAGTCGCTCACCAGCCAGTTGTCGTGGAACTGCCTCTTCAAATTTCGAAGATTATCCTGCCAATCAGAGTATCGTTTACTTATGCGGTTGGCAAAGCACCAGTTACCATGTAACCGGTGATCCCTTATTGACTTACTGATGAAGTTCGACGAAGATATTGTCGACGTTCCTAGCGACCCGATGAGTCCATAGGTGACGATAAGGAATTCTTCTATTGTGGCGCAGAATGCCCGACGGCATAATTGAACATCCTTCACCAGTTACCGTGTAACCGATGATCCCTTGATGACTTGAGGACGAAGATCTACAGCAAAATCGGATGATCATCCTGACGGAGATTTGAGATTAAGCATTCACCAGCAAGTTGTCGTGCAACTATCAATATCAGTTATCCTTCACCAGTTGCCATGTAACCGGTGATCCCTTGATGACTTGAGGACGAAATTTTATAGTGAAATCAGATACGTCATATCAGTAATTCTTTAGCAAGTTTCCATGCAATTGTCATTTCAGTTTCCGAAGATTTGTCCCCATCAGAGTAGCGTTTACTTGTGCGGTTGGCAAATTTTCGGGTTTATTGGTATTCAACCGTCTTTTACCTTGATTGTTTGAAAGTCGTTCGCTTCTCACCCAGTTAGGTCCAAGCCGTTTGAATAGGGGCAGCAGTTGCACCCTAAAATTTGCCTAACCTGTTGCTTTACATAGCTTGTGTTTCATTGCATTCATATTAGCATTATCATCTGCATTGCATTGACATGTGTGCAGGAGATCAAGAGGTATGACTACCAACAAAGGGCTACACAAGGTTATGAATTTGGCTAAGATCCTTATTCAAGTGTTCAAGGGTTGATATCCTCATCAAAGAAGCCAAAGATCCTCAGAGAGAGTGGTTGAAGAAAAGTGTGTATACCTCCTAACTTGAGAGTGGTGGGAAGTCATCAAATGATTCTGAAGCCATGAAGTTAGACTTGAAGCCTTGAGAGAGCTCATGAGAAGTATTGAAGTTCACTTTGAAGCCTAGACAGGTCATTATGCAAAGGATAAGGAGCTACTACCAAGATTGGTACAACTAGGGTTTCATCTGGTCAACCCTAGGTCAATTGATGATTTGAGGAGGGTTGAGACCTAATTCCAAGGCCATGTGATCATGGATTGATTTCTTAATATGCCCAATGGATGATTCCAAGGTCAACTTATCATGAATCAAGAGTGTGAGGAGTTCCTAGGCTAGGGTTGCTATGCTTGACAGTGTAAAATCCCCTGGTTTAGTGCCTAACTTCAAGACCACATAACTCAAGATGTGATTTTCATCTCACCTTGACCCTAAAATTATTGTTGTAGGGCATGATTATAGCTTTAATTTGAGTACTAGAAGTCCTTGATAGGGTTTATAGAACTCAAGTTATGAGCCAGACAAGTTACAGGTCATCAGAGGAATGTGAATTTGGAGCTTGAAAGTCAACCAACTTGCATGACACGTTTTCCCTATAAAGATGATTCTCATGAACTTTTGGCCAACATGAATGTTGTTCCTTATCTTCTTAGCTTTCTAGAAAGTACTAGAAGTCCATGATTGGATTTGTAGAACTCAAGTTACAAGCTTTGCAAGATAAGGGTATTTTGGGAATTTGGAATTATAGGTCATTTTTGGTTATGGGTCAATTTCATCAACTTAGACACCTCAAATGGACTTTTGATCAACTTGAAAGTTGCTCAAAATAGTGTTATTGGTCCAACCATGACACAAAGATTCATTGATATGGATTAAATATGGAAGTGTATGAAGAAAATTTGAAAAAGGACATTTTAAAAGGCATAAAAAGAGAAAATTCATAAATAATTCATTTTTTGTGCAAAACTTGGCAAGTTTGTGCATTTTTTGAAGGTAGAAAACATTTGGAGTGGATTGGCAACTTCAGAATTTTGGTTTTCCCAGCGGCAATGTTGGACGTCTGTTACTAATGGTGATATTAGGTGATTTTTGTTTCTGACGACGATGTCAGGTAATGTTTAGTTCTGACGACGATGTCAGGTGATGTTTGTTTCTGACGGTGATGTCAGGTAATGTTTGTTTCTGATGGCGATGTCAGGTGATATAGTTTACCAGCGGTGATGTTGGATGTTTGTTTCTGGCGGCGATGTCAGATGTTTTGGTTTTCCAACAGGCAACATTGGATGTTCTTTCTGGTGGTGATGTCAGATGTTTTGGTTATTGACGGTGGTGTCAATGGTTCAATCAACTTTGTGATGGTCCGACGGTGATGTCAGACGCTTTATTCTAACTGACGGCGAGGTCAGGTGTGATTTACCGGTTGGATTTTCTTTGAGTGACTGGCGGCGATGTCAGAAAATTGTATCTTGGGATTCTATACCTGTTTTATCTAACAGAAGTCTAATGACGATGTTAACTATTCTACCGACGTGAAGTAGAAGATTGACGACGATGTCAACTGTAACTATAGATTTAATGTCCATGAATGACGGCGAGGTCAGGTGCCTGACGGCGATGTCAGGGGAATTTAATGCAGATAATTGACGGCGAGGTCATATGCTCTTCAGACTGTGTGTCATTATTGTTTTCTCATACTGGTTTTCCCCAAGCAGAGTTACTTGTTAAGTTTCTCTTTTGCCCAATGGAATGTGTTTGTAATCAGAGCAGTTACCCATGAGGGTTTGCAGTTTTATTTCTGCGGTTGGCAAATTTCCGGGTTCTTTGGTATTCAACCGTCTTTTACCTTGATTGCGTGAAAGTCGTTCGCTTTTCACTCGTTCAGGTCCAAGTCGTTTGAATATGGGCAGCTATTGCACCCCAAAATTTGCCCAACCTTTTCTTAACTTGGTTTATGTTTCATTCCATTTCTTTCTAGCATTTACATTGCATAGCATGTTTCATTGAACAGGGGATCAAAAGTTTATGCATATCAAGAGGAGTCTACTCAGAGGGTTGAGCCTAAGCAAGGGGTTTTACTCAAGTTTGAATGGTCATCAAGTCATCTAGAAGTGGGCAGTGGTCTTATGAAAGAAAGGATGGATGTATGTGGGTCAACTCCTAACTTGAAGGCCAGTTCAAGATCATCAGAGGATTGTGAATTCATGAGTATGGATATAAGTTGTTGATATAGCTCATTGAGTGCCTTGAGGGTCATTGTGGAGCTCATCCAGGTGTTTGTGCTAAGTGTGAAAGGTTACAGTTGAAGGTGTTGCATCTAGGGTTCATCTGGTCAACCCTTAGTCAATTGTGAAATTGGAGGAGATTAAAACTCAATTCAAAGTCTTTATGGTCATGGGATGTTGTGTTAAGATACATGAGACATCATTTCAAGTTCAATTCATCAAGGATCAAGTGTGTGAGAAGTTACAAAATTAGGGTTCTCAGGGTAAAATCCCCTATTTAGTGCCTAACTTCAAGACCACATATCTCAAGATACAAGTCTCATATCAACTTTTGACCAACATAGAACTTGTAGAGCATGTTCTTAGCTTTCTTTTGAGTACTAGAAGTCCTTGATTAGATTTATAAAACTCAAGTTATGATCCAGACAAGTTACAGGTCATCAGATGAATGTGATTTTGGTCAACAAAAGTCAACTAACTTCCAAGCCATTTTTGACCTAGAAGAATGTTTCTCCCCAACTTTTGGCCAACATGAAAGTTGTAGGTCTTGGTCTTAGCTTTCCAAAAAGTACTAGAAATCTTTCATATGATGTGTATAACTCAAGTTATGAGGGTTACAAGTCTAGGGTATTTTGGGAAAGTGAGATTATAGGTCATAAAATTATAGGTCCATTTCACCAACTTACACACTTCAAATGAAGATTTTTCCAACATCAAACTTGCTCCAAATGGTGTTATTTGTTTATCCAAGCATTGAGAAGTCATGGATTTAGCTTGGTTTGAAGAATGGATGTGTGAATTTTCATGGAAGGAAGCTTAAAAGGGCATAATGGGAATTAATTCATTATTGACCTTTTTTGTGCAAATGAATGCATATTTTGAGTCCAAACTACATTTTGAACACATTGGCATTAATAGAATTTGAATTTGAGGTGTTTTAGTGAGCCATTTTCAAGATTTCTTCATCATGAAGTTACACAACAAACATCAACCATTGAGATTAAACAAGGCTTTAATCCTAACCATTCACATCCCATGTGGTACCAACAAGCATTTTGAGCCAATTTGGTGAGAATTTCGTGTACGTGAGAAAGCACAAAATTCAATTCCTTCGATTTTCAATTGGGCTATTAGAGGCTGAGATTGGGCTCAATTCTTATCAAGATCCATCCCATATAAGGTTTTGGCCATGAATAAATCATCAGAAGTGAGAATTGGAGCCAAATTGATCAAGAACAACTTTCAAAAAGTGGTGAAATTTTGAAATTCGAATTTGGAGATAGAGGTCATTTCAAGCAAAATTGTGAATTACAAAAGCTCTATTGAAGATCATTGAACGATTCTGGACAATTTTCTTCAAGCTTAAGCTCCATTTGAAGGCTCGGTGGAAGTTCTCCACTAGGTAATTGCAAATCAACTTTACACTCTTGTTATGCATTGATTCACTGCCATTTTTGCATATTTGAGACGTAGAAACAATGTAGATCATTAATATGTAAAATGAACTGGCATTTGTGATGATTGTTGGTGGATGCTCAAAAATGTTTGGATCTGTTTTGGCTTGTTCATGCGTGTTCTTGCTTGTTTGATGCTTGATCTGTAACCTACATAAATTCTAGATGAGTTTTAAACCAAATTGTAGGAGTTTTGATGAACTTGAGTTTTTGATGCACAAACTAAATGGCTTCGGGTTGCTCTCATACTGCGTGATTAATAATTTTTGAGGCTGGATTTGAGATCCTCAAGATCTCTAGATGAATTTTGGTATAAGATTCGTCCATTTTGGTGAGGTTTTGATGCACGTTGTTGTTGTTGTTGCACTGTTCACGGTAGACGGATACCTGGAGAAGACGATCGGAATTTGTTCCGGCCACCTCTGGTTTTCTCCCATGGTTCAATGAAGAAGATGATTACGTGTCGTGTCCTAGAGCGCACGTTTTGATTACTTTTTCTTCCAATAGCTCTGATTAAGACCTACGATAGGCCATAGTTGACTGAAACCATGTGATAACTTTTGAATATTCATTAATGTGGTGGCAAGCTATGCGCCACCTGATTCATTTACCATTTAATCAAGCGTTCTTGAATGCATTCTATGATGCACCTCCGTTGACTGTGTTCCATGCAATTGCCAGGTTTTATTTTATTTTGAGGTTTTTGCTGATGGACCTTGGGCGCGCTTGCTAGGCGCACCCCCAGCCTGGGCCCAATGCTCGTTTTGAACTTCTTTTGTTTGCTATTTGCCACACATATTTTCCTATTTCCTTTTATTTTCTTTTGATTTTTATTTTATTTTCTTCTTAGAATTTAAATCATTAAAAATAACTCCAATACTTTAAAAATTCACCAAAAATATTTTTTATAAACTTTGAGATGTCTAATATTTTCTGGACATTTTTATTTTATTTTTCAGTTTTATTTTCAATTAAAAAATGAATTAATATTGGAGTGGTTTTGGATGGTTTAAATTGTAACCTTGTTTACTCTTGCATTTATTTCTCTAATTCTTTTTTGATCCAATGATTGAAAATTGATCCTCATCTCAATGATGAGTTGATCAATTTTTTAGGACCATTTTGCCCCTGGTTGTTGACTTTTGGGTTGACGTTTGTGGCTTTTCTTCCTGTCTTTGTTTCCCCCATCTCTAAGTGGTACATCTCAATGAATTGTTTCTTTTGATGGTGCTTTGAGGGGATATTTGTCTTGATCTTTTGGTCTCTGGTCGCCAACATGTTTAGCTTCTTTGTGTATTTTTATTTGATATTTTTTTAGCCTTTTTCCTATTTTTGAAGTGATTTGCAAGTTAGGTCATCTCATAGGACAGATCACACAAGTGTATGACCTAGTTTGAATTGGAAATGACCTTTGTGGATCCAATAAGCTCTCAACTCTTCTTGTTTCAAATTTTAGACATGTTGAGCTTGCCGTATGTCCATTTTAGGTCAAAATTATGTTCATTGTTTGTTGATTGATGCTTTTCTTTTTGTGCTTTCAACTTGAACTCCTATGTGATGTGTGCTTGCTTCCTTTGTTGCTCTTGCTTGCATTTCTTCTTGTTTTGTTTTGATATGCTTGTGAGATTTCCTCTCTTCATCTCCCTTCTGTCCAATGACCTTGGAGTGTTATTTAAGGTAGCTTTGTCCCTCCTTAGGAGGAACTTGAAGCTTACCTAAAGTGATGAATCCATGAGGACTCTTTCTTTGTGTTTGTCACTTGTCTGCTTGCTTTTGATGCATCTCTCTCCCTCTTCTTCTCTTTTATTTCATTTCCATATGCATGCTTGGTTGAGATGAGCTTGTGGTGGCTACCGCCCCACACTATTTTCCTCCCACTATCATTCTTCTTGTGCATTCTATGTGTGCATCCTTTCATTTGAATATGCATTCTTCTTCTTCTTCCTCTTCTTTTGCCTTTCTTTGCCATGCTCCCCATAAGTTCTCTAACCTCTTTAGGTTATGATAGACATTAAGGTTCTACACATGCATGCTAACATTAGGTCGTTCCCCTTTTCAACTCAACTTTAGGTCCACTTTGCATGATAACTTCTAGGATTGATTAGTCTCCCATTAGTGTGCCTTCTTCTCTTCTCATCTTCAAACAAGTTTAACATACTTAATAAGGATAATGAATGTTGTGCCATGAACCTTATACTTGGGAAATGGTGATTGAGGGGCCACCTCTCAATTACCTAGAGTGTTTAGTATACGTCCTTAGGACGATATGCGACGCATTCGATCCTAGGTTTTAGACTTTGTTACAACATGCATTATAAACACTAATTCAAAACACTTCTTCTCTAAAAAACACTTCAAACCTTTTTCACCCTTTAGGGTTCTTAATCAAGGAAAATCTATTCACAAAAAGAGTGTCGTTAACTCCTAGTTCTACCGCAAACAGTAACGCCTAAGTCTCCACTAGTCGAGCTGCATACACCAACTGCTAAAACTATTTGTTAACCCTACTCGGGCCTAAAAAACATTTGAACCAACCTGTGGTCCTTGTTAGCCAGAACTACGTTCGCTCTGATCTTTCATACCAGATGAAAGTACGTAGGCATAAGACACGATGTCTTAGCGAGCAACCTTCCCCTTTCTCTAGCCGTAGTTAGTCGAACTACGTTGACTCTGACTTTCCCATTGCACGAGGGAGTACATAGGCATAGAGAGGCAATGCTCTGCCGAGTCACTTATCTTTTCTTTTTCTTTTGTCCTTAAGCCTTTAGCTAGATAGTTTCAACACACCTTTTCGGATAGACAACAATGCGTGGATCCCGTCGAGTACGACGGACGTGAGGGGTATTAATACCTTCCCCTTGCGTAACCGACTCCCGAATCCAGACATGGTTGCGATGACCTTGTCTTTCCCTTTTTCTTTAGGTTTTTCCAATCGTTTCCTTTCCCTCTCTTTGGGATAAATAACGAAAGTGGCGACTCTTATGTTTTTCTGCCGATGGTTTTTCGCAGTTGCGACAAGTACCATTCGAGCTCATGCCTCGATGATCGAGTCATGCTTGACAGTTTCTCTTCAGTTATTTTCCCAATTGAACTTCGGTCCCTGACAATCACATTGTAGATATCTCCAACTTTTGAATCCAAATTAAGCGTGCATTTATATTTCACTTTACTCCCCAAGATAATCTTTACGAAAATCACTGTTGAAGAAAGATATTTCCCCAACAATATTACAAGATTTTCTCAACGATTTATACCTAGACCATAAGCGACCTCTTTATTTGAGCAACTTGTTCGATAAGGTTTTCTATCAAAGATGACAAATGGAAGTCTCCTCAAGACAGTTTGCCCATCCCAGTGGGTTTACCATGATTATCAATTTGTCAAATGGCATACCCAATGGTTTTTACAGATATTTTCTCTTTATTTGAGAATTTGCACTTCAAAGGTTTCATACATTTTACAGCTACAACGAGGACACTTCTCAGGAATGTATTTCCCAATGAGTCCATTACACAAGGTTAATTCCATCAAATGGCATCTCTCCCGAGAAGTTTGGTGAAGATTATTACAATTGATTTCTCCTATTCGAGAAGACATACTTTATAAATCAACCAGCTTACATCTCTTCCAAAGAACCCCAGTGAATTTTTACAATCTCCAGTACATTATGGATTACCGCTGAAATCTTTTATCTCCAGCAAAATTCCAATTGCCCTGTGAAGATGCTCTCACGAGTATTCGTCATTCATGGAGGAAACTGAGACCCGTTCATGGAACACAAACCATGAAGCGTGAGGAGGTTTATTTCAAGGAACCGAGACCCGTTCATGGCACACAAAACATAAAGTGTGGGGAGGTTTATTTCAAGGAACCGAGACCCATTCATGGCACACAAACCATGAAGCGTGGGGAGGTTTATTTCAAGGAACCGAGACCTGTTCATGGCACACAAACCATGAAGAGTGGGGAGGTTTATTTCAAGGAACCGAGACCTATTCATGGCACACAAACTATGAAGTGTGGTGAGTTTTATTTCAAGGAATCGAGACCCGTTCATGGCACACAAACCATGAAGCGTGGGGAGGTTTATTTCAAGGAACCGAGACCCATTCATGGCACACAAACCATGAAGCGTGGGGAGGTTTATCCTTCACTTTCAAGTTCCCCGCACACTGTTTAAGCTACTGTACTCTTGGTAGTATTATATCATATCTTTATTGTTGGAGATTCCCCAATGCTGGTTGTTTTCTTTCCCCTGGAGTATCGCCTGGTTGGGCCTGTTTTTCGTTGCTCCTGTGTCCCTCGCGTGTTGTGTCTAGTTTCTCCCCTGTGGCATCGTGTCTCCACAGGACCCTTGTCTTACATTTTCATATCATTGTACATCATATGCATTCGGTGGTTTCTTAGGGCCAAAAACTACTGCAATGTTTGTATTTAAGTCCTTCCTATCGCGTTGAGACGAAGATCTCAATCTCCATATCTCCGGATAGAAGAAACTTAAATAGGGGCATCTGTCACACCCTAACTTTTGACTTTAAGATTCCACCTCCACTGTTAGTTTCTTGTGTTATTTGGATTTATAATTTCATATTTATGTTTATTGCGACTAACCAGTTTGTGCAGGTATGTCAAGATTAGTGATACTATTCCTATCGAATTTAAGCGCCTCAGACTATTTATGAATCATTCCCAAAGGACGCACTGTCTTTATCAAGAGTTCCACAAGGTCATAGAGCACTATTTCCAAAAAGAGTGGGATCGGTTATACTTTGGATTTTATGATCTTCTAGGACATTGCAATGATATTTTAGTCCGTACGGCAAAAGATTGAGTTCTATTCGTTTGGAGTGTTCCGATTACCATCTGCGAGCCATTTTAATACACAAGTCAAGTTTATATTAGAATGGTAGCAGTTAATATTAAAGCTCACAGTCAAGACGTTTCTTTAGATTACAAGACAAATTTTCATTATATTCAAATTGGTCTACAAGATACATTTGGCTACAAAAGTTACTATTTTTGGGTTACAAGTTTGTTTTGGATTACATCAATTGTTTCTAAAACTATTTCCTAAAGACTATCCTAGGAATTCATAGATCTTCAAGCTTTCCTCATCTTTATCATCTTCGGCACCAGCAAACATCAGACAAATTAATTAATAATCTGTGAGAGGTTCAAAAGAAAGGATTTTTATCGTTTTTCCGACCCTCGGAAAGGTATCATCATCAGGCCAAGACGGAAGGGCAACAACCGGAGTTACTACCAGCTTCTGAAAGAGAACGAACAATAGTTTATTTAACGGTTCAGACCAAGTCATCATCACCAAGTGCACTTTTTTATCCAAGTCATCCGCATCCTAACTTGAACTTGCCTCAAAGCCTAAAAATTTTCAGGATAGTACACTTTTTGTCAATAAAATTTTTGGTGAGGCTAAGGAATGAGGGAATAAGGGTATACTACAAAGGACTCGTCAAGCACATGTGTATTCTAAAAACGAAAAACTTATGAGAAATAAACTAAAAATAAACTAGAAAGCGATAAAAGAAAAGAAAATGCGAGAAAAACAAATAAAGTCTCCTCCCACAATTAAAGCGAACATTGTCCCCAATGTTTCAAAATAAGATAGAGACGAGTTACCTGAAGGTCCTAAGGCATGCTACTGGTGCTGTCGCCAGCGTGCGGTGAGTACCTAGGGTGACGAGATCTATTGCGACGACGATCGCTCCGAAAAGCAGTGAACTCGTCCAATCGGGTGGTCAAAGTAGCCTGCGATTGCATTATACTTTGCATGGATTGGACCATATGTTACTGAGACTCTTGCATAAATCTCATGTTGTTAGTTAACTGTTGTTGTATGGTAGTGAGCAAGTCATCCCGTCATTCCTCTCTGGCTAACTGATCGCGCCATATCTGCTCAGAAATATAGAAACCGGGAGCCGTACATGCAGAATAGTGTGAAGAAGATGGTGTAGTATATGCGGGTGATACATGGTGGGGCGACATAGGATGATCAGGAGACCGCTCTCTCCGGTCATACTCGCCATCGGTGGCATCGCCGTCACCAATAGGAACATTAGGAGGTAATGGACCCGTAACAGGTGGAGCATCTAAATCATAGGTCCAGTTCCTCGTGATACGCACATCAGTACGTCTAGTGTAACGCCCCGATTTCGATTATCCCCTTTTATTGGGTCCCTATTTAATTTAATTGGGAGAATATTATTTGAATGTAGAAATTGTGTGGAAATATGTTATATTTACATATTATCCTATTTTAACTGGTTTTGAGAGGTTTCAGAGGAAATAGTTTGGAGGGTATTTTGGACATTTCCTATTTTTAATAATAAGTGAGATATTTATGAGATATTGAATTAGTGGATGTTTTGGAAAAATAAGGGAAAAGATATTAAAGAGGAAATAGAAGGGAAAGAAAAGGATAGTAGGAAGAAAGAAAGAAAAGAGAAAGAAAGGAGAAAAGGAGAAAGAGAAGAGAAGGAGGAGAAAACCTAGATTCACCAAGATCAACCAAAGCTTGCGATTAATCAGGTAAGGGTGTGAAACTCCATCATCTCTTTAATGTGTATGATTGTATGTGTATGTGTTTGGATTTTGTAGAGTTTCTACTCTTTTTCCCACTTAGGTTAGAAGTTGGTTTTGTGAGTAGAATGAGGTTTTAATCAGTTAGAACTCGGATTAGACGATGTAGTTTAGTCGGGTGATGGTTGGGTTGTGCCTCTGAGACTGGTTTGGATTTAATCGGTTGATTTTGTGGAGTTTGGGCTCTTGAGACAGCCATGGAAGTTCTGTCTTCGCAGGCTCGCCAGGCGAATGGCAGTGAAGCTTCGCCAGGCGAAGCCCAGCGAGCTGCAGCGAAGCAAGTCAGAAGCAACACCCTGTATTCGCTGGCAAGTTCGCCAGGCGAGGTTAGTTGGCGAAGGTTCGCCAGGCGAGTGTGTAGCGAGCCTCAGCGAGTAATTCCAGAATTACTCCCAGTGGACTTCGCTGGGGAGTTCGCCAGGCGAAGGTCAGCGAACATTCGCTGCGTGGCTTCGCCAGGCGAAGGTTGGCGAATGCAGCAACATATTTTATCTTCCTGTGCTTTCCAATGGAGGATTGGTTGTGTGGTTTGGTTGCGATCATTCCTTGTCAGAAATGACTGATTATGTGTTGTCATATGTGTTGTGGATAGCCGTATGGCGTGAATCCTAGTTTATGATTTGTGAGGTGTGAGGTGTAGCTGTTTGGCAATTTTGTGCATTTGCTTAAATTGATTAGAAATGCATGAAGGAATTGTTTGTGAATGTGAACCATGTGTGATTGGTTTGAATGGATGATGAATATATATATGTTTTCTTTTTGATACATATATGTTGAGTGCATAATATATATATGCGATGAATGTGAAGAATGCATGAGTATGTTTGTAAGCATGTATGCATTTCAAGAAGTGTAGGAAGTACATTCTTGTGCTGTTGACTCTTAGGAGAGTCTGATGAGTGATATGACTTTTAGGAGAGTCTGAAGGGTGAATTGATTCCTAGGAGGATCTGATGAGAGATGTGATTCCTCGGAGAATCTGCTGAGTGACCTGATTCCTAGGAGAATCTGATGAGAGATGTGATTCCTCGGAGAATCTGCTGAATGACCTGATTCCTAGGAGAATCTGATGAAAGGTGTGATTCCTCGGAGAGTCTGACGAACGATGTGATTCCTAGGAGAATCTGACGAACGATGTGATTCCTAGGAGAATCTGACGAACGATGTGATTCCTAGGAGAATCTGACGAACGATGTGATTCCTAGGAGAATCTGACGAATGGTGTGATTCCTAGGAGAGTCTGATGAGTGATGTGATTTCTAGGAAGATCTAATGAGTTATAGGATACCCGTGAGGGGTGAGAGTAAATTGATTCTTAGGAGAATCTGATGGATGATTAGGTCGATATTGTGTTGCATTTGCATAGAGTAGCGAGTTGGCCTCTATGATTTGCATTTACCTTCTGTGCATGATGTATGGTGAAATAAATATGTTACGTACGTTTGTTGAATTAATGTGAAATGTATGATTTGGCACAATGTAGATGTTGGACAATATATACATATATGTGTGTGTATGTTTATGAAATGATATACACATTGATGATACATATTGAGCACGCTTGGGTCCTATTTGTATATAGATACATTGCAATAAACGAGGTGAGTTGTGGTGAGAATGCGTAAGATGCATAATTGTTGATACGATATATATATATATATATATATATATATATATATATATATATATATATATATATATATATATATATATATATATATATATATATATATATATATATATATATATATATATATATATATATATATATATATATATATATATATATATATATATATATATATATATATATATATATATATATATATATATATATATATTCATGCCTTTATGCATTATTTATTATGATATTGTTTCTCACCCTTCTGCTGTTTTATAATGCTCTATGAGGCATTGCAGATTAGATGGCTGGAGACATTTTTGTGAAGCGTGACTTCATTCTTTTTTTGGTCGGTCGACTCTGATATGTAGCACCGGGTAGATAGGAGTTATTTTGATTCTTTTGTGATACATCTGTGTATGTATCTGCTGATGTTATGTTTTGTTAACATGTTGGATGACAATTGTATATGTGAATACATGTCTTGGAAATAAGGAATATTTAGATGTTTCCGCCTTGTTCTAAATATTTTCTTGTGGGTGTTGACCCGTTGTTGCATATCTGATTGAGCAGGTGTTGTATGCGTTGAATTCTTTTGTGATAATGTGACATACCCCTTTTATGCCATGACTTATATGTACTCTGATAAAAATTTGAATTATGCTTAAATGATTAATTGTATTATTTGGGGATATAGAAAGGGGGTGTTACATCTAGTGCAAGGAAAAACAATAGATGGGATAGCTTTCCCATGGATCATGAGCTCAAAGCCCCCTTCCTTCCTTACCTTGCACAATTTCATGTCTTTTAAGAATTTTAAATTAATTGTGCGAGGCGGAATTGGTGCTAAGGTGGTTATTTCAGCATCGAGGTTCAGAGCCTTTGCGGTAGACGTAATTAGTCCTCCGAAGGATGCAGAGTGACAGTGTTCTATGATATTTCTTACTTCTTCTTCTGGAACGCAACGGCGAAAAATACGTCGTTAAAGAACTTCTTTCTCTGCTTATAGTTAAAGTCAGGGGGTATGATGTCGGCAGCTAGGTAATTTACAAAATCTACGTACCAAGGTACGCCGCTTATTGCCAGATATTTCTCAGGGGTCTATAAGGATCTAGGTTATTTTCTTCTATGGCTTCTATCCTTGCTATTAACCTGTCATAGGTAAAATCATCATTTATAGTGAGTAGATCTGGTTTCAAGTACTCAAGTCTCGAAAGGTGATCGACAACTACATTTTATGTGCCTTTCTTGTCTCGAATATCAAGATCGAACTCTTGTAATAAAAGGATCCATCAAAGTAACCTAGGTATGTCATCTTTCTTGTTTAATAAGTAACGAATGGCAGCGTGATTTGTATAAACTATAATTTTAGCTCCTACTAGATAGGATCGAAAATTGTCCGTCGCAAAAACTACGACAAGGAGTTCTTTTTCAGTGGTTGTGTAGTTAAGATGAGCAACATCTAGGGCTCTACTAGCATAATAGAAAACATGTAATTTCTTATCCTTTCTTTGTTCTAGAACAGCTCCTACAGCGTAATCGCTAGCATCGCACATCATTTCAAAAGGTTCGGCCCAATCTGGAGGTTGAATAATGGGTGCCAAGATCAACGCTTGTTTTAAAAAGTTAAATGCTTCGAGGAATTTTTCATCAAACTTAAACTCGATATCTTTCATTAGGAGGCCGGTTAATGGTTTGGTTATTTTAGAGAAGTCTTTGATAAAACGTCGGTAGAAACCAGCATGTCTAAGAAAACATCGGACTTCTCTAACGGTGTTAGGGGGTTTTAGGTTTTCTATCACTTCTATCTTGGCTCTATCTACTTTAATACCTCTTTCAGATACTACATGTCCTAAAACTATACCTTCGGTGACCATAAAGTGGCATTTCTTCCAGTTTAACACCAGGTTAACATCAACACATCTTTTCAGGATTTTCTCAAGGTTAGCGAGACTGTTTTTGAAATCAAATCCGCATACCAAGAAATCATCCATGAATACTTCCATAATTCCATCTAGGTAATCAGCGAGGATTGCCATCATGCAACGCTGGAGGGTAGCTGGTGTATTACAGAGGCCGAAAGACATTCGTCTATAAGCAAAGGTTCCATAAGGGCATGTAAATGTAGTTTTTTCTTGATCTTCTGGATGGATGGGAATTTGGAAAAATCCCGAATATCCATCAAGATAGCAAAAATTGGAGTGTCTGGCTAAACGTTCCAACATTTGATCTATAAATGGTAGAGGTAAATGGTCTTTTCTAGTGGCTTTGTTTAATTTCCTATAATCTATGCACATACACCATCCTCCTTCTATCCGTTTTGCTACATGTTCTCCTTTCTCGTTTTGCACGACTGCGATGCCTCCCGTTTTAGGTACTACATGCACAAGGCTCATCTATATACTATCTGAGATTTAATAAATTTTTCCCGCTTCTAGTAACTTAAGAAATTCCTTTTTTACAAAATCACTCATTATAGGGTTTATCCTTCTCTGATGTTCTCTAGAGGGTTTTGAGTTTTCTCCAAGTAAAATCTGGTGCATGCACACGGATGGACTTATACCTTTTAGATCAGAGATGTTATATCCTAAGGCTGAGGGATATTTATGGAAGACATATAAGAGCTGGTATGTTTCTCCTTGGTTCAAGGTAGCACTGACTATAACTGGACGGTTCATTTCTTCGTCCAAGAACTCGTATCTTAGATTCTTGGGTAGTTCCTTAAGTTTTAAAGTTGGTTTCTTAGGGCATGGTATTGGATCGGGGGTAAGGGATAAACATTCGTGTAGATTATCATCAATGTAGGGTTTCATAAATACCTCATCTTCCTTTATGAAGTTTGAAGGTAGTATGATGGTTTCTTCTTGTTCTAGTTCCCTAACGCATTCATCAATGATGTCTATGGCATAACATGTGTCTCCTAAAATCGGTGCCATAAGTAACTTCGATAAAATTAATTCTATCTTTTCATCACCTACCTCAAAAGTCAACTTCCCTCTCTTGACATATATTATGGCTCCTGCGGTTGATAAGAATGGCCTACCTAGGAATATTGGAATGTCATCATCTTCTTTAATGTCCATGACAACGAAATCAGTTGGGATGAATAACTGACCGATCCTGACTGGGACTTCTTCCAATATGCCAACCGGATACTTGACGGATCTATCGGCTAATTGAAGAGACATCTTAGTAGGTTATAATTCTCCAAGTTTTAACCTTTCAAAGACTGCCAGAGGCATTAGACTTACACTAGCTCCTAAGTCTAGAAAAGCTTTAGTGACGACATGACTCCCCAAAATACAAGGTATGGAGAAATTTCCAGGATCTTTCTCCTTTTTGGCATGTTTATTTTCGGAAATGGAATTGCATTCCAAAGGTTTTGGATCGTCATGTCTACGTTTATTGGTAAGGATGTCTTTGAGGAATTTTGCATATGATTGTATCTGGGTGATGGCTTCTGTGAAAGGGATATCCACATGAAGTTTCTCTATAACTTTAATGAATTTCTGATATTGGTTATTGATCTTGGTTTGTTTTAGTCTTTGTGGATAGAGTATAGGAGGTTTGTGTGGCGGGGGTGGTTCGTTAGCTCTTTCTATAATTTTTTCTTTGTCTTGGTTTTCTGTTTTTCAGATCCTACTAGTTCCTCTACTTCCTCCATGGGTACCATGCTTTACTTAGATGTATTGGGTTCGCCCAATGCCGGGTTAACTGATTCATCCTCCCACTTCGTAAAGTAATTGCATTGGCTTGCCCTCGGGGGTTTTGTTGAGGTTGTCCATGGAATTGCCCTCCGGGTGTAGTTTCGGGGGCTTGTTTTAGAGCTATCTGAGAGATCTGGGTTTCAATCATCTTATTGTGGGTGACTATTTGGTTTACCTTATTTCCTAACTGGGTAGTTAGTTCATTTACATGAATGTTCTGGTTTAGGAATTGTTTGTTTTGCTGGGTTTGAGCCGTAATGAAAATTTCCATGATTTTCTCAAGGCTCGGCTTAGGTTGCACAGCTTGCATAGGCGGGTTTTGTCTTTGAGCTTGAAAATTGGATGGTCTCGGAGGTGCAGGGTTTTGGATAGGATTGTTGTTTTTGTAGGAAAAATTTGGATGATTCTTCCATCCAGGGTTGTAATTGTTTGAAAATGGGTTCCCTAGGGTGTAGTTGACCTCTCCTGAATGAGTTTCATTCAACAGACTGCACTCTGCTGATTAGTGTCCTTTGGCTCCACATAATTCACATTCTGTTGAAACTACTGCTGCAGTAACTGAGTTTGCGTACATATGTTCGACCTTAAGGGCCAAAGCGTCCATTTTGGCTTGCATCATGTCTATAGAACTTATCTCATGTATTCCTCCTTGGACTTCTTTCTTCTCCACCGTTGCTCGCTCTATCCCCCATTGACAATGGTTTTGAGCCATATCCTCGATGAGAGCGCAATCTTCCAGGTAAGGTTTATTCATCAGAGCGCCACCTTCGGCAGCGTCGATGGTCATCTTAGTGTTATAGTGAAGTCCAATATAGAAGGTGTGAATGATTAGCCATGATTCTAGGCCATGGTGTGGACATATTCTCAACAGGTCTTTATATCTCTCCCAAGCCTCGAAGAGTGATTCACCTTGGTTTTGAGTGAATCTGGTTGTTTGGTTTCTAAGAACAGCTGTTTTGCTTGGGGGAAAATATCTAGCGAGGAAAACTCTCCTAAGGTCTTCCCAAGTTGTTATAGAATTGGCTGGAAGGGAATCTAACCACGTAAGGGCTTTGTCTCTGAGGGAAAAAGGAAATAGTCTTAGACGAATCGCCTCAGGAGTAGCACCATTGGTTTTAAAAGTGTTAGCTAATTGGATAAAGGTTTTTAAATGTTGATTCGGGTTCTTAGTAGGGAGACCCGCGAATTGGTTTTGTTGTACTAATTGTAATAGGGAGGGTTTTAGTTCGAAATTATGAGCAGGGATATTGGGGTTCACAATACTAGAAGTAGGTTCTTCATTGGATGGTTGGGCGAAATCCTTAAGGGGTCTTTGGATACGGTCTTTGGCCATATTTTCCTTAATTCTACGAAGTAAGAGACGTGCACGAGTGTAACGTTCAGGTTCCTCTAAAGGATTTATAAGACTACCGGTGCTGCGAGTTCTTCGCATTGACCAGTAGGTAAAACCTTAGTTTAGACGGTGTAACAACAGGGTACGGAATTTTGACGTAAGTGGTCCCCGGAAACAACGCCAAAACCTTGATGCTATGTTTTCGCAAGTATACGAATAACGTCAGATTAATACAAAAGATTATCGATCCCACAGATACCAAACATCAATCTATCGATTACTATTGTTATGGTGTTTATCTAGGGCAAATCAACCGGGAGTTCGTGTGTGCAAAGTAAAAGTAAAGTGCGAGAATAAATTTAATATTAAAACAACAAGCTTAGATGTAATTCACATAGCTGGGTAGTATTCCAAGTGTGTGTAAATATAAATTCTTGTAGGGTAATGTTTTCTACTCGTGAAAATAACTAATTTAACGGGAACTTTCGCTTTCGCGTATTCAGAATCGATTTTATCCCCTAATCGATCCCTCTTATTGTCACTTATAAAAAGGCGCGCATTGCGTTAAAGTAATAAACCTATTTTTAAGAAATATAGTTTCTTAACTTAGTTGAAAATTATTTTGACTTGGAAATCTTAATAAAAAGAGGTTCATGCGAACTGGACTTTAAACCCATAAATGCGTCCGAAAATAATTTTAAAATCGTTTTTCTAAAGTATTAAAGACTCCTACTTAGCTTGACTAAGCGCTTTCGCTTCCTTTGAATAGTTAAGACTAACCAAACTTAACTAAAGGTTGGACGGCTTTCAATCTTACACAACAGATTTTAAGTGCAGAAAATTTGTGTTAAAAGTCAGAATAACTCCTAAGTAATTCTATCGACAGTTGTATGGAATACCACTTTAACTATGATCCTCAAATCCTAACCTTTAAGATTTAGCCGGACAGGTAAATGTAAATAGACATGATAAATAAAGTGCGGATAAATAATGCGATAAATAAAGTGCGAGTAAATAAAGGCGAGAAATAAATAGTGCGTAAAATAAAGTGCGAGAAATAAATAGTGCCGGAAATAAAGTGCGAGAAATAAATAGTGCGATAAATAAAGTGCGAGTAAATAAATGCGAAAAATAAATAGAAACCTGCTCCAAACAAGAGGTTTTAAATATGGTACGAAAAGACTGGAAAGAAAATGGCGGCAGGATTAACTTCTACCAAAATGCTCCAAACGCGATTACATACTCGATCAGAAAGTGCGATAAATCCTCGATTTGAGAAGTTTATCGCTTTACAACAAATGACAGTATATGGCTTGAGTTTTGTAACTAAGCTTGGATGTTTAAAAATGAGGCAAAACTTGTCTATTTATAGGCTAGGAAAGTACAAGGAAAGACTAGAATGCCCCCCCAACTTCTTTTGAGAGGGAAAACGAAATACAAGGGTGGCGCCCGCCATACCCTCATGACGCCCGCCACGTGAACTAGAGGAGGAAGAAGTGGGAGTCGTGGCAGTTGTCAGCAGTTGGTCTCTTATCCAAGTTATGGCGCCCGCCATGGTGAGTGTCATGTGTACAATTCCTAAAAAGCTGGTCTTTCTTGCTCGTTTTTCTTCATTTCTTCTCAAGGAGCTCTAGAAATACAAAATCCTGAAAATGAAACAAAACAGAAGCATAACACAAGAAAACAGTACTAAAATCCTAAGGAACACATGCACTTCGAGTCAAATACATAGTATAATTTAGGTCTATCAGTGAGATGGCTCTATACCTGAGTCTGAGTAAACCCCTAAGATTAGGATGGTGATTGTGTAGTGGAGACTCGTGTGGTATCTTCTGCGTGAGGCCAAAGCAAAAACCCTGCTTAGAATAGATACCCTTGGAGATGTTACTATTGTGGTGAGTCTTTTCCATGGCAATAATGTTTTTGAGCCTGAATCATTGATCCCAAGGACCATTAACCTGTTTTATCCATGGTGGTTGGTAGCGTTAACTCTTTTTGAGTTAATACGGATGCCCCAATTAGATGAGATCCCTTGAACATATTACTTCCCGACAGTAATATTTTCAACCTCAATCTATGAATCTGAGAATCTTTCTTAGAACCCCTGTGTCGATAGTTGTGTAATGGACACCTTCGAGGAGTATTTCTCATGGGGGAGATACGAAAAACTCACCTAGAGAAGATCCTTTCGAGGATATTATTGTCACGGTAAGCCTTTGTCATTGCTATAATGTCTTTGAAAGATATCCATGACTCTAGGAACTTACCCGTTTTAGAATCCTACCTGTGGGGTTTCTTTGATCATAGACTTTGGTTGTTGACCCATTCCTCCAGCCAACCTCAGAATCTGCCGATCCTGTAATCTTGGATCTTGCATCTTGCATACATGTCATTGTATTGCATTACATTGGTTATGCATCTTGCATTTTCATTTCAACATCAGAATATCATTTCTCCTTCCTTCCTTCTCCAGTAAATCAATTTGATTTCTCGACACCAGTACGTAACTCGGGCCAACACTAGAGGATTGATGGAGCAAATTCAATAAGAGAAAGATGCCTTAAAAGAGGAATTGAACTCCCTCAAAGGAAAGATCGACCAGATTCTCGAAGCCATCACTATGGCCAAAAGGAAGGAAGAACTGTGTGAAGCTGCTTTCGCCCACAACAATGTTCCTGTGCAAGGATCCACTTCAAGGCTCTCGGTTCCTGTTCCCAACCCCATCACCTATGGGATACCAATGAAATTCACTACCGCAGCTGAAGGAGCCACTTCTCAACCACTCCCCATGCCTGAAGTTACTCTCGGAGTCATCCCGCAAGCCTAACCTGCTGTCATTCTGATCCGTATTCCTCATACTGAAGAGAATTTGCAAGATCAGTATGATGATGTGCAAAACTATCATGTTGCCATCTCAATTTCCAATCCTGCTGCTACTCAGGATTTTGAAGCCATCAAAATGTGTCGTGATCTAGCTGAAAAACTCCAAGTCATGGAGGGTCACAACTCAACTTCTTTGAATACTCTAGAAATGTGCTTGGTGCTAGATGTCGTCATTCCTCATAAGTTCAAGGTACCAAAATTCTAAAAGTACAAGGGTCTCAGTTGTCCCAAAATTCATCTGAAGATGTATTGTCGCAAGATGGCTGCCTATGCCAGAGATGAAAAGCTGATGATCCATTGCTTCTAAGACAGCTTGTCTAGAGCATCACTCGAGTGATATATGCAGCTGGAGCATAGAGGTGTGCGCACTTCAGATGAGCTAGTTGATGCGTTCGTTAAGCAATACAAATACAAGACTGACCTTGCTTCGAATTGTAATCAACTTCAGAGTATGGCTCAAAAGGACAACGAATCCTTTAAGGAGTACGCGCAACACTGGAGAGAGCTAGCTACAAGGGTGCATCCGCCTCTTGTTGATCGTGAGTTGATTGATATCTTCATGGGTACCTTGCAAGGCCAATACTACGAGAAGTTGATTGGTAGCATTTCTGCTGGATTCTCTGACTTGGTGATCTCCAGTGAAAGAATTGAAGAGGGGTTGAAGAGTGGAAAAATTCAAGGAGGTTCTAGCAGCCATTCTGGAGCCAAGAAGCCTTTCAATGGATACAAGAAAAAGGAGGGGAAAAAATGTCGTCTCTACTCAGAAAGTGCAAACTCCTCAACAAGCTCTCGCACCAATGCCTTATTAAATCCCCTACTTCTAATACCCGTATGTTGCTGCTGTGCAATATGCTTCATTGCCTTATCAGCCAGTTCTTCAAGTTATTCAAGCTCCAATGACTCAGCAACAGGATCCTCAGCAACAATCCTATAATCAACAAGGGTATCAGTATCCCCCTCAAAATCAACAACAACGAGCTGCTTAACAATAATGTCAGCCTAACCAACAAAGGACGAGAAGGCCAGATAGGAACTTTGATTGTCTGCCAATCACATATGCTCAAATCTTTGTTGTATTGATGGAGAAAAAGGAGATTACTCTGAGAGACCTAGCTTTGCCAACTGTCACTCCTCCAGACTATGATGCTAAGGGCGCTCCAGGGCACACGATTGAGAATTTTAGAGCCTTCAAGCACAAGGTTCAATACTTGGTCGATTCAAAGAACTTCACATTCAATGGGAAGTCTCTAAATGTTATCAACAACCCGATGCCATCGCCAAGATAGTGCCACCATCAAATTAAATCAAGTCAAGTTAAGTTCAGCTTCCCTAAAGAAGGCAGTCATGTTGCCATTTCATCTTTTGCATTCTTGTATTTTATCTTTGTTTATTTAAGTATTGTATGTTTTTAACATTGCCTTTCATATTTGGTTTTATTAATGTACTAATTATGCATGTTTTGAATTAGTCATGTCGTATTCACTCAGTTTTTTCCATTTACTGCAAATCACCGATACATCTTATCCACTTTACTCGCTTTATCAACTGTTGTTTAGCAATGATTGGAGGGATGAAAACGAAATACCCATAATTGCAAACTGTATGCTTTCGGATAAAATCACGCCAATGATGTACATGTATTATTTCAATCCCCCAAACACTGGAGAGATAAGGAGTTAATCCCTAGTTAACTACTTCGAGCCAAGTAGTAGCCGTTTCCTTCAGATCTTTAAACCCATACACTCAGCCGGGGGTAGGGTAGTATTCAGTTAATCCAATTATGCACTCAAATCACAAAGAAAAATCCTAAAGGACATGACGGTTATTCATCAATAACTCATGACTTGTCAATCTCAATCCTCCAACAAAAAAAAATCAAAAGCCTGCTAAGTCAAACACCTCAAAAGGAGACTAAGACAAAAGTCAAGGCAATCCTGATGGACTCGAAAAGAGAAATCAGTCCGTGCAAAAGTTAGGGATCAAAAGCAAAATCAAAAGAGGTCCTCAAATCCTCAACAAAAAGAAAATAAGATCCAGTGACCACCATATTAAAACCAAAGTCTCATTGACATCCACCAAAAACAAAATAAGGTGACTGTCATTTTTAGCAAACCTTGAATCATCACGCTTACACCGTCAACCCTTTTGGAAGATGAATTTGTGCAGAATTAGCTGAACATAGAACCGGAGTTCATCACGAAGAAGGGGTGGGTACAAACCAAGATTTGAGCCTAATATCGTTTATTTCATAACTATGAACCAGACCGCATTACAATCCTTGAAAGACCTAATTGAGGTAAGGTTTATTCTGAAAGCATACTATCGCAAGGTGTAGCACCCCAAAATTTTCCCAACCTTTTGCTTTACCTAGCTTTTGTTTCATTGCATTCATAGCATTAGCATTATCATTAGCATCTGCATATTATAGCCCATTTGCAGGGGATTGAGAGGGATGTGCTTATAAAGAGAAGGATACCAAGGTCTAATCCTAATCAAGGGATTGTGTTTAGGCTATCAGGTGGTTATTATCCTTAGAAGAATGTCAAAGCTCATTAAAGGAGTGGATGGTTAATAATGGTGTGCCTCCTATCTTGGGGGTCTATGAAGGTCATCAAGTGATATTTAATCCATGGATGTGGGTGTAAAGCATTGAAAGAGCTCATGGGATGTCTTAAGAGTTATTTTGGAGTTTGGATAAGCCATTATGCAAAGTACAAGAGGCCACAACCAAAGGTGGTGCAATTAGGGCTTCCTCCTAGTCAACCCTCAGTCAACTGTGAAATTGGAGGAGATTGAGACTCAACTCCAAGAAACTATGATCATGGAATGTTGTGTTGAGACACCTAAGAGATTATTCCAAGGTCGATTCATCAATATTCAAGAGTGTGAGAAGTTATTGAGCTAGGGTTTCTAAGCTTGACAATGTAAAATCCCCTATTTTAGTGCCCAACTTCAAGACCACATACATCAAGATACAAGTTTCATATCATCTTTATATCAACATCAGACTTGTAGAGCATGTTATTAGATTTATTTTGAGTGCTAGAAGTCCTTGATAGGGTTTATAGAACTCAAGTTGTGAAGTAGACAAGTTACAGGTCATCAGATGAATGTGATTTTGGTACTTGAAAGTCAACCAACTTCCATGCCATTTTTGACCTAGAATGATGTCTCTCCTGCCATTGACCCAAACATGAAAGTTCTTCCTCATGATCTTAGCTTTCCAAAGAGTACTAGAATTCCTCATTTGGATTTGTAGAACTCAAGATATGGAGCTTGCAAGGAAAGGACATTTTTGGAAAGTAAGATTATAGGCCATTTTGGTTATAGGTCCATTTCACCACTTTGCATACCTCAAATTAAAATCTTTCCAAATTGAAATTTGCTCAAAATGGGATAATTTGTTCAACCAAACATCAGGAGACCATTGACATGGCTTGGATTGGAGAATGTGTGAAGAAAATTTCATGAAAGGAAGCTTGGAAAGGGCTAGTTTGGATCTAATGCCAATTAAATCAATCCATGTCATATTGGTGCATTTGTTGAGTCCAAAGAATGTTCTAAATACAATGGAAACATTATCAACCAAGTTTGAGTTCATTTCCATGGCCAAATTCAAGGTTACTTCATTTTGAAGTAACATAATTCAAATCAACCATTGATGCAATTCCAAGGCTTCAATCTCAGCCCTCCGTATTCCTTACACTACAAGCAAGTGAAATGAGCACAATTAGAAGGATTCAAGCTCTGTTTTCATTCATATCACAAAGCTTCAAAAGTGGAAATTTGGATTTTGCAATTGGACTCTCATGGGCTTCTATTAGGCTGCAAACCATTCCATATCCATTGTATATAATCCTCTGATCATTCCCAAAAGAAAAAACTAACTTTGGAGCCAAGAATAATAGAATTCAGTTAGGAAAAAGTAGAGCAAAATGGAAAATCGTTTTTGAAGATTAAGCCACTTTCAAGCTAAATCAAGGATTGCAGAAGCTCCATTGCTGATCAAGGAAGGACTCTGCATTTCGACAAGTTTGAGCATCATCTGAAGGCCCATTGGAGGTGCTCCAATAGGTAATTTATCAATCACAATTCGTCTCTGTTCTTTATGCAATCACGTGCCATTTTTGTGGATTTACATTTCCCTAGATGCAAGGATGAATTCTGGATAGGTTTCACACTTGATTGTAGCAATTCTTGATATGACCTTGAATTTTCTTTGATTCGGTTAGGCTTAGTTCTAGGGAGAAAATGGAAATAAAAGATAGCTTCATGATCAGCGTGAAATGTAGATCACTTTAGGCTAAAAATTGTGGATTTTGGTTCATTTTCCAGTTAGCTACAGTGCCAGTCGCGAGGTTGAAGACGACAGGAGCAAGTCCGGCCGCCGTCTGTGCTCACCTCCCCACCGTCTGCAATTCCCCCCATTTATTATGTTTAAAACTCCAGTTTGAATGGCATCCATTAGATCTAGGTAAACCATTTGACTTGGACTCCATCGCACGGTTACCATTGATTCTTAGCTTGTGTTTAACATTCTGATGCATGCGTGTCAACATCACACCCGTATAATCCCTTGACCTGAGGCTCCATCATATGGCTCTGATTCAATTTTGATGTTGGTTGAACCTTTAAGTAAAACGGAGCGTTTAGGCTCCCAGCTGGTTAATGGACTAGGCCCGTTTCCTAATTACACCTCCCTAGCGTAGCAGCCCAACAAACACACGTGAATGAATTGATTTCTGCACCAACTTTTCTCCATTTATTTCCTTTTTCCATTTTATTTCCATTATATTTTCTGTTTGGAATTAATTCATTTGAAAATGATAAATACTTCAATAAATCATGAGAAAACTATGGTGTATGCCTTGTATGATGTTCTGGTTATTTTCCATATAATTGCATATTTTCCATATTATGTGCTTTTGATAAATATGAAATTGACATGTTCATCTTTGTGAATTTTGTTTCCCACTCAATACTTCAAATTAATGTCTAATTTTTTGCATGCTGATTCTAGACCCATTGTATAATGTTGTATTATTTTTGTCCTATTTTTTAGGAGTTGTTTGATTAGGGTTTGAGTTAGGTTTTTAGCACCTTTCCCATTTGCATATCCCATAGAACACTTTGTGGTTTAGCTTTCTGTTAGAACCGCTAGGCTTAGAATCTTAACCTGACATTTTGACCATAGCCTCCTAACATATTTAGGAACTCTTAGGAATTTTATTAGGATTTTAGGACTTGCTTTCCTATTTTTCCTAGATTTTACATTCTGACTGATGTTAGGGTGTTCCCAATTTAGCATTCCACCTAGTTTTGCCTTTAAGTGAACTTTTAGCAAATCTTAAGCACCCAATTATTACGTGAACCCTTAGTACATAGGTTGAGACTTTGTAGGGTAGTTTCCAAGTCTTTATGATGTCATTAGCTCCCTTAGGATGGATGTCCTTTAGAGCCTTGATTGTAGGGTTTCTTTAGAAGTTTTTGTGAATGATTCCTCTCCTCTTTATGCTTCCCCTTTGCCTTGATTAATTTAAGTCATTCCAATCTCTCCTAGTCCTATCCTTAGGATCCCTCTTGTGAGAGCCTAATTCTTCCATTGGTTGAATTCTGTGCATTCCACAAGAGGTTGAGCCTTGGATGGACATTCAATGGCATAATGTATTCCTTTGGTATACACTATCTTCCAATCTCTCCTAGTCCTATCCTTAGGATCCCTCTTGTGAGAGCCTAATTCTTCCCTTGGTTGAATTCTATGCATTCCACAAGAGGTTGAGCCTTGGATGGACATTCAATGGCATAGTGTATTCCTTTGGTTTACACTATCTTCATTCATTCTCCCAGTCCTATTCTTAGGATCCCTCTTGTGAGAGCCTAATTCTTCCTTTGGTTGAATTCTATGCATTCCATAAGAGGTTGAGCATTTGAGGACTCAAGTGCTTTGCACATTTACTATTTGTCCTACATGATTAGGATCCTTCTTGTGAGAGCCTAATTCTTCCTTTGGTTGAATTCTGTGCATTCCATGAGAAGTTTGAGCCTTTGATGGACATCCTTATGTTGACACACATTAACCTAGTACCTTAGATATTTACTAGGATCTAGCCCCTCCCATCCTCTGTCCTATTCTTAGGATCCCTCTTGTGAGAGCCTAATGCTTCCTTTGGTTGAATTCAGTGCATTCCATAAGAGGTTGAGCCTTGGATGGACGTTCAATGACATAGTGAATTCCTTTGGTTTACACTATTTTCTCTTTCTCCTATCTGTCCTACATGATTATGATCCTTCTTGTGAGAGCCTAATTCTTCCTTTGGTTGAATTCTGTGCATTCCCTGAGAAGTTTGAGCCTTTGATGGACATCCTGTGTTGATAAACATTAACCAGGTACCTTAGATTGACATCTAGGTTCCACCATTCTCATCTGTCCTACGTTCTTAGGATCCCTCTTGTGAGAGCCTAATTCTTCCTTTGGTTGAATTTTGTGCATTCCATAAAGAGGTTGAACCTGGGATGGACTCTTGTGTTGATAGACGTCTAAACCTGATGTAGCCTTGGGATGATTTCCTTGTTGCTCATCTAGTTTATCTCTCTCCTGATGGATTGATTTCATTGCCTGCTTGTTGTGATGCATTAGGATAGAATTTCATGAGTAGAATACTTTTGTTTAGGTGCATGATTGCATTAAAGGTTGAGCTTGTCTCCCTTTGCTTGGTTGTTTCTCTGCTTTCGTACTTGTACTTGCTATGTTTGCATTAAAGGTTGAGGGGTGCCTCCCTTTGCTTGTGTGCTTTTTCTGTGCATTTCTGTTTGCATCCCATGTTTGCATCTAAGGTTGAGCTTGTCTCCCTTGCTTGTACTATTGCATTGCATCTGCATCCAGTTACTTTATGTTTCACCTGCTTGATAGCTGTGTTTCTTTTTCCCCTTTGCATGTTCCCTTAGGACTCTCACTTTCTTGTTTAAGGAGTGATGATAGACTTTAGGATGAATCATTTACATGATAACAGTAGGGTAGATTCCCTTTCAAACTCAACATTAGGGCCATATTGTATGACAACAGTAGGATGCTTGATAGTTTCCCTTGTAGATTCCTATTTCTCTTCTTACCTTCAAATAATTACAAAACTTCTAATAAAGGCAAGTTTGTATTGTATGCTACGAGCCTTAAGCCACTTGGGAAATGATAATTGAGCGGTATCCTCTCAATCATCTAGAGTGTTTAGCGTACGTCCTTTGGGCGATATGCAACGCATTCGCTCCTAAGTCATAGTCTCTAGTGCAATATGAATTACAAACAATCATAAAAAACATTTCTTCTCCGATAAAAGACAAAAACCAACCTCAAACCTCTTTTTCCCTTTGGGGCTCCTTAACGGAAAATCTTTTCAGAAAAAAGAGTGTTGTTAACTCTTAGTTCTAGCGCAAACAAGCTTTGTCCCTAACTATTGGAACTATTTGTTAACCTTACTCGGGTAAAAAACACGTGAACTACCTGTGTTCCGTTTTATCCCGAACTACGTTAGCTCTGATCTCTCATACCTATTGAGAGTACGTACGCACAAGACACGATGCCTTGGCGAGCAACCTTCCCTCCATCACCCGTAGTTAGCCAAACTACGTTGACTCTGACTTTCCCATTACACGAGGGAATACGTAGACCCAGAGCTGTGACGCTTTGTCGAGTCATTTTTCCCTTTCTTTTTCGTTTGAACCAGACCTTGATAGGTAGATAGATAAACAACCCGTCAGATAAACAAACAAGCGTGGATCCCATTGAGTACAACAGACGTGAGGGGTGCTAATACCTTCCCCTTGCGTAACCGACTCCCGAACCCCAAGATTTGGTTGCGATGACCGATCTTATCCCTTTTTGCTAGGTTTTTCCTAATCGTTTCCTTTCCCTCCTTTGGGATGAATAACGATAGGGGCGACTCTTCTGTCTTTGCCAGCACCTTTTTTCGCAGTAGCGACACAAGGTTGTGTAAACTGACTCCCCACATATTTGCTAAGCTTCAGCATTTGTGTCATTCTCCTTTCTATATCTTTCGCACTAGCAGAATCAACACAACGTCTAGACTAATGGTCCATTCGTCTCACACTATCACGACACTCCAATAAATGACACTTTTTCAAACTTGCATGAGCTTGCATTAAGATTACCATTTGTGGATGTACAATTTTTACTATAAATTAGTGCTTGACATCAAGGACACTCCAACAAGGGGAAATCGAAGAGGAACTTGAAGTTTAGTGGTGTGAACTCGAATTAAGACTACTTCAAGACCCACAAGCTGGGGCAAATCCTTCAACAACTCAATTAGGAGCAAGTCACCTAAAGGTGAATCTAAGCTCAACTTCCAAAGATCAGACGATGTCATAACTGGTTAATCAGGGGCATGCCATTACCATGTTCGGACTAGGGGAAGACCAGTTGCGTAGGACATATTCTCTCTGTAACTCCAAGATTGGTCAAGAAGATCATGCCAGACATTAGCAATTATCAAGTTCAGAGCAAAAGCACGATCTTCATGAGATGATCATGTTGCTACGCTCATTTTCAGGTCATCCCAACCATTAAGCTTAAAGGTTGTAGTTCTATCGGGAGGCAAACACCACAACTTATCATCAAGTGATCAAACTTGGGGCATCAAGAGCATCTTCATTTGCTTCATGGCATCTTCAACAAACTGAGTGTCGAGGAAATTAAACCCTCCCACCACCCAAAGTCCAATTTGCATTGGCAACTACCGAAATTCTACCATGCTGGCACCTTCACAAACATATTCAATCACCCGTCTACAAGCATATGTGTCATACGTATCGCATTAGACATCATAAGCATCATTTGCATCATATGCATACCAAACCAAATTATACATCCCTAGCACCTGCATCTCTGCGCATCAGCATTTGTATTTGCATCTCCATTTGATATGGAACATTATTACAAATCAAGCATTCATATGTGCATGGATCAAGATCCAGGATCAATCTCGATATTCCAAGGCGATCTTCAGCCCAATTAGGGGAATCTTCTTCAAATTCGTGGGTGTTCCTCACAGAGCTGTATCAACCTTTTGTTGATCAAGGCAAAGATTTCAAGAAGAACTTCAGCCCAGTCAGGGGCATCTTATTCAAACTCGTGGGCGTTCTTCACAAGGTTATATCAACCTTTTATTAATCAAGACAAGATTTCAAAGCAATCTTCATCCCATCCAGGGGCATCCTCTTCAGTTCATGAGCGTTCCTCATGAAATTATTTCAAACTTTTGTTGATAAAGTTGTGATCTTCAAGCAAGTTAGTGGACATTCCTCATTGAGTTATGTTCCTCAACCTTTTATGGATGAAGTTGTCACCCCCAGCCCAGTCAGGGACATCACCTTCAATTTCATGGGCGTTCCTCATTGAGTTTTGTTCCTCAACCTTTTGTTGATGAAGTTGTCATCCCCAGCTCAACCAGTAACACTTCTCCAAGCCAGCGGGTTTTCCTCATTAAGTTGTTACCCTTCAACCTTTTGTTGACAAGGGTGGTGTTCCTCATTGACTTCTATGCTTCAACGTTTTGTTGATTTCCTAAAATAAGCCTTACTCATCATATATCTAGCAAACTTGACCTTTTGTCAATTGTCTCTCTATCATCCTTTTGGTGGTATCTAAATCTAGTGGCTTCAACCTGACCTGCATCCTTTTGGTGTTGGTGGCCCTTAAATTTGGGAAGTTCTTATCATCCTTTTGGTGGTAGTAGCTTGTATTGTTATCGTCATCCTTTTGGTGTCGAAAATCTGTGAACCTTTGGTCTGTGTGTCATCCTTTTGGTGAATGTCAACCTTTGTTATCATTTTGCTTACTGTTATCCTTTGGTAGTAGTAAGTTGTGACCTTGCTTTCATCTTTTTGGTGAAGGGTCATTGAATTGTGTTTACTATCATCCTTCTGGTGATAGATCTGTCATCCTTTTGGTGTCGGAGTTGTGCGCGTGAGTTTGCTATCATCCTTTTGGTGATAGGTCTGTCATCCTTTTGGTGTCAGATATCTATGTGTGCTCTATTATCCTTTTGGTGGTAGATCTGTCATCCTTTTGGTGTTGAAGCTGTGTGGCTTTACTATCATCCTTTTGGTGATAGGTCTGTCATCCTTTCGGTGCCAGATACTCGGTGTGTTTACTATCATCCTTTTGGTGATAAGTATGGCATCCTTTTGTGTTCCAGATATTGTGTGTGCTCTATCATCCTTTTGGTGATTGGTGATAGATCTGTCATCCTTTTGGTATCGGAGCCGTGTGAGTTTACTATCATCCTTTTGGTGACATGTCTGCCATATTTTTGGTGTGCTCTATCATCCATTTGGTGTTGGAGTTGTGTGTGTTTACTATCATCCTTTTGGTGATAGCCTCGTCATTCTTTTTGTGTGATCTATCATCCTTTTGGTGATAGATCCGTCATCCATTTGGAGTTGTGTATGCTTATTATCATCCTTTTGGTGATAGCCCCGTCATCCTTTAGCTTCCGGTAATCAGTGGATCTTTGGTTTATGAATCATCCTTTTGGTGAACGACAACATCATATTCCTATGTGAACTTATTATTATCCTTTTGGTAATAGCAAGTTGTGACCTTGCTTTCATCATTTTGGTGAAGGGTCACCGTGTGTCAGTGTTCACTATCATCCTTTTGGTGATAGGTATGCCATCCTTTGGGTGTTAGAGCCGTGTGTTTACTTACTATTATCCTTTTGGTAATAGCGAGTTTCGACCTTATTTTCATCCTTTTGGTGAAAGGTTGTGTGTGTGAGTTCACTATCATCCTTTTGGTGATAGGTCTGTCATCCTTTTGGTGTCAGATATCCCGGTATCTGTGCTCTATCATCCTTTTGGTGATAGATTCATCATCCTTTTGGTGTCAGAGCTATGTGATTTTACTATCATCCTTTTGGTGATAAACCCGTCTTCCTTTTGGTGTCGGGAATCTGTGTACGCTTACTGTTATCCTTTTGGTAATAGCAGGTTTTGACCTTGCTTTCATCCTTTTGGTGAAGGGTCATTGTGTGTGTTCTCTATCATCTTTTTGGCGATAGACTCGTCATCCTTTTGGTGTTGAGAACCCAGTGTGTACTTATTATTATCCTTTTGGGTAATAGCGAGTTTTGACCTCACTTTCATCCTTTTGGTGAAAGGTCGTTACGTGTGTTCTCTATCATCCTTTTGGTGTCGAAGTTGAGTTTATTATCATCCTTTTGGTGATAGATATGTCATTCTTTTAGTTTCACACCTTACTGTTATCATCCTTTTGGTGATAACGACCTTTGTAAGCTATTCAGTGTCCACTCGAGGGTCGACATTGGTCTGTTATTCCATTTCCCAAGCATTTTCCTTTTCAGAAAAATTTGGGGTCTTCATTATTTCTTATTGACTTCTACCCCGAAAGAATGAACGTTGTAGCAGTTCATATTACTCGGTTTAAGCCAATTAGATAAGGGCATTTGTCATACCCCAAATTTATCCTACCTGTATATAATTTTCATCTATACATCCACCCACTAACTATCATTCAGAAAATTCAAAAAAATATGTTGCTTCTGCTTGTTGTTCAAGTTTCAAGGTTATGCAAGGTTGAATTAAAAAAAGTGACTTAGGTAAGTGTTGAGTATGGTTCAGTAGTTTTGACCTAATCTCGGCCAAGCAAAGTTTTGTTTCATGATTAAGGACAGGGAATTTAGTGTATGTGGTATGTGTCTGAAGTTCCAAGTCAAGGATTTTATGCCAGATAATCTGTAAATGGGTCAGATCGTCAGGCTGTGTCAAGTTCATAGTGCTTCATGGTTGATAGTCATCAAAATCCAGGTTTCTTTTCAGTCAAGGTTTTGGGCAATGCAGTTTATTTCAAGTCATGTACCTCTGATTTCAAAGCATGATTATTTCACAGCAAAGTTTTTTTGTTCCTCATGATCAGAGTGACATCGGCTTAACTGTGCCAATTGTGGATTGATTTAGACAAGTTCAAATTAATTCTAATACTGGTCATAAACGTGATGGTTCAATAAAGGTTGCTTTTGGGTCAAGTTATTTCAAGTTGTGGTCTATGGTTTCTTAAGTGGTAAGAAAAGTTTTAATTAATCCATTTTTGAAGTTTGTTTTGAGATTGGTTCAAATGTGATTAAATTCAAGTATGGCGTCATCATTTCAAGTTCAAATTGAAATTTCAAGATTGTTTAGGCAAAGGACATGGAAGTGCAAAATATTCAAAGTTTTTGAATATACAAAACCCACTACCGTATTTTCTACATCATGAAGCCCATTAATATAAAAGGTCTAAAAAATTCAAGGCTAACAAAAAGTCCAAATTGCATTAAGAGTTCTTTCAAATTTACACCATAAAGCCCACTTTCATTAAAGAAAAATAGAAGCTCATTCGTAAACAAGGCCCATGAACATATGGTTTTATCATTACAACATCTTATTACAAGAAGCCATAAAGCCCATGTCATGAATACTTTTGCTAGTAAAAAAAATAATAAAAAGTTGCAAAGAAAAGAGTTGAAGCAAAAATGCAATGATGCACATGATACATAGCGCAACACGCTCCATACCACCATACAAAGCCTTCACGCTGCGGCTACATTCCAAAATACGCAAAATCAAACTTCCACAAAACAAGCCATAAGCTACTTGAAACCAACGCAACAACATGACCCTCATGCACTTAGAGCAAGTGGCATTAACCAAATGAATCCTTATGACTAAAAAAGAATAGAGAATTGGTGCTAATATGAACTCAAGAAGAGGAGGATTATCAATTCCTAGTTATTTTGGACCTATGCCAAACACAGGCTTTGTAATGCAATATCCAAGTAACACATGAAATCCACCACTCCAAGCTACTATGCAAAACCATTACTGAACCCTCAACCTGCTTTCGTACCTCGAAAATTACAATCCTCGCGATGGACGCAGAAAAAAAGTTTGATTAGAGTTGCCACCGAACTTTATTCATTCCAAGGAAGTAATATGAAAATATCGATATAACCTTTAAAGAGATAAGAACATGGTCATTGTAACTAAATTCTAGGTTTGGGAGTCGATTACACAAGGGGAGGTATTAACACCCTATACGTCCGTTGTACTCAATGGGAACCTCTTGACTCGATTCACGAGAGTTAGATTCGCTTGTTTGTTTATCTTTTCTTGTTGCTTTCTTATTTGATTATTTGATATCTACTTGCTTGCTTATTTTCATTGTATCCTGTTATTGTTAGGGTTCTCTGATTATGGGTGCTTTGTGAGATGGCTTTATACCCGAGTCCGAGAAAAACCTAGGATTAGGATGGTGGTTGTGTAGTGAAGTCCCACGAGGAGCCTTTCTAGATGGGAGGATACAAAAACCCCCACTTAGAGTTGATTCCCTTAGAAATGTTATTTTCATGGTAAGCCTTTGCCATGGAAATAGTGTTTTGAGGCCTGAATTGATAAATCTAAGGACCTTTTAACCATTTTCCATGGTGGTTGGTAGTGTTAACTCATGAGGGTTACTCCTTGTTGAGTTGACACGAACGCCCCAATCAGATGAGATCCATTGAACGTATCGTTATTTTGACAACAATATTTTCAACCTCGACCTATGACTCTGAGATACCGTTTAGAAACCTTGGACTCAATGGTTATGTAGTAGAGACTCACGAGGAGCCTTTCTCGTGGGACGACACGAAAACCTCACATAGAAAAGATCCCTTCGAGGGTGTTATCATCAGATGAGCCTTTATCATGGCGATAATATCTTTGGAAAGATCCATGACTCTAAGCACCAACCCATCTTAAAGCCTAGTTATGGGGTTCCGCTAATCAGAGATATCCATTTTTCGCCGTTATTCTAATTGACCTAAGAGCGTGTTGAACTTATGATCTTGAGCATTGCATCACATTCGCATACCATTGCATTTGCATTCATTAGCATTGCATACCATTTTTTTCCAAAACCAAAAAACTTATCCATCCTTTGTCCGCAGTTGATTTCCTGACACCCTTATTAGACCCAAGGTAGCTCTGGAAAACCATGGAACGCTTGAAGTAAAATCAAGTTGAGTTGAGAAACGACAAGAACAACATGAAAGGCAAGATGAAACATATGCCAAAAACTATAACAACTATGGGTAAAAGAAAGAAAAACCTTTAAGGAGGTGCCACAACTAGGAGTGTTACTCTCGTAGTCACTTCCACTCTGCAACCTATAATGAATAACCCATTGTGTGTTATTCCTTCTGGGTTTTTTTCCCAACCAATCCTTCAAAAGCCTCAGAACCAATGGTCATCACCCATTTTGTCCCAAGGGCACGAGAATCTGAATTGGAGAGGTAGTAAGAAGTCTAAGTCGCACCCTATTCTCGACCCTATTCCTATACCATGTGGACAAATGCTACCATACCTGATTCAGAGTTCATTTGTGGTACCCATACCCCTCGGGCTGGCTCGTACCCCTCTTCCACCTGATATGATCATAATGTGCGGTGCGAATATCATATAGGGGTGAGGGGGCACTTTATTGAAGGATGTTGGTCATTCAAGAATAAAGTTCAAGAGTTAATTAATAACTAGAAAGGAAGACCCTAGCATGAATGGTTTAACCCAAAGATCTGGCAAAGAGAAAATACAAGAGTTTTGTGGACCACTCAGAATCCTGTACCACAAGGAAAAGGTCGAGTTTATGGCAGATGAGACGTTTTTATTCTCGGATAATCATGTTGAAACAATGGCCTGTGATACTACCACCTCAAGAGAAGAGCTGGAAGAGAAGTCCAAGAGGGTTGTATTTTTTGAGGAGGCCCCAAAAAAGCACTTTGGAAAGCATCCCAATGATGCTAATGACGATGATGACATCAACCTTTGGGTCCCAAAAGGACAACCAACAATGCCTAGAGCACCATGCCAGAACCCTTGGACTTCTCTCTATGCAAATCAACGAACCTATGACCGAGGAAATCATAATCCATACCAGAATCAACACATGCTTTGCAACAACTTAGAAAGAAGGAATGCTCATCCCAATCCAATCCCTATGTCCTACACACAACTTATACCACATTTGATTCAAAATTCGCTGGTGGAGCCTAAGTCCCTCAAGCCGGTGCTAAAACCATACCCTCCTGGGTACGATCCCAAGGCGCATTGTAGATATCACGTTGGATCAATGGGGAATTCAATTGAAGATTGAAAAGCCTTCCAAGCCAAGGTGCAACAATTGATTGATAAGAAGTGCATATCCTTTCAAGAAGGGAATTTGGTTGTATGTATCAGCATCATGCCCGAATGAGTTCAAAGACTCCAAGATGCATCTTCTCAAGACAATGAATCAAGAAAGAAAAGCCCAGTCCCCAATGCTGGCAATTTTTAGATCATGTCATTTCTATGCATTTGTAGTTTCTTTTCTGTTAAAGTGTTATTTGCTTTTAGACATTGTTGTTTATTAATGGTATTGTTAATGTGATAATTATGCATTTTTTTGATCAAATCCATTCGAATCCACTCACCTTTTCTCATTTATTGCAAAAATCACAAAAAAATTCACTTCACTTCCTTTATTACATTATTGTTTTAGCAAAGATTTGAGGTAGGATGACAGAAAAATACCCATAATTGTTGATGGTATGCTTCTAGATAAAATCACGCTGATGACGTACATGCATTATTTCAAATTCCTAAGACACTGGAGAGATAAGGAGTTAATCCCTAGTTAACCATTTTGAGCCTAGAATTAGGTGTTTCCTTCGGATTTCTAAACCCTTACGCTCAATCTGGGGTAGGGTAGTGTTCAATTAATATGATTACACACTCGAATCACAAGACAAACATTCAAAAGACATGACGGTTGTTCATCAATAATCATGATATGGCAGTCACAATCCTCCAACAAAAAATCAATCAAAATCCTACTAAGTCGAACACCTCAAAAGGAGACTTGTGCAAAAATCAAGGCAATCCTAATGGACTCGAAGAGCAAAATCAGTCTATGCAAAAATTAGGGATAAAAAAATCAAAAGCAAAAGAGGTCCTCAAATCCTCAAGTGAAGCAAAATAAGATTCAATGGCCACCATATCAAAAATCAAAAGGGCCACCGACATCACGACAAAAGCAAAATAAAGTGACTCCCATTTCAAGAAAATCTTGAATCATCATCTTCACTCTTGCACCGTCAAAATCTAAGTGCGTGTGTTGAATTAACTGAATGTAGGACTGAAGATCATCACGAAGAAGGGATGGGTTGAAATCAAGTTTTGAGCCTTATATCCTTTGTTTCTATAACCATGAACCAGACCAGGTTACAACCCTCAAAAGACCTAATCGAGGCGGGGTTTATTCTTAAAAGCATACTACAACAAGCTTGCGTAAACTGACTCCTACATATTTGCTAATCTTCTGTGTTGGTGACATATTCTCGCTATATCTTTCACACACCAACTAAATCAGCACTGCATCTAGACTAATGGTCCACTCGTCACTCACTGTCGCATCATTCTAATATAGGATTTTTTTTTCAAAACTTGCATGAATGTCACATTAAAATTACCATTTTTAATAAACAATTTTAACTACAAGCAAGTACTTAACATAATAGAAATTCTAACAAAATCAGATAGGAACTTGATCATTCACTGGTATAGGCACGAATCAAGACTACCTCATAACCTCGTGAATCTGGGGCAAGTCCTTCTGAGGTTCAAACAGGGGCAAACTGCTACAAAATATAGACACTAGGGTAAACCATCTCAGACTACGTCATGGCATAAAAATTTCAAAGAGAATTCATTCGAATACCCTACAGACTGGGGAAATACAAGTTGCGAAGGGGAAGATTCCCTCCATACTTTCAAGATGGTCAAGCAGACCATGTCAGACACTAGTAACCACCGAGTTTAACAAGTGTCAAATAGCCTTGGGGCAGAGCACTCGCATAATTAACATGCATTGGTTATGTTGCTACGCTCGCACAATCAACATGCATTGGTTACGTCGATGCACTCATACCATTATTTGCAAGTCATCATGTAGTATCAGCCAAATAAGTGAGGTTCTCTCAGGAACAATCATACAACTACTGTAAAGGATCAAACTTGGGGCACCAAGAGCATCCGTATTTGTCCACTGATCAAAAGTCCAATTTAATTGGCACTATCAAATTTACCCTCTACAATCTAGTTTTCATTGGCAACCACTAAAAGTCCACTCTTGTTGGCATCCTCATAAAACCCGAAAGTCCAATTTATTGGCAAATACCACAATTAGAGTCCAACCCCATTTGGCACCTATTCAAATCCAGTCCCTGGTGATACCTCCAACATGCAACCTATTCCCATTGTACCTGCTCATTTGCATTATCATAAGCATGGAATGCAGGAATAGTATCATAATCATATCAAGCATTAGCACATCTTGTGCATTCGTACGTGCTTTAGATTCCCTAGCAGCTGCATATTAGTTGTGTGTCTGTGCATCATGCAACGCATGTCATTTCCGTCCCTAGCGGAATAGCATAACAGGATCCAGGATCAATTTGCCGGCATCTTGGACAATCCTCCTTCAAAGTCGTCAGTATTTCTCTGAAAAGAGTTGATACCCTGCAAGTGTTCATGGTATTTTATTCCCCAGCAAGTCATTCTTCAACCATGCAGTTGATAATGATGATCCCCAAAAATTGTTGCTCTTGTTACTCCCCAAGCAGAGGTTATCTTAAAAAGTTTCTTGAAGGCTTTTCCCCTGTAGAACTGGGATAGAACATCTCCTCAGACAGGGTATCATCGAAGAACCTTAGTGGACAAGGTATTGCTTCGACCACCTGAAGAATCTCATATTTGCTCGAGATATTGCTTTGGCACCATCGGAGAATCTTATAGGATATGGTACTGCTTCGACCACCAGAGGAATCTCATATTTGTTCAAAGATACTACTTTGGTATCATCGAAGAACCTTAATGGATAAGGCACTGCTTCGACCACCCGAAGAATCTCATGCCTTCAGAGATACTACTTTGGTATCATCGGAGAACCTTAGTGGATAACGTACTGCTTCAAAAATTTAAATAATCTCATATGTGTTCAGAGATACTGCTTTGGTATCACCGGAGAACCTTATTGGATAAAGTAGTGCTTCGACAACCCGAAGAATCTCATATTTTCTCGAGATACTGCTTTGGTATCATCGAAGAACCTTATTGGATAAGGTACTGCTTTGACCACCCGAAGAATCTCATATTTGTTCAGATATATTGCTTAGGTATCATCTAAGAACCTTAATGGATAAGGTACTGCTTCGACCACCCAAAGAATCTCATGCCTTAAAAGATATTGTTTTGGTATTATCAGAGAACCTTAGTGGATAAGTTACTGCTTTGACAACTCAAAGAATCTCATATGTGTTCAGAGGTACTGCTTTGGTATCATCGGAGAACCTTAATGGATAAGGTACTACTTTGATATGCCGAAGAAACTCATATTTCCTTGAGATACTTCTTTGGTATCATCAAAGAACCTTATTGGATAAGGATCTGCTTCGACCATTCGAAGAATCTCATATTCGTTCAGAGATACTGCTTTGGTATCATCAAAGAACCTTAGTGGACAAGATACTTCTTCGACCACCCGAAGAATCTCATATTCTTTTAGAGATATTGCTTTGGTATCATCGAGAAACCTTAATGGATAAGGTACTGCTTCGACCATTCGAAGAATCTCATGCCTTCATAGATACTACGTTGGCATCATGGGAGAACCTTATTGGATAAGGTACTGCTTCGACCACCCGAAGAATCTCATATTCTTTCAGAAATACTGCTTTGGTATCATCAAATAACCTTAGTGGATAAGGTACTGCTTCAACCACCTGAAGAATATCATGTTTTGCTGAGATACTACTTTGGTATCATCAAAGAACCTTAGTGGATAAGATACTGCTTCGACCACCCGAAGAATATCATGTTTGGACGAGATACTGCTTTGGTATCATCGAAGAACCTTAGTGGATAAGGTACTTCTTTGACCACCCAAAGAATCTCATGTTTTGATGAGATACTGCTTTGGTATCATCGAAGAATCTTAGTGGATAAGATACTGCTTCGACCACCCGAAGAATCTCATGTTTTGACGAGATACTGATTTGGTATCATCGAAGAACCTTAGTGGATAAGGTAATGCTTCGACCACCCGAAGAATCTCATGTTTTGACGAGATGCTACTTTGGTATCATCTAAGAACGTTAGTGGATAAGGTACTGCTTCGACCACCTAAGAATCTCATGTTTTGACAATATACTGCTTTGGTATCATTGAAGAACCTTAATGGATAAGGTACTGCTTCGACCATCCAAAGAATCTCATGTTTTGACGAGATATTGCTTTGGTATCATCGAAGAATCTTAGTGGATAAGATACTGCTTCGACCACCCTAAGAATCTCATGTTTTGACGAGATACTGATTTGGTATCATCGAAGAACCTTAGTGGATAAGGTACTGCATCGACCACCCGAAGAATCTCATGTTTTGACGAGATGCTACTTTGGTATCATCTAAGAACGTTAGTGGATAAGGTACTGCTTCGACCACCTAAGAATCTCATGTTTTGACAATATACTGCTTTGGTATCATCGAAGAACCTTAGTGGATAAGGTACTGCTTCGACCACCCAAAGAATCTCGTGTTTTATTGAGATACTGATTTGGTATCATCGGAGAACCTTAGTGGATAAGGTATTACTTTGACAACCCAAAGAATCTCATATATATGTTCAGAGATACTGCTTTGGTATCATCGGAGAACCTTAATGGATAAGTGTTACAGTGAGAATCAGATGTCAAGCTATTGGTTAACTTGGATCTTAATTCATTGAAATTCACAACCAAACTTTGATTTATCCAAAGGAAAGGTTAAAGAAATAAAGACCTATTGCGTGACTTAACAACAATGCTAAAGATTTGGGGATCCGGGGTTGGTTATGCATAGGGTAGATATTTCACATCCTAGACATCTGTAGTACTCTACAGGAACCTTTTGTGTGTGTATGCTAAGTTATCTCAATTGTTTGCTAGGGTTATTGGATCAAGGATGGGGTAAATCCTAGGTAAATACCTAAGGATAGTTCTAAGTTTGCTCACAAAGATATCGCATCTTATGCCTATGTATCCTGACTAGGATGGAATTAGAGCAACCGTAGTTCTACTCACTAGGGTTTGAGGAATACTTGACTATGGTCAAGACTCCAAGGGTAACAAACATAATAATGTTTGTGGAGTTTAACAAAACTTTCTAGATCTAAGTTTAACACTCAAAGGGAATTGAATTTGACAAAATCCAAGAGGGGAGTAAGCAATCATGACAATAACCCTTACATAGAGTTAACAAACTCTGTCTTAAAGTTCTAAGTGAAGGATACTCCTAACAAGGGGTGGGTCTTCTATACTTAAAGCAAAGTCTAATGGATATAGGTTATAACTTAGCCAATTTAAAGGACCTAATGACTTGACTAAGTCAAGGGGAGGAGCAATGAGTTATATATGGTTGTGAAGTCAATAGAGAGACTTTCCTTTAGAATAAGGGAATAAAAAGGCAACTGGATGAGAACTAACAAGTTCCACCACATGGGGAAAGAAACATAACAAGTTAAAGCACACATAAGCATTCATTCAAACATGATGAAGATATAATAGTCATGGTAACTACCAACAAAGATTAGGGTAAGCATGTAACAACATGAAAATAGCATAACAAGGTTACAACCAAGTATTTAGTAATGAAAGAATCAAATCGAATGGTTACAACCAAAGGTAAACAAAGATGTTACAACATCTAAAAGGGGATGGTGGTAAAGGTTCTTACAAGACCAAACATTTCAATCATCAAGCATAAGTCAAGATGTTACTTATCATGGCAAAGTTCAAAGATTATGAAGGTAACAACCAACAAAAACCAACATGAAGCATGTGTGACAACAAGTTCATCAATGGTAAACAAACAAAATTCATTCACACAAGTTACAACTTGGCATATGAATTAAACCCTAAACATGTTATGGTTCTAAAAAGACACATAAACAAGTAAGATGAGGTTAAGGGATCATTTTCAAGAGGTTACAACATCAAGAAGCATGTTACAAATCAACAAAAGTGCAAGGCATGACTTTCATGTTCATATCTTTACAAAGGCATAGATAAGCATGGTAAACCAAATAACCAAATGTTTTAAAACACGCAAACATGTTAAACATCAAAAAATGATTCATACAAGATCAATCATGCAAGAGGAATCAAGTATTAAGTCAAGGAAACTCATGAAAACAAGTAAAAACCCTAAAAAAGTCATATCTTTCAAGTGAATTAAAGTGTTTCAAAAATGACAACTCTTGAGTTCTTTATTCACACTGTCGCAACTGCGGAAAACAGAAGAGTCGCCACCTTTCGTTATTTATCCCAAAGAGAGGGAAAGGAAACGATCGGAAAAACCTGACGAAAAAGGGAAAGACATGGTCATTGCAACCATGTCTGGATTTGGGAGTCGGTTACGCAAGGGGAAGGTATTAGCACCCCTCACGACACATCATGATACCATTTTCATCAATCCGAAAATCACCACCTTGACCTTGATTAATCAAAGTCAACCGATCAACTAGACTCAAATCAGATATCTGTCCTTCTTGAATCTCGTCAAGAATACCACTAGTAAGCTTTAACATACCAAGCTTAACTCCATAAGA
The DNA here is from genome assembly GCA_963859935.3 of Lathyrus sativus. NCBI lineage: Eukaryota > Viridiplantae > Streptophyta > Magnoliopsida > Fabales > Fabaceae > Lathyrus > Lathyrus sativus. The sequence goes on from OZ012736.1 coordinate 62,592,238, forward strand.
AGTCTTCTCACACACCAAACTCAAATCACGAAATTGCTCAATCAATCCAACTCTTTTACCATCATCATCGACATATGCAACAATTTCCTACTCAATGCATCTGCTACCACATTTGCTTTACCTGGATGGTAATTCAAACCAAAATCATAATCCTTCAGAAGTTCCAACCATCTCCTTTGCCTTGCATTCAATTCTTTCTGATCAAAGAGATATTTCAAACTCTTATGATCACTAAATACCTCAAATCTCGAACCAAACAAATAATGCCTCCAAAGTTTTAACACAAATACAACGGCGACCAACTCTAGGTCATGCGTCGGAAAATTCTTCTCATGCACTTTGAGTTGCCTCGAAGCATAAGCCACAACTTGTTTATCTTGCATCAACGCACCTCCTAAACCCATCAAAGAAGCATCACAATACACAACAAACGGTTCTGCCGGATTCGGCAAAATCAAAATAGGAGTTGTCATCAATCTTCTCTTAAGCTCTTGAAAACTTCCTTCACACTTTGCATCCCAAACAAAAGCTTGACCTTTCCTAGTCAACTGCGTCAACGGTAATGATAACTTGGCAAACCCTTCAAAGAATTTTCGATAATATCCCGCCAAACCAAGAAAACTTCTAATCTCAAAAACTGATTTCGGAGTCTCCCATTGCAATACCACTTCAACCTTCGACGGATCAACTGAAACACCTCTACTCGAAATCACATGACCAAGGAAACTCACTTCCTTCAACGAAAATTCACACTTAGAAAGTTTAGCATATAACTGCTTCTCTTTCAATACAGATAACACAATCCTCAGATGATCGGCATGTTCTACTTCACTCTTCGAGTAAATCAAAATATCATCAATGAACGCGACCACAAACTTGTCCAAATAAGGATGGAAAATCCTATTCATGTACTCCATAAATACAACTGGTGCATTAGTCACACCAAATGGCATCACAGAATACTCATAATGTCCATACCTCATTCTAAAAGCAGTCTTCTGAATATCCTCAGCCTTCACACGAATCTGATGATACCCAGATCTCAAATCTATCTTACTGAACACACTCGCACAAACCAACTGATCCATCAAATCATCAATCCTCAGAAGTGGATACTTATTCTTGATAGTCACCTTGTTCAATTGTCTGTAATCCACACAGAGTCTCATAGAACCTTCTTTCTTCTTAACCAACAACACTGGTGCACCCCACGGTGACACACTCGGACGAATAAATCTCTTCTCAAGTAGATCTTCAAGTTGACTCTTCAACTCTTTCAATTTTGATGCGGACATACGATATGGATCCATCGATATCAGACTAGTTCCAGGAATTAAGTCGATCACAAACTCCACTTCGCGTTCCGGCGGTAAGTCTCTTATCTCATCAGGAAAAACTTCCGAAAAATCACGGACAATTGGTAAAGCATCCATTGCTCCATGTTCACCAATGTTCATAGTTTCCATCAACATGAATACCTTCGTACCACTTGCATTGATTCCTTCACTTGCTTAGCAGTCATAAACAAATCCCTTTCCTCATCAGATTCAGGAAAAATAACCGTTTTGTCAAAACAGTTAATATAGACACGATTGAACTCCAACCAATTCATCCCAAGAATAACATCAAGTTGATCTAAGTGAAGACACACTAAATCAAATCCAAAGTCTTTACCAAAAATACTCAACGGACAATTCAAACACACATACGGGGTAATTACCAAACCCATAGCAGGAGTATCAATAACCATGCCTCCACTCATAACAGACAACTCAAGACTTAATCTCTTAACACAATCAAAGGAAATAAAAGAATGTGTAGCTCCAATATCAATTATAGCGATCAAAGGTATACCATTAATGAAGCACGTACCTCGGATCAATCGATCTTCACTAGCAGTCTCTGATCCAGATAGAGCAAACACTTTCCCATTCCCTTGAGTCTTCTTTGGCTTATCACACTTGGTACTAATGTGCCCTTGCTCACCACAGTTGTAGCAAGTCACATTCGCACCGCTTCTGCACTCAAGAGCTTTGTGGCCTGGCTTGCCACACTTGAAACATTTCTGCTCCATACTTTTGCACTCAGGAGCACGGTGTCCTTCTTCACCGCATCTGTAACATCTCACCGGAGTGGAAACTCCTCCCCCAGTTAGCCTCTTGCCGTAACTAGCTTTATGTTTCCCCTTATCAGCAGGAGTCACATACGGCTTCCCTCTAAATTGACCTTTTCCTTTCTTATCATTTAAACTCTTGTAGTGACTAGACCGAGCCCTACTATCTTCATCATAAATTCTACTCTTGTTCACCAACTCAGAAAATTGCCTAATTTCCTGATAACCAACGGCTTGCTTGATTTCAGGCCTCAAACCATTCACAAACTTGAGACACTTGGATCTCTCATCATTAGCAGTGCTGTAATGAGGACAAAACTTAATCAATTCCTCAAACCTGGCCGCATACTCGACTACAGTTGAGTTACCCTGCTTCAGCTCAAGGAAATCAATTTTCTTCTTACCACGCACATCTTCTGGAAAATTCTTCTCCAGAAATGCCTCTTTAAAAACATCCCAAGTAACCACAATCTCATCCTCTTCAAACCTTTGGCGAGTATTACCCCACCAGTCCTCAGCTTCTTCTTCAAGCATATGAGTTCCAAACTGCACCCTCTGCGCATCCGAACAGTTCATGACTCGAAATAACTTCTCAATCGCTTTCAGCCATACTTGTGCTTTGTCAGGTTCATGGGTTCCCTTGAAAATCGGTGGATTGTTCCTTTGGAACCTTCCCAAAGCACGAAACTCATCATCAGCGTTATTTCCAACATTCAAGTTGGCCTGAGGATTCTGCCCAATCGCTCCAGCCAACCTCGTCAACGCCTTAGTAGTCGCTTCATCATTCTTGCCTGCAACAATTGTTCTTGATTCCCACAACAAATCCTCGTTAGAACAACCATATGGATAGTGCTACATACACATACCAAATGCATAAGGGAATGAACACATTAACAACTGTCCGACCTGCTCTGATACCACTAATGTAACACCCCCTTTCTATACCCCCAAATGAACAATAAAATCATTTATCACTTATTAAAATTTCATCAGAGTATAAATAAACATGGTATAAAAGAGGTATGTCACATCATCACGAAATTTACATACAACACCTGCTCGATAAAAGACATGCAACAGTGAGGTAGTTACAACAGAGGAAGTTAGTCCCTACACCCACATTTCAATATTTAGAATTAAAAGAGGAAAATCTAAACATTGAATCACTTTAAACATGTTAATCATATAAATACATATCGTTCAGTTTAATTCACCACATCATTATGTTTACATAAACATTGCCAACAGATACATATACAAAATGTATCCCAAAAGAATATTGTACAAGCCTAACTACCCAGTGCTACATATCAAAGCTTAACCGACCAAAAGAATGAAGCTATACTTCATAAAAGACTTCCATCAAAGCTAATCTGCAATGCCTCATAGAGCATTATAAAACAGCAGAAGGGTGAGAAATATTATCATAATAATCAATGCATATAATTATATATATACAAGCATAGAATACACATATTCTGCATTTCTCACCACAATTCATTATCATCATCATATACATCACAATATATGTATAAACAATTATGGATAATCTCCAAACATGTATCATCATGCACACATCCATAATCCTCAATTCAACAACACATACACAAGCATACATTCATATAACAATGATATCTATGCCATGTAACTCGATGCAACTCAATGCAACTCATGCCATGTGGTACCAACACTTGTTATGATTTTCTGGTTTTTACATTTAAACCGGGTCGGTCCCCTAGACCGATAACAACAAAAGTCCGTCCTCTAAGCTTTCAAATCCACCCTTATAGGTTTGGGACAAGTCACTAGTCTCCACGAAACTAGCAAGCATTGCCTCTTGACTAAATGATGCGTATGCAATCAACCAACAAATGCACTTAAGACCGTTCTCGCATCTTAATCCCATGCATGCTAAAATAATTCATCACATAAGAATTATAACATGATTGCACACTCACACATCATATCAAATTATTCATACTTCCAACATCATCATATTTATCAAGCAATGCACACATATTCACAATATGTTCTCATGCATTATTCACAATCTTGTATACAATCAATATGCGTTCACAATTCAATACCATCACCACATTATTCAAGCAATGCACACATATTCACAATATTGAACAATCTAGGATTCACGCCATACGGCTACCCACAACATATATATATATATATATATATATATATATATATATATATATATATATATATATATATATATATATATATATATATATATATATATATATATATATATATATATATATATATATATATATATATATATATATATATATATATATATATATATATATATATATATATATATATATATATATATATATATATATATATATATATATATATATATAACAACACACAATTACTCATTTCAGATCAAGGTCAAACACAATCGAACCAAACATTCAACATTGGATGGAATCACAAGGAAAGATAAGGTGCTATCACATTTGCTGACCCATTCACCTGGGGAAGCATTAGAGAATGCTCGCTGCTTCATTCGCCTGGCGAACTCGCTGGCGAAGGCATGCAGTAGCTACTGGAAGTGTTCGCTGCCTACTCGCTGGTTCACTCGCCTGGCGAACTCGCTCGCCACCTCCTTCGCCTGGAGAACACACCAGCGAAGGCAAATCTTGGCTACTGTAATGGTTCGCTACCCACTCGTTGGGTTTCGCCTAGCGACCGCTAGCGAATCTGCGAACTCAGAACCCCAAACAGTCCAAAATCACCAAATTATCACAAAATCAACCGATTTAATTCCAATCAGTTCCAATAGTCTCAGTCCAACATTACCTGACTAAACTACGCCATTTATTTCCGATTTTAACCGTTCAAAACTTAATTTCTACCGATTAAACCTCTTTCTGCCCTAAAATGGAAAATGTAGAAAAACATCCAACAATCCAAACCAATCATACATAATCATAAACACTGATAGAATAACAACATTTCACACCTTTATCTTGATTATATCGAAAGCTAGGAGTTGTTCTTGATAGTTCCAAGCTTTTTCCCTTTCTTCCTTCTCTCATCTCCTCTTCTCCTTTCTTTCTCTTCTTTTTCTCTTATGTTTCTATCTTTTCCTTTTCTTTCCACTTTTCCTTATATTCTTTCCATTCTATTTTCTTCCCTCATATTTCTCCTCTCAATTATCTACCAATAATTCCAATAATTAAAATCATCCAAATAAATCAATTAATTAATATAAATAATTAATTATTGAAAATTGGGCTGTTACACAGAGCATCGCAGCTTTGTGCCTACGTACTTTCATCTGGTATGAAAGATCAGAGTCGATGTAGTTCGGGTAACTACGGGAGAGAAGGGGGGAAGGTTGCTCGCCAAGACATCGCGTCTTGTGCCTACGTACTTTCATCTAGTATGAAAGATCAGAGCAAACGTAGTTCGGGCGGGCACGAAACCACGGGTTGATTAAGTGTTTTAATCGAGTAGAGTTAAACGTCCGTTCCAGCAGTTAGGGACTAAGCCTGTTTGCGGTAGAACCGAAGCTTAACAACACTCTTTTCTGAAAAAAGGTTTCTGATTAATTCCGAAGGAAAAAGGTTTGAGTTTTGTTTTGTGTTTTTTAGTGAAGTGAATTAATTCGGTTTGTGATTCACGTTGCACTAAAGACTATGACATGGAGGCGAATGCGTCGTATATTGCCCCCAAACGGGACGTCTACTAAACATTCTAGATAAGCGAGAGGAGACCCCTCACTCATCATTACCCATGTAACTTAAGGCTCGTAGCACGCAATGTTTGTCACCTTTATTAAATGAGTTAGCATGATTTAAGATGAGAAGAGAGAAGACGCACGGAAGGTCTAAGGGAAACTCGGCCCTAACGTTGTCATGTAAAGTGATCCTAGAGTTGGATGAAAAAAGGGAAACATCTACCCTAATGTTAGCATACTTGGATTGAACGCCTAATGTATCTCCTACTCCCATCCTAAATGGAGGGACTAGGAATCCTATGGGGATCATGGCAACAAAGCACAAGAAGAACAAAGGAAGAATCAATCACAAGTAGAGAAATGCAAACATGAAAATGCATATTTAGAATGGTGGGAGGGAGGAAAAAGTGTGTGGGGCAGCAGCCGCCACAAGCGCATCTCGACCTCAACAGCAATGCGAGAATGATGCAAACATGTGGAGAAAAGCAAAAGATGAAAGAAAATGAACATGCAAACAAATGATCAATTCGAACCACATACACGAGCATGCAAACAATTGAAGAATGAACATACATGTCAACAAAATCATGATTAATCAACCACAGACAATGACAATTACCCAAAACAATTCAATCCTAATGCATCACACTGATCTATGATGATTCAAATTGAACTAGTATGCAAACATGCAAACAAAACATCAAATATGACATTCTGGCACAATGTTAATCGGTTAACACATACTGTTAATCAGTTAACACCTTTAAAAGAAGTGAAAATCTGGAAATTCGTAGGTGTTAATCGGTTAACACCAAGCGTTAACTAGTTAACACCCTGAAAACTTTGAAAAATGTGAATATTTGAATTGGTTAATCGGTTAACCATATAGATTAACCGATTAACACTGCACCAGAAGCTAAAAACAGCAGCAGAAAATCACTTCCAACACAGAAACAACTTATCCAAGATTCCAACAGATCAACTTATCAAATAAGCATGAAATTAACAACAGAAAACAGAAATCCAACAACATGGATACACAATTGCACAGCCATATCACAAATCGAACGGACCGAAATCAACAAAATTCAATCGAATATGAAGATTAACATGATAAGCTCAAGAATTAAATCAGATCGAGATTTCCAACCTTCGAAGCGGAGATTTTCTTCGGTAAATGTTGATCAACTGAATTTAAGCAGATCAAATGCTAGAAATCCGGAAAACTTCAAGATCCACAATAATTGTTGTTGTATGAATGAAGATCCACCAACTTTGAGTCAAAAAGCTCCAAATAATCACTTCTAGATCCAACTCCAGATTCAGATCCAAGCTTGCACGAAAATTGAAGATGAGAATTGATTCAATGATGATGGTAAATGGAGGTTTATGCTCAAGAATCCATTGATTCCAATGAAGAATCAATAATTCCAATGAAAAAGAGCTTTGAGTGAAGGTTTTGGTTATAGAGGGAATTTGAAGAATTGAGAGAGAATTGAAATCAAATCTGAAGTGAGAGTGAAAAATGAAGGTTAGAATGTGTTGATTTGGAGTGGATCACTTAAATACTCTCTTGGTTTGGATCCAAAGCAAGGATTGGTATTTGGATTGGAAATTAAGGCTTGAAATGTGGAATGGGATTTTGGAGGGAAACTGAATTTTAAAGGTGTTCTAGATCCTTCCCAAGTGAAAATTTGAATTCCAAGGTGATCAAAATTGGACCCCAAGTGCATTTGGCTTGCAAAATCACGTACAAGGCAAAATCTGCTATGGTTAACCGGTTAACCATATACGTTAACCGGTTACCACTGTTAAAATTTCAAATCTGGGCTGATTCTCCAATGGTTAATCGGTTAACCATATGTGTTAACCGATTAACACCTTCAAAATTTTGAATTTGGCGCCTTTTGGTGGGAAATCTGTCCACTTGCCTTGTTTCAACTGTTTGGAGCTCTGTTTAGCTGTTGAACCTCATCTTTGAACGTTATCACTGTGAAAATGCTGGGCATGAGCCTGAATGCTGATCCTGATCCGAAATTAACCTGAAAAACAGAATAAAATTGATCGCTTGATTGTTGGGCAAAATAAATGCCAAAGCTCTTGATGCTTGCTGCTCAGTTGCTTGCACTGGAATGAAACCTGAGCCACGGGAACCTTGATCCCCTGCCTCGAGAACAAATGCTATGCAAATGCAGGATGCTAAATGTGAAAATGAAACAAAAGCCGGCCAAGAAAAAGGTCGGGAAAATTTTGTGGTGCTACACACACATTGAAACTAGACATATCAAAGAGCATTTTGAAAAAAGAATGGCATCAAAATGATAAAAATCAAATAAGTTATGCATAAATCAATTTACAAAGAAAAATCATGAAAAATCATGGTAAAAAGATAAGAAATGCTTCCTATGGGGTTTGAACCCACGCATCAGTGCTCAATGGTCAAAACCTTACCAACTCAGCCAACACGCGCGTGTGAGGAACAAGAGAAGCAAACACAATACTAGTTAATTATCAAAAAAATCAAAAAATGCAACAAAAAGGTTGATCTGCAGGATCGCACCTAGGACTGGCAAGGCAAAGATACATGAAAGCGCATGGCAAACCATTGGGGTTGTGATACATCCATTGTATCACCCCTATCAATTAAAAGATAAGGCAAATAACATGACCTGAGGCTTTCTAAAATGCGCGACATGGATGGCAACAACCTCAAAATGGACCAGATGCAAGAGAGATCATATCTCACTCAATTCTTCATGAAATGCAATGATTCAAAAACCAAAATCACTCAGAATTTCACAAGGATCATGATGGTATCATTAGTTTTTTCTGAAAGTGTCTCTAATTCAAAACCCTATAGCAACATAAAAAAGGAACCAACTTTGCAATTTCAATAGCACAGTCTTGTTCAAACATGATAAGCATCAATAAATGGTTCATACACATCATAAATATCATATCAAACATGTCTACATTTAATGCACATCAAAGCATACCATGGTTTGCATAGTTCAAGTTTATAGTGACTTACCTCTTGAAGCCAAACTTAGAATCTTCAAGAGAGGTGCTTCCAGAAGTGATTTGTTGGTTTTAAAAGCTTCAATATACCTCTAGGAACCTCTTTGAATGCTTAGAATCAAATGGAAGCACTTGGAGCAGAATCTTCCTTTCCTCTTGCAAAAATGGCAAAGTGACCAATGTGGAATTTCAAGGAAATGAAGTTACAGATGGAAAACTTGTCTTGGAACAGTTTAGGGATGATTTATGGAAGGTGTTTGAAGTGTTTGAAGGTTTGGAAATGGTCAAAATGAGGACTTGGCTTTGAAAATGTAGAAAGTCAAAGTTTTCTTGGATTGAGGTTTAACTTTTTTAGTGAGAAGTTTTCTGGAGGGAGTGAGTGTTTTAACACCTTAAATACATCATATTTGATGTGTTTTAAGTGTTGGTACAGGTGTTTGATGATTGTATGAGGTTTTGAAAGAGTTTGCGCAAAACAGATTTTTGCTTCATAAAGAAGTTACCTTCAATGCTTGCAAGAAGGTTGTGTTCTGTGGAATGGTGGAGATTTTGCTTGGTTTCTAGCTCAATCTGGTGTAGTTTGGATGTGAGGAGAAGGCTCTATTTATAGCTGTCACACCCTAATTTTTGACCACAAGACCCCACCTCTTTTTTGCATTTTCATGCTGTTGTTTGACTTTAATTTAATATTTAATATTTATGCGACTAACCAATTTGTGCAGACGCAGTAATGTCGAGTGGAGATAGCATTCATTCTCACGATCAATCATTTATATGTAACTAACCATTCTAACCCATCCGTTCGTGTTTTGTGAAGTTAGGTTTGTTGTTAAAAGCTCAGGAAGCCATGAAGGTTTTGTGTGAACTTCTAATCTCCTACATGGTCAAAGTTCAAGACAAGTTGCATCACAAGAACTTGTCCTTATTTCCATAAGGTTCGTCAAGGTTGGGATTATATCGAGTAAAGGCGTCTATTTTATGAGATGCACATTGAGGGATTGAGGGAGTCAAGAATGCTCGAACGTCATTAAGCCTTTAGGCATCTCTATCCTTTAGATTTTGGATTATATCTCGGACAGTTCATTCAAGTACAAATTTAGTTGGAACCCAAATGGAAAGCATTATTTTAGACGATAACATTATTCATTAAATCTTACGGTAAAGCATCTACTGTTAGGAGAGGTGATATATCAAAAAGGGAGGTGGTATATTAGTAGAGGAGATGAAGGCTATTGATGGTGATATAAGTGTGACCTTTTTAGGCTTAATATTTATCTCTATAGTATGTGGCATAGTGGTCCGTTACTTGTTGGATATGGGCAGCCCCAATTGTGCTACTAGTTTGTTGTATGACAGCGCCATGACATTTGTTGCATGACGGTACCACGGTTTAATACAAGAGCAAATAGGAGAAGGCTAATGCTAAGTGTCAATGTGAATGATGAGTTAAAGAACAAATAGAAATCTTGTTAACTGACAGTGGAAGCTTTTAGTTTACATCATGAATTGTCGACAAAATCTTTATTTACAAATGACGGGAGTCGTCGTACTTCAACATAGAGTACCCATATATAAACAAAGTCTTGTTAAAAGTAAGAAAAGGAAAGTTGAAGCCTTAAAAGGACACGAGCAATCACTTGCTCGAATAAGCTGATGACATTAAAGCAGCTCCGATAGCTCCATCCTCAATCCATATTGTTGCGGTTAGAATATGATATCAAATTATTAATTAATTTGAATCGCATCTTTAGTTCACAACCGCTCTTTGATTTATCCGAAGGAAAAGGTCAAAAGAGGGAAAACCTAATTTTGCATCGTGAAGACAATGCAGGGAGAGATCTAGGTAAGGGGTTGGTTAAGCTTAGGGAAGGTACTAGCACCCTAAACTTCTGTAGTACTCTACAGGAACCTTTTGTTTATTGTATGCTTTTTTATTTTATTATCTGTTTGAAATATATTGCTAAGGGATAGAGTGACTAACGGTTAGTCCTAAGTTTACTCGGCAAGACGTCGCATCTTGTGCCTACATATCCTGACGGGAATGGAATCAGAGTAATTGTAGTTCCCCTTGAAAGGGAGGTTAGAAACGTCTTGACTGTGGTCAAGGTTTCATTGGGGAGTAAGCGTTCATAGGGAAGCGCCTACGTGGAGTCTTGAAACTCCTATTTCTACGTTAAAATTGTTAATTGAAATTAGGGTTAAATTAAATATTCCACGGAGGGAAACCCTAAAACAGAGTACGACGACTCTTTGACCTAATGCTAGGGTAAAGGGTATTTTCGTCCACGGCGGGACACCTAGGCGATTAGGGTTTTGAAATGGTCAAACGTTAGGGTTATTGACTCGGCGGTCAAACGGCTAGACCTAATCCTTCGGAAGGAACATAACGCTAAATCATGCAAAACATGGCAAAATATTATATGGCAGAAATAAAGTGCGGAAAGTAAAGAAAGCGTCGCGACGATCACTCGCGTAAATTACAAATCCCAAAAAAATGCAAAATAAAATAAACTGCGACCATGGCCTCGCGTAAATTACATCCATGGAACAAATTACAAATATGATAACAAAATATTTAATTAATAATAATCAGAGACCGACTAAAACCTAGCGGAAAACAAATAGAGAACGTTAGTGAAAAAAAAGTTAGGCGGAAATCAATGACAAATAATAAAGCAATTAATAATGAAAGAAAGAAAATGAAATTTGGAAATTTATTATTTTATTAATTTTGAAAAACTTTATTTTTAATTTCTGAAAAAAGAAATTTAATCTTAATTTTGAAACAATGGTTTTTAATAAAAATGTTTTAGTTTTAATTTTTTTTAAAAGGATTCAATTTAAATTTTTTTTAAAAAAGAAGTTTTAGTTTTAATAAAAAACAGTTTTAATTTTTTTTATTATAAGAACAGAGTTTTAAAACAAGGTTTAACTAGCAAATATTTTTTTAATTAAACTAACCATTTATTATGACATAATTACAATTTAAAGAAAATCAGAATAATAATAATAATAATAATAATAATAATAATAATAATAATAATAATAATAATAATAATAATAATAATAATAATAAGAAAAATAAAAAAGGGAAAAATTAAAAATATAAAAAAATAAAAGGGGAAAAGTAGGCTTCACGCTGAAGCATTTCAATCTTTAGGTTTTTAGATACCCCATCTTCTTCTTCATCACGGTGGCGGCGTCGTTGCAGCTCCTTTGAGCTTTGCTCCATTCTTGCATGGCCGGAAACGATTTCTCTCCTTCTTCTTCGGTTTGTTCCACCTGAAAACAGTAGAAAAACTTTTTCATTGACAAAAAGAACTGCTCACCTTGTTCGGGGTTCGAAGCGGTTCGCGGTGGTTTTGCGCCGTTTGGTGGATTTGCTGACGCTTTCCTCTTCTGATAAGTCGTGAGAACGGCCGCCGTTTTTTCCTCTTTGTGTGCTCTCCCCTCACTTATGTTTATATAGGTAACCAAATTAGGATTAACTCTAACCTAATGTCTATTTTAAAGCCCAACTTAAATAATTAGTCAGAGCTAAAAAAATAAACTAAAACAAACTTAAAAGAATAAAATCTTTTCTAATATTTTTAATTTTATGATTTTTGGATGTTTTTATGAATAATATGGAAAAAAGTGAAAAAATAATATTTTTTTAAAAAATAATTTAAATAAAATACGAAAAATAATAATTAAATAATAAAAAAAACTATTTTTGTTATTTTTTTTATGAAAATAGAAAAGTTAGAATAAAAATAAAAGAAAAACAAAAAGTGAAAAAGGTGGGATTCGAACTCTTGACCTCTCACACTCACAACTCCTTACACACGGTCTGTTGCCAATTGTGCCATTTTATTCATTCAAAATAAAGTGGCACTAGAAGCTATGTAAAGGTAGGACAAATTTGGGGTGCAACACATATCAGGAACTCTGCACTTCATCTTCTTCGTGTCGCCATTGTATTCCTTCCCAATTAACTCAACAACAACCTACATTCAAGAAACCAAGAGTTGAAGTCAGTCAAAACCACAAGTTCTTAAAGGAAGGGAGAGCAAACAATACTCGATTTTAAAGCCTACCGTCATTGGGTCTGTTATGGGCAAGGCCAAAGATTAGCAAGAACCGTACCATCACACATCTCCAAAAAAACCCAGCTGAGTATGTTAGGGCTGAAACAGAGGAGGAACTTATCAGTTGAAATTCAAGAATTAACAGCAGTAACAGACATTAATTGGAAGAAAAACACAGTCAAATTCACAGCTCCTTTTAGTAACTCAATTCCAAGCAGTCTCACCTTATCATCAACTCAGCTTCCGTCGGCGGCGCCCTTAGAATTCTTGCAGACAAATCCCATAGATGGAAAACACCACAAAGAATCAGTGTCGGTACAACTCTGTGCGTAAATGCCAAATTCGGTTTCGATGGAATCACCTGCTAATTAGAGTATGCCCAGTCTGAAAGCTGCCGTTTATCACAAAGAATTCGTTTCAACTCCCACAACAGCAGCTATTTAAATTTAAGTAATAAGCTCAAAGCCCTTAAGCTACCTGCACGATATAATAAAACTAAGGTCAGCAGCCACCAGTTCATAACGTAAGTCTAGCAGCATTTTCGGAAGAAAGTACAATCTGTAATACCTCAGAGAGGGCCAAGAATGCCATGCCACTTTGCTCACGTATCCCCACCAAGTGCATACCTATTACGATGTTGGAACCAGTCTCGCAGCTCCTTCCTTACAATAAAAATGATACATGGTGCATCTAGATAAGTTCTCAAAAAAAATCTCTTTGGATATGATATTAACAAGAAGGGAACTCCTAAGAGAAACATTAAAGTACCTAAATCGTTGGGCATAGCTGTTGGTATTGTCTTCTTGGTTGTGACAATCTTATTTCAGTATTTCAACTTCACAACAGATTCAAACTGGCTTATTGAGTACAATGCTGCTTTAGCATGCATCTGTTTCATGACATTGCTGGTATTTGTCGATGATATCCTGGATGTCCCTTGGGGAGTAAATTACTACTATCATCATTTGCTGCGTGACATATGTTGGACACAGCTATAGTCCTACCAAAGCCACTTGCACTATACATTGGCATAGAGATTTTTGAACTTTGATGGATACATAAACTACATGGGGCTATTGGCCGCTTTCTGCACAAATTCAATCAACATACATGCTGGATTAAATGGCTGGGAAATTGGACAGACGGTGGTTATCTCATATGCTATTCTGGTTCACAATATTATGCAGATTGGAGCGTCAAAAGATCCTGAATATAAGCTAGCACATGCATTCTCCATTTACTTAGTGCAACCATTGCTAGCTACCTCTTCAGTTCTGTTGGCCGGTTTAGCGAAACACTCTCGATCTGCTCCCTACCTCAAGTTCCTCCATGTTGTCATAAGTGACCCACCAAGACGAAAGCAACTCCAAGCCTTTAATCAAAGCTAAAACCATAAGCAAGCCTTATGTTAGTTACCATCAAAATTCTAAGCAAACGCCAGACATACGAACGGTGTTACAAGAAAAATGGTAGTAATGGTTCAAAACGGAGGAAATAATGGAAGGAATGGAAGTTCAATACCAGTTCCAGAAGAAATAGATTTTGCGAAAGCCATTCAAACATCACACTCATGGAGACCTTTGGATGTTTGAGCCACGTACTCCGCAAATTGAAGTAAACCCTTGAATTCCCAACATTGATTACCGTTGATTACAAAATTGATGGACCTACAACAAAATCAGGCAGAATGAGTCAGAAAGGGCAAGTTTCAATTCTCAATAAAACTGATTTAACTTTTCCCAAATCGGTCCCAAACATGGAAAGACATTCATCATCATCCAGTTTTGAAATTGCAAATCACCTATAAAAGCAACAGAGAACCCTAACGAAAAGGAACGATACTCAAAGAAATCTCAAAGTGAAGCCGTAAACTCGTGAAATCGAAAGAGTGAGAAAACTTATCTCTTATGCCGTCAAAACCTTTGAAGCCGCCGCCACCCGCCGCGAGTCCCCGTACCAACGAAGCTTCCGCCATCTAGAACCATTGTCATCTAGAATCCGCCGCCGTCCCCAACTTTCGGTAAATCTTTATACATGTTAAGATTATTGAACTATTGATGTTTTGATTTGTGTTTCAGGTTTAAAATGGAGGAAATAATGGAAGAAGGAGGTGAGAACGAAACGATGAAAGGGAGAATGATGAGTCGAAAATTGCATCGGGGAGGGGTGAATCGAGAGAGAATGAGCAGATCGACGATTTGGGGGATTTTGGGAACTTAGGGTTCTTCCGTTGTTTTGTTTTTTTGTTTTATTATCATGTAATCGCCTGTATGCAGCACACACACACACACACACATGCCGTGCACCTTCACTCACGGACACCCGATCTCCAATGGATCAGATCACACGGCCACCACCCACGCCTCCACGGTAGTCACCATGCGCCTGCGTACGTACGATCACACGCCCCACTTACAAGTAATCTCGCTTAATTAGCACTAATCCACATTTAATTAACCTTAATTGATTTAAATAATCATTTTCTTAATTATTTAATTAATATTTTTTTTCTGAAACATAAACCTGTTTTTTAATTCTAATTAGCCTATTTCAACCTTTTTAATATAAATCCCTTAATTAACTTAATATCCTTTTATATAATAAGTTTATTCATAATTTTTTTATCCAATAATGCAAATAATAATAAACCTTTTCTAAATCTAAAATCAACCTCTAGCTTTTATAATAATTAAGAGTTCCTTTTAAACCTTTATAATAAAAAGCCATTTCATACTTAATAATAATAAAACTATTTCATTTTTAAAAAATAAAAACTCACTTCACAACAATCTATTTAGTTTAGTTTATTTATCAATAACAACACCCTTTTTATAATAACTTAAATAGAAAACAATTTTTATATAACAAGAAAATAATTTAAGTAATTTATACTCACTTATTTAACTTTTTGTTTTACCTTAAGAAAACATTTTAATTAGCAACCTTTTTTTATTAAGTAAATAAAATTAATTTATCCAACTTTTCCTAATATTAATCTCACTAAAAATTTATGATCAAATAACTTTTTTTTTCAAATTAATTTATCGTCTCAAGTTTTATTAAAATTAGTAAAGTCAATTCACAAATTAACACAACATTTTCGTAAAGAAATTAAATAATCTCACCCATAATTAATCAATCCGTCTAAAATCAATCAACATTCAAAATCAATCGTGCACGCTTCCATCTCCGATCCGTTCGCACGCTCACAATTCACACACTCACTTAGCGCTTTCATGCGTTTGTATATGTTTTATCTATCCGCTTTTATTTTATCCGCAATTTACATTTACCGTATTTAATTTATCGCAATGCATAACGTCCAAAGGAAGAATTTGCGCGTAACGTAAAACTTGCGCGTATGCACGTCATTTGCATCATACTCCCCCATGATCCTTGATCCCATTCAAGTTGATCTTTTTAAGATAGATCCTACCCCCCATAGGAAGAACCTTTGTCTTTTATTTCACAACATAGGAAAAAAATTCAACAATATTCAAACACATTAGAGAATAAGATGTTAATCATCTTAAGCGAGATAAAACTCCTACCCCATAACAATTCAATCAATATGTAGGGAGTTTGCCTTAAGAGAGATAGTGGCATACTTGTCGATTAAATTCCGAGTACTTGAGCCTTTCTCTTAAGACGATGTAAAGACTATTTTCCTACAAAGTTGTGGTGGTTAAATCAAGTAATCTCCCTTAAAATGACAACTCATCTTTTCTCCTAAAATCGATCAATCAACTACCTTATCCCGTAGGAACTTTGACCACAGTCAAAGAACTCCTCAAACCCTTTAGGGGAACTATAGATACTTTGATTTCACTCCCGTAAGGATATGTAGGCATAAGATGCGATATCTTATCGAGTATACTTAGAAATAAACCCCTAGGTCTCTTACCCTTTAAGCAGATAAAACCTTAGTAAATGAACAACATAAAACAAGAGGTTCCTGTAGAATACTACAGAAACTTAGGATGCTAGCACCTTCCCTAAGTTTAACCAACCCCCGAACCTATAACTCTCTAGCTTTTGCATTTGCATTGCATTGTGGGTATTTCGATCTTTTTCCCTTCCTTTGGACAAATCAAAGTTCGGTTGCAAATGAATTAAGATTCAATTTAATCAATAACTTGATATCCAAATTTCACCGCGACAGAAATGGAGACTTCACTGGGGACAATCTGCTTATATATTTGCTTATATCTGCTTATTTGCTTGTTTTTGCTTGTTATATTTGCTTGTTTTCCCTTCCCTAACTTCTTTTTTGCTTGTTTATCGCTTTATATATTTGCTTATATCTGCTTATTTGTATATTTGCTCTTGTTTGCTTTTGGGATGACACCTTTGAGTGGTGAGACAAATTCCTACACCCGGACTTGAATGAACTTAAGATAAGATAGTGATATGTTCGACGAGGCTTATAGGGGGTTGAATCCCGACCAAGCTGACTTGAAAATCACGCTCAATTGAGGCCCTCTTGAAAGCTGTACTGTTGAACGAGTTTTAATCGTGAAAACATACACTATTTTCGATGTTGGAGCCTATGATATTGAGGACCGTAGTTACCTTAACCCCACTTTGTCCTTTATTAGGATGTAGTGTGAGGACTATAAGGGAGTACTCTCGAAATAGTTGCTATGCGGTGCTACACTCAAAAGAGGTTCGCTTGAGAATATTATTAGCCACCAAGTAATTGGGAAGTTGATAATATCTGAAAGATGGGCTAATGACTTTAGGTACCTTTTTAGAACCTTGTTCTGCAGGTACATTCAACCTTTAGTCCATATCCTTTGGGAATGGGTATACCCTTTGGCTTCATGCTCGTTGCAAACCTAGGGTCCCCCTTTGTTTGTTTATCTTTGTGCATCTATGTGCTTACTTGTGTTTGTTGCATTCATAAAGCATCATACCTCATTGGACTTCATGGGATTCATCTTTGTTTATGAACATTGTAGGACGCTATGGATTCCAACAGAAGACACACTTTGAAATACACTTTTAAGAGTCCTAAATTGGATGGCCTAAGGAAGTTGGCAGCCTTGATTGAAGACCAAGAAAAGTTCAAAAGCAAATATGGGAAGCTAATATCTTTATTGAGTCGCCAAGTGGACGAAGGACTTCTTTCCACCTTATTGCATTTTTATGATCCGCTTTATCACTGTTTTACATTCTCCGACTTTCAACTATTACCTACATTGGAAGAGTACTCCTTTTTGGTTGGTCTACCTATCCTAAAAGAATCTCCCTTCCCCTTTTTGGAGAGCGACCCTGAAGAAAGAGATATTGCTAAGGCTCTTTATCTAAAGGTATCCGATGTCAAGGGAAACTTAATTAGTAAAGGTGGTACTTTTGGTTTGACTACAGATTTCTTAATCAGTAAAGCTATGTTTTATGCCGATTATATGAACAGGACTCCTTTCGAGGCAATCTTCGCCCTACTCATTTATGGGGTGTTTCTATTCCCAAGTTTTGAGGGGTTTGTCGACCTTAATGCAATTAAGACCTTTATGAAGAACAACTCAGTGCCAACTCTTTTGGGTAATACCTATCATTCTGTGCATCTTCGAAACTTCTATGGTGGAGGGATGATCACCTGCTGTGTGCCCTTACTTTACAAGTGGTTTATTTCGCACTTGCCTAAGTCCAGTTCTTTTTCGAATCTCGATAAAGGGCTTTGGTCTCCGAGAGTTATAGCATTGACCCACTCAGACATTGATTGGTACAACCGAGCATATGATGGGACGTTAATTATTGATGGTTGTGGGGATTTTTCTAATGTGTCGTTACTTAGTGTTAATGGAGGGATCAGTTACAATCTGGTTTTAGCTCGTTGACAGTTGGGATATCCGTTGAAGGAGCCACCTAAGAGTGTTCAAGTGGAGAGCATTTTCTTTAGGGATAACAAGGAACTTCAAGACAAGATTCTGGCTGCATGGGAACATTTGCATAAGAAAGGGAAGAAAAGCCTGGGGAAACTTAATTGTGTGTCCTTGGAACCATACCTTCAGTGGATCAGAGAGAGAGCAATCAAGTTAAGGATGCCCTATTCTCGTCAGGGTCCTATACCTCCGAGAAGAGAACCCACCTGTGTCTTTATGTATGAAGCTGAGAAGTTAGAGGTCGCATTGAGGAAGGCGCAACATGAGTTAGAGTCATGGAAGAACAAGTATCAAGTAGTTGTTGCAGAGAATGATGAACTTCAGAAACAGAAGGATGAACTTCAGAAACATCTACAGTTGAAGGATGAAGAATTACTTCCTTGCAAGAAGAGGAAAGCTCTGGAGGATTTATTTTTCTCCGACCCACAATGCACTATTTGGAGGTTGATTGTGGACAATCTCACCCGTGAGAAGACCCAGTTGGAAGAGGAGCTCAAGCGGCCGAATTCAAAACTTCCTTATGGCTTTCATTAACTTTTATTTAGCTATTTAGTTGGGACTTTTAAAAGCATAATTATTTGTAATCCGTTTCAAAATTAATAAAACGTTTTCTTTTATCACAATGTTTTTAAATAATTGGGATCCCATGAAGTCCTACTCATCTTGTATTGCATTCTTTTTCTTTGTTCACTTCAAGAAACTCAATTTCATTTCACAGGTATTGTAACTATGGACTTCAAAAGAGAAGCATTGAAGTACACTTTTCAGAGTCCTAACATTGAAAGCTTAAGAGAGCTAGCAGATCTTATCGAGAACCGTCACGCTTTTGCAACAGAATATGGAGGAGCCTTCTACTTTCTCGAGCTCAAGATGAAAGAGGGACTGTTGGAGACCCTTGTTCAGTTCTATGATCCGCTGTACCATTGTTTCACCTTTCCAGATTACTAGCTGATTCCAACCCTGGAGGATTATTCTGAATTTTTGAAGATACATGTGACCACTCGACCTGTGTTTACCGGATTGGAGGACGCGCCTGTCGCTTCCGCGAAAATAAGGTGCCAGCAGAATAGAAGAGTCGCCACCTTTCGTTATTTATCCCTCGGAGCGGGAAAGGAAACGATCGGAAAAACCTGACGAAAAAGGGTAAGACAAGGTCGTCGCAACCGTTGTCTGGGTTCGGGAGTCGGTTACGCAAGGGGAAGGTATTAGCACCCCTCACGTCCGTCATACTCGACGGGATCCATGCTTGTTGGTTTGTCTACGGGTGAAAAACAATCTATCTACAGCTGCTAGATTTAAACGGAAAGAAACTGACTCGATAGAGCATCACGCTCTATGCCTACGTATTCTCAAGAGAGAAAGAGAAATCAGAGTCTGCGTAGTTCGAGAAACTACGGGGGAAAGTTTTGCTCGGCAAGACGTCGCGTCTTGGGCCTACGTATTCTCATCAGAGAAATCAGAGCATGACGTAGTTCAGGCTAACTACGGCTAGACAAGGGTGTTCTCGGTCACACGAGGGTGAGAGATTAAGTTGACGATACTAGCGTACGCATTCTAGCAGTTAGGTGGACGCTGCTCGACCATTGGAGACTTAGGCGTACCTGTTTGCGGTAGAACGGACGTAGTATGTCGGGTTTCGAGGTATGGGAACCTACAGGAACTAGAACTACGGTCTGGTCTCAAATGCGTTCGGGCAAGAGAAAAGGATAACATCAGTCGTCAGCGGGAAAGTCTCGATCGCACAGCAGCGAGAGAACACAAAGGTTAGTTGTTAGTATGCTCTCTAGGATATCGCATCCTATGCCTACATATTCTCTTCAAAGAAAATCAGAGCAGCTGTAGTTCAACTTACAGCTAAAACAGGGACCACAACACAAATCTCATTTTATTAATATTCGGAAGGTTACAATGATAAACTCCTAAAAAATCATACCCATCTATCATGGAAAATCTAATGAAAAATAGTCCCCTAACAAGTGGAGCTTTAATTCTACCTCTAAAAAGGCGTAAAAGAAACTCCTAAAAGAAAATATATCCTAAAAAGAAAATATTAAAATACTATCATTTTTTTATATTTTTCATTCCACTATATTTTCCATTTTTTCTATTTTTATATTGTACATTCTTTTTCACATATTCTTTTTTCTTTTAAAAAATCTAAGCAAATGAATATAAAAGAAAATAATGGAAAAATGATAAAAAAAAAACAAAGGGGGTGCATCAACTCAGCCAAGGGTGTGATCCAGAAAAGCAAAGAATGGGCCCAGCCCAATCAGACCAAACAACAACAAAAAACGGAGGGTGAATGTGGGAACGGGGGGTATACGGATTGGAAACCAATGGGCCCAACCCAGTTCCCTTGACGACCACATGGTCATGCTCCAGCAAACCAAAACCCACTCTGAAACCCTAATCACTCTTCTCTCCTTCGAACACTGTTCACCTCCTCCAAAACGGCGCCCTCACTCCCTTCTCCAAACTCTCCAATTCGATCTTCTCACCAACCGTTCTCCCTTTCTCAATCCTTCAACCTTCGGTCTCAACTCAACTCTCATAACACCGTTCAACCTCACAAAGTTCTTTACCTGATCTCTCAGTCTCACATCAATCTGTTCATCTGGAAACAATGGTGGTACGCCTTGAAGAACTTCACAAAGGTTCTGAAGAACACCGTTCTTGACGAAGAATCGATGATGATGATACTTGGAAAAGAGAGTTATGAAGGATTGATGTTACCGGACGGAGGAACAATCTGGATGTTTGAGCTCTTTGAAGATCCTGAGTTTGACGAGGCGATGAAGGATGCTTGAAGACGCGTTGAAGATTGACGAACATCTACGAAGTTAACTGAACGAAGGTTATGAGATCTGGAAACGATTTGAGCGAACGAGTTGTTTGAAGATCTAGATCGGGAGTTCGTGATGAACGCGATGGACGAGGATGATGAAGATCCTGGATCTGGACGAAGATCGTGATGATCGGTGAATCTTTGAAGTTCACTGAAGATTCTGGAAATCTCTTGGGAAAAGCATGAAGATCTGGACGAATGTTCTTCGTTGATGAGTTCTGGATGAAGAACGAGGGATGGAGATTGAAGGATCTTCATCAGTTTCTGGATGAATCTGGGGGGAATCAAGAACAGATGATGAATATGACGAATCCGGTAAAGAAACTCCGTTGAAGATCATGCGCGAATCTGGGAAAACTGAGAAAACAGATGATGAACATGATGAATCCGGTGAGATTCTGGAAATAGTTGCTGGAGATTGGTTGATGGATTCTGAGGAAGATGAATGAGTGATGAATTTTCCGGCGACTTTGCAATTCTCTGGTGACCGTTAGAGTGATCGGAGGTAGTTAGCAGGTGGCAGACGCGGCAGCTGCATGGCCGGCGACCAAGAATTCGGCGAGGGGTTAGTGTGGGGAACACGTGGCACGAGGATACAGAGATTGAGGGAGGTGAAGCCGCGTGGCCTGCATGCAGCGAGGTGGCGAGGAGAGAGGGCGGTGAGTCAGCAGAGAGAGAAGAGAGAGCTGAGTGGGACACGTGGTGAGAATCTGAGAGTGAAAAAAAACGTGAGGTGGGAAGGTTAGAATATGCACGCGTGGCTGCTTTATAGACCGACACGTGGACTGGACCTGGACTGGGCCTCCATAAATCTGAAAATGGCCCACCGATTGGACTCTGATTAACCACCTAATTAATACTGATTAAGCCTAATTAAACACTAAACAAAAATTAAACCTGCACTTAAAGTCTAACTGAAAATTAAGACCACTCTAAACCTAATTAAGGCTACTAAACTCAATCAAAACCCTAATTAAACCCAATTAAATGCTAACGAAAATTTAAAACAGTAATTAAAGCCTAAATTGCAAATTAAGACTATTCTAACCTAATTAAATCTAATAAACTCTATTAAATCCTAATTAGACTCTATTAAATCCTAATTAAATCTAAAAAAGAGGACTAACCTATAAAACTCTTAATTTCTAAACTAATAAAAACTCTATTAATTTCTAAACTAATAAAAACTCTATCTATTAATTCCACTAATTTCTATACAAACAAAAATAGAAGATATTCTATTAATTCTATTTTAAAAAAACCTATTAAAAGAAATACCCTATTAAAAATCATTTTAAAAAATCTACTTAATATCTAAAACATGATTTATTCTTAAAAAGAAATTAAAACTAAAATCTATTTAAAAACAATTAATATCTATTAAAAAATCTAACTAACACCTAGAAAAATCAATTAACTCCATAAAAATTCTAGAAAATAAGGGAAAAACCCTAAAAAAAATGAGGAAGCCGATTAAATCGATTAGCGACTACATCGAAATAAACGGTAAAAATCCCGGACACCGAGATGTCCTCAAAAACAACAGCGAGAGCTGAAAACACCGGGACGAGCATCGATTCTCAAAATACATCCTCGTATTGGCCCGAAATGCCTGAAGCGCGGTCAGAGGGCTGTGATCCCGATAAAGTCAATCTGACTGGAAAAAATGCGATGTACGTGGTATGCAAATGCAAAATGAAATGGGTCGAAACATGAGACAAATTGCGATAAGTAGTTGGTCAAATTTTGGGGTGCAACAGCTGCCCCTATTCAAACGGCTTGGACCTGAAGGGTTGAGAAGCGAACGACTTTCAATCATTCAAAGGTAGAAGACGGTTGAATACCAAAGAACCCGGAAATTTGCCAACTACACAAGTACACGGTACTCTGATGGGAACAAATCTTCGGAAGCTGAAATCATAGCTGTGCGGCAACTAGCTGGAGAAATACTGATCTGAACCTCCGTCAGGATGATTCTCTAATTTATTTGATATCCTTGCGTCCTCAAATCATCGAGGGATCACTGGTTACACGGTAACGGGCGATTTGCCGACCTCACAGGTAAACGATACTCTGATTGGTAGGAACATCTTCTTCACTGAGCATAACAGTTGCACGACAACTCTACTGGGGAATTGGTCACACGGTAACCGGGAAAAAGTCCGATTTCAAATCTCCGTCAGGATGATCATATGATTTGCTGTAGATATTCGTCCTCAAGTCATCAAGGGGTCACCGGTTACGCGGTAACTGGTAATACATGGTTGATTATGCCGTCAGGCATTCTGTGTCATAGCAGAAGAATTCCTCGGGACTCATCAGGTCATTAATCACGTTGATCATGCCATCGGGCATTCAGAGAAATTTTCGGGCATCAGCCGGACTTCATTAGTAGGTCGAGCACAAAATTCTGGGTCAATCATGAACCACATAAGGATATCCAAACTTCTGCCATCAGGCACTCGCATCAGCTGAGGGAACTGCTTCATTAATACGGTTGGACTTCATCATCAAGTCTGGAGTTTCGGCACCGCTGCCAGACTTCAATCATCAAGTCTTCCAAGGAAAGTTCAACTTCTATGTTTAAAACCTGCTGGGGATGACACATCTCCGCTGGGGATTCTTGAGAACTATCAAGGAACTTTGCTTCGGGGGTCCAAAAATCATTCTGACTGAATCATCTCTGCTAAGGAAATCAAGAATCATCTTGGACAAATAACTCCGCTGGGGACTTCAAGAATCATCCTGAACCGTTAATTCTGCTGGAGATTTCAGGAATCATCCTAAGCAAACACTCTGCCGGGGACTCTAAGCCTCAACTTGAGCAACCAGCTCTGGCGACCGCACTGGGGATTTTAAGAATCATCTTAAGCAAACGATTTGCTGGGGAATTCAAGAATCATCTTGAGCAAGCGACTTCGTTGGGGAGAATTCAAGAATCATCTTGAGCAATCAATTCTGCGGCGGAACACCTGCAAAATAAGAACGGTAACAACCTAGATCATGCTTATTATGCATATGCTTCGGCAATGGCGCAATGCTCCACACGGTGGAAATTCTACGCGTTTATGATAAATGCTATGCAGTCATGCAACATGCTATGGCCCCGTCAGTAAAATAAATGCTGAAGGGAGAAGCCTCCTGTCAAGGAAAAAGAACCACTCTGGTGGAGAGGAGGAATCATCCTGCCGAGGAGAAGAAGTCACACCAATCTCAATTGGACTCCGCCTGGGGAAACGAACTTCAGTCGACTGCTGCAGGGGAATAAAGCTCTACGAGAACCTGAACCTGCTCAACTGGACATACGAACCACAACTACTGAGGAAAACGATGTCAATCGCAGAAATAAACTGCGCGGTCTTCGCGGCAAAACATTCCTCCGATGGGGAAATACAGCCTCAGCTATTCAACACTCTACTGGGGAGCACCAATCATGGCCTGAGCGGCTTCCAAGGACTCGGATCTCTTGGGGATCTGCAAACTCGGCTGAGGAAGAAGAAATCATTCTGCTCGCTAGAGAGAGTACGACTCTGTGGGGAAACTCAATTCTTCTGGAGACTTCAGTCTGGCACTATCAACTACTACACACTTCAGTATATGACTCAGTTGAGGAGATGACGTTCCTTCAGGATACCTCTGATGGGGGAGAGAATCTTCTCTGCTTGGGGATACATATCAATGCTCCTGGTCCCGCATTCAGACTCTGCGGGGAGAGGCGGCTACACTCTATCGAGGATATCAATCCTGATCTGCTGAGAGTAATCTTGCGTACGCCTTACGGAGACTGACCCTTCGGGGTAACACCTGCTGGACTATCAAGTCTGATGAGGAATACTTGTGTATCAACACTGCTGGGGATATCAATCTTTAGCTACTCATTGTACAACTCTGATGGAGATGTACCGATCCTATCAAGGAAACACCTCTGGCATCTGCGGAAGATAGCAATCGATCACTGCAATTGAATCTCACTTCACTGAGGAAAACAACCCTGAACGGTCTTTTTAGAACACCCTAAGTCCTTATAGGGTACGAAGCAATCTGCTGAGAGATAACTCTTCTCTGTCTGACATCAAAATCTACTCGTCTGGAGATTACTCAGTGATGGAATCAACGTCAACCTCTACATGAGGAATGAGTCAATGACCTGGACTCGGAGGGGAAAGGAGTCAAACTCGGACTCTATGGGGATACAATATTGCATCAGTCCCACTGCTAGGGAAATAAACCCAAATCTGTCGGTCAGGGAAAGCTTCAGTCTCAACCCCCTTGGGAAAATAGCACATCAGGCTAATCAACGTTCAATGCTTGGGATGGCCATACTCTGCCGGGAATATCAATCTCGCCCTGCTGAGGATAATCTCGATCCTACTCTGATAAGGGATGAATGCCATCTCAATTTGCTGCAATCTCAAACTGCTCAGGGGAAACAATCTCAAATTGTACATCTCCGCTGAGAAAACAATCCTGATTCAATAACATCAACACAGGGAATACATAATACCAATCATGGAGCTGGGATCAATCGAGCCTTGTGTCGGGGAATGTGACAACATACGAGTCACTAGGAATCATCGCGTCGGGTACAATTGGGCTTTTTCTGGTTTAGGGATAGGTTTATGGTGATAGGGATTTATTTCTGGTTACCAACAAAAGTGGATTTGAAAGGGAAATACTAGACGAGAACTAGCATTCGAGGTGGACTACCAGACGAGAACTGGTGGCAAAATATGTTAGGTTGTCAGACGAGAACTGACTTACGGGTTTTAGATATCAGACGGGAATTGATTTCTGGTTTGCCAGACGAGAACTGGGCTTTAAAACTATGTTAGCCAGACGAGAACTGGTTAAACAATAGGTTAAAGAAAAGGTGACCAGACAGGGCTGGTTTCTGGTTTAGATTTCAGACGAGAACTGATCTCCGGTTTGCCAGACGAGAACTGGACTTTGAAACGATTTGGTTACAAGGTTCAGCTGAGTAACAGGTTAGGCTGTAGGATAACAATCCAATGACAGCAAGGCTTCTTCAGAAGGTTTAGGTTTTTGGTAGGGTAATGATACGATTCCCCGACATTCAACTCTTGCTAGGGTGAACAAACTCATTTGAACAACTTGCCCCAGTACAATTCAACTTGCCCCAATCTGACTCTTGGGAAAATTCATTCTGAACAGAAAGCAGCTGGCAATGAGACAATCTTCAGATGGCTTGCCCCAACATCTGTACGACAGAAGGATTCATCCTCAATCAATCAACTCTCAGCATGGTTGGTTTCAATACTTTTGAAGTAGCTTGCCCCTGAACGAGCGTTGAGCGACTCAACATGCCCTGATTGAACACTGGAGGGATCTGCCCTCAAATCACAAGAGTTTCGGGTAGCTGCCCCTGATTGGGTCTCAAGAAGATCCACTTCTGATCAACTGCTTCTTGAATCATCTGTCCCATAATCAACCGATACTCCGGGACTTGTCCTCAGACAAACTGATTCCAAACTCACTGGAAGTTAATGCCCCAGATTCACAGGGCTTCACAGCATACCGTTTTGATCCATACTGCTACGATTCAGTCCTGATTGACTATTCCCTGTTGGAGTTCCTTCGTATCAACTACTGACCTACAATTAAAATTGTTTATTCACGAATGGTAATTTTAATGCAGTGTTCATGCAGGTTTTGAAAAATGTACCGTCACTCATTTACGTGTCATGCTAGTGAGTGACGAATGAACTAAAGAGTTCAAACGTAGTGCTGATTCGATTAGTGAAAAATACAACAAGGATATGATTAGCAAATCATGTAGGAGTCAGGTTACTCAACCTTATAGTAATGCGCTTTCAGAATAAACCCTGCCTCAATTAGGTCTTTTAAGGGTTGTATCGTGGTCGGGTTCACGGTTCGTGGAACAAAGGATATTTGGCTCAAATTATGATTTGTACCCACCCCTTCTACGTGATGATCTCTGATCCTAAAGTTCAGTTAACTTGGCTCGAGCACTCGCCTCTTCGAGAGGTATGTTGAATATTGGGAACAACCAGTTAAAGAACTCACAAGGTGTTTCGGAGTGACAGTTACTCCTTTTTCGTTTCGGTGTCTGTATCTACACGACTTCGTCCTTGTTCGAGGATTTTTTCTTTTTGTATCCTTTCTTTTTCATTCTTTTGATTCCCTAATTTTTGCCTGGACTGACTCTTCAGAGTTCTTTTCGATTTTTCTTTTGAAGTCCAGCGGGATGCCCTGATTTTTGCCTAAGTATCTGCTTTCCAGCTTTTACTTTCTTTTTACTTAGCGGGCTTTCTTTTTTCTCTTATTTTTTCGAAACAAGTCGTGCAACACTGGCTGTCTGGATTCATCCGAGAGGTTTGTAACTGTCTCACTCCTGATTGATGAGGTTTAACCATTGTGGTTGACGAGGTACGACCTCTGGGGAGGAATACGATATGATTGGTCCTCGAAAGACAACACTCCTCTATAAGACTTGAACGCTCGATCAAGCTAACTGACAACTACCCTGCCCCGGGTTAAGATGTGAGGGTTTAAAAGTCCGAAAGAAACTCCTACTTCTCGGCTCGAAGTGGTTAACAAGGGATTCTCTTCCTTATCTCTCCGGTGTTTAGGGGATTTAAAACAATGCCTGGACATCATAGGCAAGGTTTTATCTGAAAGCATACGATCATCGGTTATGAGTATTCAGTTTCGTCATCCTCCCTCCAATCTTTGCTAATCATAGTGATAAAGTGGAGTGAATAAAGTGCAAGTGTCAGTGCAATGCAGTAAATGAGTGACAACGACATGATTAATTCAGAAAAATGCATAGTCACTTCATCAATATTACCATTCGAAACAAACAATGTTTAATAGCAAGTAGTAACTAACAGAAAGGAAACTACAAATGCAAATGATAAAAAGTCTGAGGACTGCCAATGCTGAGGACGTCTGCCCGTCTGGACCACTGGTCTCTGGAAATAACCCTCTGAATCTGCAAGCTCAGACAGCTGAGAGGTTGTCATTCACAACCAAAACTCCTTCTGGAAAGGAAATGCACCCTTTGTCGATCAACTGTTGTACTTTCGCCTGGAAAGCTTTGCAATCTTCGGTTGAATGCCCTGGAGATCCACCATGGTAACCACACTGAGCATGGGGATTGTACCCAGGAGGGTAAGGCTCTGGCACGGGCTTAAGAGCTTTGGGTTCCACCAAAGAATTCTGGATCAAATGTGACAGAATCTGGCTATACGGCACAGGCACTGGATGAGAAGGAGCATTCCTTCGTTCCAAGTTGTTACAAGGTCGGTTCTGACTCTGACGCTGATTCTGATAACCTCGGCCACGGGCTCGTGGATTTTCAAGAGGAGCGACATAAGTTTCCCGATTCGGTGCCCCAGGCACAATTGTCTGTCGAGAATAACGAGACACAGAAGATACTGACCGCTGAGAAGACGGAGAACCAACAGATTTCACCGATTCGTCTTGAGGATGCCCAACATCATTCATGATTGCATTGATCACAACTCCTTCTTCAGTTTGAAAGCTGTAGAGAGATTCAGTTTCATTAGCCTGACCGCCCGAAACATTCTGGATTCTTCCAGTCTTTATACCATACTCGATGCGCTCTCCTGCCCTTACCAATTCAGAGAAATTTGGTGCCTTTCCAAGCATTCTTTCGAAGTACGGGCTCTGCAAGGAGTTTACGAACATGCCTTTTAACTCTCGGTCTAGAAGCGGTGGTTGCACTCTAGCAGCAAATTCTCTCCATCTCTGAACATACTTTCTGAAAGGTTCATTGTTCCCTTGAGACAATTCTTGCAGCTGCATGCGACTAGGAGCTACATCAAGATTGTAGTCGTACTGCTTCAGAAAAGCATTGGCTAAATCCACCCATGATCGGATCTGATCACTCTCTAACTGCATATACCAACTCAGAGGTGCCCCAGTCAGACTATCTTGAAAGCAGTGAATCATCAACTTGTCGTTGTGCACAAATGAAGTCATTCTTCGGCAGAACATCACCAAATGTTGCTTCGGGCAACTGTCTCCTTTGTACTTTTCAAACCTCGACATTCTGAACTTCGGAGGTAACACTAGGCCAGGAACCAAACACATGTCTGCAGCAATAGGGTTAACAGCGTCTTTACCTTTCAAGGCTTTGAATCTTTCATCCAATGCACGAAACCTTCTAGCATACACGGGAGCTAATGGGTCTTCAGTCTTTGCCATCGGGACCTCTCTTCGGGACTTTGGCACAGGGAAGGCAACACCCTGGTAGTCTGAGATATCAACAGAAGGAGAACGTTCACCTCGGACAACAAACTGCTCACGTAGACCTCGGTCTTCAACAGAAGGCTCTACAAGCTGGGCTGCAGTAAGGTTGTTCACTTGCTGAAAGTCTTCGTCATGCGTAGATCCATACAAAGGATTGGACGTCACAGTGAAACCTGACAAGGTATCAACAAACTGGAAGCTGCTCTCTGACATAGCTACCAACAACTGTCAACTGAATTCACTGCTTGACTCTGATCAAATTTGCTTCAACCCCTTGGTCGTCTTCAACACTCACCTTCAGAATCAAAACAACAGCTGGATAAGAGCTCTGACTAGCTGGAGCTTGGCATGCAATATGATGCAGGAATGCTCATGCAAATGTAATGCAAGATGAAGCAAACACGTGATCACAACCCCCACAAAGCTCTGATTGCTGCTGCGCTGGTGACGGGATAAGTCTGCTCTGACGAGAGAAAACCAAGATATCGGGTAGGCTGGAAGTCAAGTTTCCTGTAAAACCCTCCCACTCACGGGTATGGACCTAAACTGACACAAGTTCGGCATCCTATACGGTCATCAGCGTCACAGACATTCAAGAGGGGTGATACGATACCCAGAAGGTGTGGCATCACCAGCTCATGAAGCGGCCTCACTCGGCTGAATCACAAATGATCGATCCCCAGAGTCGACAATCCTCCAAACCAACAACCGTCTCAACCCAAAGGGTTGAAAGAGAAGCCAACCGGGAGAACCTCGTCTGAGCGTGGATTTCATGAGACACTAGTGCCTGCCAAGCAAGTGCGCGCCCACTAATTTCCACAACTAATTCTATGGTGCACTCAAGCCTGGGTCTGGCTTCTCACTCATCAGAGCTCCCCTTCCACAACAGCACAATAGCAACAAATAATAATATAGTGCGGGAAATGTAAATACATCAGTAAAACACAACATAAAAGTGTGGGGAATGTAAATACATCAGTAAAATACAACACAAAAATAAACACCCACAGACACGCAAACAAGCGCTAGGATTGACTCTCTTAGGGGACGTTGGATCCCACATGCTTAAGGAACCATCGCAGTCCTCAGCAGCCGGGAACTGTTGGAGTCCCCAGCAGAGTCGCCAGCTGTCGCTTCCGCGAAAATAAGGTGCCGGCAGAACAAAAGAGTCGCCACCTTTCGTTATTTATCCCTCGGAGCGGGAAAGGAAATGATCGGAAAAACCTGACGAAAAAGGGTAAGACAAGGTCGTCGCAACCGTTGTCTGGGTTCGGGAGTCGGTTACGCAAGGGGAAGGTATTAGCACCCCTCACGTCCGTCGTACTCGACGGGATCCACGCTTGTTGGTTTGTCTACGGGTGAAAAACAATCAATCTACGACTGCTAGATCTAAACGGAAAGAAACTGACTCGATAGAGCATCGCGCTCTATGCCTACGTATTCTCAAGAGAGAAAGAGAAATCAGAGTCTGCGTAGTTCGGGAAACTACGGGGGAAAGTTTTGCTCGGCAAGACGTCGCGTCTTGGGCCTACGTATTCTCATCAGAGAAATCAGAGCATGACGTAGTTCAGGCTAACTACGGCTAGACAAGGGTGTTCTCGGTCACACGGGGGTGAGAGATTAAGTTGACGATACTAGCGTACGCATTCTAGCAGTTAGGTGGACACTGCTCGACCATTGGAGACTTAGGCGTACCTGTTTGCGGTAGAACGAACGTAGTATGTCGGGTTTCGAGGCATGGGAACCTACGGGAACTAGAACTACGGTCTGGTCTCAAATGCGCTCGGGCAAGAGAAAAGGATAACATCAGTCGTCAGCGGGAAAGTCTCGATCGCACAGCAGCGAGAGAACAAAAAGGTTAGTTGTTAGTATGCTTGCTAGGATATCGCATCCTATGCCTACATATTCTCTTCAGAGAAAATCAGAGCAGCTGTAGTTCAACTTACAGCTAAAATAGGGACCACAACACAAATCTCATTTTATTAATATTCGGAAGGTTACAATGATAAACTCCTAAAAAATCATACCCATCTATCATGGAAAATCTAATAAAAAATAGTCCCCTAACAAGTGGACCTTTAATTCTACCTCTAAAAAGGCGTAAAAGAAACTCCTAAAAGAAAATATATCCTAAAAAGAAAATATTAAAATACTATCATTTTTTTATATTTTTCATTCCACTATATTTTCCATTTTTTCTATTTTTATATTGTACATTCTTTTTCACATATTCTTTTTTCTTTTAAAAAATCTAAGCAAATGAATATAAAAGAAAATAATGGAAAAATGAGAAAAAACAAAGGGGGTGCATCAGCTCAGCCATGGGTGTGAGCCAGAAAAGCAAAGAATGGGCCCAGCCCAATCAGACCAAACAACAACAAAAAACGGAGGGTGAATGTGGGAACGGGGGGTATATGGATTGGAAACCAATGGGCCCAGCCCAGTTCCCTTGATGGCCACATGGTCCATGCTCCAGCAAACCAAAACCCACTCTGAAACCCTAATCACTCTTCTCTCCTTCGAACACTGTTCACCTCCTCCCAAACGGCGCCCTCACTCCCTTATCCAAACTATCCAATTCGATCTCCTCACCAACCGTTCTCCCTTTCTCAATCCTTCAACCTTCGGTCTCAACTCAACTCTCATAACACCGTTCAACCTCACAAAGTTCTTTACCTGATCTCTCAGTCTCACATCAATCTGTTCATCTGGAAACAATGGTGGTACGCCTTGAAGAACTTCACAAAGGTTCTGAAGAACACCGTTCTTGACGAAGAATCGATGATGATGATACTTGGAAAAGAGAGTTATGAAGGATTGATGTTACCGGACGGAGGAAAAATCTGGATGTTTGAGCTCTTTGAAGATCCTGAGTTTGACGAGGCGATGAAGGATGCTTGAAGACACGTTGAAGATTGACGAACATCTACGAAGTTAACTGAACGAAGGTTATGAGATCTTGAAACGATTTGAGCGGACGAGTTGTTTGAAGATCTAGATCGGGAGTTCGTGATGAATGCGACGGACGAGGATGATGAAGATCCTGAATCTGGACGAAGATCGTGATGATCGGTGAATCTTTGAAGTTCACTGAAGATTCTGGAAATCTCTTGGGAAAAGCATGAAGATCTGGACAAATGTTCTTCGTTGATGAGTTCTGGATGAAGAACGAGGGATGGAGATTGAAGGATCTTCATCAGTTTCTGGATGAATCTGGGGGGAATCAAGAACAGATGATGAATATGACGAATCCGGTAAAGAAACTCCGTTGAAGATCATGCGCGAATCTGGGAAAACTGAGAACACAGATGATGAACATGATGAATCCGG
The DNA here is from genome assembly GCA_963859935.3 of Lathyrus sativus. Classification (NCBI taxonomy): domain Eukaryota; kingdom Viridiplantae; phylum Streptophyta; class Magnoliopsida; order Fabales; family Fabaceae; genus Lathyrus; species Lathyrus sativus. The sequence continues at coordinate 62,625,464 of OZ012736.1, forward strand.
TGAGATTCTGGAAATAGTTGCTGGAGATTGGTTGATGGATTCTGAGGAAGATGAATGAGTGATGAATTTTCCGGCGACTTTGCAATTCTCCGGTGACCGTTAGAGTGATCGGAGGTAGTTAGCAGGTGGCAGACGCGGCAGCTGCATGGCCGGCGACCAAGAATCCGGCGAGGGGTTAGTGTGGGGAACACGTGGCACGAGGATACAGAGATTGAGGGAGGTGAAGCCGCGTGGCCTGCATGCAGCGAGGTGGCGAGGAGAGAGGGCGGTGAGTCAGCAGAGAGAGAAGAGAGAGCTGAGTGGGACACGTGGTGAGAATCTGAGAGTGAAAAAAAACGTGAGGTGGGAAGGTTAGAATATGCACGCGTGGCTGCTTTATAGACCGACACGTGGACTGGACCTGGACTGGGCCTCCATAAATCTGACAAATGGCCCACCGATTGGACTCTGATTAACCACCTAATTAATACTGATTAAGCCTAATTAAACACTAAACAAAAATTAAACCTGCACTTAAAGTCTAACTGAAAATTAAGACCACTCTAAACCTAATTAAGGCTACTAAACTCAATCAAAACCCTAATTAAACCCAATTAAATGCTAACAAAAATTTAAAATAGTAATTAAAGCCTAAATTGCAAATTAAGACTATTCTAACCTAATTAAATCTAATAAACTCTATTAAATCCTAATTAGACTCTATTAAATCCTAATTAAATCTAAAAAAGAGGACTAACCTATAAAACTCTATTAATTTCTAAACTAATAAAAACTCTATTAATTTCTAAACTAATAAAAACTCTATCTATTAATTCCACTAATTTCTATACAAACAAAAATAGAAGACATTCTATTAATTCTATTTTAAAAAAACCTATTAAAAGAAATACCCTATTAAAAATCATTTTAAAAAATCTACTTAATATCTAAAACATGATTTATTCTTAAAAAGAAATTAAAACTAAAATCTATTTAAAAACAATTAATATCTATTAAAAAATCTAACTAACACCTAGAAAAATCAATTTAACTCCATAAAAATTCTAGAAAATAAGGGAAAAGCCCTAAAAAAACGAGGAAGTCGATTAAATCGATTAGCGACTACATCGAAATAAACGGTAAAAATCCCGGGCACCGAGATGTCCTCAAAAACAACAGCGAGAGCTGAAAACACCGGGACGAGCACCGATTCTCAAAATACGTCCTCGTAGTGGCCCGAAATGCCTGAAGCACGGTCAGAGGGTTGTGATCCCGATAAAGTCAATCTGACTGGAAAAAATGCGATGTACGTGGTATGCAAATGCAAAATGAAATGGGTCGAAACATGAGCCAAATTGCGATAAGTAGTTGGTCAAACTTTGGGGTGCAACAGCGCCCAGTGATCAAGAGATTGCCAATGCTACCCGTCTCAGCCTAGCAGACATTCAAGCTCACTTAACCACCAAGGAAGGAGTCCTTGGGTTTCTGGCTAATTTCTTGATCGAGAAAGTCCGTTATCACACTGAGAGGAAAGAGGTCCCAGTAATGGAAGCTCCCTTTGCCTTGTTGGTCTATGGGATTTTTTGGTTCCCAAAGATTGATGATTTTGTCGACATGGATGCAATTAAGTTGTTCATCCTCAAGAACCCATCTCCTACCTTGTTAGCTGACACATACCATTCGATCCATTCGAAGAATGCTGAAGGAGGAGGACATATTGTTTGTTGTACCGCTTTGCTGTATTCATGGTTTATTGCTCGCCTAGCTCGACACCCACCTGTTTGGGAGAAGATAGAGACACCTCGTTGGTCCGAAATAGTCATGACCCTTACTCACTCTGATGTTGTGTGGTATGACCCTAATTATGGAGGTGTTGAGATGATTCATAGCTGCAGAGGATTCCCTAGTGTACCTCTTATTGGGCGGGAAGGATGCATCAGTTACAACCCTGCTTTGGCTCGCCGACAATTGGGGCACCTGATGAACGGAGTACCTGATCCAACTTTGATGGAGGGGATCTTTTTCAAGGAGGGAGAGGATCCGGACCTGAAGGCTACCATAATATACGCATGGAAGTACGTCCACATGGAAGGAAAGACCGCCTTAGGGTTCTCTAATTGTGCTGCCTCTGAAGACTACCTACAATGGGTGCGAGAGAGGGCTCTCGACCTCAAGATGCCCTTCCCTTTTCATGAACCTATGGTGTTGACCTTTCACGATCCCGATTAGTTTGATGTGAGTGAGGTAGATCAATTGAAGGCCGCCTTGGATGAGGCTCGGAAGCTGAAGGTCGCTTGGAGGAACAAGTTTTTCACTCTTAAGGTAGAGAAGAAGAAGTCTCAGAAGCTGCCAGAAATAGAATCTGCAAGAAAAAGGAAGGCGCGAGAGGATTTATTTTCCTCTCACACCTCTTCAAGAGCTATTTTCGGTGATGATCTTCCCCCAACTACTATGGCTTGGAAGGAATGTGTAGATTGACTCATCAGTGAGAAGGCCGAATTGCAGGAGTGCGTCAATTAGCTGGTAGAGGAGCTTCGTGTGCAGAAGGAGCATAAGGAGTAGATACCCGAGTTTTCTTTTGCTTTTGTTTCAATGTAATAAACTCTTAAAAGAGTGCTTTGCTTTGTAATGTTTATTCAATATCAAAAAAAAAAGTTTTTTCCAACATTATAATACTGAAAAAAACACTTTGAGTTTCTTGAAGTTTCATCTTGCATTCTGCATAACATCTTACATTTTAGCATGTGCATGTGTCTCTTCTCCGCTGCGTCCTCATCCGTCTTTCTGTCTTTGTCTCTCCAGCCGACGTCTCGACCATTTAACCAAGCTCGAAGTACGTGCTAAAGGATAGTAAAGAGAACAAAGATATGGATCGCATGACTGGTTTTAGAGTAAGGACTAATCCGGTATTTTCCTCCGACAACAATGTTCAACGAGTGGATGTTCCTACACAACCTCATCCTTTGTAAGACAACCTGTTTGTTGATCTTCAGAATACTCATGCTGAGAAGAAAGTGGATGATCCTATACTTGCAGCAATTGAGAAAGGGTTTCGTGATCTCAAAGAACAAGTGAAGATGATGAAAAAAGCTAATGCATCTAGTCTTGATGCTCATGACTTATGTCTAGTTCCAGGAATAGTTATTCCGCCAAATTTCAGGATGCCTTCCTTTGAAGTATACAAGGGTATTGGTTGTCCAAAATACCATTTGACGATGTTTTGTCGAAAGATGACTGCCTACATCGACAACGACAAACTGATGATTCATTGCTTTCAAGAAAGCCTATGTGGGGCATCCTTGATGTGGTATATGAAGCTGCAAAGTAGCCACGTACAGTCTTGGGAAGACTTAGTTGTTGCTTTTGTGAAACAATACAGCTACAATTTGGATAAAGCTCCAGATAGTAATCACTTGGCGAACAAGGGTAAGAATAACAACGAATCTCTCAAGGAATATGCGCAGCAATGGGAAGAATTGGCAGTCCAAGTTCATCCACCGCTACAGGAGAGAAGATTAACTAAGGCACTGCCATATCCAACTTCGATACCTCATCCTCAACATCAGTATGTAATGCCTGCTCAGCATGAACAACAATTATCTCCTAAGCAGAGGTTGGCCCCTCTAGATCGACAACATAATCGACGAGTTCAGAGACGGCTTCGTCATCAGAAAATACCTCTAGGTATTCCGAAAGAAGGAATCCGTCGGTTTGATCCCATCCCGGTGACGTACGATGATTTGTTCTCGGTCTTGATCAGCAAAGGTCATATTCAGACTAGAGCTCCACCTAAGGTACCCGAGAAACTTCCGTACTGGTACAAAGCTGACAAATGTTGTCCATACCATCAAGGCGCTCCAGGCCACGATATTGAGAACTGTTACGGTTTGAAGGAAGACGTTCAAAGGTTGGTTAAATGCGGGACCTTATACTTTAAGGATTCCCATCCTAATGTGCAAGACAATCCTAACCTCAGCCAGGTTTTCCCTCAGAGACATGATCCGGTGTTATTTGGGAAACTTATATCAATATAGTGTCTGAAGGCTGCATACCAGACGATTCTGCAAAGACCGAATAAAATCCTGGGAGGGGCTCATCAGAGTGTTTTTCCATTTGTTTTTTGTGTTTTTCGTTTATTTGATTAAAAGCATATTTGGCATGTAAGAACTTGTTATTTTGAATAATTAATACAGTAAAATGTTTGTCTTGAAGAAATCCATTCGTTTTCACTCGCAAAATGTTTTTCATAATTTATAATGCCAACTTTATCCAATTTTCTTTTCACATTGGTGAATAATTGGAGGGAGGATGACGAAGTAAAACGTAGGGTCTCTCGTTGTATGCTTTTGAATTAAAAACCCTACTAATGATGTAAGGCATTGTTTCGACCTCCTAAACACCAGAAATATTTAAACTCCCTTAAACTAGATGAAGAATATGTCTTTCCCAAATCAAAACCTCGTTTTAACCTTGGGTAGGGTATCATCAAAAATAAGCATCTTTCAAAAATTGGGCGGGCACAAATATACTCTAACCCTTTATTCCTTTGTTTTACGCATCAGAAACTAAACCTAGATACAACCCTCAAGGTCCTAATTGAAGTATGGTTTAGTTCGAAAGCATACTCGATGAGATATCGTTTCTTGACTCCTATGAGCTATGCTCAAATTTAGTATCGGCCTTATAAATAAATCTAATTCATATCCTAACTAGTGATTTCGGTCACTTATTATTGCGATACATTTTTCAAAAAAAAATTCTTCAAGACAAACATATGTGTTGTATTAACAGTTTCAGAATTAACATTTCTGACCTGCTAATCTTGCTCGATATCTTAGAAAGTTTACATATAGACATTGATGATGAAATTTGAAGACTTTGCTGACTTGGGGGAAAATTATTTTCCAAGATATTTGATCCATACAAGTTTGGATTCACCTATAACACAAGTTTGAAGACTCAGTTATACCGTCAATCAGGGGCAGTTATGTCGAGATTCGGCGAATCTCTCCAAGAGTTTGAAAATAGTGGGGCATTTAGATGCCGTGTTTTCTGTAAAATCCTCTCGAGATGACTTTTTCTCACGAACCGTGTGGCTTGGGGCACTTGAGAGCCAAAGAGGGTTGTGACAATTCTGTAACGAATATTTTCCATGCAAGGAATCCCCAGTTGATGACCTGAGAATTCCCAGTGAACTGATTAGCTTCACCTCTCCAGCGATGCGGATTTTTATTGCATCCCCACCAAAGTTTCGACTCCGACATATTTAACAACTTTGTTAACTCTGGTTTCCCCATTGAAGGGACATTTATTTTATCCATGAAGTTTCTACAATTATGAGATGGATTCATTTCTGGCAGATCTTTATTCTCATCTTCAACAGGATAACTGATTTTCATCTTGACAATCCTTCAAGTAAGATCAAGGTGTTGTATCCCCAAATGGAATGTTTTCTATCCCCCAGAGGAATTTTGAAGTCCTGAAGCAGGATTGTGATCCCGTATCCAGTTCTCCACCTATCCCCGAGTGATGCTTCTATCTTGGGAATTTGGTCAGATGTTTGCTTCGAGATGTTTATTTCATCTTCGTTTGTCTCTATTCGGTTGTTTTGTCACCATAAGCATAAACATAACATATAGAAAGATAGCATGGCATGTGCATTTTGCATCTTTGTATTCATTTATTCTGTCATTTTGGCCGAGTTATCCCCAAGCGATTGGGTTTATCTTCTCCTTCAAGTAGAGTTGTCAGCCCTAAGTAAAAAAGAGCACAATATTTCCATTTCCCCACAAAGTTCGATCCTCGTGGAAGACGTTTGTTTTAGTTAAATACCACTTGAGCTCATGCCTTAATGGTCAGGTCTTACTTGACAGTTTCTCTTCAGTTACTTCCTGAATTGAACTTTGGTTCCTGACAATCACAATTTTGGATATCTCCAGGCTTTTTAATTTGGATTAAGCATACATTTATCTTGAACTTGGACTCCCCAGGAAGAACCTTTATGAAGACAAATAATTTCTCCAACAATATGGCAAGGTTCTCTCAACAATTTATATCTGGACCACAAGTGTTCTCTTTATTTGAGCAACTCGTTTTGATCAGGATTTCATTCAAAACGACATATGGCAGTCTCTTCAGAACAGTTTGCCCATCCCCAGTGGATTTATCAAGATTATCAACCCGTCAAATGACGTCTCTTCGGGAATCTTTCAGAGAATTTTGTCGAAGACTTTACAAATATTTCTCTTTATTTGAGAATTTACACTACAAAGAATACATACTTTTACAGCTACAACAATGCTACTCCCCAGGAATGTATTCCCCAGGAGTCTATCACAAAGCTTATTTCCATCCAATGGCATCTCTCCCGAGAAGTTTGGTGAAGTCTATTACATTTGATCTCTCTTTATTTGAGAAGACATATTTTGCAAATCAACCGGCCTACATCTCCTCCGCAGATCCCAAGTGAAGCTTTACAACCTACAAGGACATCGATCCCCTGTGAAGAAGCTCTCACGAGTTTTCATCATTTCAGGAAAAAACTGAGACCAGCTCATGGCATCCAGACCATGACGCTCGGGAAGGTTTATTTCAAGAAACTAAGACCAGCTCATGGCATCCAGACCATGATGCTCGGGGAGGTTTATTTCAAGAAACTGAGACCAGCTCATGGCATCCATACCATGACGCTCGGGGAGGGTTATACATTTGATTATTTTTAGTCGGATTGAAAAATAAAAAAAATAAAAACAGAAATTGAATTATTGATTCGATCAGAAAATTCACTTTGGTTATTACCGTCGTCTAGACTACCACATGTTGATAGCCAGTTATCCTTCGATTACAAGTTCCTCACCTTGGTGTATGTGCTACACTTTTATACTTTTGGAGATGTCCCATTGCTGGTTGTCTCCTGTCCCCGTGGAGTCTCACTTTGTTGAACCCGTGTTTCCCGTTGCTCCCGCGTTTCTCGCGTGTTGTGTCTAGCTGCTTCCCATGTGGCATCTTTCCTCCACAGGATCTGTGTCTTGCATTTCTCATATCATCGCATATCACATGCATTCGGTTGTTTCTTAGGGCCAAAAATTTGTGCAATGTTTATATTTAAGTCCCTCCTATCTCGTCGAGACGAAGATTTCAATCTCCATATCTCCGGATAGAAGTAACTTAAACAGGGGCATCTGTCACACCCTAATTTTTTACCACAAGACCCCACCTCTTTCTTGCATTTTCATGTTGTTGTTTGACTTTAACTTAATATTTAATATTTATGCGACTAACCAATTTGCGCAGACGCAGTAATATCGAGTGGAGATAGCATTCATTCTCACGATCAATCATTTATACGTAACTAACCATTCTAACCCATCCGTTCGTGTTTTGTGAAGTTAGGTTTATTGTTAAAAGCTCAGGAAGCCATGAAGGTTTTGTGTGAACTTCTAATCTCCTACATGGTCAAAGTTCGTGACAAGGTGCATCACAAGAACTTGTCCTTATTTCCATAAGGTTCGTCAAGGTTGGGATTATATCAAGTAAAGGCGTCTATTTTATGAGATGCATATTGAGGGATTGAGGGAGTCAAGAATGCTCGAACGTCATTAAGCCTTTAGGCATATCTTTCCTTTAGATTTTGGATTATATCTCGGACAGTTCATTCAAGTAAAAATTTAGTTGGAACCCAAATGGAAAGCATTATTTCAGACGATAACATTATTCATTAAATCTTATGGTAAAGCATCTACTGTTAGGAGAGGTGATATATCAAAAAGGGAGGTGGTATATTAGTAGAGGAGATGAAGGCTATTGATGGTGATATAAGTGTGACCTTTTTAGGATTAATATTTATCTTTATAATATGTGGCATAGTGGACTGTTACTTGTTGGATATGGGCAGCCCCAATTGTGCTACTAGTTTGTTGTATGACAGCGCCATGACATTTGTTGCATGACAGTACCACGGTTTAATACAAGAGCAAATAGGAGAAGGCTAATGCTAAGTATCAATGTGAATGATGAGGTAAAGAACAAATAGAAATCTTGTTAACTGACAGTGGAAGCTTTTAGTTTACATCATGAATTGTCGACAGAATCTTTATTTACAAATGACGGGAGTCGTCGTACTTCAACATAGAGTACCCATACATAAACAAAGTCTTGTTAAAAGTAAGAAAAGGAAAGCTGAAGCCTTAAAAGGACGCGAACAATCACTTGCTCGAATAAGCTGATGACATTGAAGCAGCTCCGATAGCTCCATCCTCAATCCATGTCAAGAACTCCGCACTTCATCTTCTTTGCGTCGCCATTGTATTCCTTCCCAATTAACTCAACAACAACCTACATTCAAGAAACCAAGAGTTGAAGTCAGTCAAAACCACGAGTTCTTAAAGGAAGGGAGAGCAAACAATACTCGATGTTAAAGCCTACCATCATTGGGTCTGTTCTAGACAAGGCCAATGATTAGCAAGAACCGTACCATCACACATCTCCAAAAAAACCCAGCTGAGTATGTTAGTGCTGAAATAGAGGAGGAACTTATCAGTTGAAATTCAAGAATTAACAGCAGTAACAGACATTAATTAGAAGAAGAACACAGTCAAATTCACAGCTCCTTTTAGTAACTCAATTCCAAGCAGTCTCACCTCATCTTCAACTCAGCTTCCGTCGGCGGCGCCCTTAGAATTCTTGCAGACAAATCCCATAGATGGAAAACACCACAAAGAATCAGTGTCGGTACAACTCTGTGCGTAAATACCAAATTCGGTTTCGATGGAATCACTGGCTAATTAGAGTATGCCCAGTCTGAAAGCTGCCGTTTATCACAAAGAATTCGTTTCAACTCCCATAATAGCAGCTGTTTGAATTTAAGTAATAAGCTCAAATCTCTTAAGCTACCTGCACGATACAATAAAACTAAGGTCAGCAGCCTTCAGTTTATAACGTAAGTCGAGCAACATTTTCGGAAGAAAGTACAATCCGTAAATCCTCAGAGAGGGCCAAGAATGCCATGCCACTTTGCTCACGTATCCCCACCAAATGCAGACCTATTACGATGTTGGAATCAGTCTCGCAACTCCTTCCTTACAATAAGAATGATACATGTTTCATCTAGATAAGTTCTCAAACGAAATCTCTTTGGATATGATATTAACAAGAAGTGCACTCCTAAGAGAAACATTAAAGTACCTGAATCATTGGGCATAGTTGTTGGTATTGTCTTCTTGGTTGTGACAATCTTATTTCAGTACTTCAACTTAACAACAGATTCAAACTGGCTTGTTGAGTACAATGCTGCTTTAGCATGCATCTTTTTCATGACATTGCTGGGATTTGTCGATGATATCCTAGATGTCCCTTGGGGAGTAAATTACTACTACCATCATTTATTGCGTGACATATGTTGGACATAACTATAGTCCTACCAAAGCCACTTGCATTATACATTGGCATAGAGATTTTTGAACTTGGATGGATACATAAACTACATGGGGCTATTGGCCGCTTTCTGCATAAATTCGATCAACATACATGCTGGATTAAACGGCCGGGAAATTGGACAGACGGTGGTTATCTCATATTCTATTCTGGTTCACAATATTATGCATATTAGAGCGTCAAAAGATCCTGAATATAAGCTAGCACACGCATTCTCCATTTACTTAGTGCAACCATTGTTAGCTACCTCTTCAGTTCTGTTGGCCGGTTTATCGAAACACTCTCGATCTTCTCCCTACCTCAAGTTCCTCCGTGTTGTCATAAGTGACACACCAAGACGAAAGCAACTCCAAGCCTTTGATCGAAGATGAAACCATAAGCAAGCCTTATGTTAGTTACCATTAAAATTCTAAGCAAACGCCAGACATACGAACCATGTTACAAGAAAAATGGTAGTAATGGTTCAAAACGGAGGAAATAATGGAAGGAATGAAAGTTCAATACCAGTTCCAAAAGAAATAGATTTTGCGAAAGCCATTCAAACATCACACTCATGGAGACTTTTGGACGTTTGAGCCACGTACTCCGCAAATTGAAGTAAACCGTTGAATTCCCAACATTGATTACCGTTGATTACCAAATTGATGGACCTACAACAAAATCAGGGAGAATGAGTCAGAAAGGGCAAGTTTCAATTCACAATAAAACTGATTTAACCTTTCCCAAATCGGTCCCAAACATGTCTCCCCAAAAAAGGAAAGACATTCATCATCATCCGATTTTGAAATTGCAAATCACCTATAAAAGGAACAGAGAACCCTAACAAAAAGGAACGATACTCAAAGAAATCTCAAAGTGAAGCCGTAAACTCGCAAAATCGAAAGAGTGAGAAAACTTATCTCTTCTACCGTCAAAACCTTCGAAGCCGCCGCCACCCGCCGCGAGTCCCCGTACCGACGAAGCTTCCGCCATCTAGAACTATTGTCATCTAGAATCCTCCACCGTCCCCAACTTTCAGTAAATATTTATACATGTTAAGATTATTGAACTATTGATTTTTTGATTTGTGTTTCAGGTTTAAAATGGAGGAAATAATGGAAGAAGGAGGTGAGAACAAAACGATGAAAGGGAGAATGATGAGTCGAAAATCGCATCGGGGAGGGGTGAATCGAGAGAGAATGAGCAGATCGACGATTTGGGAGATTTTGGGAACTTAGGGTTCTTCCGTTGTTTTGGTTTTTTATTTTATTATCATGTAATCGCCTGTATGCAGCACACACACACACATGCCGTGCACCTTCACTCACGGACACCCGATCTCTAATGGATCAGATCACACGGCCACCACCCACGCCCCCACGGTAGTCACCATGCGCCTGCGTACGTACGATCACACGCCCCACTTACAAGTAATCTCGCTTAATTAGCACTAATCCACATTTAATTAATCTTAATTGATTTAAATAATCATTTTCTTAATTATTTAATTAATGTTTTTTTTTCTGAAACATAAACCTGTTTTTTAATTCTAATTAGCCTATTTCAACCTTTTTAATATAAATCCCTTAATTAACTTAATATCCTTTTATATAATAAGTTTATTCATAATTTTTTTATCCAATAATGCAAATAATAATAAATCTTTTTTAAATCTAAAATCAACCTCTAGCTTTTATAATAATTAAGAGTTCCTTTTAATTAAACCTTTATAATTAAAAGCCATTTCATACTTAATAATAATAAAACTATTTCATTTTAAAAAAAAAAAACTCACTTCACAACAATCTATTTAGTTTAGTTTATTTATCAATAATAACACCCTTTTATAATAACTTAAATAAAAAACAATTTTTATATAACAAGAAAATAATTGAAGTAATTTATACTCACTTATTTAACTTTTTGTTTTAACTTAAGAAAACCTTTTAATTAGCAACCTTTTTTTATTAAGTAAATAAAATTAATTTATCCAACTTTCCCTAATATTAATCTCACTAAAAATTTATGATCAAATAACTTTTTTTTTCAAATTAATTTATCGTCTCAAGTTTTATTAAAATTAATAAAGTCAATTCACAAATTAACACAACATTTTCGTAAAGAAATTAAATAATCTCACCCATAATTAATCAATCCGTCTAAAATCAATCAACATTCAAAATCAATCGTGCACGCTTCCGTCTCCGATCCGTTCGCATGCTCACAATTCACACACTCACTTAGCGCTTTCATGCGTTTGTGTATGTTTTATCTATCCGCTTTTATTTTATCCGCAATTTACATTTACTGTATTTATTTTATCGCAATGCATAACGTCCAAAGGAAGAATTTGCGCGTAACGTAAAACTTGCGCGTATGCACGTCATTTGCATCATACTCCCCCATGATCCTTGATCCTATTCAAGTTGATCTTTTTAAGATAGATCCTACCCCCCATAGGAAGGACCTTTGTCTTTTATTTCACAACATAAGAAAACAATTCAACAATATTCAAACACATTAGAGAATAAGATGTTAATCATCTTAAGCGAGATAAAACTCCTACCCCATAACAATTCAATCAATATGTAGGGACTTTGCCTTAAGAGAGATAGTGACATACTTGTCGATTAAATTCCGAGTACTTGAGCCTTTCTCTTAAGACGATGCAAAGACTATTTTCCTACAAAGTTGTGGTGGTTAAATCAAGTAATCTCCCTTAAAATAACAACTCATCTTTTCTCCTAAAATCGATCAATCAACTACCTTATCCTGTAGGAACTTTGACCACAGTCAAAGAACTCCTCAAACCCTTTAGGAGAACTATAGATACTCTGATTCCACTCCCGTAAGGATATGTAGGCATAAGATGCGATATCTTATCGAGTATACTTAGAAATAAACCCCTAGGTCTCTTACCCTTTAAGCAGATAAAACCTTAGCAAATGAACAACATAAAACAAGAGGTTCCTGTAGAATACTACAGAAACTTAGGATGCTAGCACTTTCCCTAAGTTTAACCAACCCCCGAACCTATAACTCTCTAGCTTTTGCATTTGCATTGCATTGTGGGTATTTCGATTTTTTCTCTTCCTTTGGACAAATCAAAGTTCGGTTGAAAATGAATTAAGATTCAAGTTAATCAATAGCTTGATATCCAAATTTCACCTCGACAATAGGCAAGCTTGGAAATCAAGTGGTATGGGCAGATTGACTCATCTTGCTAACTCTGTCCTTTTGTAGGCAAAATGTGCAAGATCAACTTGATATCTTTCTTCTGAGCTTTAGCCACCTTTCTATGAGTTTGATCATCACCTATAGCCTGCAAATAATGGTTTTGAAGTGAAAGAGAAGGAGAAGTTGATGTGGTTGCTGAGTTGCGATAGAACTTGCAAGAAAAGTTTCTCTCCCATGCCACTTACATCCACTTTCATGATTAAACAATTCAATTAATCCAAAACATGCGTTTTGCTCGTGGCTATGCATTCTAATCTCCTCAATTAAGCACATAACAATCAAATAATGAGTTAATAAAGGTATTAGGAGAGGTTTGAATGGTTTATGCATGAAAATGTCAATGCTGAACTTGGTTTTGTGACATGGAAAATGCCCAACTTGCCTTCTTCGATTCTCCCTAACCACTAAGGTTGAGAAAATGCTCGTGTACTTTTTAAAAAGATAGAAGCATGATCTACAACTTTCATGTTATACACAAGTTCAAATTACAAAGGGAACTACATCAAAAATCCTCTTGAAGATTGTTGCAAAAGTTGACTTACAAGCCAAGAAACATGAAAATTTTCTAAGTGTTAAAATTCTTCACAACTTGATGAGCTCACAACTCAAAATCTATGCACTTTTGGAACTCAAACCCAGAAGACACTTTTGTAGGGCTCCTCAATACCTTTCCAACAAGATTTGAACCACTCCATTTGGATGTGTGATTAGGAAGTTATGATCGTTTCAAGTTGGCTTAAAATTAGGATTTTTCATGAACCCTAGTTTCTTGATTTGCAAGTTATCCATCAATCCTTGATAAAATCTCCACCAAACTCACTAGTTAGGCATAAAATGATGTTGGAAGATTTGCTTGCTTCAATTTAGGGTCTAAAACCCTAAAATTCAAATGGTTGACTTTCCAGACAGTCGAACCGAACGACTGAAATCTTTAGGATCGATCCTTAGTGATTTGGGTTCTTTGAGCCTCTCAAACTTCTTGGTGAGACTTTAACAAGTCATAGGGATGTCATGAATCATGATTCAAACTTGAGTTGACTTTTCCACTAAAAACCCTAATCAGGGTGCTGCAATGTACTGTTTCTATTCTTTTGGTACAACCTCAAATAGCACTTGTTCTTGGCAAGATTGGAGTCTCTTGATGACATGAAGACTTGATTTGTAGAAGATCAATCCAAAACCTTGATTTATTAGTTCACAGGATCCTTGATTTTTGACAGTGTAGAACCTTAATTCATCAGCATCTTGACAAAGATCAACTTGAAAAATGTTAAGGTTAGATAACACATGCTTGATGCACCTAGAATGATAATGGAATCTAGGGATCAAAATTTGGGGTATGACAGTTGCCCCTATTTAAATATCTTTACCAGATGGCAATGAGAGATGACAATCTCCACAGAATCATGGAGAAAGGTATTTAAATAGAGCAAACCGAAATTTTTTCCCTTAGATATGATGGTATGCAAAAGGAAAAATGTTGATCATGTAATAAACTCTAAGAATGGTGCTTTATGATGCTGGAGTGCAAGAAAATACTGACACACGAGCAATAGAAAAGACAGAACAAAAACAACGAGTAACCACGCACCGGGAACAGAAGCACACTAGGGAGAGACCCAAAGCAAATCCACTCACAGTTCAGACATGACTAAAGCTGGTATTTCACGGGGATCCTCCATACGCAGGGGACACGAACCCCACCGGGGACGATAAATCTTTACTGGGGAAAAGGCCAATCTCCACCGGGGAAATGCATCAAGGGAGATATGGTGACTTTAAACAATATCAATTGCACCAATTCAAATATCAATTGGACTTTGAACAACACCAGTCAAAACATTACTGGGCTTCAGGGGATTTCTAGTAACAACTAGGCTTCCAAAAGGATATGGTGACAACCAAACAGTGACACCAATAACCATTGGACTTAAACAATACCAGTAACTACTGGAATTTCCGGGGATATAATTATTTATCACGATAATACCTAAGTCAGATAACTTGACAAAGTTAAGGTAACAACTAGAGGGTGAGCCCGTGACAACAGGTCTGAAGCAAATGAGTTTGGTAACGACCAAAGGATCTCAAGACGAAAATCCAGGAACTACTAAGGAAGGAACACCTGACAGATTCCTGACAAAGAAAAATCGTCTAACTGGATCACAAAGGCTACAGCCAGAATAGACCAAAACGAGGTATGCTGAAAAATGCATATGCTAAAAGTATGATGCAGATGCAACACCGAGCGACTCGCAGGGGAAAGAAACGTAAGATGGATAATGATCTATCACACAAAAGGAAAAAAGAATCACACTGAACCCCAACATTGGAGAATGGTCTTAATCCTATGGAGACTCTGCTGGGGAAATGATCTTGTTCTTACAAACTTGCTGGAGAGAGGTCATAACATCAATACAACTGCCAAAATAACTATTCAGAGATGTCGGCACTTCGTAGTGAGGTGACGTGGGAACAAGAATCTCCATAGAATATCATATCGCTAAAATAATGTATCGTGGTTTCAACCATTCTGCCCTCATGTGAGGACTCAAAAATTTACATCGTCATGTTGCAATCAAAGTTATGTTTTCCCTGTTAACAAACTTTCTTTAAAACAATTTTGTTATTTCAAAAACTTTTGCTTTTTCAAAGATCATTATTAACGAATAAGTGATATTTGCATAACAAAACAAAAATGGTAGAGCATAATAGAGCACAAACAAAGATTGGTCCAAATATGATTTTATTCAAAGATGGAAAATTGCAAAAGGCAAAGTCCCATGGAACATTTACAATTTAGAAAATTGGTAATACAGGTAAAGGTTTACAAAAATCCAACAATCATCCAGTCCTAACTAACTAAGAGTCGGTCTAAAATGTTGTCTCTGTTGAGAGTAGTGAGAGGTGAGCCTTTTTTGACGATCTTCTTCAATAGTGACAACTCCCAATGCAGCGAAATTCCTTTGTTGCTCATTTTTGTCTAAGCCGCCTTTCCAAGTTTTCGACTTAGCGAGCTTTTCTTTTGTTTTATCCCTAATATTTTCCTGGATCTCTTTCATAGGTTATAATCCACCAGGATGCCCCTTTTTGCCTAAGTTGCCTTTCTAGATTTTCAACTTAACGGGCTTTTTAGGCATAATATTTTCTTACTGCATCTGAGTTCCCGGGATATGGGAGCTGTTCACCATCCATCGTTGTAAGGATCAGAGACCCTCCAGAAAAGACCGTCTTCACAACAAATGGGCCATTGTAGTTTGGCATCCATTTTCCGCGCATGTCCCGATGTACTGGAAGAATATTTCTGAGTACTAGCTCACCCTCTTTATATTCTTTGATTTGGACTCTTTTATCGAAGGCCCTCTTCATTCTTTTTTGGTGGAGCTGACTGTGGCACAATTTTGTCATCCTCTTCTCGTCAATGAGATTCAGAGTATCGAACCTTTCCTTCACCCATTCAGCTTCTTCGAGCTTGGCTTCCATCAAGACCTTTAACGAAGGTATCTCGACCTCAATAGGCAAAACTGCATCCATCCTGTAGACCAAGGAGAAAGGGGTTACCCCTGTTGAAGTGCAAACCGATGTTCTATATTCGTGCAGCACAAACGACAACGTTTCATGCCAATATTTGTAGGTTACTACCATTTTCTGCACAATCTTTTTGATGTTTTTATTTTTAGCTTCTACGACACCGTTTGTAACACCCCACTTCCCAAATTAAATAAAATGCGAATAAATCAAATAAAAATATCAGAGTTTCTCTTCCAAAAGTGGGATATTACTTTTCACAAAAATTTCCACAAAACATTTCATTAAAAGATTTTCAAAATAAGCAGCGGAAAAGAAATTTGTCACAACATATATACATATATGTACATCATCTCATACATAATGTTTGGCCATCTTCCCAAAATATACAAAACATCATCAATGAATCCATCAAAACGTGATACGACACGGAGTATAAACAAAATCATCAAACAGGTAAGCAACTCCCAAAAGCCCCGTGTTATGTATCAGAGCATCCCTACGACTCGACTCGCCATAATCCAAGCTAGCTACGCACCTGGATTGTCTGTACTTCCGAGGAAGCACAGACCACCACAACAACAAGGGGTGAGAAATCACGATCAAAATTATAAGGGTAATAATGTACATGAATAAAAGGCAGACAACACATAAACATCATTCATCATACATTAATCTGGACCTACTGTCCCACGCCAACACAACACACCAACAATGCAACATATGCAACTCGACACAATGATATGCGGTACCGACTCAAACTCAGGATAGATCACTTACGCTCCATCCGAGATATAATCTATCCCTACCACGCTCCTCCTGAGCCCATATAATCAATTTCAGGATAGATCTCTTACGCTCCATCTGAGACACGATCTATCCCTACTACGCTCCTCCTGAGCCAATATAATCAATCTCAGATAGATCACATACACTCCATATGAGCAATGATCTATCCCTACCACCCCCTCTCCTTTGGAGTACGGGCAAATAAACTCAGGATAGATCGCATACACTCCATCTGAGCAACGATCTATCCCTACGACGCTCCTTCTGAGCCCAAACATGCATCATAATATGCATACACTAATGCACAACAACAATTCACGCACACACAAGGTGCCCACGATCCATCCGATCACATCATCATATACCATATATATATAATCATATGCATATATTCCATACATCACCACATACATATATCATGTCATACACCAATCGAAATATCCAATTCAAACGATTAACACGGAAATTACATTCCAACATCACACATACATTCTCCTTAATTCAACATCAATCTCATAATTAATCACGACCCACAAGGGTCCAACAACACAAGAGAACAGAACATCACAACACAAAAATACAAAACATTGTCATGCTCGCTGGCTCACTCGCTAGGCGAAGCATCAGCGAATACTCGCTCAACGAACTCCCCAGCGAAGCCAGATAGTGTCTACTAGAAGCAATCGCTACCCAGTTCACCCAGCGAATCCCTAGCAAAGATTCGCTACTCGCTCGCTCAGCGAAGTAGCTAGCGAACGTCTGCGATTTCAGAAAAATAATACTGCTCAGAGTCGACAAAACGCCCCGAGCTCAGTCGATTCTACTTCAAACCAGACCCCATCATATCAGACCAATATTCCACAACCCAACTACAACGTCTATCCTCGATTTAGCCCAATTAAATGTCAGCTCTACTCATTTAATCAACTTTGGCATAACTTTGAACTCCCCGGAAACCCCCAAATCACCAAACAACATATGCAATGGATTCAACATATCAACATCAAACTCAGAATCCCAATATCATATAGAACATAATCATCAAGCCTATGGGGTTAAGGGAAATCCTATTCTACTAATTAATCATACATTCTACCAATTTTAACGAATCCCCCCTACCTCAAATGCAGCTTCGATTGCCCAAGAGCTTCCAAAATCTGATAGCTTAGCTTCCTCTTGTTTGCCCTTGCTTCAGACCTTGTTCTCACTCTTTCTAGCTATACCGTGTTCTCCTCCTGCACGCTCGTGTTCTTCTTTTTCTATTTCTTCAAAAATGGCACTTCTGCCCCTAATACCCCAAAATCTCTTTTTAATTCCAATAATAATATTAATCCTCATTTCTCCTTTTTAATCCAAAACAATTCCAATTAACAAAATATTCATAATATTAATAATAATTATAATAATAATAATGATAATAATAATAATAATAATAATAAAATCAACATTAATATTAATTATCCATTATTATCATTATCAGTTATATAATATTAATATTATGTTCCTTATATCCTCAACAATTCCCACACAAGGCATGCCGATAATAGAATAACACGGGAATAACTTAAATAATTAAAATGGGCATTACAACTCTCCCCCACTTTAATTATTTTCGTCCTCGAAAATACCTGAGGTAACAACTCTGGATAAGTTTTCCGCATTTTACTTTCCAATTCCCAAGTCACAGTGCCTCCTGCAGTACCTCCCCAAGCCACTCTCACCAAAGGTATCTCTTTCCCTCTGAGTCGCTTCATCTTGCAGTCCTTAATCCTCAACGACATCGTCTCAACGGTTAGATTCTCTCTCACTTGAACTTCATCTCTCTGAATCACGTGAGACGGATCCGATACATACTTTTGAAGTTGCGACACATGAAACACGTCATGCAAGTTCGAAAGTTCCGGTGCCATTCCGATACTAGAATGGTAACTATTGTTGTACGTGAACTCTACCAACGGCAAATGAGTATCCCACGCACCACCGTTTTCCAACACACAAGCTCTTAACAAGTCCTCCAACGACTGAATAGTCCTCTCTGACTGTCCATTGGTTTGAGGATGATATGTTGAACTCAGCTTCAACTCAGTGCCCAAAGCTTCCTGCAAACTCCTCCAAAATTCTGAAGTAAACCTCGGATCTCTATCTGACACAATACTCGACGACACACCATGAAGCTTCACAATCACCCGAACATAAATCTCTGCCAGCTTCTCCAACGGAAAACTGATACTAATCGGCACAAAATGTGCAAACTTCATAAGCCGATCCACAATCACCCAAATAGCATCAAATCCTCTCGCTGTGCACGGTAATCCTGTAACAAAATCCATAGCTATACAGTCCCACTTCCAAACCGTAATTTCCAACGGTTGCATCAAACCAGACGGTTTCTGATGTTCCACTTTCGATTTCTCACATGTCAAACAAGCATAAATAAAACGAGCGATGGATACTCATGCCAGCCCACCCAAATAACTTTTTCAAATCATGATACATCTTCGTAGCTCCCGGATGGATACTCAGGCTACTACGATGTCCTTCGTCCAAAATTGACTTCTTCAGCTCGTTATTATCCGACACACAAATTCTGCCCCGAAATTTCAACACACCTGCACTATCCAACTTGAAATCACTACCAGAGTCACTTCTTGCTTCTCGCATCAAATCCACAAATTTCACATCCAACTTTTGATTTTCTCTAATCATATCCAAGAAATCATTCCTCACTTGCAACTTGCCCGACATCACACCATCTGTCGTAAACTCACACACCATGCTCAAATATCTGAACTGTTCAATTAGCTCCATCTCTTTCACCATCAAAGCTGACATATGAATTGTCTTCCTGCTCAAAGCATCCGCAACAACATTCGCCTTTCCGGGATGATAACTCAAGCTGAAATCATAATCCTTTAAGAATTCTAACCATCTTCTCTTCCGCATATTCAACTCTTTCTGATCAAACAAATACTTCAAGCTCTTATGATCACTAAACACCTCAAACCTCGAACCAAACAAATAATGTCTCCAAATCTTTAACACAAAAACCACCGCAGCCAACTCAAGGTCATGAGTAGGATAATTCCTTTCAT
The DNA here is from genome assembly GCA_963859935.3 of Lathyrus sativus. Taxonomy (NCBI): domain Eukaryota; kingdom Viridiplantae; phylum Streptophyta; class Magnoliopsida; order Fabales; family Fabaceae; genus Lathyrus; species Lathyrus sativus. The sequence goes on from OZ012736.1 coordinate 62,645,500, forward strand.
GCACCCTCAATTGCCGCGAAGCATAAGCTACCATTTTACCATTCTGCATAAGAACTCCGCCTAATCCCAACTTAGACGCATCACAATACACCACAAACGGTTCACTCGGAGTCGGCAATACCAACACTGACGCTAAAGTTAGCCTCTTTTTTAGCTCCTCAAAACTTTCCTCACAGGCAGCATCCCGCACAAAAGCTTGATCCTTTCTTGTTAAATGAGTCAATGGCAACGCCAATCTAGAAAATCCTTCAATAAACCTCCGGTAATACCCTGCCAAATCCAGAAAGCTTCTAACTTCCGTTACCGTCTTCGGTGGTTTCCACTGTAATACCACACTCACTTTTGACGGGTCTACTGCCACACTATCACTAGAAATCACATGCCCCGAGGAACTCACCGTCTTCATCCAGAACTCACACTTCGATAGCTTGGCAAGTAGCTTGTTATCCTTCAATACTTGCAAAGCGATCCTCAAATGCTCCACATGCTCTTCTTCCGACTTAGAATAAATCAGTATATCATCAATGAACACAACAATAAACTGATCCAAATAAGAATGGAAGATCCAGTTCATATACTCCATGAAAACTCTCGGCGCATTAGACACACTGAAAGGCATCACAGTATACTCATAGTGTCCATAACGAGTTCTAAACAGCATCTTCTGAATATCACCATCCTTCACTCTGATCTGATGATAACCCGACCTCAAATCAATCTTACTGAACACATGAGCTCCCACTAACTGATCCATCAAATCATCAATCCTTGGAAGAGGATACTTGTTCTTAATGGTCACTTTGTTCAACTGACGGTAATCGATGCACAGACGCATACTACCATCCTTCTTCTTTACCAATAACACTAGAGCTCCCCACGGCGACACACTTAGTCTGATAAAGTTTTTCTATTCAACAACTCTCTAATCAGAGACTTCAACTCGGCCAACTCCACTGCCGACATCCTGTACGGCGCCATAGAAATAGGCCTCGTACCAGGAAAAAGATCAATGCTAAACTCAACTTCTCTCTTCAGAGGCAATTCCATAATATCATCAGGGAACACTTCCAGAAATTCATTCACCACTGCCAACTCTTCCAACAACGCCTTGTTGTCAACAGATAATGATGCAAATAAAGCAAACACCTTAGCTTCTTCTTCCAACAAAATCCTCAATTCCTTATTAGACAAGGAATCCGCCAATGCTTCTTCCTTTGGAGAAAGAAACAACAACACCTTCCGAAAACAATCAATGTAGACTCGGTTAAACTCCAACCCGTTCATACCCAGAATATCATCTAAACCTCCAAGTGGCAAACAAATAAGATCTACCCCAAAATCTCTATCGAAGATAGTCAGTGGACACTTCAAACACACCAAAAAAGTAGTCACTGAACCAATAGAGGGAGTTTCAATAGTCATCCGCCGCTCAAGAGTAGACGGCACCAAACCTAACCTCTTCACACAATCGACATAAATGAACAAGTGGGTTGCACCCGTATCAATCATAGTAGTCAAAGGAACATTATTGATAAGACAAGTACCTTTGATAGCATGCTCTTCACCTGCTGATTGAGTTCCCACCACAGCAAACACTTTAGCGCTGACTTGAGACGTCTAAACCTTCTTCGGCTTCTCACAATGAGTGCTAATATGACCTTTCTCACCATAGTTATAAAAAGTAGGCACATTAGTCCTGCACTTCGCCATCACATGTCCCGGCTTCCCACACTTGAAGCACTTCTTTACCTCCTTAGGACAATCATTAGCATGATGCCCCGCGACACCGCACCGAAAACAGCTCAAATCCACAGATGCCCTCCTCTCTCTGAACATCTTATCAGCAACAGCCTTCTGCTTTCCCTTACCAGCCGGAACGCTGTAGAGAGTACCACCAAACCTCTTCTTACCCTTACGATTATTCACCGCCTTATAGTGTAAATCCTGCTTCTACTCACCAGCTCAGGGTAGCTCTTGATCTTCTGACAAGCGATCCCCATCTTAATCTCTGGACGCAACCCTTTCTCAAACTTCAAACACTTGGAAGTCATTGCCTCATCAGTATTATAATGGGGACAATACTGTGCCAACTCTTCAAATCTAGCAGCATACTCTGCTACAGACATGTTACCCTGCTTCAGTTCCAGAAATTCAATCTCCTTAGCACTTCTGATGTCTTCTGGAAAATACTTCTCCAGAAAAATCATCTGAACCACCTCCCAGGTAATGGCAGTTCCCGCAGCCTCCAATCTCTGGCGACTGTTATCCCACCAAGCCTCAGCTTCACCCTCCAACATATGAGTAGTGAACCTCACCTTCTGCTCATCACTGCATCCCATGGTCCTGAAGATCTTCTCAATCGCCTTCAGCCATTTCTGTGCAGCTTCAGGGTCTAAAATCCCTCCTTCAAACTTCAGTGGCTTATTATTATGAAACTGCATCAAATCTCTGAATTGCGCACTCGCAGCCAAATTCTGATTGGCAACCACCTGCGCCATCGCTTGCATAGCTGCAGCCAAAGCGACATCATTCCTTCCTGCCATACTGCTCAACCAAAACAACACTGGGTCAAAAGACACACAACCTCTATCCTAAGGACAAACTCAAAACACTACACTGGCCGGACAGAACGACCTGCTCTGATACCAACTTATAACAACCCACTTCCCAAATTAAATGAAATGTGAATAAATCAATTAAAAATATCAGAGTTTCTCTTCCAAAAGTGGGATATTACTTTTCACAAAAATTTTCACAAAACATTTCATTAAAAGAATTTCAAAATAAGCAGCGGAAAAGAAATTTGTCACAACATATATACATATATGTACATCATCTCATACATCATGTTCGCCAATCTGCCCAAAATATATAAAACATCATCAATGAATCCATCAAAACATGATACAACATGGAGTATAAACAAAATCATCAAACAGATAAACAACTCCCAAAAGCCCCGTGTTACGTATCAGAGCATCCCTACGACTCGACTCACCACAATCCAAGCTAGCTACACACTTGGATTGTCTGTACTTCCGAGGAAGCACAGACCACCACAACAACAAGGGGTGAGAAATCACGATTAAAATTATAACGGTAATAGTGTACATGAATAAAAGGCAGACAACACATAAACATCATTCATCATACATTAATCCAGACCTACTGTCCCACGCCAACACAACACACCAACAATGCAACATATGCAACTCGACACAATGATATGCGGTTCCGACTCAAACTCAGGATAGATCACTTACGCTCCATCCGAGACATGATCTATCCCCACCACACTCCTCCTGAGCCCATATAATCAATTTCAGGATAGATCGCTTACGCTCCATCCGAGACACAATCTATCCCTACTACGCTCCTCCTGAGCCAATATAATCAATCTCAGGATAGATCACATACACTCCATCCGAGCAATAATCTATTCCTACCACCCCCTCTCCTTCGGAGTACAGGAAAATAAACTCAGGATAGATCGCATACACTCCATCTGAGCAACGATCTATCCCTACCACGCTCCTCCTGAGCCCAAACATGCATCAAGATATGCATACACTAATGCACAACAGCAATTCACGCACACACAAGGTGCCCACGATCCATCCTATCACATCATCATACACCTTTTATATATATATATATATATATATATATATATATATATATATATATATATATATATATATATATATATATATATATATATATATATATATATATATATATATATATATATATATATATATATATATATATATATATATATATATATATATATATATATATATATATATATATATATATATATATATATATATATATATATATATATATATATATATATATATATATATATATATATATATATATATATATATATATATATATATATATATATATATATATATATATATATATATATATATATATATATATATATATATATATATATATATATATATATATATATATATATATATATATATATATATATATATATATATATATATATATATATATATATATATATATATATATATATATATAATCATATATATAATCATATGCATATATTCCACACATCACCACATACATATATCATGTCAGACACCAAACGAAATATCCAATTCAAACGATTAACACGGGAATTACATTCCAACATCACACATACACTCTCCCTAATTCAACATCAATCTCATAATCAATCACGACCCACAAAGGTCCAACAACACAAGAGAACAGAACAACACAGCACAAAAATACAAAACACTGTCATGCTCGCTGGCTCACTCGCTAGGCGAAGCATCAGCGAATGCTCGCTACTTGCTCGCTCAGCAAACTCCCTACAGAAGCCAGACAGTAGCTACTGGAAGCACTCGCTACCCAGTTCGCTCAACGAATCCCTATCGAAGATTCACTACTCGCTTGCACAACGAAGCAGCTGGCGAACGTCTGCGATTTCAGAAAACTAATACTGCTTAGAGTCGGCAAAACGCCCCGAGCTCAGTCGATTTTACTTCAAACCAGACCCCATCATATTAGACCAATATTCCACAACCCAACTACAACGTCTACCCTCGATTTAGCCCGATTAAATGTCAGCTCTACTCATTTAATCAACTTCGGCATAACTTCGAACTACCCGGAAACCCCCAAATCACCAAACAACACATGCAATGGATTCAACATATCAGCATCAAACTCAGAATCACAATATCACATAGAACACAATCATCAAGCTAATGGAGTTAAGGGAAATCCCCTTCTACCAATTAATCATGCATTCTACCAATTTTAACGGATTCCCCCTCCCCCCTTACCTCAAATGCAGCTTTGATTGCCTAAGAGCTTCCAAAATCTGATAGCTTAGCTTCCTCTTGTTTGCCCTTGCTTCAGAACTTGTTCTCACTCTTTCTAGCTAAATCGTGTTCTCCTCCTTCACGCTCGTGTTCTTCTTTTTCTATTTCTTCCAAAATGGCACTTCTGCCCCTAATACCTCAAAATCTCTTTTTAATACCAATAAATAATATTAATCCTCATTTCTCCTTTTTAATCCAAAACAATTCCAATTAACAAGATCTTCATAATATTAATAATAATAATAATAATAATAATAATAATAATAATAATAATAATAATAATATCAACATTAATATTAATTATCCATTATTTTCATTATCAGTTATATAATATTAATATTATGTTCCTTATATCCTCAACAATTCCCACACAAGGCATGTCGATAATAAAATAACACGGAAAAAACTTAAATAATTAAAATGGGCGTTACACCATTCATCTTAGACCGGTAAGGAGAAGCGTTGTGATGTTTGATTTTGAAACTGTCACAGAGCTCTTTCATTGTTTTGTTGTTCAGGTTTGTTCCATTATTTGTGATGATTTGGTAGGGGATTCCGTAATGACAGATAATCTCCTTTTTTATGAACCGAACAACCATTTGTTTGGTCACGTTAGCATAGGATGCAACTTCTACCCATTTGGTGAAGTAGTCGATAGCGGCGAGGATGAACCGATGATCGTTGGATGCTTTGGGCTCGATTGCCCTAATCATGTTAATGCCCCCACATTGAGAACGATCAATGTGACGATAGCACGTTCAGAGGATGAGGTGGCACGTGCACCTTGTCCGCGTAAACCTGGCATTTATGACATTTTCAGGCAAATAGGATACATTCAGTCTCCAAAGTCAACCAATAATACCCAGCCATCAAGATTTTCTTTGCCATGGCATGGCCATTTGCATGAATACCGAAGGCACCTTCATGAACTTCTGACATCAGCATGTCTGCATCTCTTTCGTCAACACATCTGAGTAAGACCATGTCGTGATTTCTTTTATACAACATATTATTGCTAATGAAGAACTTGGATGATAATCTCTGCACTGCTCTCTTATCAATTTTAGAGGCATTGACTGGATACTCTTGATTCTGGAGGTAATTTTTGATATCGTAGAACCACGGTTTTCCATCGGATTCTTCTTCAGCATTATGACGTATGTTGGCGCAGTCTTTCTTTTAATGTTTATCAAAAGAGCCTCGTTGATGAACTAGACCTTCCACATTGATGCTAGCATGGCTAAAGCATCAACAATATGATTTTCAGACCTCGGGATGTGTCTGAAAGTGATCTTGTCAAAAGACTAGATCATCTCTAAAATGTAGTCCTTGTAAGGAATCAATTTTTCGTCTCGAGTCTCCCATTCGCCCTTGAGCTGATAAATCACCAACGCGGAGTCGCTAATTACTTCCAGAATCTTAACGTGAAGGTCAATGGCAACTTCAAGATCTAAGGTGCATGCTTCATACTCATCTATGTTGTTTGTGCATTTGAAGCATAACCTGGCAGTAACCGTCGTATATCCTCCGATAGGGTTTTCCAGAAAAACATCGGCACCATCACCTTTTTTGTTGGATGCACCGTCAAACCTCATCTTCCAACGTAAACCAGGTTCAGGACCCTCTTCAGGACCGGGTTCTTCTTTAGCCTTGCTATTGCACCCTAAAATTTGCCCACCCTTTTTCTAACTTTGACTGACTTTTGCTTCGTTTTCATCTCCATATCATTTAGGTAGATCATTTCTCGCATACTGCCAGTGTTATCAGCCGGATTAAATTTATCAGGATTTCAGCCGCTTTGCTTGCATTTCAGGCGATTCAAATCAATTCAAATGAGAAGTTCCCTGTCAAAATCGAGCGAAAGTCGCTCTCTTCTTGGTGATTCAGTCTGTGCTGATAATATGGCGCATTTTCGGTGTTCGCCCGTTTTCTCTGTTTCTTTTTCCATGACATTTTGCATTTTCATTTCTATTTCTGCTTTTTTTTTCTTTCTATAGTTTTTAAATAGATTTAAATTTGAATTTTCGTTAGCATAGGAGTTCTTTTTAGAATTTAGAATATAGTTTTTTAAATAGATTTTATTAGAATTTTAATAGTTTATAGAAATTAGAATTAGAAATAGTTTCTTTTTAGAAATTAGACTTATTAAGTAGAATATAGAATTTTTAATTGGACTTTAGAATTTTATTTTATTTTTTAGAATGGTTTTTTTTTCTTTTAAACTAAATTTAGTTTTCTTAATTAGGATTTTATTAAGATTTATTATGTAGATTTGATTTTGTTTTAATTAGAATTAATTCATAGATATTATTAATATTTAGGTTAATTGGTATTTAGATTAACTAGGATTAGTGTTTATTAGAATTAGCTTTAATTAAATGATTAGTTTAGGTTAGTTTTTATTAGAATTAATTAGGCTTTTTTAATTAGAACTAGGTACAACATTATCAGCATCATTAGCCCTATCATTAACGGTCATTTAACCAGAATTTGTTCTTTATTTGAAATTAACCAAGTCATTAGCAGAGCCACGTGTCACTTTCTGGGACTATATAGTCCTATTCATCATCCCCAACCTTAAATCCCAGATACGCAACCCTAGGAGCCACCGCTCCTGTTCATCATCTTCCCAAATCATTCTTCAACCATTTTCTTTCGTTCTTCACCATCCTTCATCGTCTTCATCGTCTCATCAACCTTCAGACATCATTCTCCCATAACCAAAGCTCCAAACCCAGCAATTTCAAAACACCATGAACAAAACTCGCTCACATCACCATCTCTTTCGATTTCTCCATCAAACAGAGACTCACAATCATTTTCTGCAACGAACATCACCGAAGCTCACCTCTCTCCCTCAAAAAGCTCACCGTGAAAAACTCCATCTCACCATTATCACCGAACAACCAAAAATACGAAACCCAAGAAAAACCTTCAAACTCCCATCGTGAGTTCCACCTCCATTAAACTTCCGAAACCTGCAAAACAACAACCCACCCAGAAAAATCAAACCATTTTCATTCTTCAACCATCTTCTAAAACAAGATCCAGATACTAAACTTTCTCCCAACCTCAAACAATTCCTCCGACCCATTTTCGAATCTTCATCAAATCACCACCATACGACAACCCATTTCGCAAATCCCTTCTTTCAACTACAACTTCCACTCCCTTCATCATTCATTGACAACAACAGCTCAAATCAAACCTCACAAGCCCATTCAAAAATCTGAAACAACCACTTCATCTTCTTCCACCCGCGAACCTCAGCTCACCATTTCTTCAAACCCATCTTCATATGCCATTGATGAACCTCCACACACCCAACATCAATACAAGATCCTTCGAAACCCGTCCCTCCTAACCCATAAACAAAATCGCGAAACTTCAGAACCACCCTCACTACAATCAAAACTCGTCCCTCACTAAAACCCATTTTTCTTGAACAAACCTCATCATCCTCCAAAACGCGACAACCATCCTTAAACTGATATCCCTCATTTATCCTTCTCAACCACAACAAAACAGTAACCTATTTCCGAAAATCCAACCCATTCAAAACTCCCCTTCAACCACCACTCTTCCGTTTCACCTTCACCAAAAATCAAACTCCAAACCTCATCTTCCTTCGTTAAACCAAACAAAACCCATTCGCAACGCCACTCTCCCAACCATCACAGACATACACCAAACAAGAGTAAAGAAAAATGGAGAAGGAGAGGTTGAGACAGTTGAAACCGACAAGATTGTGTTGAAGCTGCTGAAGTGATAATGGAGGTTGGGAGGTGACCGATCGTGGCATTAGAGAAGAGAGAGTTTCTTTTTTATTTTACTGTTTTTTTTTCTTTCTTCTTGTTTTTATTTTGTTTTATGTGTTGCTGGCTTGGGCTTTCAAGCCCATAGAACCGTGACCCTTTTCTCACCCCGTGTCCCTTTTTACTACCTCCTCTATTTAATTAATTTGTAAATATAGTTTGTTAATATATTAGTTTATTAAAAACAGTTTACAGATTATTAATATTGTTAATTTTCTCTAACTGTTTTTTGTATATTATAATTAGTTTTTCTAACTAGTTTTTGTTTAGATTCATATATATTATTTTTCTAATTCAATCTTTCTATAATTTTTGTATATATTTCTAATTAGTTTCTTTTAAAAGCTCTTTTATTTTTTTAGAAGTTAAATTTTGTATTTTTATTCTTATTTGAGAATTTATTTTCGTATCTCCTCTTTTTGGGTCTATGACGAGACTTCCGTAATCCATTACCAGTCGAATTATTGATGAATAATGTTGGATCCGAGACCACCTCTTTCCTCTCCTCATTTCTTCTTCTTTTCGATTTTATTTTGACTTTCCGTGATCGATGAATTCTTGTATCTGTAAGCGTCGGATTTATCGGAGTTGATATCCTTCCCGATTTCAAATCTATGAAAGATGACCATTTGGGTCATTTTATTTACTTTGGGATCGCTGTTGCACCCCAAAATCCGCCTAACCTTTCTTTACCTAGCTTGTGTTTCATTACATTCATATTAGCATTATCATCTGCATTGCATTGACATGTATGCAGGAGATCAAGAGGTATGACTACCAACAAAGGGCTACACAAGGCTATGAAGCTAGTTAAGAGGGTTATTCAAGTGTTCAAGGGTTGACATCCTCATCAGTGAAGTTGAGGATCCTCAAAGAGAGTGGTTGAAACCAAGTGGGTATGCCTCCTAACTTGAGAGTGGTGGGAAAGTCATCAGATGATTCTGAAGCCATAAAGTTGGACCTTGAGACCTTGAGAGAGTTCATGAGAAGCATTGAAGATCATTTTGAAGCCTAGACAGGTCAATATGCAAAGGATATGAAGCTACTACCAAGATTGGCACAACTAGGGTTTCATCTGGTCAACCCTAGGATAACTGATGATTTGAAGAAGGTTGAGACCTAATTCCAAGGCCATGTGATCATGGATTGATGTATTAAGATGTCCAAGGGATGATTCCTAGGTCAACTTATCATGAATCAAGAGTGTGAGGAGTTCCTAGGCTACGGTTACTATGCTTGATAGTGTAAAATCCCCTGGTTTGGTGCCTAACTTCAAGACCACATAACTCAAGATGTGATTTTCATCTCACCTTTAACCCAACATGATTGTTGTAAAGCATGATTATAGCTTTAATTTGAGTACTAGAAGTCCTTGATAGGGTTTATAGAACTCAAGTTATGAGCCAGACAAGTTACAGGTCATCTGAGGCATGTGAATTTGGAGCTTGAAAGTCAACCAACTTGCATGACACTTTTGACCTAGAAAGATGCTTCTCATAAACTTTTGGCCAACATGAATGTTGTTCCTTATCATCTTTTCTTTCTAGAAAGTACTAGAAGTCTATGATTGGATTTGTAGAACTCAAGTTATGAGCTTTACAAGATGAGGGTATTTTGGGATTTTTGAATTACAGGTCATTTTTGGTTATAGGTCAATTTCATCAACTTAGGCACCTCAAATGGACTTTTGATCAACTTGAAAGTTGCTCAAAATAGTGTTATTTTTCTAAACATGACCCAAAAATCCATTGATATGGATTGAATATGGAAGTGTATGAAGAAAATTTGAAAAAGGATAATTAAAAGGCATAAAAAGTGAAAATTCCATTTTAATTCATTTTTGTACAAAACTTCACAAATTGGTACATATTTTGATTGCAAATGGCATTGGTAGAATTTTTGTTTGAGTCATAATTCATGGACATTTCAAAGGTTACTTAGAATTGAAGTAACATAACCAATCAACACCAATGGATGAAATCAAGCCTTCAAACTGATCCATTCACATTCATGAGATGTTATGCAAGTCACATGAGTGGAAATTGAGCTGAAATAGAGCCAGGTTACATGATTTCCATGGTTGCACATTGAAGAAATTTGAAATTTTGGATTAATCAAATTGGGCCATGATTGGGCCAGGTAATGATCCAAATAGCTTCTATTTAAGTTCAGGATCATGTTTAGGTCATTTTTTGGGCAGCATTTGGAGAGAAAACGATTATTGCAGTTGGAGTTTTAGAGCTTTCAAGCAAGAAACGGCTTTGGAGTTTGAGGAAGAATCAAGAGCTTCTGAGTATCAAGAATCATTCAGCAAACTTCAATAAAGAAATCTGCACGTTTTGGCATCAAGATTCACACTCAAGAACACCTCAACCGAAGCTACAGAACAGGTTTTTTCTTTTCACAATTCCTCTTGATTTAAGCATGTTTAAAATGAATTTGGCATGTGGTTAGGTTGTAGATGAGACATAGATCATTTTAGGATTGGAATGGTGGAGTTTAGTGATGATTCATGAAGGACACCATTTTCTGTTAAAGCTCGTATAGGCCTGAATCTTGGATAAAAATGCAAAAGAATCATAGCTTGTTGATCCTTGAGAGGTGAGGAAGAGTTCTGTGTAAAGAATTTGGAGTTTGATGACACTTGTGGAATTGATGAGTTTTCTGTTCATCATCCTGTTTAGAGATTTATGGAGAATCAGTGAGTTTTGATGAGAGATTCATGTTCAGTGTGGAGAGACGAGTGGATTCATGTATTTTTCGTTAAGTTTGGTTGAGTTTGGAACCAGAGCATGATTGCTCTCCGGAGGAGACGGTGGAGCTCTTCTCCTCCCACCACAAATGGCTTTCCCCCTTTTTCAGTTCAATTGGAGAAGACGCACACATGCCATTGATTTCGTTTGAACTAATTGACTAAGTCTTAGTATCCAACGCGTGAGATTAATCCTGAGGGTTTGTTTACCTTGACTGGCTTAGGTGGCACATTGTGGTGCATAGGATTAGAATACTTTTGGCATGGACGCACGTGATTAGAACCTACCGTGTACACTAGTCAACAGATCCACACCCTGATCACTTATCAAAACGCAACGCTTTATTAATTAAGTTGGCACGCGCTTAGCCTCTAGATCCTTGGACCAGTCAATAGATCTAGTGGCTGTGAGATTTTCTGCTTTTCTTTTATTTCTTTAATTGATTTTATATTTTCTTTAATTGTCTTGATCGATTTTAATTCATTTTAAATAGTTTTATTGATCAGAAAATTATGGAAAAAATATGTGGGTGATCCTTGTTTAATTTCTGATTTTTCCATGCCTTTGGATTTTATTTTGGTGTTGTTTTCAATTTAATGTCCATTTTTCTATTTTTAATAATTGATTAAAAATGCATAATGTGACTAGCTTGCTTGCTGATTTTATTACTAGTTCATGAGTTGGAATTTGAGGTTGAAATTTTGCATGCTTGTTATAGACCCCTTGATAGGTTTGGGTGATTCTTGTTGTAATTTTTAGATGATTCTAAGTAGGAGTTTGAGATAGATCTTTAGGATCATTCCTTGTTGGATCCCCTTTAGCACACCCTTGGACTTTAGATTTTGTTAGAACCTTTAGGATTAGGTTTTGCCCCTGGTTTTTCTACCATAGATCCTTAACCCATGTAGGATGATGTAGGATTTTCCTTAAGATTTTTAGAATTGATTTTCTATTAGTTCCCCATTTTCCAAGTTGGCTTTGGTTTAGGTGACCCTAACTAGGATAACTTCATAGATTAGTCTTTCAAGTGACCATTAGATGATTCTAAGTTTCATATCCTTTCTTGATAGAATAGTACTTGGGTAGATACCTCTTTAGAGCTTTAAATCCTTAGCCTAGGTGATACTTAGAAGGTAATCATTGAGGTTCTTTAGAAGTTCAAGTTAGGTGGACGATTCTTCCTATAGGGTTAGTTTCCCTCAAAATCTTCCTTGCTTAATTAGAATCCTCCTTGTGAGCATGTTTCCTCCTGTGGAGGAATTCATTGCATTATCATAAAGGAGTTGAGTCTATGCAAGCTTTCTAAGGAAATGGAGTTGGTTGAGTGCCTGTGGTAAGTTCCTGTGGAACTTACCTTGCTTCCCATCTTCATTCTCCTAATCTTCTCTTACCCAATCATTTTAGGAACCTTCTTGGGGTAGCATAGTCCCTCTTGTGGGGGGAATTTTACACATCTCCTGAAGGAGTCAAACCTCTAGGATTCTCCCAAATCTCTTTTAGTTGGTTGAGTGCCTGGGATAAGTTCCTGTGGACCTTACCCTGGCTTCCCAACATTCAATTCCTTTCCTTAGGATAGAAGCCTTGTTTGTTTACTTGTGGAATGAATTCCTTATTTGTCATAATTCCTTGCCTTCATTCATGATTGAGTGGTATGTTGCATTAGGATAGTTCATGTTTAGGATAGTATAAGTATAGGTGCATGACTACATTAAGAGGTTGAGTGGGTCTCCCTATGCTTGTTTGCCGTAAGGGTTGAGGTGATCCTCCCCTTGCTTGTGTGTTGTTTTTCTTTTTCTAATTGACGTATTTGCATATAAAGGTTGAGTTGGGCTCCCTTTGCTTGTCTGCTATTGTATATTTTCTTTGCTTGATTGCTAAGAGGTTGAGTGGGTCTCCCTCTGCTTGTATTGCTGCGTTGCATTTGCATCTTTGCTGTTTTCTTCTATTTATCTGTTTAGTTGATGCTTTGTCTGTTTCTGTATCTCATTGACATGATCCCCTAGGAGTCTCACTTCCTTTGATAAGGAAGTGATGATTAGAACTTTAGGTTGTAACCTATGCATGATAACATCTAGGAGTTCCCTATTTTAAAACCCGACCATAGGATGAATCCTTGGCATGACAACATTAGGGATTGACAGTTTCCCCGTAGAGTTCGTTCACTTCTCATCTCAAAACAACAGTAAAAAACATAATAAAGGCAAGTTAGTACGAGCATGTTACGAGCCTTAAGCTACTTGGGAAATGATAATTGAGCGGTCTCCTCTCAATCATCTATAGTGTTTAGTATATGTTCTTTGGACGATATGTGACGCATTCGCTCCTAAGTCATAGTCTATAGTGTTGTACAAACTACAGACAACCATAACAAACACTTCTTCCATAAAAGACAGAAAACAAACTTCAAACCTTCCTTTTTTCCCCGTGGGCCCGTAACTCAAGAAAAACTTTTCTGAAGAAAAGAGTGTCGTTAACTCTCAGTTCTACCGCAAACGGTAACGCATGAGCCTCTGACGAGCAAGCTGCACACACCAAACTGCTGGAACTGTTTGTTAACCCTACTCGGAAAAACAGATGAATCTGAACCCCCGCAATCCGTATTATCCCGAACTACGTAAGCTCTGATCTCTCATATCTGTTGAGAGTACGTAGGCACAATACTTACGTATTGGCGAGCCACCTTTCCCCGTCCGTTTACCTGTAGTTAGCCGAACTACGTTGACTCTGATTTCTCGTTCTCGGATGAGAATATGTAGGCATAAAGCGCGATGCTTTGCCGAGTCAATTTCTTTTCTTTTCAGACCAGCCTTGATAGGTAGATAGATAAAACCAACCCATAAGATAAACAGAACAAGTGTGGATCCCGTTGAGTATAACGGACGTGAGGGGTGCTAATACATTCCCCTTGCGTAACCGACTCCCGAACCAAGACATGGTTGCGATGACCTTGTCTTATACCTTTTCGTCAGGTTTTTCCGATTGTTTCCTTTCCCTTTCTGTGGGATAAATAACGAAATGTGGCGACTCTTCTGTTTTGCCGGCACCTTATTTTCGCGGTAGCGACAGCTGGCGACTCTGTTGGGGATCCAACGTCCCCTGTGCTAGTCAATCCTAGCACTTGCGTGTTTATCTGTTGGGTTTGCATTTATTTATCGCATTTTACTTTCCGCATTTTAGTTTCAGTATAATATTATTATTGTTGTGCTGTTGTGGGAAGGGTGCTCTACGAGTGATAAGCCAGACCCAGGCTTCAGTATGTACATAGAATTAGAAGCAGATTAATGGTGAACCTGTATGTTAGGTATGCACTAGTTCCCACGAAACCTGCGCTCAGACGAGATTCTTTGAGATGATTTCCATTTCCAGCCCAGTGGGCCGTTGAAAGGATCTCAGATCTAAGGATTGTCAACTCTGGGGACCGATCATTTGTGACTCAGCTGAGTGAGGCCTCTTCAGGGAGTGATGATGCCAAACCAGAAATGGTGAACGTATCATCATTTCCTGAAAGTCTGTGACGCTGATGAACGCATAGAATGTTGTGCCTTTGTTAGTGATTAGGTCCATACCTGTGAGCGGGGTCGGGTTATTGCAGGAAACTTAATCCTTCAGACAACCTGGTTTTCTTGACAGTGAATCAGTATTGTTGGTACCAGTAGGCCCTTATTATCAGAGTTGTGTTATAATCTCGCCGAAGCAGAATTATGACTTGCCACTTCACAGCACAACACTCTTGATCTCCTACTGCATTTTGCATTTGCATTTAAATTTTCATGTTGCATTACATTTAACACGTATCTATGTTGCAGGTGTGCAGTCCCTTCTCGATTCTAGCAATCTTATTCCTTCTTTGTCCAACATGGAACCTAACTTGAGAAGAACCTTGGCTTACAAATTTCCTACTCCAGATATTACTACTCTGAGGGGTTTGATTTCTTTGGCTAGTAAGGAAGTGATGAAGGATTTCAGGGGAACCTATGGGAATCTGCTAAGTGTCCTGTGCAAGCCATCTGTGTATGAATTGAATGGACTTCAGACTCTGCTTCAGTTTTATGATCCTCAGTTGCGTTGCTTCACGTTTCCGAGTTATGTGCTGGCCCCTACTTTGGAAGAGTTTTCTGCCATATTGGAAGTACCCATTCTTGCTCACGTACCCTTTTGTCCTATTGACCAGGAGCCAGATCTGGCCAGTATTGCTACAGCTTTGCATATGGAGGTTTCTAAGTTGAAAGGAAGAACAACCAGGAGAAACGGAGCTTATGGATTCCCATTACCTTTTATGGCTGATAAAGCCCGACACTTCGCCAGGAAGGAATGCTGGGTGGCATTCAAAGCTATTTTGGCATTATGCATATATGGTATCATTTTATTCCCCAATATCCCGAACTTTATGGATATGGACGCTCTTCGTATTTCGTTTCAAGGAATCTCATCCCTACCTTGCTCGGAGACGTGTATCATTCGGTGCACTATAAGAACGAGAATAGAAGAGGCAAGAGTGTGTCCTGTTGTGCTTCACTATTTTACAGATGGTTTGTCACTCATTTACCTAAGGCTGGTTCTTTTATAAAGACTGCAGAGACGAAGGAGTGGTCTGAGCGCCTGATGAGTTTGTCTGCCGAAGACATTGATTGGTTTGACAGAGATCGCTTGGGGAGTGAAATCATTTACAGTTGTGGGAACTTTCCTAATGTCCCTCTGGTGGGTAGGAAAGGCTGCATCAATTACAACCCATCTATCGCTATCAGACAGTTCGGGTATGCCTTAAGGGGCCCTCCTAAGGACGAGGAGGTACAAGAATCTCAGTACCTCACTGGCGCATTGGAAGGAGATGATTTGGCCAGATTTAAACATGCCTGGAATAACGTTCACCGAAAAGGAAAAACCTCATTGGGGAAGAGCAATAGTCAGGCTTATGCTCCTTATGTAAACTGGATTCATAGCAGAGCATAAAAAGTCATGATGCCCTTTCCTCCCGTCAAGCAGGACTGCCATTCAGAGCTTACCATGATTGAAATCCAGAAGTATAATCAGCTTCAAGCTAAGAATGAAGAGCTGATCAAAGCCAACGAAGAACTGGAAAAAGAGATCGCCCAACTCCGAAGAGAAAAGAACGAAGTCGTGCACACCTGCAAGAAGCAGACGAAATTGATCAACCACTTGGGCGCTAATTTGACCAAGGAGACTGATTCTAGGGAACGTCTTGGGTTGGACCTGAAGGTTGTACATAGTGTATTGACCACCAAGAAGCAGGACCTGGACAGAGTGTATCTAAAGTTGTCCAAGTACAAGAAATTGTGGAACAACATTTTGACTAGCCGCAAAGAGCGGGAAGAAACGCTGAAGCAACAGATAGCCCAGTTGGAAGCTCAGATTGAGATCAAAGACAAGAAGATAGAGGCTGAAGCCTCACTTCGACGAGATGTCCAGTACAAATTGGTTGAGACCAAGGCGAACCTACTGGATTATCAACTCAGAGTTGATGCTAAGAGGAGTAGAGTGGAGGACCGCTCTGGAGAAGGTGTTTGTGGGGACATTGTCGAAGATCTCCATGGTACCATCAGGCAGAGGGATTTTCTAATCCGGGGTCTGCTCACCCAACCTAATCATCCCACTACAAAGAAGTTACTAGAGGATTTCTGTGCCCGTAGCCGCACTTGATTTCTTTGTATTTCTTTGTACATTTTATGCATTGATATGCTGATCACCACAAGGCTTGTTGGTTGGAGTCACGATTGTTGCTTCAGTTGTATTCAGTTATTGTTGTATATATATATATATATATATATATATATATATATATATATATATATATATATATATATATATATATATATATATATATATGTATGTATATATATATGTATATATATATATATATGTATGTATATATATATGTATGTATATATATATATATATATATATATATATGTATGTATATATATATGTATGTATATATATATATATACATATATATATATATATACATACACATATATATATATATATATATACACACATATATATATATATATATATATATATATATATATATATATATATATATATATATATATATATATATATATATATATATATATATATATATATATATATATATATACATATATATATGAAGGTTTCTTTCCATGATTGGATGGTAGACTTTTCCTCCTAATGCATGGATACGTATTTGCATTTTGCATGAATCATTTGCATAACATGTACCTCGAGATGTTTTCCTAACCCTTTGTACTTACAGGTTATTTCACGATTGAACGAAGACAGATTCACCGGTACTCTACCAGAGCGAATCAAGCCAGAGTAATGGAACAGGTTCAGACTGACATTCAAGAGCTCAGAGAGAGGATGGATCGTTTCATGGATCTCATGCAAGTGGTTGCTAATGGCCAAGACCAGCTCAGGACCCTGGTGCAACCTCTGATTACACGCGTCGACAACAACGGTGTAACACCCCCTTTCTATACCCCCAAATAATCAATTAAAATCATATAAGCAACTAATAAAAGTTTCATCAGAGTATAAATTAAAACATGGTATAAAGGAGGCGTATCACATTATCATCGAAACGAAACATAAATAATACCTGCTCATAAAGATATGTAACAAAAGGGGTAAATCTCAACTAAAAACAAAGCATAGCGTTTAAAACCCACATATCAATATTTAGAATAAAGCGGAAACATCTAAACATTGAAATCACTTGATTAACATAAGCATCATATACATCAGTCAGATTAATTCAATTCGTTAGTTGAGTTTACAAAACATTTAGCAGCAGATACATACGCAGATGTATCACAAAAGAATCAAAACAATTCCTAACTGTCGCACCCCAAAATTTTCCTAACATTTTCTTACTTGGTTTATGTTTCCTTACATTAGCATATCATTGATCCAACATTTGCATAGCATAGCATTGTTCACTTGTGCAGGGGATCAAGTGGGGTTTATATCCAGAGAAGCCTATCTAGAGGACTTATGCAAGTTTGAGAAGTCACCATAATCATCAGGAAGGGGGATGGGTTCTTAAGAAGGTCATTTGCTTGTAGGGGTTTAGCCTCCTAATTTGAGGACCAGTTGAAGATCAGCAGTGGATTGTAAGGCCTTCATCAAGGATCAAGAGTGTGAGGAGTTGCTAAATTAGGGTTCTCAGGGTAAAATCCCCTATTTAGTGCCTAACTTCAAGACCACTTATCTCAAGATACAAGTTTCATCTCCACTTTCCAACATGAAACTTGTAGAGCATGCTCTTAGCTTTAATTTGAGTACTAGAAGTCCTACATTGGATTTATAGAACTCATGTTATGGTCAAGACAAGTTACAGGTCATCTGAGGAATGTGAAATTTGTCTGTGAAAGTTCATCAACTTCCAAGGAACTTTTGACCTAGAAGGGTATTTCTCTTAAACTTTTGGCCAACATGAAAGTTGTAGGTCTTGATCTTATCTTTCCAAATTGTATTAGAAGTCTTCCATCTGATTTGTAGAACTCAAGTTATGAGGTTTACAAGTTAGGGGTATTTTGGGAAAGTAAGATTATAGGTCATTTGGCATCATAGGTCAATTTCACGATCTTGCAAGCTTCAAATGGATTTTTTTTTCAACATGAAAGTTGCTCAAAATGATGTTTTTAGCTTAGACAAGTATTAAGAGTCCATTGATATGGATTGTATCAAGCATTGGTTGAAGAAAATTCCCAAAAAGACCATTTTAATGGATTAAAATGTAAAAATTCAAAACAATTGGAAATGGGATGTTTTCAGGCCAAATTTGTGATCATTTTGATTGGAATGGACATTCTAAAGGTTTTTCCATATGGAGTCTTACTTCATTATGAAGAAACATACCCGATGCATCCCTTTGATTGGAATCGAGGAGGGAAAACTCTTCAATTACACTCCACAACTGTTAAGTAAGTGAATTGGACTGGATTTGAGGGGGGGAGCAAGGCAAAAACGTGTACCACCATCGTTGAAATTTTGGAAGGAAAGTGAAAATGGAAAATCTCAAATTGGGCTTTGTTTGGGCCTCCAAAGTTGTTTAACTGACTATAAATTGGATGTGGATCATTCTGAGAAGCTTCTAGTGTCGAATTCAGTTGAGAAGCCATTGGAGCAATTTGGTGAAAGAGCTTGAAACTTGATTTTTGGTTTTGGAGATTCAGAGGGTTTCAGCAAGAATTGGTGATCAAGAAATGTCCATCAACATTCCTTGAAGCAATCTGCACTTGCTGGAGAAGAATTGAGGCCTGAAACCACTACACTCGAAGCTTAAAATCAGGTTTCCATTTTTCAAAATTTCTCTCAATTCATGCGTTTTTAGCAGCTTTGATTCATGTGGCTAGGTTGTAATTAAGGTATAGATGGATTATGGATAGTAAATTTGAGGTTTAGTGACAAATTAGGTTTGGATCCATTTTCGGTTTGGTCATAGATTTCTTTATTCTTAGAGTTTTAGCTCATTTGAATAGGATATTTGTCATCCTCATGGAATTTCCCTCAAGTTTCATTCAAGAATCATGTAATTTCGTTGAGTATCGAGAGAGATAGAGTTGCCCGAAGGTTGCCGGAAAAGTACCGTCGCCGGCTGGTCTGCGCGCGAGTTCGCTACTTGTAGAAGTTCAAAATTGGAGAAGACATAATCCTCACCATTCATTCGTTTGAAAAATCTTGACTAGGTCCTCGTATCCAATGACTCCAAGCACGCCACGTCAGCCCCTTCCAAAACACAACCGTTTTAATTAATGAGGTCACCAAGTTCTTTTCAGCGTGCTACTTGAACCAAGGGGTCTAGGGTTCGATCCCTCCCGTGGTTGTTTTTAATTTTGTGAAAACTGAGTTGAATTGATTATTCGGTTGGGCTTGCTACTATCCATGCCCCCCTCTAATAGGCCCAACGGAAATAATGCGTAGAATCCTTGCTTATGGCACCCACTGGCATTATTTCATTAGGATAATAAACTGAATTAACACACTCAAATGGGCCCAGCGCCCATGCGCTATTCGCACCCCCCCATTCTTGGGCCCAGGCGCAATAACACTGGTGCTTCCTGCTGATTACACCCCTCCATGTTCATGCTTTTATTTTCTTTTCTTTATTTTTTTGTTTTAGTGTTTGTTAGATTTAATTCATAAAAAATAATGAATGTTGGTAATAAATTCTGGAAAAATTTGTGAATATAGATTGAGATGTCTGGGATTTTATCATGCTTTTTATTTTAATTTTCCATGCATTTTCCATTTTATTTCATATTTTCTCTTTTAGAGTATTTTTAATAATGTGATAATGGTATGCTGAATTTGTTCATTTTATTTCTCATCCATACTTCTGAGTTTGATCTTGAAATTTTATGTGCTGGTTGTAGGCATGTTAATGTTGCTATGTTATTTTTGTTGGGATTTTTAGATCATTTTAAATAGGATTTTAGGGTAGTTGTTTAGGAGTGTTCTTTAGTGAATTCCTTTAGTGCACCCTTGAAGTTTTAGATTTAGTTTGAACCTTTTGATTTAGGTTTAGCTTCTGTTTTTTCTACCATAGCATGTTGATACATATAGGATGATGCAGTATTCTTCTTAGAATTTTTAGGAGTGATTTTCCCTTAGTTCCCCATTTTACAAATTGGTCTTAGTATAGGTGATCATTAGGAGATAACATTTGAGTTTCTTTAGAGATTCAAGTAGGTAGATGATATTTCCCTAGGATTAATTCCCCTTTCAAATATTCCGTTGCTTAATTAGAATCCTTCATTGTGAGTATAATTCCTCCTGTGGAGGAATTCCCTGCCTTTCACATTGGAGTTGAGCCTAAGCAAGCTCTTTAAAGGAAATGGATTTGGTTGAGTGTCTGTGGTAGGTTCCTGTGGAACTTACCTTGCTTCTCATCTCCATTCTCCTAAAATTCCCTCATCCTTTCCTCGTTAGGAACCTTCTTGAGGTAGCACAGTCCCTCCTGTGGGGGGAATATGGCACACCTCTTGAAGGAGCCAAACCTTTAGGTTTCCCCAAAAATCTTTTAGTTGGTTGAGTGCCTGGGATAAGCTCATGTGGAACTTACCCTTGCCTCCCAACACCCAATTTCCTTTCATAGGATAGAAGCTTGTTTGATTGCTTGTCATAAATTCCTCCCCTTCTCTTGAAGCTGGTGTGGAGTTGAAGAACGGTTACAAACTTTGGATTGGATTGCTTTCAGAAGATTGCTCTGTTGTGGAGAATGCTGGCTTGTTTTCCTTGTTTGTCTTTTCTTCTGGTTTAACTGTATTGATGTGTATTGATATGACTTGCTTGGAGTGTTTCATTAGTAGTAGGCTTCATGTAGATGATCATAGGCCTAAGAGCATCCTAAGGGTTGAGCTTATCCCCTTGCTTGTATTGCATACGAGGTTGAGCTTCTCCCTCTACTTGTATTTTTACTGTGTGGCTTTGCTTGCTGGTATTTAGTAGAGCTCAGCTCCCTTGCCTGTGTGGTGTGTGGTCTGTTTGATTGCGTTTACTTCTTTCTATTATCTTTGCAGTTATTTATATCTGGCTTGAGGTTGAGATGAGCTTGTGGAGGCTTCTGCCCCGCACATATTTCCTCCCTCACTTGCATTGCATGCATCTTTACAGTAATTTCTTTACAGTTATTTCTTTTATTGTTTGTTTTCCATTGCCATGTTCCTCTAGGAACTCTGACTTCTCTTGTTCAAGAGAAGTTATGACAGACATTAGGATTCTAACCATGCCTGATAACATTAGTTAGTTTCCCTTTTAACCACAACCGTAGGACGAATATTGCATGATAACTGTAGGATCGAGTCAGTTTCTCTGTAGAGAGTCTGTTTCTCTTCTTATCTCATACAACAGTAAAAAAACATAATAAAGGCAAGTTAGTACAAACGCGTTACGAGCCTTAAGCTACTTGGGAAATGATGATTGAGCGGTCTCCTCTCAATCATCTAGAGTGTTTAGTATATGTCCTTTGGACGATATGCGACACATTCGCTCCTAAGTCATAGTCTCTAGTGTTATACAAACTACAGACAACTAAAAAACACTTCTTTCATAAAAAACAGAAAACAAAGATCAAACATCTTTTTGTCCTCTTGGACCCGTAATCCCTTGGAACCCCTTTTCAGAAGGAGAGTTTTGTTAACTCTCGGTTCTACCGCAAACGGTAACGCCTAAGTCTCTAATGGTCGAGCTGCATACACCAAATGCTAGAACCGGCTGTTAACCCTACTCGGATAAAAAAGACAAACCTGTGTCTCTCGTTAGCCCGAACTACGTAAGCTCTGATCTTTCATGTCGTATGAAAGTACGTAGGCACAATATGCGATATCTTGGCGAGCAACCTTCCCCCATTACCCGTAGTTAGGCGAACTACGTTGACTCTGATTTCTCGTTCCATACGGGAATACGTAGGCATAGAGCGCGATGCTTTGCCGAGTCATTTTCTTTTCTTTTCAGACCAGACCTTTAGTGTAGATAGTTAAATCAACCCCTCAAATAAACACAACAAGCGTGGATCCCATCGAGTACGATGGACGTGAGGGGTGCTAATACCTTGCCCTTGCATAACCGACTCCCGAATCCAGACAATGGTTGCAATGACTTTGTCTTATACCTTTGCGTTAGGTTTTTTCCGATCGTTTCCTTTCCCATCCTGAGGGATAAATAACGAAAGGTGACGACTCTTCTATTTTGTCGGCACCTCGTATTTTCGTAGTAGCGACAGCTGGCGACTCTGCGGGGGAAACCAACGGTTCCCTATTCGAGTCATTCCTAGCGCTTGTGTGTTTACCTGTTGGGTTGTGTTTATTTATCGCTTTTTTACTTTCCGCATTTTATTTTTAGTATGATATTATTATTATTGTGCTATTGTGGGAAGGGGCTATGATGAGTGATAAGCCAGACCCAGGCTTGAGTATGTACATAGCTTTAGAAGCAGATTTGTGGTGAACCTGTATGTTAGGCATGCACTAGTTCCCACGAAATCTGCACTCAGACGAGGTTCTTTGAGATGATTTCCATTTCCAGCCCAGTGGGCCGTTGAAAGGATTTCAGATCTTAGGATTGTCGACTCTGGGGACCGATCATTTTTGATTCAGCTAAGTGAGGCCACTTCAAGAGATGATGATGCCACACCTTCTGGGTATCGTATCATTGTTTCTTGAAAGTCTGTGATGCTGATGAACGCATAGGATGTCGTACCTTTGTCAGTGATTAGGTCCATACCCGTGAGCGGGGTCGGGTTTATTGCAGGAAACCGTAACCTTCAGACAACCTGGTTTTCTTGTCAGTGAATTAGTTTTGTGGGTTTCAGTAGGCCTTTATTATCAGAGTGTGGTATTTTCTTGCTGAGGCTAAATCATGATCTGCCACTTCACCGCACAGCACAGCACAACACAACACTTGATCCCCTGCTGCATTTTGCATCTGCATTTACATTTTCATATTGCATTGCATCTAACACGTATCTATGTTGCAGGTGTGCAGTTCCCTCTCGATTCTAGCAATCTTGTCCTTTCTGTATCCATCATGGAGCCCAGTGTGAGAAGAACTTTGGCCTACAAATTTCCTACTCCGAATATTACTACTCTGAGGGGTTTGATTTCCCTGCCTGGTAAAGAAGTGATGGGAGATTTCAGAAGAACCTATGGGAAGCTGCTCAGTGTTGTGTGCAAGCCATCGGTGTATGAATTGAACGGACTCCAGACTTTGCTTCAGTTTTATGATCCCCTGCTGCGTTGCTTTACATTTCCGAGCTATGTGCTGGCCCCCACTTTGGAAGAGTTTTCTGTCATATTGGAGATACCCATTCTTGCTCAGGTACCCTTTTGGCCTATTGATCAGGAGCCGGATCTATCTAAGATTGCTACAGCTCTGCATATTGATGTTTCTGAGTTAGAGGGAAAGGCTGTCAAGAGAAATGGAGCCTGGGGATTCCCACTACCTTTTCTAGCTGAGAAAGCCCGACACTTCGCCAAGAAGGAATGCTGGGTGGCGTTCAAAGCTATTTTGGCCCTGTGCATATATGGTATCATGCTATTCCCCAATATTCCAGATTTTGTGGATGTGGATGCTCTTCGTATTTTCGTCTCAAAGAATCCAATCCCAACCTTGCTCGGAGACGTGTACCATTCGGTGTACTACAAGAACGAAAATAGAAGAGGCAAGGGTGTGTCCTGTTGTGCTTCCTTGTTCTACAGATGGTTTGTCACTCATCTGCCGAAGGATGGTCCTTTTATAAAGACGGCAGAGACGAAGGAATGGTCGGAGCGACTGATGAGCTTGTCTGCCGAAGACATTGATTGGTTTGATAGAGATCGTATGGGGAGTGAAATTATTTACAGCTGTAGGAGCTTTCCTAATGTCCCTCTTGTGGATATGAAGGGCTGTATCAACTACAACCCATCGGTTGCTATCAGACAGTTCGGGTATGCTTTGAGGGGCCCTCCTAAGGATGAGGAGGTACAGGAATCTCTGTACCTCACTGGTGCATTAGAAGGAGATGATCTGGTTAGGTTTGAACATGCTTGGAACAACGTTCATCGGAAGGGAAAGACCTCATTAGGGAAAAGCAATAATCAGGCTTATCCTCCTTATGTGGATTGGATTCTTAGTAGAGCAAAGAAATTGTTGATGCCTTTTCCTCCTGTCAAGCAGGACGAACCTTCAGAGCCTACCATGATCAAAATCCAGAAGTACGAGCAGCTTCAAGCCAAGAATGCAGAGCTAGTCAAAGCCAATGAGGAACTGGAAAATGAGATCGCTCAGCTCCGAAGAGAAAAGAGCGAAGCCGTCTACACCTGCAAGAGGCAGACAAAGATGATCAACCACCTGGGTGCTAACTTGACCAAAGAAACTGATTCTAGAGAGCATCTTGGGTTGGACCTAAAGGCAGTGCACGGGGTATTGACCACCAAGAAGCAGGATCTAAATAAGGTATACCAGAAGTTGACCCAGTACGAGAAGCTGTGGAATAATACC
The DNA here is from genome assembly GCA_963859935.3 of Lathyrus sativus. Lineage (NCBI taxonomy): Eukaryota > Viridiplantae > Streptophyta > Magnoliopsida > Fabales > Fabaceae > Lathyrus > Lathyrus sativus. The sequence goes on from OZ012736.1 coordinate 62,670,928, forward strand.
TTGACTAGCCATAAAGAGAGGGAAGAAAAGCTGAAGCAGCAGATAGTCCAGTTGGAAGCCCAGGTTGAGGCCAAAAACAAGAAGATAGAGGCTGAAGCCTCACTCTGACGAGATGCCCAATATAAGATGGTTGAGATCAAAGCTAACTTACTGGATTATCAACTCCGGGTTGACGCTAAGAGGAGTAGGGTGGAGAACCATTCTGAAGAAGGTGTGTGGGGGAGCATTGCTGAGAACCTCCCGGATGCCATCAGGAAAAGGGATCTGTTGATCCAGGGCCTGCTCACTCAGCCTGACTATCCTGATATGAAGAAGCTACTAGAGGATTTCCGTGCCCGCGGCCGCACTTGATTTTCTTTGTATTTCTTTGTACCTTTTATGCATTAATATGCTGATCACCACCAGGCTTGTTGGTTGGGGTCATGCTGCTGCTTCAGTTGTATTTCACTTTTGTTGTACGCTACCTATGCGGGCTTTTCATATATATATATGAGGGTTTCTTTCCATGATTGGATGGTAGACTTTATTTGTCTTGGAACCAGAGTCGAGGGGGACTTCCTCCTAATGCATGGATACGTGTTTGCATTTGCATAAATCATTTGCATAACAGGGACTTCGAACTGTTTCCTAACCCTCTGTTGATGCAGGTTCCAGGATTGCCGGTCAGCGTATTCATCGCTACTCTACCAGAAGCAACTGTAAGAAAGCCATGGACCAGATGCAGAGTGAGATGCAAGAGATACGCGACCGGATGTCGCAGTTCATGCAGGTGATGGAAACTGTGGCCAAGGGCCAAGAGCAGATGCAAACTCTGGTGCAACCTCTCATTTATAGGGTTGACAGTCAGGGTGTGCTACACGGCGGGTTGGCTAATAATACTTCTCTAGTCGAGACTCCTCGAGCAGATGACACTGAGAATGGTAACAGAGCTGAGAATATGAATGGGCCTGGGAATGCTGGTTTCCCTGTTGGTGCTGGGAATGTCGGTTTCAATGTTGGAACTAGGGATGCTGGGTTCAATGTTGGCATTGGGAATGCTGGTCTCGGTGCTAGGAATACTGGTATGGGTGTTGGTATTGGCAACGCTGGTTTTGGCGGTAATCAAGGCTATGGTAATCAGGGTTACGTAAATCAGGGTTATGGCAATCAAGGCTTCGGTAATGCTGGCTTCGGCAATGCAAGCCACAATGGTATGGGTACTGGTGCTCACAATGCTGGCTTTGGGCCAGGGGCTGGAAATCAAGGTTTTGGTAATATGGGATACAGTCCTAGGATTAATCAGACTGGTTTTGGTCCTCATACTGCTTATGCTGGTTATGGTAATGAGGATTCTCACTGGGGCGAAGATCGCCAGGAAGATGCTTTCCCTCCTCCAGGCAGGGATCGTGAGATGCCCGTTGACAGTGATAGAAGGTTCAGGTTGTTGGAAGAACAGATGATGAATCTTGCTAATCAGAACTCCACGGGGTTGGACGTGACTAACATGGGATTGGTCCCTGGTTTGAGGGTTCCCCTCAAATTTAAAGCACCCACATTTGACAAGTATAAGGGGGATACTTGCCCGAAAGTTCACGTGCAATCTTACTATCGGAGAATGTCCGCCTACTCTGACGACGAAAAGATGCTGATGCATTTTTTCCAGGACAACTTGTCGGGACCATCATTGGAATGGTACATGGGGTTAGAGCCTACTCAAATTGGTAGCTGGAAGGAGTTAGCGGAAGCTTTTGTCAAGCACTACCAATATAATAGCGATCTTGCGCCGAACAGGGTTCAGCTCCAAAACCTTTCTCAGAAGAATACTGAAAGTTTCAAAGAATACGCCCAGAGGTGGCGTGAGCTAGCGGCCAGGGTGCACCCGCCCATGGTAGAACGTGAATTGGTGGATATGTTCGTGGGCACTTTCTCTGGGTTGTACTATGACAGGCTCATTAATTGTTCGACGACTAATTTTCCGAGTTGATACTCTTGGGGGAACGTATCGAGAATGGCTTTTAAGATTGGTAAGATTCAGGCTAGTGAATCGACCTCAGTTGGAGGTGGTAAGAAAGCTTTTGAGAATAAGAGACAGGGGGATACAAATTTAGTATACAGGTCTCGAGGGAGAGGTAGAGGTCAAAACCAATACCGTCTGCAGCAAATTGCTAGCGTGACAATTCCGATACCTCAACAGCAACAACAGCAGCAACAGGGGCAACGAAATGCTGCTCCACAGAGATATCAAGGTCGGGATAGGGCTGTGAAGAGAGTATTTGAGGCACCTCCGCTGCCATATGCTCAGCTTCTTCCAACTTTGTTACAGTTGCAGTTGATCGAGAAAAGGACGATGGCTCCGTTAACGGGTACGCCTCCTTTCGAGTATGACGCTAATGCATATTGCGAATTCCATTCCGGGGTACCCAGTCATAGCATTGAAAACTGCCACGCTTTCAAGCATAAGGTGCAAGATTTGTTAGATAGCAAAGCTATAAACTTTGGTAATGAAGCGCCCAATATTGAGAAGAATCCGATGTCGCCTCACGGATCGGCGCAGGTGGGTGCAATTTTGGAGGATGCTAGTATGAACCTGGTTATGAATGTGGATGAATTGAAAACACCTCTGGGTTATGTTAAGAGCAGGTTACTGGAAGGGGGGGTGTTCTCTGGTTGTGACGCTGATTGTGCTAATTGTTTGGCCCAGCCTGAGGGTTGTAATAACTTGAGAAGGGGTATTCAAAGAATGATCGACGAAGGTACGCTTTAATTTGATCGCACTGTTGAAGAAAAGCCTGTTGAGGCAAAAGTTGAGAAGCAAGGTGAAGTTGCAACGATTACAATACTGTTCAAAACTGTCACGATATCGGCACCTCCCCAGAGACCGACGATCACAATTACCAAAGCTGGACCTATTCCGTATGAGAGTACCAAAGCCATCCCCTGGAATTATGGGGCGGAAGTGTATTGCAATGGGGAGAAGATTAACTTGCCAAGCCCGCCTGTAGGATCGGTTGATAACCTTGTAGGGGCAGGGGGCATAACCCGCAGTGGCAGAATCTTTACATCGCCAGAAGTAGAAGCTGAGCGAATTGCTAAGGGGAAAGGTAAAGTTAATGAAGAAGGAACTTTTCAAGAGAAGGAAAAAGAGGCTTTGACCAAAGATGTAGAAGAATTCATGAGATTAATTCGGAAGAGCGATTACAAAATCGTCGATCATCTGCAGCAGACGCCTTCCAAAATATCAATCTTGTCATTGCTGGTTTGTTCCGAAGCTCATCGGAATGCTTTGTTGAAGGCTCTGGACGCTGCCTATGTACCCCAGGAGATATCAGTTAATCAACTCGAAGGAGTGATTGCGCACGTGAATGCGGGGCATGGCCTTGGCTTTACTGATTTCGATTTGACACCCAGGGGTCGTAACCATAATAGTGCGTTGCATATTTCTGTTGAGTGTAGGGGCACTGTTATGTCCCATGTCCTTGTTGACACTGGCTCATCCCTAAACGTCTTGCCCAAGAAAGCATTGCTGAAGCTAGATACCCGAGGTGTAATCTGCACGCCAAGTGACTTGGTAGTGAGAGCATTTGACGGGACGAGAAGGTCAGCATTCGAAGAATTGACTTTGCCAATCCAGGTTGGTCCAGAGGTGTTTACTACCGTATTTTACATCATGGATATACATCCAGCTTATAGCTGTTTGCTTGGACGACCGTGGATCCACGCTGCAGGGGCTGTGACGTCTACGTTGCACCAAAAGCTTAAGTATATGGTCGGTGGTAGAATTGTCACCGTATGTGGGGAGGAAGACATTTTGGTCAGTCACCTGTCATCGTTTAAATATGTCGAAGTGGATGGTGAGATCCATGGGACATTATGCCAAGCCTTTGAAGGAGTGCAGATCAGAGATAAATCTCCTGTCTTAAGCAGTGGGTCAGAAGTGGCTATGTCGTCGTACAAGGAAGCCCAAGTGGTAGTTCAGGCCGGAGAGACCAAAAGTTGGGGTCAGGTTTTGGAGATTCCTGTTAAGCAGGACAAGTTCGTCTTAGGGTATCACCCGTCATCGTCATCTTCTTCGCAAAGCAAGCCAAAGCTCAAAGGGCCGATTGTGTTCACTCCGGGAGGAGTCAGTTTTAAGCAGATCAACGATGTGTCTGACAGTGAAGAGGGCGATAGCAACTGCGACATGGATTCGTGGATCAAGCCCAGCGAGCCAGGACAAAGCCTCTGCAACTGGTCTATCCAGGACTTTATCCAAGTGACGCTGAAACAGTAATGCCTTGTTTTTCGATTATTGTACAATCCTATGACCTACCCGGGGCATAGTGATTTTATTTCAGGGCCTACTTATTTATGTGTATGCTTTGTTTTAATCATCAAACAAAGGCATTTTTCTCATGCAAATTTTGTGATCCCTGTTTTTTTGCTTTCTGTCTTTATTTTTACAATAAAATGGCAATGTGGTTGTATGCTTCGTTCGCATATCATTTGAAGCATTTAACCCTTTCTTTTGCAGGATTCATATTTCAGATGACACCGACCAAGAACCCCCTATGACTCGCTTCGACTTTGAGCACCCGATATTCCAAGCCGAGGAAGAGATTGTTGAGGACGACGACTTACCAGAAGAGTTGACTCGTCTGTTGAAACAAGAAGAGAGAATCATTCTGCCTCATCAGGAGGACATTGAGATCGTTAATCTGGGTTCGGAAGAAATTGTCAGGAATGTCCAGATAGGGGCTGCGGTGCAAAGTGATATCAAGCAGAGACTTGTCGAGATGCTTTGAGAGTATATTGACATCTTTGCTTGGTCTTATGAAGATATGCCTGGGCTAGATACTGATATTGTGGTTCACCGCTTGCCATTGCGTGAAGACTGTCCGCCGGTTAAGCAAAAGGTCAAAAGAACTAAACCAGATATGGCCGTAAAGATTAAAGAGGAAGTACAGAAACAGTGGGACGCCGGTTTCCTAGCTGTTACAACTTACCCTCCTTGGGTCGCCAATATAGTACCTGTACCAAAGAAAGATGGTAAGGTACGAATGTGCGTTGACTATCGGGATCTGAACAAGGTGATCCCTAAGGATGACTTCTTGCTTCCCCATATTGATGTGTTGGTCGACAACACTGCTCAATTCTCGGTGTTTTCCTTCATGGACGGCTTTTCGAGCTATAATCAGATTAAGATGGCGCCGGAGGATATGGAGAAAACAACTTTTATTACCCCGTGGGGAACGTTCTGCTACAAAGTGATGCCCTTTGGTTTGAAGAATGTTGGGGCATGCTATGACGACAGTCTTTCATGACATGATGCATAAAGAGATTGAGGTCTATGTTGACGATATGATTGCCAAATCCCAGACAGAGGAAGAGCATCTGGTGAATCTTTTGAAATTGTTTGAAAGGCTTAGGAAATTCAGGCTGAGGCTGAATCCTAATAAGTGCACCTTTGGGGTGAGATCTGGTAAGCTATTGGGGTTCATTGTTAGCGAAAAAGGAATAGAGGTTGATCCTGCTAAAATAAAAGCGATACAAGAAATGCCAGCGCCAAAAACAGAGAAAGAGGTTCGTGGCTTTTTGGGGAGGTTGAACTACATTGCCCGGTTCATATCTCACCTTACTGCCACGTGTGAGCCCATGTTTAAACTGTTGAAAAAGGACCAGGCCATTGTCTGGAACGAAGATTGTCAAAAGGCGTTTGAAAGAATAAAAGAATACTTGCAGGAACCTCTGGTATTAATGCCACCAGTAGCTGGGAGACCGCTGATTATGTACTTGACGGTTCTTGAGAACAGTATGGGTTGTGTTCTCGATCAGCACGACGAGACTGGACGGAAAGAGCATGCAATCTACTATTTGAGTAAAAAGTTCATAGACTGTGAATCTCGTTACTCTATGCTCGAAAAGACGTGTTATGCACTTGCTTGGGCTGCCAAACATCTGAGACAATACATGCTGAATCATACAACCATGCTAATATCAAAGATGGATCCGATCAAATACGTCTTTGAGAAGCAGGCGCTTTCTGGAAGGATTGCCCGATGGCAGATGGTACTGACAGAGTACGATATACAGTATGTCTCACAAAAGGCTATCAAAGGTAGCGTACTGTCAGAGTACCTGGCTGAGCAGCCAATCAATGATTACCAGCCAATGAAGTTTGATTTTCCTGACGAGGATATCATGTACTTAAAGATGAAAGATTGCGAAGAGACGTTGCATGGTGAAGGTCCTGAGACGGGTTCCCAATGGCAACTGATTTTTGACGGTGCTGTGAATTCATATGGAAGTGGAATTGGGGCAATCATCACGACTCCCCATGGGACACACATCCCGTTCACTGCCAGATTGACATTTCCAGTTACCAATAATGAAGCTGAATACGAGGCGTGTATCATGGGTCTCGAGGAGGCTATTGATTTGAGGTTTAAAAATCTTGATGTATACGGAGACTCCGCGCTAGTCGTGAACCAGATCAAGGGAGAATGGGAGACTCGTCAGCCCAATCTAATACCGTATATGAATTACGCAAGGAGGTTGTTGCCCTTCTTTGATAGAGTAGAGTTTCACCATGTGCCACAGGAAGAAAATCAGATGGCTGGCGCTCTCACGACATTGTCTTCCATGTACAAAGTTAACTTCTGGAATGAGGCTCCCAGAATAGTTATCTCTCGCCTTGATAGGCCCGCCTTCATATTCGCCATTAAGGAAGCTTCCGATGGCAAGCCGTGGTATTTTGATATCCAGAATTTCCTAAAGAACCAAGAGTATCCGACTGGGGCATCCGGCCGCGATAAGAAGACTCTTAGGAGATTGGATGGCAATTTCTACTTGAATCTGGATGGTGTTCTGTATAGGAGAAACCATGATTTGGTACTTTTGCAATGTGTTGATGAGAAAGAGGATAATCTGCTCATGGAAGAGGTCCACGAGGGAACCTTTGGCACGCACGCTGGCGGACATGCTATGTCTCAAAAGTTATTACGAGCAGGGTATTACTGGTTGACAATGGAAAGAGACTGTTTCAAATTTGCAAAGAAGTGCCATAAATGCCAGATTTATGCAGACAAGATTCAGGTGTCGCCGAGCCCTTTAAACGTTATGGCGTCCCCGTGGCCTTTCTCCATGTGGGACATCAATATGATTGGCAAAATTGAGCCCACCGCATCCAATGGACACCGGTTCATCTTGGTAGCTATCGATTACTTCACCAAATGGGTTGAAGCAGCGTCTTATGCTAATGTTACCAAGTAAGTGGTAGCCTGGTTTATCAAAAAGGGCATCATTTGTCGCTACGGCATTCCTGAAAGAATCATTACTGACAATGGTTCGAAGCTGAATAACAAAATGATGAAGGAATTGTGCCAGAATTTCAAGATTGAGCATCACAATTCATCTCCCTATCGGCCCAAGATGAATGGTGCTGTTGAAGCGGCCAATAAGAACATCAAGAAGATAGTTCAGAAGATGGTTGTGACATACAAAGACTGGCACGAGATGTTGCCCTTCGCTTTGCACGGTTATCGTACGATGGTACACACATCAACCGGGGCAACACCTTTCTCACTATTGTATGATATGGAGGTTGTCCTACCATTAGAAGTCGAGATTCCTTCCTTGAGAGTATTGCTCGATGTCCAACTTGATGAGGCAGAGTGGGTAAGGAATAGGCTGAATCAGCTTAGTTTGATGGATGAGAAGAGACTTGCATCTATCGCATATGGTCGGTTATATCAAAGCCGGATGAAGAAAGCTTACGACAAGAAGGTGCGCCCTCGAAGCTTTCAGACGGGCGATCTTGTGTTAAAGAAGATTCTCCCACCACAATCTGATCACAGGGGCAAATAGACTCCCAACTATGAAGGTCCATATATTGTACGAAAGGTCTTCTCTGGAGGAGCCTTACTGTTGTCCACCATGGATGGCGATGATTTTTCATCCCCTGTGAACTTGGATGCAGTTAAAAAATACTTTGCTTAAAGAGACCCACTGGGCAGAAAAAAGAGAGTCCAGGCAAAAATGGTACATCCCGGCGAACCAAAAAGAAAAAAGAAAAAGGTTCGGGCAAAAATTAGGGATAAAATTGAAAAAATATGTACACCCGCGAAGTCGAAAACCTGAAAAGGCGACTTCGGCAAAAAAGGGTATCCCGGTGAATTGAAAACCTGCAAAGGGTGATTCAGGCAAAAGTTAGGGATTGAAAAAGCAAATGACTGCGGTCCGAGTTTGATACTGCATTACTTAGTGGTTTGGGAGCACCTGAGGGTCGGTTATCCAAGTCAATCTCTTCCGAGGATGGAGTATCGGGGAAGTGTCAGAGTCAGGCGAGTCATAGGAGGATCAGCTCATGGTGTTCGTCTGTACCACGTTGCCGACATGTATACAAATTTCTTTGTACCTCTGTACATATTTGCATTTATGTTGTAGCTTCCTCTTTTCAGGAGTTGCATCCATTGTAAAAAACTTTGCCTATTTACAGGCCCGTTATCAATAAAACGCATACTATTCAGTACTTGATTATTTGTTCTTGTTTTAACTTTTGCTGTTTTGTTTGTGGAAAATGCCGATGTTTTTGATAAACTTGCACATGCATAAACTTGCAGGCCTCGGCCAATAATTGTTAAAACTTTTAATTGACTGAGCGATTGTCATGGCTATTGACCTGGATATTTCCTTTTGTATAGGATATCTTGTTGTTGCTCATGTTTTGCAGGGTCGTTACCTTTGCAGCAAACAGCTAAGGGACCGCGTTTCCCCATCCAGAGCCCCTTAACGTAGGAGCAGGCTCTAGGTGATTTTATTCCTCCCCAGCAGATGGAGGTTGCATTTTTATCCCCACAGGAGTCGTATGCGAGTGATGTGCATCCCTAGCGGTGGTCGCATGTACATGTGGTCCACAGTGAAGTCTCCACAGGGCACAACCAGGTTGTCCATGGTTCGAAAAGTTCATCCCCGCGCAAGGTGGCTTTTTCTGTTTCTCCAGCAGGTTGTCTTTCCTCCAATAGGCTGATTATCCTCTGCAGAGTTCGTAACTCCGGATCATAAAACTATCCCCCAGGAGGATTGTTTCTTCCCCCAGCGGAGTCGGTTCACCTTTCCAGCATTTATTTTACTGGAATAATTATGTGATACCCAGTTATCCCCATCAGAGTTGGCTTTATCTTCAGCATTTATTTTGCCGAAGCGGTTCTGTATCCAGCTTTTCTCCGGCAGCCAGTGCCAGGGCCTGCATTTGCATCATATCTGCATTGCATATCAATTTACCCAAATGCGTAGCATTTCCATCGTATATGGAGCATTACGCCATTTTCAAACATGTGCATTCTGAAACATAAGCCAGGTTGGTTACCTCTTTGTTTTCAGGTGTTCTTCCCTACAGGTAATTGGAATTCTTGTTCATGATCGTTTTCAGATATTCAGATTTGTGGCATGAGATATATGATGATAACGGTCGTCCTGCCATGTGTTCCCTTATCAGAGGTGCTTGATTAATTTCTCTTCTGCCCCAGCGGAGTGTTCCTTACACGGCTTCATAGTTGGACTTTGGAGTTGTTGTCAAAAAGTCCCCAGCGGAGTTTCCCTCAGGGTTGCTGTCACGTCAGCATTGTAAGGGAAAGATTTCAGAGATTAGACATCTAAAGTCCTTACTCGTCGTCAAGGTGAATGTCTGGCAGTTGACGTCAGAATTTCCCCGGCAGAGTTCTCCTCAACTTGTTGTCAAGGCTTCATGATTTGACTTTGAAGTCGTTGTCAGCATTTTAAGAGAAGATTTCGGCGATTTGACAGTTGACGTCATTACTTGTTGTCAAGGCTTCATGATTTGACTTTGAAGTTGTTGTCAGCATTTTAAGAGAAGATTTCAGTGATTTGACGGTTGAAGTCATTACTTGTTGTCAAGGCTTCATGATTTGACTTTGAAGTCGTTGTCAGCATTTTAAGAGAAGATTTCGGCGATTTGACGGTTGAAGTCATTACTTGTTGTCAAGGCTTCATGATTTGACTTTGAAGTTGTTGTCAGCATTTTACAAGAAGATTTTAGCGATTTGACGGCTGAAGTCATTACTTGTTGTCAAGGCTTCATGATTTGACTTTGAAGTTGCTTTCGGAATTCAACTACTTCATGATTTGACTTTGAAGTTTGTTGTCGGTATTTTGAAAGAAAGAGTTCAGCGATTAGACGGTTGAAGTCATCACTTGCTGTTAGGGCTTCATAATTAGACTTTGAAGTTGGTTATATCAGCATTACACGGCTTCATAATTAGACCTTGAAGTTGTTACCATCATGACATGGCTTCATAATTTGACTTTGGAGTTATTGTCAGTTCTGAGAGGATTCATAATTTGACTTTGAAGTTGTTTTCAGTATTCAATGGCTTCTCGATTTGACCATGAAGTTGTTGTCAGTATTTTAAGAGGAAGATTTCAGCGATTAGACGGTTGAAATCGTCACTTATTGTTACAACTTCATAATTTGACGTTGAAGTTCGTCAGCATGTGAGGCTCCATGATTAGACGTTGGAGATGTTATCACTATTACAATGGCGTCATAATTAGACTTTGAAGTTGTTGTTAGAATTTCCTTGGAAGGAGTCTAGAGGGCTTCATAATTTGACTTTGGAGTTCGACAGAGTTTCCCTTGAATTGCTGTTACGTCAGCATTGCACGACTTCATAATTAGACTTTGAAATTCGTTACGTCAGTGCTATAAGGCTTCATGATTTGACTTTGAAGTTGTTGCTGGCATTTTTGAAGGGCGAATTCAGCGATTAGACGGTTGAAATCGTTGCTCGTTGTCACGGCTTCATAATTAGACGTTGAAGTTGTTAGCAGCAGTGGATGGCTTCATAATTTGACCTTGGAGTTCGACGGTGTTAAATGGCTTCATAATTAGACCTTGAAGTTGTTGTTAGAAATTCCTCGGAAAATTTCAGCGGCTTCATAATTTGACTTTGAAGTTCTAAAGGATTTTCCTCGAATAGCTGTTACGTCAGCATTGCAGACTTCATGATTTGACTTTGGAGATCCGCATAGTTTTCTTCGAGTGGTTGTTACGTCAGCGTTACACGGCTTCATAATTAGACTTTGGAGTCGTCGTTAGCAATTCCCCAACAGAGTTTTCTCTAGTTGCTGTTACGTCAGCATTGAGCAGCTTCATAATTAGACTTTGAAGCTCAGCGAAGTTTTCATTAAGCGGCTTCATAATTAGACTTTGGAGTTCGTCGGCATTAAATGGCTTCATAATTTGACTTTGAAGTTATCGCCGCCCTTTTCACTGCTTCATAATTAGACCTTGGAGTTGTCGTCAACATCAAACGGCTTCGTAATTAGACTTTGGAGTTTCGTCAGCATTGAATAGCTTCATAATTAGACTTTGAAGTTGTTGTTATTGATATGGGATGACTTCATAATTAGACTTTGGAGTTGTTGATTTTTCCCCGCAGAGTTTCTTCGGAAATGGGAGATCCCGGATAGTACAGGGATACCTCGCTTTACGTAGCGTATGCCCGGAAATGGAAGGTCAAAAGATAGAACATTGACAGTTCCGTGTTTGTATGGAATATATGTAACAAAAGGGGTAACTCTCAACTAAAAACAAAGCATAGCGCTTAAAACCCACATATCAATATTTAGAATAAAGAGGAAACATCTAAACATTGAAATCACATCATTAACATAAGCATCATATACATCAGTCAGATTAATTCAATTCGTCAGTTGAGTTTACAAAACATTCAGCAGCAGCTACATACACAGATGTATCACAAAAGAATCAAAACAATTCCTAACTGTCGCACCCCAAAATTTGCCTAACCTTTTCTTACTTGGTTTATGTTTCCTTAAATTAGCATATCATTGATCCAACATTTGCATAGCATAGCATTGTTCACTTGTGCAGGGGATCAAGTGGGGTTTATATCCAGAGAAGCCTATCTAGAGGACTTATGCAAGTTTGAGAAGTCACCATAATCATCAGGAAGGGGGATGGGTACTTAAGAAGGTCATTTGCTTGTAGGGGGTTAGCCTCCTAATTTGAGGACCAGTTGAAGAATAGCAGTGGATTGTAAGGCCTTCATCAAGGATCAAGAGTGTGAGGAGTTGCTAAATTAGGGTTCTCAAGGTAAAATCCCCTATTTAGTGCCTAACTTCAAGACCACTTATCTCAAGATAAAAGTTTCATCTCCACTTTTGGCCAGCATGAAACTTATAGAGCATGCCCTTAGCTTTAATTTGAGTACTAGAAGTCCTCCATCGGATTTATATAACTCAAGTTATGGTCCAGACAAGTTACAGGTCATCTGAGGAATGTGAAATTTGTCTGTGAAAGTTCATCAACTTTAAAGAAACTGTTGACCTAGAAGGTTGTTTCTCTTGAACTTTTGGCCTACATGAAAGTTATAGGTCTTGATCTTAGCTTTCCAAATTGTATTAGAAGTCTTCCATCTGATTTATAGAACTCAAGTTATGAGGTTTACAAGTTAGGGGTATTTTGGGAAAGTAAGATTATAGGTCATTTGGCATCATAGGTCAATTTCACAATCTTGCAAGCTTCAAATGGATTTTTTTCAACATGAAAGTTGCTCAAAATGATGTTTTTAGCTTATCCGAGTATTAAGAGTCCCTTGATATGGATTGTATCAAGCATTGGTTTAAGAAAATTCCCAAAAAGACCATTTTAATGGATTAAAATGTAAAAATTCAAAACAATTGGAAATGGGATGTTTTCAGGCCAAATTTGTGATCATTTTGATTGGAATGGACATTCTAAAGGTTTTGGCATTATCAACTTTTTGAATTGAAGCTCATAACATGGCCATATGGAGTCTTACTTCATTATGAAGAAACATACCCGATGCATCCCTTTGATTGGAATCAAGGAGGGAAAACTCTTCAATTACACTCCACAACTGTTAAGTAAGTGAATTGGACTGGATTTGAGGGGGTGTTGCACCCTAAAATTTGACCAACAGGTTCTCCTATCTGACTCGTGGTTTAAATTCATATTCGCAAATCAGACGCACGATATTTGTGCCCAGACAGAGGACATCAGGGTTACAACTTGGTTTTCATTTACTAGATATGGCAGATCCAGTCCAGATCATAAGGGTTTTATTTTTCGGGAAATTGTGCGCTCCTCGGTGATTTTTAGCTTGCATGGTGATTTTGGGATATTCTGATGCCCGGGGTTCTCTGTTCGATTCGATCTGGTCTCGTGCACTCTTTCATGGTGGTCATTTGCATTTGTCTGCATTTTCAGGGTTTAATAGCTTTTTGCGGATTTTAAATAGGCTTCAGGATTTTTTTTAGGATTTAAATAGATTTTTAAGCATTTTAAATAGTTTAAATCTCTTTTTAGAATTTTATATAGGTTTTTAAATAGATTTAATAGTTTTTTATCATTTTTAGAATATAAAAGATTTTAAATAGTTTTAATTGTTTTTAGAATAAAATAGTAAGAATATAGTTTTTCTTCTATTAATAATAGCTTTTTTTTAATAGTGTTAAATAAAGGGTATAGATTTTATTGGAATTAATAGGGTTTTAATAGAATTTTAAATAGGAGTCATTAGAGTTTTAATGATCTTTTTTTAGATAATAGGGGTTATTAGAGTTTTATTAGATTGTAATCATTTTTAGAGTTAATTAGGACTTATTTAGTTTAATTAGGTCATCATTAGTTTAATTAGTTTTAATAAGACTTAATCAGGTTTTTAATTTTTTCATACTAATTAGTTTTATTCAGTTTTTTGGTTTATTGCAGTCTGATTCGTGGGCCCAGGAAGCAGGTTTTTTTTTAGGCCCATTTCAGTTTTTTTTATCCAGTTTTTCTGTGCAGTTTTGTTGTCCAGAAAGTGACACTTGTCACTATAAGAGTCAAGCCACACGTCCACGCGAGGCCCCACCACCTCACAACTCTCTGCACCCAGAAATTGACACCTCATCCCGCACTCTCTCTCTCCCTCTGCCAGCGCGAGCCCACGTGTCTCTCCCAGCCAACGCCTCTCACCACGCGTCCAGTCCCCAGCCCCTCGCCTGAGCTTCGCCAGAAAGCACACCGCCGGCCATGCATCCGCCCTGAACCCCCTACCGCCGGCCACCCTAACGCCTTCCGGCCACCGCAACAGCTCGCCGGAGCTAGTTTTCTACCCAGAAATTCCCAGAAACATTTCCTTCTTCGTCTTCCTCCTCCGTCCACCTTCATCGCTACCGCACCGGAAAACCTAAACGCCGCCGGAAACCTCATACAATTTTCCAGATTATCAAAACTCCATCGCGTCTCAAGAACAACTTTTCCAGAACATCATCAAACATTCATCGTTCATCTGGAATTTCCAGGAACCTCCATCAACCAACGAACACGATCCGTCAACAACTTTCGAAGAAGATCCTCGTGGTTCGTCCTCCCTCGTCAAGATATTCAAATATCTTTTGAAGATCTTCCTCAGAATATCCAAGCAACTTCAAGGACCTTCAAGATCTATCAGTTTCGGAATCATAGTCTTCATCAGTTCTTGAAGTTTTCTTCCCAGATCTTCATAGAACTCGTTGAGTTCTTCACTGTTTGCCCAGAAATCTTCGAGCGAGCTTCAACGTTTCCTTCAAGACCTCCGCGAGCCCATTCAGTAGTCAAGAAAACGTCAAGATCTTCTTCTCTCTCGGCGATCTTCGTTGATCCTTCAAGGGATCCCAGAACTTCATCGTCTCAGGTTTGCTCCCTTCACACTGCCTCCATTGTTGTTCGTGTACTGATGTAGATTTTCTGGTTTTGAGCGTTATGGTTTAGTGATTAGTTGGTGGGGGATTAATCTGAGCGAATGTGTTTGAGGATTCAGAGGGGAGTTTCAGAGAAGGTTTGTGTGAGGAAGATGAGAGGAGCGACGACTAGGTTAGTTTGGGTGAACAGTGATCAGGGAAATGGGGAAGGAGGTAGGGTTTTGTTGTTAGGGTTTCGGACTAGGGTTTCAGATTGGGTTCAAGGCCCAAATGTGTTTGCTGAACCACACTCCCCGTTTACTCGTTCACCCTCCCCTGCGTGTGAGAGCTGAGAGGGATTTGGGCTGGGCTTTGCCCTAACCTGCTATCCACGCCCCTCCTAGCGTGGGCCCTGTGATACTAACTAGTGAATTACTCGTTCTGCACCCCCCAGGCGTTTTTTCTCTCTTTTATTTTGTAATGGATTTCTGATTCATATTGGGCCTGCGCCTTTTGCTAGGCGCACCACCCCTCTCAGGCCCACCTTAGGATTTCAACTTGAAAACATGCTGTTTGAACCCCCCTCCCCATTTATTCCAATTTTAGTTTTTAATTTCTTTTAATATTTCTTTGCATCTTGTAAAATTCATAAGAAAATAAAAATGATTGATTTTTAATTTCTTGTTTTTTCTACCGCCTCATATAAATGTCTAGAAAATTGGGTAAAAATAAAAATGCCATTTTATCTTTGTTTGCTATTTTTAGCATATTTTCCATTTAAATGACTTTTTTAATATCTTTCAGTTCATGCATGTTATTAGAAAATCCATAAAAAATAGTAGATTCGATCAAATAATTCCATTCTTTTTTCTGTAGACTCGTAATTCAATGTAGAATTTTACAGTACAAAAGCATTAGATTAATCATGCATTTTTCATTTTAATTGCATTTTTTTACATTGTTATTGATATTGAATAATTGGTTTGTGGCACGTCTGCCTTGCTGATTTTAGTTCTTGCATCTGGTAATGAATTTTGTTCTGATTTTTTAGTATGTTGTACTAGACTAATGCATGTTCCCCATAGATTTTTCATAGATTTTTTAGAGGTTGATTGATATTGTTTTAGGGTTAAAGAATAGAGACCTCATAACTTGTTGGTAACCCTTGACCATTCATATGTTAGGGACTGTTTAGTAGTCTTAGAAGTTGACTTAGGCTTGGAGATTTGATCTTGGGATCATAGAGCCATGTAGATTTCCCTTAGATTTTTGATAGATTTTTGTAGGGCATTCTGTTATTTTTTGTCTGAGCTTGAGGATAGGAGAAGTCCTGATGGCTTCTGACTTTGAAGTTCAACTGTGGTTGAACTTCAGAGATAGTCTCTTGTGGTTTGAGGATTTGTGGTTTCTTCTTGAAGATGGAGGATGGATGAAGTCCTGTTGGAGCTTGCAAGGATGTAGTGGATTGAGGCCTAGTCTAGGAGCTTGTTCTCTGTTTGTGAGGTTCGAGATCCTGAAGTTTGAAGGGAGTTTATGGTACTTTCCTGAGGAAGGCACTATGAATGACTTTCATTCTTTCTTCTCACCTATTTCTCAAGTATCCAATGATGTTGGAGCCTTCATGTGAGTTTAATTTCTCCTGAGGAGGAATGTAAACTGATCACAGTTGTTGAGCCGCATGGGATACGATTCCTAAGTGGAAGCCTCCTGGTACTTTCCTGAGGAAGGTCCTATGGGTCTGCTCACTTAGTTCCTCTAGTTCATCTAGGATTTCTTAAGTATCCAATGATGTCGGAGCCTTCATGTGAGTTTAATTTCTCCTGAGGAGGAATGTAAACTGATCACAGTTGTTGAGCCACATAGGATACGATTCCTAAGTGTCAGCCTCCTAGTACTTTCCTGATGAAGGTCCTATGGGTCTGTTCACTTAGTTCCATTAGTTCAGATAGGATTTCTCAAATATCCAATGATGCCGGAGCCTCCATGTGAGTTTAGTTTCTCCTGAGGAGGAATGTAAACTGATCACAGTTGTCGAGCCGCATAGGATATGACTCCTGAGTGGTAACCTCCTGGTATTTTCCTGAGGAAGGCGCTATGAGTTTGTCTGCTCAGCTCCCTCTCTTTGGTAAGCTTGTTCTGAAGCTTGGAGACTGGGATTGATTCCTCTTGCTTAGAGTTTTGCTTAGAGTTTGTTTAGGGCCTTGCATAGAGTTTAGTTCAGGGATAAATCAGAAGTTTGTTTCAGGGTTTTTGTTTAAGTTTTAGGTAGGAGTGTTTCAGGCTAGTTCGCCTTCTCTTTATGTTGTTTGACTTGTGTGGTGTTGTGTTGCATTAGACTTAGGGGTTCATCTAGATAGTTCTGAGGTAGGTGCATCGTAGAAGTAGGCTTCGTGTGCATGAGAAGTTGAGGTGGTCCTCCTTCTGCTTGTTTGTTATTGAGTGGCTTTGCTTGTTGGTATTTGGTAGAGCTGAGCTCCCTTACCTCTGTGGCTTGTGGCCTTTGCGCCTTGTTTGTTTAGTTGTTGCATTCATGCATATTTCCAGTATTTCTTTACTTTGCAGTTGATTCCCGTTTGTTATGTAGTCCTGTTGCCATGATCCCTTAGGAGCTCTGACTTCTCCGCTGCGGAGTTGTTATGATAGACATTAGGATGGTCAACCAGGCATGATAGCAGTAGGTAGATTCCCCTTTTAGTCATAGTTTTAGGGTGTCTTTTCCCTTTCTCGTAGGAGCTTTTGAGTAGCTTGTGTCGTAGTTAGTTGAACTACAGCTGCTCTGATTCCTTGTGTCAGACAAGGATATGTAGGCATAGGATGCGATATCCTAGCGAGCATACTAACAACTAACTTTTGTTCTCTCGCGGCTGTGCGATCGAGACTTTCCCGCTGACGACTGATTGTTACCCTTTTCTCTTGCTCGAGTGCATTTGAGACCAGATCGTAGTTGTAGGTTCCCGAACCTTTTAAACCCGTTTGTTTTCTCGCTGCTGTGTGAGAACCCCAGCTTATTCGTAGTTAGTCGAACTACGTTTGCTCTGATCTTCCATGCTGTGTGGGAGTACGTAGGCACAGGACGCGATGTCCTGGCGAGCAACCTTCCCCCGTTTAGACGTAGGTAGTCGAACTACGTTGACTCTGACTTTCCCATTACACGAGGGAGTACGTAGGCCCAGAACACCGTATGTTCTGTCGAGTCCTGTCCTTTTATTTTCTTTTCAGACCGACCATTAGCGTAGATAGATGAACACACCCTTTTCCTTATAAACACCAAGCGTGGATCCCATCGAGTACGATGGACGTGAGGGGTGCTAATACCTTCCCCTTGCGTAACCGACTCCCGAATCCAGGTTTTGGTTGCGATGACCATACCTTTTCCCGTCTTTGCGAGGTTTACTTCGAGTGTTTCCTTTCCCGCTCTAAGGGATAAATAACGCACGGTGGCGACTCTCCTGTCCAGCCGGCGCCGATTTTCGCAGTAGCGACAGCTGGCGACTCTGCTGGGGATTTATAGCATCTAGGGACTTTTCCCATCCCTTATGCTGGGACCGTTTCCCATCCCCTACGCGAGTCAATCCTAGCGCTTGGGTGTTTATTTGTTGGGTGTTGTGCATATGTGTTTTACTTTTCCGCACTTTACTTTTCCGTACCTTTACCTTTCCGCATTTATTTTCCAGCATTATATTATTGTGATTATTGCTGTGGGCAAGGGAGGTTACTGTGAGTGAGAAGCCGGACCTGGGCTTGAGTATGCACCTAGATATAGTTGTGGAGAGTAGTAGACGAACCTGTCTGCTGAGCAGGCACAGTTCCCTACGAAATCTGCGCTCAGACGAGGTTCTCGCAGAGGTGCTCCTTTCCGGTCCTGAGGATCTGAGGGGAGTCCAGACGTGGGGATTGTCGACTCTGGGGACCGATCATTTGGAAGTCCGCTAAGTGAGGCCTCTTCATGATTTGATGATGCCACTCCTTCTGGGAATCGTATCGTCACTCATGAAAGTCTGTGACGCTGATGACCGCATAGGATGCCGTACCTTTGTCTGTGGATTAGGTTCATCATACCTGTGAGGGGGATTGGGTTATTGCAGAAAAACTGGCCTTCAGAAACCATGATTCAGTAGTTATCAGATGGTGTTCTTGATTCATCTCCAGGTGTGTTGTTTGGATCAGATGGGTTTCTTGTCTGAGGGTGATACTATTATCAGATGGTTTTCTCGACAGATACAGAGGTTCAGATGGTTTTCTTACCAGGGGATTAATATTTTGAGTATCAGATGATAGTTAGTGTCATGAGGTTCTGGTGACTATGGTGGTTTTCTGTTCTTGATCACAGAGATGTTCCTCTTCAGGCCACAGCATAGCCCCTGTGTTCACTGATTTCATTATTTATCATATCGCATCATTGCATTACCATTTTGCATCCAACTAACGTGTGTGTATTCCAGGTACATATTTTCCCTCCCAGTTCTGGTGTTTGTTTCCTAGCAAGACATGGAAGCCACGAAGAGAGTGTTACCCTACAAGTTTCCGTCTCCAGATATTAGTCTGTTGTTAGAGTTGATTACTATTGCTAAGAAGAGGGTAATGGGTGACTTCAGAAAGAGATATGGGAGGATTCTGACCTATGTTTATCAGCCATCGACCTACGAGATCAGCGACATTTATACCCTGTTACAGTTTTATGATGCGGAGCTCAGGTGTTTCGTATTTCCTGACTTTGTTTTGGCTCCTACCCTGGAGGAGTATTCTGCACTCTTGGATATACCTATCCGCGAGCAGATGCCTTTCTATCGTACGGACGCTGAGCCTAATCTGGCTGAGCTTTCTGCCATCCTGTACTTAAGAGAGTCTGAGTTGTCTGGGAAGATGATCAGAAGAGGAGATGTGTGGGGATTTCCGTTGGATGTCTTGGTGGAGAAGGCTCGGGAGTATGCCAAGGAAGGTGGCTGGGTTGTTTTTGACGTCATCCTTGCTGTATGTGTTTATGGCATCGTGTTGTTCCCGAACATTCCTGATTTTGTTGACTCAGATGCTTTCTATATTTTGGCTGCGAAGAACCCAGTTCCAATTTTGCTGGGAGATATCCACCATTCAACTCACTACCAAAATGAAAAGCGGCGAGGAAGGAATGTGTCTTGTTGTGTACCTCTCCTGTGTAGGTGGTTCACCAGTCATATGCCTAAGTCAGGCCCTTTTGTCACCTCTATTGATTCTCTAGGATGGCCGGAGCGCTTGATGGGTTTGACTGCTGAGAACGTGGTATGGGTTAACGAAGAGGTATTCGGAGTTGAGGTCATACTCAAATGCGAAGGATTCCCGAATGTTCCGTTAATAGGAAGGAAAAGGTGTGTCAATTACAACCCTTCCTTATTGATCAGGCAATTTGGGTATGTACCTCAGGGAGCGCCGAAGCCCGAGGAGATACAGGAATCTTTGTATCTCACTGGGGCAATAGGGAAAGAGATGTTGACCAAGCTCGAGAAAGCATGGAAGAACTTGCACAAGAGAGGGAAGCCTTCAGGTAGCAGAGGGGATATTCGAGTTCCTGTCCCGTATGTGGAATGGATTCGTGAGCGAGCTACGAAATTCCTTATGCCTTATCCAGCGGTTCAGCCATTGCATCCTTCTCCGGTGGAGGAGCCTACCACTGTGGACATACAGGTATACAAGCAGCTGATGGCGGAGAAAGAAGATCTAGCAAAGGCTAAAGAGGCTTTAGAGCAGGAGAATGCCCAACTTCGTCATGAAAAGATTGAAACAGGATACTTTTCCAAGCAACAGGCTGAAACTCTGAAACATCTGAAGACCACGTTATTGGAGTTGACTGAAACCAAGAAGCGTCTGGAGTTAGATGTAGACTCAGTTAACAATGTGTTGGCTACTAAGAAGCAAGAGCTGGAAAGGGCCTACACGAAGCTAGCTAAGTTCAGAGAGCACTGGGATCTCACTATGGCCAAGCGCAAAGGACGGGAAGAAGAGCTAAAGACACAGGTTGCTCAGTTAGAAGAACAGGTCAAAGGGAAGACTGAAGAGCTTGAAGAGGAAGCATGCCGCCGATACGAGGCCGAGCGCAAACTGATTGATGCCATGAAGAATTTGGAAGATTTTCAGCATAGAGCAGACGCCAAGAGACCTAAACCTGGGGATGGTGCCAATGATAAGGCTTGGGAAGACTTTGTCAGAGACATCCAGGGAACGGTCAGAAAAAGGGATCAGCTGATAGAAGGTTTGATTTATCGACCGGATCACGCAGAGACAAAGAAGCTGGTTGAGGACTTCCGCAACCGTACCCGCACTTGATTTCTCTCTTGTATTCTATTGTGTTGAGATCACCACCAGGCATGTTGGCTGGGATCCTCCTTTATCATATCAGCTGTATGGAGCATAGTTATGTAACCTCTTGACAAGACTGTTATTCTAATAAATATATGAGGGTTTTTCTAAATATTGTCTTTATGGTTTATCTCGTCTTGCTACCACTGACACTGGAATTGGAGGGGAAATATCTGCAATGCACACATGCACGTTAGCATTTTTATTTCTGTCTGCATAAATCATATTGCATAGCATTTCTCTAGCTGGCCAGAGCCCTTATCCAGCCTTTGTTTTCACCAGAGGGTGATTCTCGGGGGATCGTTTGAGGCAAGAGTGGAGTGTTGAAGACGACCAAGAGGCTGAAGCAGATTTGAGAATTAAGCCGTGTAGGCAGTTCAGGTAATTGGTAGCTATGGCTGAAGGCAATTTCCAGGCTCCTAACACTTTGACGGGGTTTACTATGGCGTCCAACCATCAGTATGATTCTATGGAAGACTTCCCGAACAACCTTACTGCAGACCAAGTCGCACAGCCTACTGTTGAGAACCGAGATCGACATGAGCAGCTTGTTGGCCGAAATGAACGTCATCCTCCTGCTAACAATCAAGGTGTTGCTTTCCCTGTGATGAATTACCGAAGAGATATTCCAATGGCCGGGATGGTAGATCCAGGAGCTCTTGAAAATGGTAGAAGACTCCGAGCGTTGGAAGAAGGAATAAAAGCCTTGAAAGGGAAGGATGCTGTTAACCTGGATGCTGTAGACATGTGTTTGGTTCCTGATCTGGTGTTGCCTTACAAGTTCAAAGTGCCGAAGTTTGAAAAGTACACGGGAGATAGCTGTCCGAAGCTGCACTTGATGATGTTCTGTCGGAGGATGACTTCGTTTGTGCGAAATGACAAGTTGATATTGCTTTCAGTATAGCCTGACTGGGGCATCCTTTAGGTGGTATGTGCAGTTAGAGAGTAATCAAATTCGATCATGGGTGGATTTAGCCAGAGCTTTCATGAAGCAGTACGATTACAACCTGGATTTGGCTCCTAGTCTCATACATCTGCAAGAATTATCTCAAGCAGAGAATGAATCATTCAGAGGGTATTTGCGAAGATGGAAAGAATTGGCTGCTAGTGTTCAACCACCGCTTCCGGAAAGAGAAATGGTTGACGTTTTCTTGGGTACTCTGAAAGGCCATTATTTTGACAAATTGTTCAGTTGTACCAACTTTGTGGGCCTGATGAGAATGGGTGAGCTTGTTGAGAGAGGACTCAAGAGTGGAAAGTTTCGAGATGTCCCTTACGTCCCAGTTGACAAGAATGAGTCAGTTGTCAGTCCCCAAGAAGAGTGGGAAGAAGGAAATGACGTCGTCTCAGAATCTCTAGCATCTCCTGATCGATTTTCAGACACTTCAAGTCAACGGTTATCCTACCGTCGATCGCGTCAGCATGCCCCATGAAGACCAAAGAAACCTGAAAGGCAGTTTACTCAGCTACCGGTGTCGTACAGTCAGTTGTTGCCAGATCTGGTCAGAAGTGGATTGATAGTGCCGAAAGAGACTAAACCGGTGATTCCACCGTATCCTCCAGGTTTTGATGCCAGCGCCCGCTGTGAGTACCATGTTGGGGCACAGGGGCATTCTACCAATGATTGTAAGGTGCTTAGAAGCCAGGTTCAAGATCTGTTAGACTCTAGCCGTATTTGCACCACGCCTCAAGGTTTTGTTCAGGTTAACGATTCTCCGTCATCCAGCTGCGTGGGTTCGTCAGTTAATGTCATGGAAGACTCCACAGGAAGTGTGTGCTCTGAAGATTGTCAATCAGAGAGTTCAGTCGAATATGGGAGAAGTTTCTAGAAGTTTCTGTGTCGGGTGTCGCATCTGCTTTCTCTGCCTAACCCGTTTAGCTTCTGTGCATTAGTATTTGCTGACCACCACCAGGATTGTTGGCTGGGGTCATTGCATTCATACTCATTTTGTGCCTACGTGCTGCTTTTGTTGGTTATACATGTGGGGGGAGAGGTTCATCTGTGTGCTTATAGCTTGAGTTTCTATTTGCCTTGTCTTGAATATGTGTTTGCTTTCCGCATTGCATTATGATTTAACAAGTACATCAGAACCGTGGGTCTTATTTCCTCGTCGTCTCAGTTTGTTGCAGGAATTCCTTCAGAGATATGGAACAGAATCAGTTTGAATTAGTCCGAAGCCAGCTGGGGCAGATGATGAGAGACATGAAGAGATGCGTTTGGAGCAGAAGATCCTCAAGGAGGAAAATAGTCAGCTGAAGACCCAAATGAGCTTGATCATGGAAGTAGTCAAGAATGTGCTTAGGAAAGAGGACGATCAGCTATTTGAAGCCGCAATGAAGAAGCTCGCGCCACCCATGCATGTGGAACCTGAGCAGCAGCAACAGAGGGTGCATCCGGCTCCACGGAGGATCCAGGAGGGGAAGCCAAAGAGAATATTTGAGGCGCCGCCTACAACATATGCTGAGCTCTTGCAGACTTTATTAAGGTTCAATTTGGTTGAAAAGAGAACGTTAGATCCACCCACGAGAGTGCTTCCTCATGGGTACGATGCCAGTAAGCAATGTGAGTTTCATTCTGGGGCATTCGGACACGACATCGAGGGTTGTCATGCTTTTAAGCACAATGTTCAAGACCTGATTGACTCGAGGGATATTGAATTCACGCCAAGCAGCGTAGCTGTACGTATTGCTCCTATCCCAGTCGATGCTAAGATGGCAGATGTTTCTAAAGCTGCAGTGGGTCAGAAGCGTATCCTGGACGCTATGGTGTCAGAATCTCCATGCCCACAACTGTTGCCTATTCCTGGGGCAGATCTGAGAATGAAAATGGCTAAGCACAAGGAGGGCCTTAATCAGTACAGTGAAAGTCAAGAAACCGATGTTGCATTTGCTACGAAGGGTGTTCAAGAGTCAACCCGATACCAGCAACAACAACAACGATCTCAACAGTGGAAAAGGCAGCAGCATCCCAATCAGCGAAAAGCTCAAAATCAGAAGCCATTGAGGGTATTTAAGGTGCCTCCGATGCCGTATGCCGAACTTCTTTAGGTGTTGCTACGATTGCAGTTGGTTGAGAAGAGGAAGTTAGCCCCACTGACAGGTACGCCTCCAGCAGGTTATGATATCAAGGAGCGCTGTGATTTCCATTCAGGAGCACAAGGGCACAACATCGAAGATTGTCTGTCCTTCAAGCACAAAGTGCAGGACTTACTTGACAGCGCATCAATCAGCTTCGGGCAGGGAAGTCCCAAAATCATCTGAATGAGGGGAAGGGGCTCTATAATTTGGTTGGGTCGTTGAAAGCAGATCAGGACAGCTTCGGGTTGCCTCTAATAACTGATTGTGAAGATAGCTGGTTCAGCAGCAGGACAGATGTGAAAGCCCGGTTCTCGGAAGCTAGCATTTTTTCTTGTTTTATCTTGTCATGTCTTTACATTTGTAGTTTCTTTCCTGTTTAAATTGCAAGCTTGTTTGTAAAACTTGCTGTTTTCATTCAATTGATGATAATGAAATAAATATGCATGTTTTGATTGAATCCATTCGTGTTCACTAATTGTTTTTACAAATGTCCAACGCTTGGTTAAGAAGAATCTGGGGAGGATGACGAAAATGAACGACGTGCAAAATTCCGATTGTATGCTTTTGAAGTAAAAACCTGCTGATGATGTACAGGCATTGTTTCAAATCCCTAAACACCGGAGTTATAAGGAAGATAATCCCTTGTCAACCCCTTTGAGCCTAGTAGTAGGAGTTCTTTCTGAAAACGAAAAACCCTCAATCTTAACCTGGGGCAGGGTAGGTGTTAGCTAATTTGACCGAGCGTCCAAATTGCAAAAGGAGTGTCCGTTCGAGGATCAATCACGCCCTTAGAGGTCGTGCCTAAAAAACCATAATGGTTCAATCAAGAGTGGGGCAGTCACATCATTCCCCAAAGAGGCAGACAACCAGTGTCACACGACTTGTTCGAAAGAAAAAAGAGAGAAAAAAGAATCAAAAGCCCGCTAAGTCAAGAAAACTTCAAAACGAATGACTTAGGCAAAAATGAGGGCATCCCGCTGGACTTAAAAAATCAAAAGAAACTCAAAAGAGTCAGTCCAGGCAAAAGTTAGGGATATGAAAAGAAAAGATGAAAAGGATCAAAAGAAAAATCCTCAAAGGAAATGCGATTCGTGTGACTTCAAGTGTCAAAGACGAAAGGTGAGTGGCTGTCATTCCCAACAATCACAATTTATCGAACTATCACTCCTATCTTTCCGCCTCTGAGAGGATCGCTAAGGTTGAATTAGCTGAACATAGGATCGGGGAACATCAAGGAGAGCGGGTGGGTTAAAATAAACTTTGAGCCTTTATCCTTTCCTTCAAAACCATGAACCTGACCACGTTACAACCTTCAAAAGTCCTAATTGAAGCAAGTTGTTTCGAAAGCATACTTCGGTAAAGGTCGCGTCGATTCTGACTCCTAAAAGGGTTCTTCATACCATGTTGGTACCGATGTTGATATTCTTGATAAGTGTTTTGTGCATTTTTATGCCATAGACTGTTTTTGTCTATTCCCAGTGAACAGATTGGATGTCAAAGCTGTCATATGTGTTGCATTAATATGTCTTTTACGCAGAACAACTTGTTTTACTTGCGAGTAAGCGCTTGACAGCAGAAAAGTTTCCTACAGTGGAAAGTACGGTCAGGATAGAATGCAGAACGCCCGAATGTTCCGAGAGCAAGGGCAAGCTATTACCGTGATCCCCAGTCAAGTCAACCTTTCGAAGTCAATTATCCTGGGGCAATCAGGTTGAGATTCAGGTAAATGTGTTGTAGTCAGGGGCACTACTCTGAATCAGCTAATCAGGGGCAAAAGTCATTGCAATCAGGGGCAGGCCATCTTAAAAGCGCAGAGGTTGTTCTTTATTCGAGGAGCATGTGATGTGAAGCATCTCTCCGAAGTTCAGAACGCCGGGGCAGGTCATATCAGACCATCAAGGAACAGATTTGCAGATTTCCTTTCGAGGACTATCCCCACAGAGGTCCCGCAGGCTGGGGCATATCATAAGCGAAAGGTTTGTTCTTCTCCGTATCCGCAGGGTTATTCAGAGTTATTCGAGCAGATTCGGCCAATTTTCGAGAGCGAGACGAATGTGGGTAGTCGTGTTACTATCCTTTGACTCTTCCACTAGGAGACTGTGTATTCAGGCAGAATGTTTTCCAGCATCAGTTGTACCTGACCCATCACAGATGGCCAAAAAGTTCAAATCCATGTTGGCAACCACTGTGAGGCCCATCCGTGTTAGCGCATCAGTTTCCAAATCCAATCTTCGGCAATACGCGGGAAGACTCCGTCTATTTTCTCCAGCAAAGCCCAATTCTTCATTGGTATGGGTAAGCTATCCCCAGAGGAATCCAATCATATTCAGCACATCTGCTATTCCTCAGCAGGGTATTACTTCGTCGAGGTGTTCGGTTAAGTTCCCAATATCCCCCAGCGGAGTTGATTTCACTCTATCAGCATTTATTTTGCTGGGACGATCTTGTGATATCCGGTTTATCCCCAGCAGAGTTGGCTTCGTCTTCAGCATTTATGTTGCTGAAGTGGTTTTCTGTACCCAGCTTTCTCCGGCAGCTCGAGCCTGCATTAGCATATTGCATGCATCATCATATTTGCATCATACTTGCATGTCATTGTCAAAATGCGTAGCATTTCCATCCCGAATGGAGCATTACGCCGTAGAAAGATTAAAGCATATGCATATGCATACGAAGCATAAGTCAGGTTTTCTACCAGCCTCACAGGGCGCATGAATTACTCTGTGATCAGTACAGGGGCATTTACCCAGCGGCAGTGTTCAGACAGTTCAGCAGATTAGTCGTATTTCAGATTATGCAACAATTATGCTTTGATCAATCAGTCATCTGGTATCGGCAGGCTTTTCTTCCCGTCAATTCATATTGACGATGTGTTCCTCCAATAAGTGGATTTCTCCGTCTATCATTAGACGTCTTGAGTTCGAATGTGGTCTTCTTTCCGTCTATCAGTAGACGATGTGAAGTTTCGGGTGATCTTTTCAACAGGGTTTCAAGATGGGGTTCTCTAGCAAGTGGCTTTCCTTCCGTCTATCAGTAGACGATGTGAAGTTTCAGGTTATTGTTCAGTGGGTTTCTTATTGTCAGATCATGCAGATGGGGTGTTTCCCCAGCGAGTCTTCTCCGGCTATCTTTGATTAGTGAGGGGTTTCAAAACGATATTTCGGACAGTGGTTTTCTTTCTGTTTATTGGATGAGATGACGTTTCAAGAGGGACTTTTCTGACCGTCAATCCTTATTGATGTCGAGGCTCTTCGAAAAATGTTCAGTTTTTGTGATTGTCGATTCTTATTGACGACATGGTTCTTTAAAGGTGGTTTTCTTCCCGTCGGTCCATACTGACGATGTGGCCCCTTCAAGGATATTGATCTTTCCATCAATTCCCGTAGACAGAAGGATTCTGAAATTCAAGGGATGGTGTTGAATTGCGTTTGGCTTTCTTTCCGTCTATCCTTAGACGATGTGAGTATGGAGATTATTACTTTCCGTCTACCCTTAGACGATGTGAGTATGGAGATTAATGTTGTCTTTCCGTCTACCCTTAGACGATGTGAGTATGGAGATTAATGGTGTCTTTCCGTCTATCCTTAGACGATGTGAGTATTCGATCAGGGTGTCTTTCCGTCTATCCTTAGACGATGTGAATATTGATTTGTTTCATCAACCAGGATGATTCCGTCTACCCTTAGACGATGTGAGTATGGAGATTATGAATGTCTTTCCGTCTATCCTTAGACGATGTGAATATGGAGATTAACGCTTTCTTCCCGTCTATCCTTAGACAATGTGAATATTGATTTGTTTCATCAATCAGGATGATCCCGTCTATCCTTAGACGATGTGAGTATGGAGATTATTTCTTTCCGTCTACCCTTAGACGATGTGAGTATGGAGATTAATGTTGTCTTTCCGTCTACCCTTAGACGATGTGAGTATGGAGATTAATGGTGTCTTTCCGTCTATCCTTAGACGATGTGAGTATTCGATCAGGGTGTCTTTCCGTCTATCCTTAGACGATGTGAATATTGATTTGTTTCATCAACCAGGATGATTCCGTCTATCCTTAGACGATGTGAGTATGGCGATCAGGCTTTCTTCCCGTTTATCTTTAGACGAGGTGAGTATTGGTGTTTCCTCCATTCAGGGTGTCTTCCCGTCCATCTTTGGGCGATGTGAGTATATTGCTCTTCCTGCTTATCTGTAGGCAATGTGGAAGGATCAGGAATTTTTGTTGCAACCCTCTGGGTTTGTTATATGGGGTATCACAGGTAATTGGCATAAGAATCAGGAGTTCTGTACCAGATGAGTGATCAGTTTGGTGCCATAATGACTGGGCTCGGTTCTGGACTTTATTCCCCAAGCAGTTTTACAGTATATTCTCGCGGTTGGCAAATTTTCGGGTTTTATTTGTATTCAACCGTCTCGTACCTCCGAATGTTTGAAGGCTGAGCGCTCTTCAAACCCTTCAGGTCCAAATCGCTTGAATAGGGGCAGCTGTTGCACCCTAAAATTTGACCAACCGGTTCTCCTATCTGACTCGTGGTTTAAATTCATATTCGCAAATCAGACGCACGATATTTGTGCCCAGACAGAGGACGTCAGGGTTACAACTTGGTTTTCATTTACTAGATATGGCAGATCCAGTCCAGATCATCAGGGTTTTATTTTTCGGGAAATTGTGCGCTCCTCGGTGATTTTTAGCTTGCATGGTGATTTTGGGATATTCTGATGCCCGGGGTTCTCTGTTCGATTCGATCTGGTCTCGTGCGCTCTTTCATGGTGGTCATTTGCATTTGTCTGCATTTTCAGGGTTTAATAGCTTTTTGCGGATTTTAAATAGGCTTCAGGATTTTTTTTTAGGATTTAAATAGATTTTTAAGCATTTTAAATAGTTTAAATCTCTTTTTAGAATTTTATATAGGTTTTTAAATATATTTAATAGTTTTTTATCATTTTTAGAATATAAAAGATTTTAAATAGTTTTAATTGTTTTTAGAATAAAATAGTAAGAATATAGTTTTTCTTCTATTAATAATAGCTTTTTTTTAATAGTGTTAAATAAAGGGTATAGATTTTATTGGAATTAATAGGGTTTTAATAGAATTTTAAATAGGAGTCATTAGTTTTAATGATCTTTTTTTAGATAATAGGGGTTATTAGAGTTTTATTAGATTGTAATCATTTTTAGAGTTAATTAGGACTTAGTTAGTTTAATTAGGTCATCATTAGTTTAATTAGTTTTAATAAGACTTAATCAGGTTTTTAATTTTTTCATACTAATTAGTTTTATTCAGTTTTTTGGTTTATTGCAGTCTGATTCGTGGGCCCAGGAAGCAGGTTTTTTTTTAGGCCCATTTCAGTTTTTTTTATCCAGTTTTTCTGTGCAGTTTTGTTGTCCAGAAAGTGACACTTGTCACTATAAGAGTCAAGCCACACGTCCACGCGAGGCCCCACCACCTCACAACTCTCTGCACCCAGAAATTGACACCTCATCCCGCACTCTCTCTCTCCCTCTGCCAGCACGAGCCCACGTGTCTCTCCCAGCCAACGCCTCTCACCACGCGTCCAGTCCCCAGCCCTTCGCCTGAGCTTCGCCAGAAAGCACACCGCCGGCCATGCATCCGCCCTGAACCCCCTACCGTCGGCCACCCTAACGCCTTCCGGCCACCGCAACAGCTCGCCGGAGCTAGTTTTCTACCCATAAATTCCTAGAAACATTTCCTTCTTCGTCTTCCTCCTCCGTCCACCTTCATCGCTACCGCACCGGAAAACCTAAACGCCGCCGGAAACCTCATACAATTTTCCAGATTATCAAAACTTTATCGCGTCTCAAGAACAACTTTTCCAGAACATCATCAAACATTCATCGTTCATCTGGAATTTCCAGGAACCTCCATCAACCAACGAACACGATCCGTCAACAACTTTTGAAGAAGATCCTCGTGGTTCGTCCTCCCTCGTCAAGATATTCAAAGATCTTTTGAAGATCTTCCTCAGAATATCCAAGCAACTTCAAGGACCTTCAAGATCTATCAGTTTCGGAATCATAGTCTTCATCAGTTCTTGAAGTTTTCTTCCCAGATCTTCATAGAACTCGTTGAGTTCTTCACTGTTTGCCCAGAAATCTTCGAGCGAGCTTCAACGTTTCCTTCAAGACCTCCGCGAGCCCATTCAGTAGTCAAGAAAACGTCAAGATCTGCTTCTCTCTCGGCGATCTTCGTTGAGCCTTCAAGGGATCCCAGAACTTCATCGTCTCAGGTTTGCTCCCTTCACACTGCCTCCATTGTTGTTCGTGTACTGATGTAGATTTTCTGGTTTTGAGCGTTATGGTTTAGTGATTAGTTGGTGGGGGATTAATCTGAGCGAATGTGTTTGAGGATTCAGAGGGGAGTTTCAGAGAAGGTTTGTGTGAGGAAGATGAGAGGAGCGACGGCTAGGTTAGTTTGGGTGAACAGTGATCAGGGAAATGGGGAAGGAGGTAGGGTTTTGTTGTTAGGGTTTCGGACTAGGGTTTCAGATTGGGTTCAAGGCCCAAATGTGTTTGCTGAACCACACTCCCCGTTTACTCGTTCACCCTCCCCTGCGTGTGAGAGCTGAGAGGGATTTGGGCTGGGCTTTGCCCTAACCTGCTATCCACGCCCCTCCTAGCGTGGGCCCTGTGATACTAACTAGTGAATTACTCGTTCTGCACCCCCCAGGCGTTTTTTTTCTCTTTTATTTTGTAATGGATTTCTGATTTATATTGGGCCTGCGCCTTTTGCTAGGCGCACCACCCCTCTCAGACCCACCTTAGGATTTCAACTTGAAAACATGCTGTTTGAACCCCCCTCCCCATTTATTCCAATTTTAGTTTTTAATTTCTTTTAATATTTCTTTGCATCTTGTAAAATTCATAAGAAAATAAAAATGATTGATTTTTAATTTCTTGTTTTTTCTACCGCCTCATATAAATGTCTAGAAAATTAGGTAAAAATAAAAATGCCATTTTATCTTTGTTTTCTATTTTTAGCATATTTTCCATTTAAATGACTTTTTTAATATCTTTCAGTTCATGCATGTTATTAGAAAATCCATAAAAAATAGTAGATTCGATCAAATAATTCCATTCTTTTTTCTGTAGACTCGTAATTCAATGTAGAATTTTACAGTACAAAAGCATTATCTTAATCATGCATTTTTCATTTTAATTGCATTTATTTACATTGTTATTGATATTGAATAATTGGTTTGTGGCACGTCTGCCTTGCTGATTTTAGTTCTTGCATCTGGTAATGAATTTTGTTCTGATTTTTTAGTATGTTGTACTAGAATAATGCATGTTCCCCATAGATTTTTCATAGATTTTTTAGAGGTTTATTGATATTGTTTTAGGGTTAGAGAATAGAGACCTCATAACTTGTTGGTAACCCTTGACCATTCATATGTTAGGGACTGTTTAGTAGTCTTAGAAGTTGACTTAGGCTTGGAGATTTGATCTTGGGATCATAGAGCCATGTAGGTTTCCCTTAGATTTTTGATAGATTTTTGTAGGGAATTCTGTTATTTTTTGTCTGAGCTTGAGGATAGGAGAAGTCCTGATGGCTTCTGACTTTGAAGTTCAACTGTGGTTGAACTTCAGAGATAGTCTCTTGTGGTTTGAGGACCTGTGGTTTCTTCTTGAAGATGGAGGCTGGATGAAGTCCTGTTGGAGCTTGCAAGG
The DNA here is from genome assembly GCA_963859935.3 of Lathyrus sativus. Taxonomy (NCBI): domain Eukaryota; kingdom Viridiplantae; phylum Streptophyta; class Magnoliopsida; order Fabales; family Fabaceae; genus Lathyrus; species Lathyrus sativus. The sequence continues at coordinate 62,702,696 of OZ012736.1, forward strand.
ATGCAGTGGATTGAGGCCTAGTCTAGGAGCTTGTTCTCTGTTTGTGAGGTTCGAGATCCTGAAGTTTGAAGGGAGTTTATGGTACTTTCCTGAGGAAGGCACTATGAATGACTTTCATTCTTTCTTCTCACCTCTTTCTCAAGTATCCAATGATGTTGGAGCCTTCATGTGAGTTTAATTTCTCCTGAGGAGGAATGTAAACTGATCACAGTTGTTGAGCCGCATGGGATACGATTCCTAAGTGGAAGCCTCCTGGTACTTTCCTGAGGAAGGTCCTATGGGTCTGCTCACTTAGTTCCTCTAGTTCATCTAGGATTTCTTAAGTATCCAATGATGTCGGAGCCTTCATGTGAGTTTAATTTCTCCTGAGGAGGAATGTAAACTGATCACAGTTGTTGAGCCACATAGGATACGATTCCTAAGTGTCAGCCTCCTAGTACTTTCCTGATGAAGGTCCTATGGGTCTGTTCACTTAGTTCCATTAGTTCAGATAGGATTTCTCAAATATCCAATGATGCCGGAGCCTCCATGTGAGTTTAGTTTCTCCTGAGGAGGAATGTAAACTGATCACAGTTGTCGAGCCGCATAGGATATGACTCCTGAGTGGTAACCTCCTGGTATTTTCCTGAGGAAGGCACTATGAGTTTGTCTGCTCAGCTCCCTCTCTTTGGTAAGCTTGTTCTGAAGCTTGGAGACTGGGATTGATTTCTCTTGCTTAGAGTTTTGCTTAGAGTTTGTTTAGGGCCTTGCATAGAGTTTAGTTCAGGGATAGATCAGAAGTTTGTTTCAGGGTTTTTGTTTAAGTTTTAGGTAGGAGCGTTTTAGGCTAGTTCGCCTTCTCTTTGTGTTGTTTGACTTGTGTGGTGTTGTGTTGCATTAGACTTAGGGGTTCATCTAGATAGTTCTGAGGTAGGTGCATCGTAGAAGTAGGCTTCGTGTGCATGAGAAGTTAAGGTGGTCCTCCTTCTGCTTGTTTGTTATTGAGTGGCTTTGCTTGTTGGTATTTGGTAGAGCTGAGCTCCCTTACCTCTGTGGCTTGCGGCCTTTGCGCCTTGTTTGTTTAGTTGTTGCATTCATGCATATTTCCAGTATTTCTTTACTTTGCAGTTGATTCCCGTTTGCTGTGTAGTCCTGTTGCCATGATCCCTTAGGAGCTCTGACTTCTCCGCTGCGGAGTTGTTATGATAGACATTAGGATGGTCAACCAGGCATGATAGCAGTAGGTAGATTCCCCTTTTAGTCATAGTTTTAGGGTGTCTTTTCCCTTTCTCGTAGGAGCTTTTGAGTAGCTTGTGTCGTAGTTAGCTGAACTACAGCTGCTCTGATTCCTTGTGTCAGACAAGGATATGTAGGCATAGGATGCGATATCCTAGCGAGCATACTAACAACTAACTTTTGTTCTCTCGCGGCTGTGCGATCGAGACTTTCCCGCTGACGACTGATTGTTACCCTTTTCTCTTGCTCGAGTGCATTTGAGACCAGATCGTAGTTGTAGGTTCCCGAACCTTTTAAACCCGTTTGTTTTCTCACTGCTGTGTGAGAACCCCAGCTTAGTCGTAGTTAGTCGAACTACGTTTGCTCTGATCTTCCATGCTGTGTGGGAGTACGTAGGCACAGGACGCGATGTCCTGGCGAGCAGCCTTCCCCCGTTTAGACGTAGGTAGTCGAACTACGTTGACTCTGACTTTCCCATTGCACGAGGGAGTACGTAGGCCCAGAACACCGTATGTTCTGTCGAGTCCTGTCCTTTTATTTTCTTTTCAGACCGACCATTAGCATAGATAGATGAACACACCCTTTTCCTTATAAACACCAAGCGTGGATCCCATCGAGTACGATGGATGTGAGGGGTGCTAATACCTTCCCCCTGCGTAACCGACTCCCGAATCCAGGTTTTGGTTGCGATGACCATACCTTTTCCCGTCTTTGCGAGGTTTACTTCGAGCGTTTCCTTTCCCGCTCTGAGGGATAAATAACGCACGGTGGCGACTCTCCTGTCCAGCCGGCGCCGATTTTCGCAGTAGCGACAGGGGGAGCAAGGCAAAAACGAGTACCACCATCATTGAAATTTTGGAAGGAAAGTGAAAATGGAAAATCTCAAATTGGGCTTTATTTGGGCCTCCAAAGTTGTTTAACTGACTATAAATTGGATGTGGATCATTCGAAGAAGCTTCTGGTGTCGAATTCAGTTGAGAAGCCATTGGAGCAATTTGGTGAAAGAGCTTGAAACTTGATTTTCAGTTTTGGAGATTCAGAGGGTTTCAGCAAGAATTGGTGATCAAGAAACGTCCATCAACATTCCTTGAAGCAATCTGCACTTGCTGGAGAAGAATTGAGGCCTGAAACCACTACACTCGAAGCTTAAAATCAGGTTTCCATTTCTCAAAATTTCTCTCAATTCATGCGTTTTTAGCAGCTTAGATTCATGTGGCTAGGTTGTAATTAAGGTATAGATGGATTATGGATAGTAAATTTGAGGTTTAGTGACAAATTAGGTTTGGATCCATTTTCGGTTTGGTCATAGATTTCTTTATTCTTAGAGTTTTAGCTCATTTAAATAGGATATTTGTAATCCTCATGGAATTTCCCTCAAGTTTCATTCAAGAATCATGTAATTTCGTCGAGTATCGAGAGAGATAGAGTTGCCCGAAGGTTGCCGGAAAAGTACCGTCGCCGGCTGGTCTGCGCGCGAGTTCGCTACTTGCAGAAGTTCAAAATTGGAGAAGACATAATCCTCACCGTTCATTCGTTTGAAAAATCTTAACTAGGTCCTCGTATCCAATGACTCCAAGCGCGCTACGTCAACCCCTTCCAAAACACAACCGTTTTAATTAGTGAGGTCACCAAGTTCTTTTCAGCGGCTACCTGAACCAATGGGTCTGGGGTTCGATCCCTCGTGTGGTTGTTTTTAATATTGTGAAAACTGAGTTGAATTGATTGTTCAGCTGGCCTTGCTACTATCCGTGCCCCCCTCTAATAGGCCCAACGGAAATAATGCGTAGAATCCTTGCTTGTGGCACCCCCTAGCATTATTTCATTAGGATAATAAACTGAATTAACACACTCAAATGGGCCCAGCGCCCATGCGCTATTCGCACCCCCCCATTCTTGGGCCCAGGCGCAATGGCACTAGTGCTTCCTGCTGATTACACCCCTCCCTGTTCATGCTTTTATTTTCTTTTCTTTATTTTTTTGTTTTAGTATTTGTTAGATTTAATTCATAAAAAATAATGAATGTTGGTAATAAATTCTGGAAACATTTGTGAATATAGATTGATATGTTTAGGATTTTATCATGCTTTTTATTTTAATTTTCCATGCATTTTCCATTTTATTTCATATTTTCTCTTTTAGAGTATTTTTAATAATGTGATAATGGTATGCTAAATTTGTTCATTTTATTTCTCATCCATACTTCTGATTTTGATCTTGAAATTTTGTGTGCTGGTTGTAGGCATGTTAATGTTGCTATGTGATTTTTGTTGGGTTTTTTAGATCATTTTAAATAGGATTTTAGGGTAGTTATTTAGGAGTGTTCTTTAGTGAATTCCTTTAGTGCACCCTTGAAGTTTTAGATTTAGTTTGAACCTTTTGATTTAGGTTTAGCTTCTGTTTTTTCTACCATAGCATGTTGATACATATAGGATGATGTAGTATTCTTCTTAGAATTTTTAGGAGTGATTTCCCTTAGTTCCCCATTTTACAAATTGGCCTTAGTATAGGTGATCATTAGGAGATAACTTTTGAGTTTCTTTAGAGATTCAAGTAGGTAGATGATATTTCCCTAGGATTAATTCCCCTTTCAAATATTCCTTTGCTTAATTAGGATCCTTCATTGTGAGTATAATTCCTCCCGTGGAGGAATTCCCTGCCTTTCACATTGGAGTTGAGCCTAAGCAAGCTCTCTAAAGGAAATGGATTTGGTTGAGTGTCTGTGGTAGGTTCCTGTGGAACTTACCTTGCTTCTCATCTTCATTCTCCTAAAATTCCCTCATCCTTTCCTCGTTAGGAACCTTCTTGAGGTAGCACAGTCCCTCCTGTGGGGGGAATATGGCACACCTCTTGAAGGACCCAAACCTTTAGGTTTCCCCAAAAATCTTTTAGTTGGTTGAGTGCTTGGGATAAGCTCCTGTGGAACTTACCCTTGCCTCCCAACACCCAATTTCCTTTCATAGGATAGAAGCTTGTTTGATTGCTTGTCATAAATTCCTTCCCTTCTCTTGAAGCTGGTGTGGAGTTGAAGAACGGTTACAGACTTTGGATTGGATTGCTTTCAGAAGATTGCTCTGCTGTGGAGATTGCTGGCTTGTTTTCCCTGTTTGTCTTTTCTTCTGGTTTAACTGTATTGATGTGTATTGATGTGACTTGCTTGGATTGTTGCATTAGTAGTAGGCTTCATGTAGATGATCATAGGCCTAATATCATCCTAAGGGTTGAGCTTCTCCCCTTTCTTGTATTGCATAAGAGGTTGAGCTTCTCCCTCTGCTTGTATTTTTACTGTGTGGCTTTGCTTGCTGGTATTTGGTAGAGCTCAGCACCCTTGCCTGTGTGGTGTGTGGTCTGTTTGATTGTGTTTACTTCTTTCTATTATCTTTGAAGTTATTCATATCTGGCTTGAGGTTGAGATGAGCTTGTGGAGGCTTCTGCCCCGCACATATTTCCTCCCTCACTTGCATTGCATGCATCTTTACAGTAATTTCTTTACAGTTATTTCTTTTACTGTTTGTTTTCCATTTCCATATTCCCCTAGGAACTCTGACTTCCCTGGTTCAAGAGAAGTTATGAAAGACATTAGGATTCTAACCATGCATGATAACATTAGTTAGTTTCCCTTTTAACCACAACCGTAGGACGAATATTGCATGATAAATGTAGGATCGAGTCAGTTTCCCTGTAGAGAGTCTGTTTCTCTTCTTATCTCACACAACAGTAAAAAAACATAATAAAGGCAAGTTAGTACAAGCGCGTTACGAGCCTTAAGCTACTTGAGAAATGATGATTGAGCGGTCTCCTCTCAATCATCTAGAGTGTTTAGTATATGTCCTTTGGATGATATGCGACGCATTCGCTCCTAAGTCATAGTCTCTAGTGCTGTACAAACTACAGACAACTAAAAAACACTTCTTCCGTAAAAAACAGAAAACAAAGATCAAACATCTTTTTGTCCTCTTGGACCCGTAATCCCTTGGAACCCCTTCTCAGAAGGAGAGTTTTGTTAACTCTCGGTTCTACCGCAAACGGTAACGCCTAAGTCTCCAATGGTCGAGCTGCATACACCAATTGCTGGAACCGGCTGTTAACCCTACTCGGATAAAAAAGACAAACCTGTATCTCTCGTTAGCCCGAACTACGTAAGCTCTGATCTTTCATGCCGTATGAAAGTACGTAGGCACAAGATGCGATATCTTGGTGAGCAACCTTCCCCCATTACCCGTAGTTAGGCGAACTACGTTGACTCTGATTTCTCGTTCCAGACGGGAATACGTAGGCATAGAGCGTGATGCTTTGCCGAGTCATTTTCTTTTCTTTTCAGACCAAACCTTTAGTGTAGATAGTTAAATCAACCCGTCAGATAAACACAACAAGCGTGGATCCCATCGAGTACGATGGACGTGAGGGGTGCTAATACCTTCCCCTTGCGTAACCGACTCCCGAATCCAGACAATGGTTGCGATGACTTTGTCTTATATCTTTGCATTAGGTTTTTTCCGATCGTTTCCTTTCCCATTCTGAGGGATAAATAACAAAAGGTGGCGACTCTTCTGTTTTGCCGGCACCTCGTATTTTCGCAGTAGCGACACTAACTACCCAGTGTTACATATCAGAGTTATCTGACCAAAAGAAATGAAGACTCGCTTCACAAAAGACCTCCAGCATCCTACTCTGCAATACCTTATAGAGCATTATAAAATAGCAGAAGGGTGAGAAACATTATCATAACAAACAATGCATAAAATTGTATATATCATGAAACACAATTATAACATACTCGCAATTCACATTTCTCACCACAACTTGTTACAATACATCACAATGTACACGTACATAATCAATCACATTCACCAATTCATGCTTCACAATTCATAGCATTTCACTTAAACATTTACAATTACGTTCATTTCACCAAAACATCATATAAAGATGATAATGCAACTCATAGAGATCGACTCACGACTCTATGCAGATGCAAATGCGGTACCGACTCATTCAGCAGGTTTAATTGAAGAACCAAAATGGAACCATCGCTCGTTACCGAAGTAACTCCCCGTCGGGCCTACGATATTCACCCATCGCTCACACCCCACATGAGCACACATTTTTCATATTATACAAGTATATACAAATATACGCATTCACATTGATATCACCATGCATTCCCATTTAATCCAAACAAATGCACGAAATTGCCAAACGGCCACATCACACAATCTAGGATTCACGCCATACGGCTACCCACAACACAATATAACTCAGCATGATCGATGCCTCGAGCAAGGAAATAATCAAAGTTAAGTCGGAAATCCGACCACGGATGGAAACATTAAAGAAAACATAACCTGCCACGCTCGCTACCCTGCTCGCTTCGCGAGCTCCTTGCGAGTATTCGCTACTTGTTCGCCTAGCGAACAAGCTCGCGAAGGCAAACAGAAGCCTCTGACTTCGTTCGCTACCTCGTTCGCTCAGCGAACCTTCGTTACCAACGAACACCACAACATGCATTCTGTCCAAGTATGGGACCGTTCGCTACCTATTCGCTATTGCTCGCTTAGCGAACATTCGCGACCAGCTCGCCTAGGGAACGTGCTAGCGAGTGTCTGCGAACTCAGAATTTCCCCAGTGTTCTTCCACTCCAAAACTCTTGGATTCACCCGATTAAGTGCCAACTCATTCCAGCACTTTAGCCTAACATCACCCAACATAAATGCTACTACTTAATCTCACTTTCACCAACGAAAACTCGGTTTCTATCGATTAAATCCGTATTATGCCCTAGAATGAAAAATGAGTATAACTCTCCCCAATTCAAAACAAAACCAACAAGAACACACATAATCATACACAATACAAGAATAATAAAGTTTCACACCCTTACCCGATCAATCGAAAGCTTAGAAGTTGATTCTTGATGATTCTAGGTTTTTCTCCTCATCCTCCTCTTTTCTCTTCTCTTCCTTTCTTTCTCTTATTTTTCTTTCCTTTTGGTTTCTATTCTCCCTATTCTTTCTCTTTTCCACTTATACTCTTTCTATTCTATTTCTCTCAAAATAACTACTAATCAAGGATTATCTAAAACACCCTCTAATTAATTCCTAAAACTCTCCAAATAATAAAATACCACAACATACACACATAACATATTATCATATAATTCCACAATAAAATAACAATTAACCAAATAAATTAAAAGACTCAACAAAATAATGGGAAATTCAGAATCGGGGCGTTACAACTCTCCCCCACTTTAGAAATTTTTGTCCTCGAAAATATTACCTGATCCAAACAACTCTGGATGTGACTCTCGCATCTTACTTTCCAATTCCCAAGTCATATTGCCTTCTGCAGCACCTCCCTATGCTACTTTCACAAGCGCAATATCCTTGCCTCTTAACTTCTTAATCTCACGGTCCAAAATTCTAATCGGCAAAGCTTCCACTGTAAGGTTATCTCTTACTTCAACCTCGTCCATAGGGATAACATGTGACGGATCCGGAACATACTTCGGAAGTTGCGAAACATGAAACACATCATGCAAATTCGAAAGATTCGGAGGCAACGCCACACGATAAGCCACAACACCAACTCGTGCAATAATCTGATACGAACCGATGAAACGAGAAGTCAACTTCCTCGACTTCAAAGCACGACCCACACCCGTAACCGGCGTAACTCTCAAAAACACATGGTCGCCCTCTTGAAATTCAAGATCCTTCCTTCTCTTATCATGATAACTTTTCTGCCTACTCTGAGAAGCTCTCAACTTTTCTTGAATTAACCTCACCTTCTCCGTCCTCTGCTGTACCATCTCCGGTCCAACCACCGACCTCTCACCAGTCACATGCCAACACAAAGGTGTTCGACATTTTCGACCATACAAAGCTTCAAATGGAGCCATACCAATACTCGAATGAAAACTGTTATTATAGGTGAATTCAATCAACGCTAAATAACTATCCCACGCACCACCTTGCTCTAGCATACAAGCTCGTAACAAATACTCCAACGATTGAATGGTCCTTTCGATTTGACCATCTGTTTGCGGATGATAAGCCGAACTCAATCTCAACTGCGAACCCAAAGCCTTTTGCAAACTTTCCCAAAACCTTGAAGTAAACCTTGGATCTCTATCCGATACAATGCTCTTGGGAACTCCATGCAACTTCACAATCACCCGAACATAGATATCAGCTAACTTCTCCAAAGGATAACTAATATCAATCGGAATAAAGTGAGCAGATTTAGTAAGTCTATCAACAATCACCCAAATTGCATTGTGACCTCTCTGCTTATTTGGAAACCCCGTAATAAAATCCATCGAGATACCATCCCATTTCCACTCTGGGATATCCAACGGTTGCATTAATCCAATAGGTTTCTAATGTTCCACTTTAGACTTCTGACAAGTCAAACATGCATACACAAACTGAGCCACATCTCTCTTCAATCCAGACCAACAAAAGATCTTCTTCAAGTCTTGGTACATCTTATTTGCTCCCGGATGAATACTCAAATTACTACGGTGTCTTTCTTCTAATATCATTCCTTTCAAATCCACATCATCAGGAATACAAATACGACCACGAAACCTCAAAACTCCAAAATCATCAACTTTGAAATCTTCATTCTCTTTTGTCATCAAGTCAACAAACTTCAAATCTAACTTTTGCCTTTCACAAACGGTTGCAAGAAAATCATTCGTGATATGAAGCATACCAAGTCTCACGCTTCTCGGTGTCATATCACAAACCAAACTCAAATCTCTGAAATTCTCCAATAATTCCCATTCCTTTACCATCATTGCGGATACATGCAAGGACTTCCGACTTAAGGCATCGACCACCACATTTGCCTTACCCGGATGATAATCTAATCCAAAATCATTGTCCTTCAAAAGCTCTAGCCATCTTCTTTGCCTCATATTCAATTCCTTCTGATCAAATAAATACTTCAAACTCTTGTGGTCACTAAAAACTTCAAACCTTGCACCATAAAGATAATGCCTCCAAATTTTTAACACAAATACCACGGCTGCTAATTCCAAATCATGAGTAGGGTAATTCTTTTCGTGCACTCTTAACTGCCTAGAAGCATAAGCCACAACCTTCCCATCTTGCATCAAAACACCACCCAAACCAGTCAAAGAAGCATCATAATATACCACAAAAGGTTCTGTAGGATTCAGCAAAATCAAGATAGGCGTTGTTGTCAATCTTCTCCTTAACTCCATAAAACTCTCCTCACAATCAACGTCCCAAATAAAAGCCTTTCCCTTACAAGTTAACTGCGTTAACGGAAGTGCCAACTTCGAAAACCCTTCAATAAACCTCCGGTAATAACCTGCCAAGCCCAAGAAGCTTCGAATCTCCGTAACTGTCCTAGGAGTCTCCCATTGCATTACCGTATCAATCTTAGACGGATCAACACTAATACCATTACCTGAAATAACATGCCCAAGAAAACTTACTTCCGATAACCAAAATTCACACTTCGACAACTTGGCATACAATTGCTTCTCCCTCAAAATGTGTAACACAATTCTTAAATGTTCCTCATGCTCTTTATGAGACTTAGAATAAATCAGAATGTCGTCAATAAACACAACCACAAAATGATCCAATTGCTCATGAAAAATACGATTCATGTACTCCATAAATACACCTAGCGCATTAGAAACTCCGAATGGCATCACTAAATATTCGTAATGTCCATACCGTGTCCTAAAAGCCGTCTTTTGAATATCTCCTTCCTTCACAAGAATCTGGTGATAACCTGATCTTAAATCAATCTTGCGAAAAACTCGTGCTCCAACCAATTGGTCCATCAAATCATCAATTCTAGGAAGTGGATACTTATTCTTAATTGTCACTTTGTTCAACTGTCGATAATCAATACACAACTGCATACTTCCATCCTTTTTGTTTACTAACAACACCGGTGCAGCCCAAGGAGAAACACTTGGCCTCACAAACCTCTTTTCTAACAAATCACTCAACTGCTTCTTCAACTCTACCAATTCTGATGCTGACATAAGATACAGTGCCATCGAAATTGGTCTAGTACCCGGAATTAGATCAATAGAAAATTCAACTCCCCTTTCTGGCGGTACATCCGTTATATCCTCGGGAAACACTTCTGGAAATTCACACACCACTGGAAACACATCAAGTTCAACCTTGTCCTCTACCGACAACGATGCAAATAAACCAAACAACTGAGCTTCATTCGCCAAAAGTTTCTTCAACTCTTTAGTGGATAGAAAACTCTCACTTTCATCATCTTCTAGAGAAGGAAACCTCACCAACTTATGATAGCAATCTAAATGAACTCTATTAAACTACAACCAATTCATACCCAAAATTACATCCAAGCCTTCCAACAGCAAACACACCAAATCCATAAGAAAGTCTTTACCATAAATGGTCAAGGGACAACTTGCGCACCCCAAAGAAGTAGTTACCGACCCTGAAGCAGGAGTCTCAATAACCATGCCACCACTCAAAGAAACCATGCGCAAACCCCAACACTTAGCACATTCAAGAGAAATGAACAAATGATTCGCTCTAGTATCAATAATAGCAACTAAATGCATATTATTAATAAAGCACGTACCTTTAATCAAGCGATCCACCTTAGTAGTGTCTGAACCGGCTAATGCAAATACTTTTCCACCCGACTGAGCTTGCTTTGGTTTGGTACACTTGGTGCTAATATGACCAACTTCCCCACAGTTAAAACACTTTACCATATTCCTCCTACACTCAGAAGTGGTATGTCCAAAACTTCCACAATTAGCACACTTCTCCGTAGACTTCCCACACTCAAAAGATTTGTGGCCCAACACGCCACACTTGTAACATTTGACTGCACCTGAACTTCCACCTCCAGATTTCCTATCGAAGTTTCCCTTATACTTTCCCTTATCAACAGGCTTGACATAAGGTCCACTCCTCACTTGTTCCTTGCCTTTCTTCTCACTCAAACTCTTGTGGTGAGTAGAATGAGCTCTATATCCTCTTCAAAAATCCTACAACATTCGGTCAAGTCCGAAAATCTTCGTATCCTCTGGTAACCCACCGCTTGCTTTATCTCCGGACGCAAGCCATTCTCATACTTAATACACTTAGAGAACTCTGCCGTAACAGCTGCATAATGAGGATGAAATTGCACTAATTCCACAAACTTAGCCGTGTAATCTACCACAGACATGTTGCCTTGCTTCAACTCAAGGAATTCCATTTCCTTTTTACCCTTCACACTCTCAGGATAGTAATTCCTCAAAAATTCAGCGCGGAACAAATCCCAAGTTATTTCTTCGTCATCCACCTCAAGAAATTGCCTCATACTGACCCACCAGTCATCAGCCTCTTCCCTCAACATATGAGTCTCAAGTCTCACCTTGTTTCCTTCAGCACAGTTCATAACCCTAAAGATTCTCTCAACCTCCTTCAACCAGATCTGAGCACCGTCAGGATCAAACCTTCCTTTGAATACAGGCGGCTGATTCTTTCTAAACTCATCATTCGCATTCACAGTCGGCGCACCTTGCACCGCCCTTGCCATAGCCTCCAATGCCGCAGCCATAGCAGTGTCATTACGACCAGCCATATTCTGAGGATTCTCAAAAATAACAACAAGGTCAAACAACCGTTTAACCAACACAACAAGAAGACAAACACAACTGACTCAACACTGGCTCTCATACCACTTAATGTAACACCCCTTTCTATACCCCCAAATAATTAATTAAAATCATATAAGCAACTAATAAAAGTTTCATCAGAGTATAAATTAAAACATGGTATAAAAGAGGCGTATCACATTATCATCGAAACAAAACATAAATAATACCTGCTCATAAAGATATGTAACAAAAGGGGTAAATCTCAACTAAAAACAAAGCATAGCGCTTAAAACCCACATATCAATATTTAGAATAAAGCGGAAACATCTAAACATTGAAATCACTTCATTAACATAAGCATCATATACATCATTTAGATTAATTCAATTCATTAGTTGAGTTTACAAAACATTCAGCAGCAGATACATACACAGATGTATCACAAAAGAATCAAAACAATTCCTAACTACCCAGTGTTACATATCAGATCCATCTGACCAAAAGAAATGAAGACTCGCTTCACAAAAGACCTCCAGCATCCTACTCTGCAATGCCTCATAGAGCATTATAAAACAGTAGAAGGGTGAGAAACATTATCATAACAAACAATGCATAAAATTATATATATCATGAAACACAATTATAACATACTCGCAATTCACATTTCTCACCACAACTTGTTATAATACATCACAATGTACACGTACATAATCAATCACATTCACCAATTCATGCTTGACAATTCATAGCACTTCACTTAAACATTTACAATTACGTTCATTTCACCAAAACATCATATAAAGATGATAATGCAACTCATAGAGATCGACTCACGACTCTATGCAAATGCGGTACCGACTCGTTCAACAGGTTCAATTGAAGAACCAAAATGGAACCATCGCTCGTTACCGAAGTAACTCCCCATCGGGCCTACGATGTTCACCCATCGCTCTCACCCCACATGGGCACACGATGTTTCAGGATTGCTCACACCCCACACGGGCACACAATCCGGTTGCTCACACCCCACAAGGGCACACAATGGTTCTGCAGATTCTCCACGGAATCAAAATAAACCATCGCTCACACCCCACAAGGGCACACGATCGTTTCTGCAGATCCTACGCGGGATCAGACATACCAGGATGCAATCATGATGCTACACATGCAACACGACTCAATACACTCTTAGAATCCACACATGTTTACAAACATATTCATGCATTCTTCATATTATACAAGTATATACAAATATACACATTCACATTAATATCACCATGCATTCCCATTTAATCCAAATAAATGCACGAAATTGCCAAACGGCCACATCACACAATCTAGGATTCACGCCATACGGCTACCCACAGCACAATATAACTCGGCATGATCGATGCCTCGAGCAAGGAAATAATCAAAGTTAAGTTGCAAATCCGACCACGGATGGAAACATTAAAGAAAACACAACCTGCCACGCTCGCTACCCTGCTCGCTTAGCGAGCTCCTAGCAAGTATTCGCTACTTGTTTGCCTAGCGAACAAGCTCGCGAAGGCAAACAGAAGCCTCTGACTTCGTTCGCTACCTCGCTCGCTCAGCGAACCCCTAGCGAACCTTCTCTACCCCCATTCGCTACCAGCGAACACCACAACATGCATTCTGTCCAAGTCTAGGATTGTTCACTACCTATTCGCTATTGCTCGCTTAGCGAACGTTCGCGACCAGCTCGCCTAGAGAACGTGCTAGCGAGTGTCTGCAAACTCATAATTTCCCCACTGTTCTTCCACTCCAAAACTCTTGAAATCACCCGATTAAGTCCCAACTCATTCCAACACTTTAGCCTAACATCACCCAACATAAATGCTACTACTTAATCTCACTTTCACCAACGAAAACTCGGTTTCTATCGATTAAATCCATATTATGCCCTAGAATGAAAAATGAGTAAAACTCTCCCCAATCCAAAACAAAACCAACAAGAACACACATTACAAGAATAATAAAGTTTCACACCCTTGCCCGATCAATCGAAAGCTTAGAAGTTGATTCTTGATGATTCTAGGTTTTTCTCCTCTTCCTCCTCTTTTCTCTTCTCTTCCTTTCTTTCTCTTCTTTTTCTTTCCTTTTGGTTTCTATTCTCCCTATTCTTTCTCTTTTCCACTTATACTCTTTCTATTCTATTTCTCTCAAAATAACTACTAATCAAGGATTATCTAAAACACCCTCTAATCAATTTCCAAAACTCTCCAAATAATAAAATACCACAGCATACACACATAACATATTATCATATAATTCCACAATAAAATAAAAATTAATCAAATAAATTAAAAGACTCAACAAAATAATGGGAAATTCAAAATCGGGGCGTTACAAACGGCGTGCTTCATGGTGGGAATATGGTGAACCCTCCGCTTGTTGAGACCCCTCATGCTGGCATCCCTGTGACTAGAGGGAATAGAAGTGGCAACGGTAATGTTGTTACTAATATTGGAGCTAATGGGAATATGACTGGAGTCAGAAATGGCAACTTTGAGGCCAATGACAATGCTGGTATGGGCAATTGCAATACTAGAGGAACTGGTAACGCCGGGAACGCTGGTGCTGGTAATCTGTATGATCTTGATGCTGCTGGATTTGCTTAGGGCAATGGCCATCAGCCATGGCAAGAGGATCGTCAAGAGGACTTATTCTCAATGAAAGGAGTTGAGGGTGAACTGAACTTTGAAGCCCGTTTAAGGTTCAAAGCACTCGAAGACAAGATGAAAAGTTTTGAGAACTTGAATACTATGGGTGTTGACATGACCAAGATGGGACTGATCTCAGACTTCAAGGTGCCTCCCAAGTTTAAGGTACCCGACTTCGAGAAGTATAAGGGCACCACTTTCCCCCATGTCCATCTAAGGTCGTACTATCGAAAGATGTCTGCACATTCTGAAGATGAGAAGTTGATGATGCACTTCTTCTAGGACAGCCTTCCAGGCCCCTCATTGGAGTGGTATATGGGTATGGAACCCACAAGTGTACGTACGTGGAAAGACCTTGCTGAAGCATTCGTACGCCATTATCAGTATAACAGCGACCTGGCTCCCAACCGGGTTCAGCTACAAAACCTGTCTCAGAAGAACAACGAAGGATTTAAAGAGTACGCCCAGAGGTGGCGTGAACTGGCAGCGAGAGTTCAGCCACCGATGGTTGAGCGGGAACTTGTTGAGATGTTCATAGCTACTTTTCCAGGAGTTTATTATGAGAAGCTTGTTAATGGTATGTCAGGAAGCTTCTCCGACCTCGTAATCATTGGAGAGCATGTAGAGAATGGCATCAAACTCGAAAAGATTCAGGGTGTAGATGTATCCTCAGCTGGAGGGGGATAGAAACCTTACAGTGGTAAGAGACGTGAAGGTGAGGCGAGCTCAGTGTCTATTCCTCGGGGAAAAGGTAAAGACCAGCACCAGCAGGTCGCTAGCATTACTATTTCTGCTGTCCAGCAACCTCAGCCTCAGCAGCAGAACCAGCATGGGTACCGGAGGTACCAGAATAAAGCACCTTTGTCAAATTGTCATCTTGAAACCCCACCTATGTCGTATGCTCAGCTTCTGCAGACTTTGCTTCAGTTGCAACTAGTTCAAAAGAGAACTTTGGCTCCCTTGACAGGGACACCTCCACCGGGCTACGATGCAAATGCGATATGTGAGTTTCACTCGGGGGCACCTGGCCACTCGATTGACAACTGTAAGGCAATCAAGCACAAAGTGCAAGATATGGTTGACGCCAAGATAATCAACTTTTCTGATAATGTTCCGAATGTTACAAAAAACCCTATGCCCAACCATGGGGGAGATGGGGTCTGCGCCATCACTGAAGAGGAAGATTCGGACTTATTGACTGATGTCAAGGACCTGAAAACACCACTTGGTTTCGTTAAAGCCAAGTTGATGAAGAAAGGTATTTTCCCGGGCTGTGGAAAGTTGTGTATGGATTGTGCGAATCATCCAGACGACTGTGATCAGTTGGTAGCAAGGATTCAGAGTTTGATGAACGAAGGGATTCTGTAGTTTAGTCGGAGGGCTGAGAACAGGTCAGGGGAAGTAATGCTGAAGCAGAAGGATGAGGTTGCCACTATCACCATCCCTCGTAAAACAATCACCATTTCTGCATCAAGGCCACCTACGATCACCATCACAAAGGCTGGGCTTATACCATTTGAGAGCATTAATGCTGTTCTATGGCACTATAGGGCAGATGTCTATTGCAATGGACAGAAATTGGAGTTGGAGCCATCCGGGCAATCTGTTGACAACCTAGTGGGAACTGGGGGAATAACACGTAGCGGAAGAGTGTTCGCTACACCAGAGACTGTGGCTGACAAAGCTGACAAAGCTGAGAAGGCTGACAGAGGCAAAGGTAAGGTCGTTGAGGAAACCTCCCGTGAGGTAGGAAAAGACCTGCTTGTGAAAGACGCCGAAGAATTTATGAGACTGATCAAGAAAAGTGATTATAGGATCGTTGATCATCTTCATCAGACGCCGTCAAAGATCTCTATTCTGAATCTGTTGTTGTGTTCTGAGGCACACCGCAACGCCCTGCTGAAGGTTCTGAACGCAACGTATGTACCACAAGAGATCTCCATCAACCAGCTAGAGGGAGTAGTTGCTCATGTGAATGCTAGGAATGGATTAGGGTTTACTGACCTAGAGCTGACGCCAAAGGGAAGGAACCACAATAGCGCCTTGCATATCTCGATAGAATGTCGAGGAACGGTTATGTCCCATGTGTTGGTGGACACAGGATCATCTCTGAATGTTCTCCCTAAGAAAGCTCTGATGAGGTTGGATACGAGAGGGCTGATATGTACACCCAGTGATCTGGTGGTAAAAGCTTTTGACAGAACTAAGCGTCACATCTTTGGAGAGGTAACTCTACCCATTCAAGTTGGGCCAGAAACCTTTGACGCGGTCTTCTATATCATGAATGTCATGCCAGCCTATAGTTGTCTATTGGGCCGGCCTTGGATCCATTCTGCGGGCGCAGTGACTTCCACGTTGCACCAGAAGCTGAAGTATGCTGTGGGAGGCAGCATCGTGACCGTCTATGGTGAAGAGGACATAATGGTGAGCCATTTTTCATCTTTTAAATATGTTAGGTGGATGGCGAGATCCACAAAACTTTATGCCAGTCGTTTGAAGCTGTTAAAGTCAAAGATGTGATTTCGGTGATGATCGAGAAACCTGAGATGAATCTCTCTTCCTTCAAGGAAGCTCAAGCTGTTGTTCAAGCTGGCTCTGCTCCAGGCTGGGGGCAAGTTTTGGAAATCCCTAACAAGCAGGATAAGTTTGGGTTAGGGTATTCTCCTTCTGCTGATGCTTCCTCCTCTCGCAGTGCGCCGTGCGTCAAGGGGCCGATTCAGTTCACAAAAGGTGGGGTGATATTTGAGAATGTCAACGCTGTATCCGAAGACGATGAAGATAGTGATTGCGACTTGGACTTTTGGATTCAGCCGTGCAAATCAAGTCAGAGCCTCAACAACTGGTCCGTCCAGGATGTCATCCAAGTGACACGCAAAGAGTAATGCTTTGTCTTTTCCAATTATTGTACAACCTTATGCTCTACCCGGGGCATAACGGTTTTATTGTCAGGGCCTTGATTTCTTATGCATGTATTTGCATTCAAATATTGTGATCTCTGTTATTCCTGTTTTTATTTTTGTTTTGAAAAACAATAAAATGGCAATACGGTTTGTGTTAATCTGCATATCCTCTTCTTAAGCTTAACCCTTGTTATTGCAGGATTCACATTACAGATGACATCAACTCTGAACCTTCTATGACTCACTTCGACTTTGATTGCCCGATATATCAAGTTAAAGAAGAGATTGATGAAGATGAAGACCTTCCGGAGGAGTTGGCCCGTTTGTTGAAACAAGAAGATAAGATCATTCTGCCTCACGAGGAAGAGATTGAGATTGTTAATCTGGGTTCTGAGGTCTATGATTGGATTTGTAGAACTCAAGTTATGAGCTTTACAAGATGAGGGTATTTTGGGAATTTGGAATTACAGGTCATTTTTGGTTATAGGTCAATTTCATCAACTTAGGCACTTCAAATGGACTTTTGATCAACTTGAAAGTTGTTCAAAATGGTGTTATTTGTCTAACCATGGCCCAAACATCCATTGATATGGATTGAATATGGAAGTGTAAGAAGAAAATTTGAAAAAGGATAATTAAAAGGCATAAAAAGTGAAAATTCCATTTTAATTCATTTTTGTGCAAAACTTCACAAATTGGTACATATTTTGATTGCAAATGGCATTGGTAGAATTTTGGTTTGAGTCATAATTCATGGACATTTCAAAGGTTAATTAGAATTGAAGTAACATAACCAATCAACACCAATGGATGAAATCAAGCCTTCAAACTGATCCATTCACATTCATGAGATGTTATGCAAGTTATATGAGTAGAAATTGAGCTGAAATAGAGCCAGGTTACATGATTTCCATGGTTGCACATTGAAGAAATTTGAAATTTTGGATTAATCAAATTAGGCCATGATTGGGCTAGGTTATGATCCAAATAGCTTCTATTTAAGTTCAGGATCATGTTCAGATCGATTTTTGGGCAGCATTTGGAGAGAAAACGGTTATTGCGGTTGGAGTTTTGGAGCTTTCAAGCAAGAAACATTCAGCAAGCTTCAGTAAAGAAATCTGCACGTTTTGGCATCAAGATTCACACTCAAGAACACCTCAATCGAAGCTACAAAACAGGTTTGTACTTTTCACAATTCCTCTTGATTTAAGAATGTTTAGAATGAATTTGGCATGTGGTTAGGTTGTAGATGAGACATAGATCGTTTTAGGATTGGAATGGTGGAGTTTAGTGATGATTCATGAAGGACACCATTTTCTGTTAAAGCTCGTATAGGCCTGAATCTTGGATAAAAATGCAAAAGAATCATAGCCTGTTGATCCTTGAGAGGTGAGGAAGAGTTCTGTGTAAAGAAATTGGAGTTTGATGACACTTGTGGAATTTATGAGTTTTCTGTTCATCATCGTGTTTAGAGATTTATGGAGAATCAGTGAGTTTTTATGAGAGATTCATGTTCAGTATGGTGAGACGAGTGGATTCATGTATTTTTCGTTAAGTTTGGTTGAGTTTGGAACCAGAGCATGATTGCTCTCACCGAAGAAGACGGTGGAGCTCTTCTCCGCCCACCACGAATGGCTTTCCCCCTTTTTTCAGTTCAATTGGAGAAGATGCACACAGGCCGTTGATTTCGTTTGAACTAATTGACTAAGTCTTAGTATCCAACGCGTGAGATTAATCCTGAGGGTTTGTTGAACTTGACTGGCTTAGGTGGCACATTCTGGTGCATAGTGTCACACCCTAATTTTTGACCTTAAGATTCCACCTCCTTATGCGTTATCTCGCGTTTGAATATTTTACTCTCACATGCGTGTTTATTAGGACTAACTAGTATGTGCAGGACTACTTTGTTTTTTTTTTAACTTCTCTGACAGGCAGAGCGATTTAAACAGAGCGCTACTGTGGCAGTATGAGGATTTACAAATGTTTCTCTCAAAACCTCAATATTTCAGTGTGGCGTAGTAAAAGTTATTGGAGAAGTTGTTGAACTTAAGGATCATTGAATGATGAGAGGCACGAAATACAAGTTCTAATCTCGAGGTCATACAAGAATAAGGCGTAAATCAGAATACAGGAGGGGATAGGTTGTGATGTTTTAAGGCAATTCATGGTGATTCGAGACCATAAAGTGAATTCATACGCGGGAGCCATTTAAAATTCAAAGACCTTTTCTTTTTAACTTCATATTCAAATCTGTTCTACCATGATTCTTTCAAAATAAAGGAGGCGAGGAAATCTAAGCTACCGCAAGGAAGAAAGCCACTTCGAATTTTGAATTTATCTTTGAATCCACAAGTTATAGATACAACAAGGTCTACATTGTCTCCATTGGCTATTTACAAATATCTTCAAATAAACACAACGGTTGTTCCTTAGAAAATAATATTACAATACCGCAAACAAAAGGCCTACAAGATGCTATGCCCCTCAAATTACCCTATTTAGGCCATTTTGTTACAACTTTTCTAGAACTACAGGAATTTAAGTGAATATGGACACCATCCCACGATGTGCAAAGCGCCAGCTCTATCTTGTTCTAAGCTCCGGAAATCCGGCGGTAAGATGCGAACCTCCGAAAGCCACTTGAAAGTCACCTGTTACAGTAAAACAAAGATTGATTAGTATCTCTGCATCATTCAACTGTAGTACCATACCCGCGGTTGCCACCGAGAATTTATTTGCGACACAATTGTTAAAGAAACAAGCATTACACCAATGGACCAAGAAGTGATTAAAAGATAATCAGCCCTCAGTGTAGTCATCACCGGGCATAAAATTTGAGCAGCCGGAAGGGGGATAACCGAAGTCGTCACCGACTCCCTACTGAACATCAAACAACTTTTCAACAACGGCGTAAGATAAAACAATATCTGAAATTGAGAGTTTAATGGCATCCTTGATAGAAGAAGAAGAAAAGTCAGCTCGCAGCTCAAGTATTCGTCACGAAGAAAGTCCAAGCAGCGGGGATTTATCAGAGGCATCATCTGTAAGCGCAACAATTGCAGGCACGCTTTCGCGCACAAGAATAGCAAGTCTCCCAGCAAACAGCAGCAAGTAAACTCGCACACCGATAGAAGAATAACTAAAACGAGCACCTCAGGATAATGACCAGCAGGCTCCTTTCAATCATGCAAGCATCTGCAAGTCACCATCTGCAAAATGGCAAATAACAGCAGTATAACCTGAAGAAAAAAAAAGCAATAGTCTGTCAAGGCAAGACACAGCCGGTGGTCAGAGCATCGTTAAGAAGGTAAACCGAGCTTCGAAAACCATGGAAATACAGGCTGCAAATAATATCAATTGCAAGCGACAACAGCAAGTGCACCAGTTGTAACATCATCATCAATAACAGCATTGCAAAAGCTTAAGAGATAACAACAAGATAAATAGAGCCCTCAGACCATTCATCATCAGGCGTAACGAACACAACTCCCCAAAACTGCTCAAAGTCATAACAGTTAGAGCCACAAGCCAATCATAAACAGGCACATCAACTGCAGCAGATAGACAATCATAGAATCAACATCGATTACAGTGGACCACAGCGGCAAATACCATTTGCGAACTAGCTACAATTAACAACAAAGCAACATCAACGACATCAGTTCTGAAATGACTTCATTAACAGCGCCCCAAGCAGGTTTGGCCCCCAGCTCAATCCGTCACTGGGCACAACAAACAGAAAATCCACACACACAACATGTAGAAGCAAGCAATATCAGTTCAAGCATCACAGCAGGACAACACCAGTAACAATCTCGTTTCATCACCTGCAAGCAACATCAACACATCGACCACAAAAAGAAACGACTCAAAGTCCAAGAGAAAAATGAGAGAAGGTTCTTAAACCCTCAGGCTCAGTTCATCATTGGGCAAGCCTCAAGTAGCCAGGAGGACAACGAAAGATTCGCCGTCAACTCCCTACCAACTCGAGGGCATTGAAGGACATTCGAAGGCAGCAACGACAACCACAACTTCGTCTAGCTCAGACACCAAGTCATCATGGCCTCCCACAATACCCTTCCCGGCAAGCAAGATAAGGCAGCTTCCGCACTGTGAGCAAGGTTCCACTACGAAGAAGAAGAAGAGGAAAAGCGTTAAATTCGAAAGCCAACAAAGTCAACAAGATATGTCAAGGATATGTTTCCAAGTTTGACAAATCAACACGAAAAATGAAAGTTTTGAACTTCCCTAACTGAAGCAGAGAGAATCGATTATAGGATCCTAAAATCACTCAGTGTCATCGACAAAATCAAACCAACAAGGAAAGGATTGATCAAATCATCAATTAAATAAGACAAAGCATCAACCGGTAATGAAAGCTTTGAAGACGCTCATCATTGAGAGGCCCATCGCTTCACTTATAAAAGGGGCAGCTTTCAACAATAGAAGGGATCGAGAAAGAACATCGAGAAAAAGCCCACAAAGGAGAAGAAGCGGTTTTACCACAGTAAAGCATAAACCCTAAAAGCTCTCGACGAAATTTCCTTCCGCCGAAGGCTCAGGCATCCCGAGATTCATCATTACCGGTCAAAAAGGGAGGAACTCGCAAGCCATCACCATCCGATCTCGTCACCAAAGCTCCATCGCCGCTCCCAACCGTCGGTAAACCCTCGTCCTTATTGATATTTGAGCTGTTTGATGTTTCCAATTAGTGTTTCAGGTTCACAAACGGGAGAGATGAAGGGAAGAAGATCGAGATTGAAATGATAGATAGTGAGAGCGAGGATGACCGAGAGAAATCCACTGCGATTTGGGATCCTTTGGGGTTGACGATGATTTAGGGTTTCGCCGTTTTCCATTTCCTTTCGCTTGTTGTTCTGTTTGTTTGTAATTGTATGTTTGCAGTATACACACATTCACTTGCACACCATAATCACACACATAACCCTTAATCATCTTAATCCTTTTGATAATTAATTAATTAATCGATTTATAATCAGTTTTTTTAAATAAAAATTAAACTAAATCTTTTATTCATCAAATTACTCAACCTTTTTTATATAATAAAAATCACTTGCAATTTAATCCTTTTTTTGCTTCCATAATAAAACCTTTTATTTATTAACAACTAGGAAATTATTTTATTTAAAACCACCCTTTTATATTTTAATTTGTGCCAAACCTTTTCCTAAAAATTTTAATTTTTCGATTCATGTTTATTCACCCTTTTATCTAACCAATTCAAAAACCTTTATAATGAAAACTTATTTATGTAATAATAATTAACAAATCCCTTTTATAATTAAAACCAACTTCACAAACTCTACTAAGAATCCGATACAAGTTTTCTTTTTAAAAAAATCCAATCCTCCTTTTATAATCGATAATTGAAATAACTCTGACTAATAAATCAAACCATCTTCTCATTAAAATAGTGTAACTTTTCTTAAACGCCAATTCAACTTCGCTCCTAAGTCAACGTTTCGCCTAAAATCAATATCACCCTTAACTGATAACTCAACCAATTCAATCGTGCATGCTTATGGCTTCACTCACGTACACAATCTTCACTTACACCTTAGCGCTTTCATGCGTCTGTGTATGCTCTATTCATCCACATTTACTTTATTCGCAACTTTATGTTCTCGCATTTATATTATTGCGCCGCATTTCGTCCAAAGGAAAAACCTACACATGATTCAACGCTTATGTGTAGTGCACATCATTTGCATCATACTCCCTTACGATCCTCGATCCCATTCAAGTCGATCCCTTAAGAGAGATCCTACCCCATAAGGAGGACCTTTGTCTTTATCTTTGCAACTTAGATACAAACAAATACAACTCAAACAAAATATTCAAACACAATAGAGAAATAGATGTTAATCATCTTAAGCGAGATAGAACCTCCACCCCACATCAATACAATCAATATGTAGGGACTTTGCTTAAGAGAGATAGAGGTGTACTCGTCGATCAATATCCAAGTACTTGAGCCCTTCTCTTAAGACGATGCAAAGACTATTTTCCTACAATTTGTGGCGGTTAAATCTCTCTTAAAATGACATCTCACCTTTTCTCCTAAACCTAATCGATTAACTACCCTAAACCCATAGGAACTTTGACCACAGTCAAAGAACTCCTCAAGCCCTTTAGGGGAACTACAGATACTCTGATTCCACTCCCGTAAGGATATGTAGGCATAAGATGCGATATCTTATCGAGTATACTTAGAAATAAACCCCTAGGTCTTTCAACCTTTAAGCAGATAAACCTTAGCAATAAACAACACAAAACAAGAGGTTCCTGTAGAGTACTATAGAAACTTAGGATGCTAGCACCTTCCCTAAGTTTAACCAACCCCCAAACCTAAAACTCTCTAGCTTGCATTTGCATTGCATCGTGGGAATTTCGATCTTTATCCCTTCCTTTGGACAAATCAAAGTTCAGTTGCAAATGAATTAAAGATTCAAACTAATCAATAGTTTGGTATCCAAATTTCACCGCGACAGAAATGGCGACTTCACTGTGGACTCTTCAGTGGGTTTCCCTATCTTGTTTTTTACTTGTTTATTGCTTTATATTTGTTATTTGTATAATTGTTTACTTGTTTGTTTATTTCCTTTGGGTTGATACTCTTGAATGGTGAGGCAAAGTCCTACACCCGAACTTGAGTGAACTTAAGATAGGATAGTGATATGTTCAAAAATGCTTATAGGGGGTGGAATCTCGACCAAGCTGACTTGAAAGTTGTATTGTTGAACGAGTTCTTAATCGTGAAAACATGCACTATATTCGATGTTGGAGCCTATGATATTGAGAACCATAGTTACCTTAACCCCACTTTGGCCTTTATTAGGATGTAGTGCGGGGCTATGAGGGGGTACCCCCCGAAATAGTGCTATGCGATGCTACACTCAAAAGAGGTTCTCTTGAGAATATTATTAACCACCGAGTACTTGGGAAGTTGATAATATCCGAAAGATGGGCTAATGACTTTGGGAACCTTCTTAGAACCTTGTTCTGCAAGTACAATCAACCTCTAGTCCATATCTTTTGGGAATGGGTATACCTTTGTTCCATGCTTGCTGCAAACCTAGAGTCCCCCTTGTTTGTTTATCCTTTGTGTCCTTATGTGCTTACTTGTGTTTGTTGCATCCATATAGCATCATATTGCATTGGTCTCATGGGATTCCTAGTTTATTTATAAACATTATAGAAACCAATAGGGATTACAAAAGAAAATATTTTGAAATATTCTTTTAAAAGTCATAACCTGGATGACCTTAGGAAGTTAGAAGCTCCCATCGAAGATCAATAGAAGTTCAAAGTACTTTCATCAATAAACAAAGGATTTCTCCCTCCTTATTTTCCAGCAAAGAAAAGAAGAGAGATGTAGGATTTATTTTCCTCTATCAGAATATTCCTTAGAAGTTGACCGTGAACGACTTATACGCAAGAAAGTCCAGATAGAAGAGCAAATCAACAAGCACGATAAAAGTCTTCCTTAGGACTTTTACTAGCTCTTATTTAGCTATTGGGTCAGGACTCTTTTGAGAATGTTCATTTGTAATTGATATCAAAAATAGTAAACGATTTTTCTTTGGGTACTCTGCGACATTTATAAATACTTGAGTTCCATGAAACCTTTCGTTTTGCATTCTTGCATTTGCATTTTTCATTTTGCATCAGCATAGCATCCTTTGCATTCTGGGGGGGTCTCACTCTTGCTTCATCTTCACAGACAAGCTGAATCACCAATAAAACACTCGAGCTAATCAACGCCAAAAAGATGGACCAGCTTGAACAGGAAAATAGAGTACTCTGTGATGATGTTGCAACTCTGAAAGAAAATCTGGAGAGGTTGAATGGCTTAGTCGAAGCTCTGTCCAACAAGTCTATGCCCAACAATCAGGATGTTCCAAGGACTGTTATCTCCGAAGTTGTGTCAGCACCGATCCCAGTGGTGTCTACTGTTGCTGAAGTAACCTACAGCATGCCGCCAGGTTTCCCGTGGGGGATGCCTCCTTATTTCACTCCGTCCGGTTATCGTCCACCTGTTCCCGAGGTCCCTGCCATAACCATTATTCAAGCCATTCCTACAACTGTTGTGATGAATACAACACCTCCGCGAATTAATACTACTCTGTATGTCCTAGATGAGCCAACTCTCCATAGAACACCCAGCGAAACTGTGGGTTTTGAAGAAAGAATGGATGGATTTCAAGACCAATTTTCTGAGATGCAAAAGGAGTTGAAAGCCCTTCGTGGGAAGGATTTATTTGGTAAAAATGCTTCTGACTTGTGTTTGGTTCCAAATGTCAAGGTTCCACCGAAATTCAAGGTTCCTGATTTTGAGAAGTATAAAGGAAACACTTGTCCTCAGAGTCATCTCATTATGTATGCTAGAAAGATGTCTGCACAGACTAACAATGATCAATTTCTCATCCACTATTTCCAAGATTGTTTAACAGGCGCTACGCTCAGGTGGTATATGGGATTGGATAGTGCGAAGATTCAAACTTTCAACAATCTAGGTGGAGCCTTCATCAAACAATACAAATATAACGTGGACATGGCTCCCGACCGTGATCAATTGAGGGCCATGGCTCAGAAAGACAAAGAGAATTTCAAGGAATATGCTCAGCGTTGGCGCGAGTTGGCCGCCCAAGTCATACCACCATTAGAAGAAAAGGAAATGACCAAAATTTTTCTAAAGACTATCGGTCCATTCTTTTACGAGAAAATGGTAGCAAGTGCACCCAGTGACTTCACCGAAATGGTAAACATGGGCATGCGTTTGGAAGAGGGGGTTCGTGAAGGAAGATTAGTCAAGGAAGGGAGTGCTGCCAATAATGCTCAGAAGTATGGGAGTGGTTTTATAAAGAAGAGAGAACATGAGGCAAGTGCTGTGCAGCAGGGGCGATCCAAGAGAGGGTATTCGCCATCACATCAGGTTGCTGCGGTTCATCAGCCACAACATCAACAAAATCAGTAAAATCAACCATTCAACGATCAGAGTCGTGTACACAAAAGAATAGACTTTGATCCCATCCCGATGACGTACGCTAACTTATTCCCAACTTTGATTCAAAAAGGTCACGTCCAGACGAGTGCTCCACCTAAGGTACCCAAGAAACTTCCGTATTGGTACAAAGCTGACAAATTTTTCCCATACCATCAAGGTGCTCCAGGCCACGATATTGAGAACTGTTACGGTTTGAAAGCAGGCGTTCAAAGGTTGGTTAAGTGCGGAATTTTATCCTTTAAACGTTCCATTCCTAATGTGCAAGATAATCCCCCACCTCAGCATGGTTCGTCCTCCACGAACATGATCGAAGGTTATTCGGGAAGCTCATATCAATATAGTTCCTGAAGATGAATCTGAAGGCAACATAGCAGATGATTCTGCAAGCTTCTCCATTCCATACAAAGACTGAATAAAATCCTGCGAAGAGCTCATCAGGGTGTTTTCTTATGCGTATTTCATTTCTTTGATTAAAAGCATGTTTGGCTTGTATGGCTTGTTTATTTTGAATAATTAATGCAATAAAATGTTTGTCTTGAAGAAATCCATTCATTTCACTCGTAAAATATTTTTCATAATTTATAACGCCTGCTATACCCAATTCTCTCACTTTGGTGAATAATTGGAGGGAAGATGATGAAGTAAAACGTAGGATCTCTCGTTGTATGCTTTTGAATAAAAAACCCTACTAATGATGTGAGGCATTCCTGTTTCAAACCTCCTAAACACCAGAAACATTTAACCTTTCAAACCTGGATGAAGAATCTGCCTTTCCTAAATCAAAACCTCATTCATAACCTGGGGCAGGGTAATTTATAGATAAAGCTTTCAGAAAAGGAGAGAAAAAGGATAAACATCTTTCAAAAAATTGGGTGGGCACAAATATACTTTGACCCTTTATTCATCTGCTTTACAAATCATAAACTAAACCCATATATATAACCCATAAAGTCCTAATTGAAGTAAGGTTTAGTTCGAAAGCATACTTGATGAGATATCATTTCCTGACTCCTATGAGCTATGCTCAAATTTAGTATCGGCCTTATAAATAAACCTAATTCATGACCTAACTAGTGATTTCAGTCACTAGTCATGGTGATATCTTTTTCAAAAAAAAAAAGACTTCTTCGAGACAAACATATATGTTGTGTTAACAGTTTCAGAATTAACATTTCTGACTTACTATATTTGCTTGATATCTTAGAAAGATTATGTGACGACATCACCGATTAAAATTTTCTGTGGACCTGGGGCAAGTTGTGTCCAGTTTGCTCACCAATACGAGTTTGACTTCATCTATAGCACAAGATTGAAGACTCAGTTATACCATCAATCAGGGCAGTTACGTCGAGATTCGGCGAATCTCTCCAAGAGTTTGAAAACAGTAGGGCATTTGGACACCAAGTTTTTTGTAAAATCCTCTCGAGATGACTTTTTATCGTGAACCATGTGACTTGGGGCATATGAAAATCAAAGGTGGTTGTGACAATTCCGTAATGAATATTCTCAATGCAAGAAAACTCCAGTTGGTGACCTGAGAATTCTTAGTGAGCGGATTAGCTTCACCTCTCCAGCGAAGCGGATGTTTATTTCATCCTCATGAAGCCTTGACTCCGGCATATTCATCAGCTTTGTTAACCCAAATTCCCCTTGACAATTCATCAGTAAGATCAAGATGTTTTATCCCGAGGAAGAATATTTTCCATTCCCCTGAGAAGTTTTAAAGCCCCGAAGCCGGACTGTGATCTCATATATGGTCCTCCACCTATCCATAATGACGCTTCTATATTCAAAGATCGGTCCGATATTTGTTCCCCAGAAGGAATTCTAAAAGCAAGTGTGCACTCTTCAAGCAATGTTTGATCTGTGAAGATTTGGTTTGAGTGCTCGCCGCCTGGGATGTTTTTTTCACCTTTGTTTGGTTTTGCTAACATACGCATATCATATAGATAGATAGCATGGCATTTGCATTTCCTCATCCCTGTGTTTGTTCGTTCTGTCACTTTGGCCGTGTTTATCACCAAGTGACTGGGTTTGTCTTATCCTTCTAATTAGAGTCGTTAGCTTTAGGCAGAAAAAGCGCAATATTTCTAATTCCCCATGAAGTTCAATCCTTGTGGAAGGCGGTTGTTTTAGTACATCCTATTCGAGTTCATACCTCGATGGTTGGGTCTTACTTGACAGTTTCTCTTCAGTTATTTCCTGAATTGGACTTCGGTCCTTGACAATCACATTGTGGACATCTCCAACTTTCGAGTGTGGATTAAGTGTGCATTTATTTTGCACTCGGCTCCCCAAGAAGTTCTTTATGAAGATAACTACCGAAGATGGATATTTTCTCCAGCGGCATTATCAGATTTCCTCCATAATTTACATCTGGACTGCAAACACTCTCTTTATTTGAGCAACTTGTTTTGATCAGGATCTTGTTAAAAACAAAAAATAGCAGTCTCCTCAAGATAATTTTTCCATCCCCAGTGGATTTATCAAGATTATCAAGTCATCAAAAAGGCATTCCTCTGGAAATTTGTCAGAGAAACGCATCGAAGACATTACAAATATTTATCTTTTTTTGAGAACATACAAGGATACATATTTTATAGCTACCACAAAGATACTCCTCAAGAATGCATTCCCCAGTGAGTCTATCACACAAGCTTTTACTCCATCAAGGGCATCTCTTCCGAGAAGTTCGATGAAGTTTATTACAATTAGTCTCTCTTTATTTGAGAAGACATATTTTACATATCAACCGGCTTACATCTTTTGAAGATCCCCGTCGAAGCTTTACAAACTCTAGTACATTTTGATTTTTGGTCAGACACCTCGGCTTAGGCTACCATATGTTTGGTAGTAGGTGATCTCTCCTCTTGTTTATTACCTTTTCTTAGGCTATCATACATTTGATAGTAGGTAATATACCACTTCTTTTGGTCAGATGCCTTTTCTTAGGCTGCCATATGTTTGGTAGTAGGTGAACTTTCCTTTCGTTTATTACCTTTTCTTAGGCTATCATATGTTTGATAGTAGGTAATACACCTTGTTTCGACTATTACCTTTGCTTATGCTATCATACATTTGATAGTAGGTAATATACCACTTCTTTTGGTCAGATACCTTTTCTTAGGCTACCCTATTCGGTAGTAGGTCATCTTTCCTTTTGTGTTCACCTTTTCTTAGGCTGCCATATGTTTGGTAGTAGGTGATCTTTCCTTTTGTTTATTACCTTTTCTTAGGCTATCATATATTTGATAGTAGGTAATACACCTTATTTTGACTATTACCTTTGCTTAGGCTATCATACGTTTGATAGTAGGCAATATACCATCACCTTCTGGTCAAATACCTTTGCTTAGGCTACCAAGTTCGGTAGTAGGTTATCTTTCCTCTTCATGTTGCCTTTGTTTAGGCTATCATATGTTTGATAGTAGGTAACATGTGTTTCTTGTTCCAACCGAATATCTTTGTTTAGGCTGCCACACGTTGGTAGTGGGCTACCCTTCACTTTCAAGATCTCGTTTCACTATTCAAGCTACTGTACTCCTGGCGATATTATTATATCTTATCTTCATTTTGGAGAATCCACAATGCTGATCATTGTCTCTTCCCATGGAGTCTCGCTTGGTTGAGCCGATTCTTCCCGTGTGTCGTGTCCAGTTATTCCCCTATGACATCTTTTCCTCACAGGACCCCCTGTCTTGCATCTCATATCATTGCATATCATCTGCATTCGGTGGCTTCTTAGGGCCAAATATTCGTGCAATGT
Source organism: Lathyrus sativus (assembly GCA_963859935.3). Classification (NCBI taxonomy): domain Eukaryota; kingdom Viridiplantae; phylum Streptophyta; class Magnoliopsida; order Fabales; family Fabaceae; genus Lathyrus; species Lathyrus sativus. The sequence goes on from OZ012736.1 coordinate 62,732,910, forward strand.
TTGTATTTAAGTCCCTCCTATCTCGTCGAGACGAAGATTTCAATCTCCATATCTCCGGCTAGAAGTAACTTAAATAGGGGCATCTGTCGCACCCTAATTTTTGACCTTAAGATTCCACCTCCTTGTGCGTTATCTCGCGTTTGAATCTTTTACTCTCGCATGCGTGTTTATCAGGACTAACTAATATGTGCAGGACTACTTTGTTTTTTTTTAACTTCTCTGACAGGCAGAGCGATTTAAACAGAGCGCTACTGTGGCAGTATGAGGATTTACAAATGTTTCTCTCAAAACCTCAAGATTTCAGTGTGGCGTAGTAAACGTTACTGGAGAAGTTGTTGAACTTAAGGATCATTGAATGATGAGAGGCACGAAATACAAGTTTTAATCTCGAGGTCATACAAGAATAAGGCGTAAATCAGAATACATAAGGGGATAGGTTGTGATGTTTTAAGGCAATTCATGGTGATTCGAGACCATAAAGTGAATTCATACGCGGGAGCCATTTAAAACTCAAAGACCTTTTCTTTTTAACTTCATATTCAAATATGTTCTACCATGATTCTTTCAAAATAAAGGAGGCGAGGAAATCTAAGCTACCGCAAGGAAGAAAGCCACTTCGAATTTTGAATTTATCTTTGAATCCACAAGTTATAGATACAACAAGGTCTACATTGTCTCCATTGGCTATTTACAAATATCTTCAAATAAACAGAACGGTTGTTCCTCAGAAAATAATATTACAATACCGCAAACAAAAGCCCTAGAAGATGTTATGCCCCTCAAATTACCCCATTTAGGCCATTCTGTTACAACTTCCCTAGAACTACAGGAATGTAAGTGAATATGGACACCGTCCCATGATGTGCAAAGCGCCAGCTCTATCTTGTTCTAAGCTCCGGAAATCTGGCGGTAAGATGCAAACCTCCGAAATCCACTTGAAAGTCACCTGTTACAGTAAAACAAAGATCGATTAGTATCTCCGCATCATTCAACTATAGTACCGTACCCGCGGCTGCCACCGAGAATTTATTTGCGACACAATTGTTAAACAGAACAAGTGTTGCACCCCAAATTTTGGCCTCTTATATCCTCATCATCATTCTAGGAGCATACTCCTTTGATTACCTAACTATAACCGGTTTCAAGTTTGGCTTTGTCAAGTTACAGATGAATCAGGGTTGTGTACAGTCAAATCGAAGCTTCAGGGTTTGTGATCAATCAAAGTTTTTTAGGCTAATTCAATCATGAAACAAGATCAAGGATGTTATATGAGATCAATTGAGAACCCAATTTGAGGTTGTTACCCCAGAATCAAGAACAGTGCATTTCAGGGTACCCGATTAGGGTTTTTTGACCGATAAAAGTCAACTGTAGTTTGACTTTGGTGTTGGAAGGTGTTTTAATGGTGGAATTATGATCCATGAAGTTCATATAGCTTAATAAAGTTCATGCGAGAAGTTTCAAAGTCTCAGGAGGTCCAGAGTGTCAACAGACGACTCGGTAGTCACCGATCGATCGTACGGTTGACCGAAAAGTCAACTCTTCAAATTTAAGGAATTGGACTTCAAAGTGTGAATCAAAAATATTCCTTATATCATATTGGACTTGCATATCAATTTTCATGACCATTGGATCAAGGATGAAGGAGTAATCAAAAAATTGGAAAATTAGGATTTTGAAAGGGGCTAAACCATAACTCCTTAACCACACATCCAAATGAAGTGGTTCAAAGTTCATTGGAAAGCTCTTGACAAGTCCTATAAAAGTCCCTAAGTGGTCGATGATCAGAAAATGCATAGATTTGGAGTTATGACCTAATTCATTTTGAGAAAGGAAAAAGACTTAGAAAATTTTCACTTTTAAGCTCATTTTTTAGCAACTTTGAGAACTTTTTTGGCCTAGTTCCTTTGAGAATTTGAAACTCATGAAAACATGAATGTTTTGGAGCTATCTTAAGGCTTTCCAAAAAGTACTAGAACTCCTCAAAAGGATTTGTGAGCTGAAAGTTATGGTTATGGCAAGTTGGTGGTTTCACACTTTAGTCCCACATTGTCAAAATTTCAAGAATCATTCTTTCCTCAAATCTGACCAATCTCAGCTTGTGAAACATGTTTTATCTGATATATGGAAGGTTTGTAGCATAGAGGAACAAAGGAATTGCATAGGAAAGGCAATTTGCCAAAATTGCAAGTGGCTTGCAAGTTGCCTTGCAACTTGCATTTTAATATTATACACCAAGCATGAGGTGGAAAGCAATTCTGAACTAGCCACAAGCTACACTCTCTAGCCTGCATTTAGACACTTCAAATTCATCATGAATCTTGACTTTAAGCTTACCTAGCAGCCAAGGAAGCTCTCTTTGAAAGTTGTGAATCAAAAGTGCAACACTTTTCTTCAAAGTGAAGAAATCTCTCAATATGCCCCAAAACCTTCCAAAGTCTATAAATAGGACCTTCATCACGCTTTATTCCAGACATAAGAGCTATCCCAAAACCTCACAAACGGATAGCTCTCTTCTTTCTCTCTGTTTGCTTGAAAGTGCAAATCCACCAAAACCGGCAAAAATGTCACTTTGCACTTTTCATACCAGCTCCATTTCCAAACATCCCAACACTTCAAAAAACATATACACAACCTTAAAATGACCCTCTGAAGCTGTTCCCACCATTGGTTTTCTCAAAAAATCAAAGGATCAAAAAGTCAACTTCCACACCACTCAAGTTTGACCTTTATGCACTTTTTATGCCAAATCACTACCTCTCACCATTCCCACCATTCTAACACTTCAAACACCTCACATTATTGATGTTCTAGCTGTTCAAAGCCTCAAACTACATATGGAATCTCATTTCCTCAAACTGACCACAAAATTGCATTTTCTTCAAAAAGGAGGCAAATCCATCAAACTTGATCAAAAGGAAGAGCCTCTGGTTTTCCTTTGCTGATAGCTTGCACAAGAAGAGACTACAAGAGGTGCTGAATTCATTTTAGTGATGAAGTTTGGATGAGTAGAATTATGTTTAAAGCTCTTGATTGCAAAAACTGTTTGGAATCACCTTATCCCAATTGCATGAGGCACCTTTCAGTTATGTGGATATTTGGAGAATCAATTGCAAAACTGCTACTTGGTTGAGCCTTTGTGTTTCTTTGATTTTATTGCTAACTGGTTTTGAAACTTATCTTTTCAACTCATGTTCACATTCACTTTGTCCCTTAACTCAAAAATGCATTGTTACAACTCATATTCCATTTTTCACTCTAAGTGTTTTCCACCAAGCTTTTTTGTTTAACCTCATTCCATAGCATATTTACGACTTGCTCAAACAATTACTTGCTCTTAAAACCATTTGTTTTGATCTATGGCTTCAAAAGTGCATTTTCAAAAATTCCATTTGCAGCTGCCATGCCACTTCTCATTCTGATGGTGTTTTGCTTAAAATAAATTGTTGGAACTCATCAAATATATCATTATAACATGTGCAAACCCTTACATGATTTTAATAGCAGTTGGTTTATGTCTTGAGGTTCAAAATGCACATCAAAGTGTCCAATTGCATGCATATTCGAGTTTTCGCATATATGCATCTTCTGGAAAAATGAACATTACCATCATGATCCTCATGAAAAATCATTCAAGTTACACTAAAATTTCATTTAATTTGGTTAGGTATCGAGTGAGTTGCGCATCAAAACGTATTTGACAAAATCACTTATTTTTGCCTTGTTTCAAACCCAGAATAACATTGCATCTTGGTTTATATTTATTTTGGGGTGGCTTAAACATTGGATGTATAGCCACCCCAGTGGTAAGAGCATGCGCGCATTTATACCCTTTCACTGCCTGATCCTGAGTTCGATCCCTGAGGAGGATCAACTCTTTTGGAATTTTTCATATTTTTTAAGTTTCATAATTTTGTCTTTCTCTTTCCCCTCATGTTCACACGTGCGCATATGGCCCAGTGGTTGGGTATTCCACATGCAATCCTAAGGTGGTGGGTTCAAACCCCCACTTTGCCCTTTTTGTTCTTTTTATGTTATTTTATTTTCATTAAATTTTATAATTTTTGTAACTTCTTCATCTTTTATTGTTTTTCATCCGTTCTTTTTGTGATGTGTTCATTTTAATATCTATTTTTATTTGATGAATTAAGTCTCATGTGGTTCATAAATTCAAATGCTTTTTGTCTACTTAGAAGTCGTGTACTTTTTCAAAGTCGTTGCATTGCGTCTTGATAATTCTCCTTTTATACCATGTCTATTTATTTTATGAAATTTGTTAATGTTTGTTGCCCTTGTGTCAGATAAACATGCTAGGGTTTACTCTACTTTGAGTGTCATCATAATCTCTGATGTTTCCTCCGAAATTATGAGGTTAAACAAATTTGCTTGTACATAGCTGCTAACTTCCTTTTACATTAACACCTTAGGGCCTGAGTCGTCGTACTCACTTTTAACCGTCCCGCCGCGGACACCCTTTACCCTAGCCTTAGGATTTGAGTCGCCGTACTCACTTTTCCCGTCCCGCCGTGGACAATTTTCTTTCATTTACACATTAGGGTTTGAGTTGCCGTACTCACCATTAGCGTTCTACCGTGGACATCCTTTATCACAACAGTTTTAACGTAGACTTAGAGTCGCCGCACTCCGTGTAAAGTATTTCCCTATGAATGCTTACGTCCCCATGGAACCTTGACCACAGTCAAGAGTTCTTCACACTTAGTTAGGGGAACTACGATTGCTCTGATTCCATTCCCGTCCGGATACGTAGGCACGAGATGCGATGTCTTCGCGAGCAAACTTTGTACATACTCTTTTATACTTTAGATTTTTACCTTAGCACTTTACCCTTAGCAAGCAAACTTTAGCAACCACAAATATTAACAAGAGGTTCCTGTAGAGTACTACAGATGCTTAGGATGCTAACACCTTCCCTAGGTATAACCAACCCCCGAACCTTTAGATCTCTCTTTGCTGAGCTTTAGGCCTTGCCTTTTGCTTTGCATCTTTATAGGTTTTCTTTCTTTAAACCTTTCCTTTTTGGATAAATTAAAATCCGGTTGTAAATGAATTAAGATTCAAGTTAATAAATAGCTTGGAATCCGATTTTCACCGCAACAACAAGCATTACATCAATGGACCAGAAGTGATTAAGAGATAATCCGCCCTCAGTGTAGTCATCATCGGGCATAAAATTTGAGCAGCCGGAAGGGGGACAACCGAAGTAGTCACCGACTCCCTACTGAACATCAAACAACTTTTTGACAACGGCGTAAGATAAGACAGTATCTGAAATTAACAGTGTAATGGCATCCTTGATAGAAGAAGAAGAAAAGTCAATTCGTAGCTCAAGTATTCGTCACGAAGAAAGTCCAAGCAGCGGGCATTTATCATAGGCATCATCCGCAAGCGCAGCAGTTGCAGGCACGCTTTCGCGCGCAAGAATAGCAAGTCTCCCAGCAAACAGCAGCAAGTAAACTCGCACACCGGTAGCAGAATAACTAAAACGAGCACCTCAGGATAATGACCAGCAGGCTCCTGTCAATCATGCAAGCATCTGCAAGTCACCATCTGCAAAATGGCAAATAACAGCAGCATAACCTGGAAAAAAGCAACAGTCTGTCAAGGCAAGACACAGCCGGTGGTCAGAGCACCGTTAAGAAGGTAAACCAAGCCTCAAAAACCATGGAAATACAGGCTGCAAACAATATCAATTGCAAGCGACAACAGCAAGTACACCAGTTGTAACATCATCATCAATAACAACATTGCAAAAGCTTAAGAGATAAGAACAAGACAAATAGAGCCCTCAGACCATTCATCATCGGGCGTAACGAACAGAACTCCCCAAAACTGCTCAAAGTCATAACAGTTAGAGCCACAAGCCAACCATAAACAGGCACATCAACTGCAACAGGTAGACAATCATAGAATCAGCATCGATTACAGTGGACCACAACGGCAAATGCCATTTGCGAACTAGCTATAATTAATAATAGAGCAACATCAACGGCATCAGTTCTGCAATGACTTCATTAACAGCGCCTCAAGCAGGTTTGGTCCTCAGCTCAATCCGTCACTAGGCATAACAAACAGAAAATCCACACACACAACATGTAGCAGCAAGCAATATCAGTTCAAGCATCACAGCAGGACAACACCAGCAACAATCTCGTTTCATCACCTGCAAGCAACATCAACACATCGACCACAAAGAAACGACTTAAAGTCCAAGAGAAAAATGAGAGAAGGTTCTTAAACCCTAAGGTTCTTTTCATCATTGGGCAAGCCTCGAGTAGCCAGGAGGACAACGAAAGATTCGCCGTCAACTCCCTACCAGCTCGAGGGCATTGAAGGACATTCGAAGGAAGCAACGGCAACCAGAACTCCGTCCAGCTCAGACACCAAGTCATCATCGCTGCCCACAATACCCTTCCTGACAAGCAAGATAAGGCAGCTTCCGCACTGTAAGCAAGGTTCCCCTGCGAAGAAGAAGAAGAAGAAGAAGAAAAGCGTTAAATTCGAAAGCCAACAAAGTCAATAAGATACGTCAAGGATATGTTTCCAAGTTTGACAAATCAACACGAAAAAGGAAAGTTTTGAACTTCCCTAACTGAAGCAGAGAGAATCGATTATAGGATCCCAAAATCACTCAGTGTCACCGACAAAATCAAACCAACAAGGAAAGGATTGAACAAATCATCAATCAAATCAGACAAAGCATCAACCGGTAAGGAAAGCTTTGAAGACGCTCATCATTGAGAGGCCCATCGCTTCACTTATAAAAGGGGCAGCTTTCAGCAATAGAAGGGATCGAGAAAGAACATCGAGAAAAAGCCCACAAAGGAGAAGAAGCGGTTGTACCACAGTAAAGCAGAAACCCTAAAAGCTCTCGACGAAAGTTCCTTCCGCCGAAGGCTCAGGCATCCCGAGATTCATCATTTCCGGTCGAAAAGGGAGGAACTCGCAAGCCATCACCATCCGATCTCGTCACCAAAGCTCTGTCGCCGCTCCCAACCGTCGGTAAACCCTTGTCCTTGTTGATATTTGAGCTGTTTGACGTTTCCAATTAGTGTTTCAAGTTCATAAACGGGAGAGATGAAGGGAAGAAGGTCGAGATTGAAACGGTAGACAATGAGAGCGAGGATGATCGAGAGAAATCCACTGCGATTTGGGATCCTTTGGGGTTGACGATGAATTAGGGTTTCGCCGTTTTCCATTTCCTTTGGCTTGTTGTTCTGTTTGTTTGTAATTGTATGTTTGCAGTATACACACATTCACTTACGCACCACGATCACACACATAACCCTTAATCATCTTAATCCTTTTGCTAATTAATTAATTAATCGATTTATAATCAGTTTTTTTAAAATAAAAATTAAACTAAATCTTTTATTCCTCAAATTACTCAACCTTTTTTATATAATAAAAATCACTTGCAATTTAATCCTTTTTTTGCTTCCATAATAAAACCTTTTATTTATTAACAACTAGAAAATTATTTTATTTAAAACCACCCTTTTATATTTTACTTTTAATTTTTCAATTCATGTTTATTCACCCTTTTATCTAACCAATTCAAAAACCTTTATAATGAAAACTTATTTATGTAATAATAATTAACAAATCCCTTTTATAATTAAAACCGACTTCACAAACTCTACTAAGAATCTGATACAACTTTTCTTTTAAAAAAATCCAATCCTCCTTTTATAATCGATAATTGAAATAACTCCGACTAATAAATCAAACCATCTTCTCATTAAAATAGTGTAACTTTTCTTAAACTCCAATTCAACTTCGCTCCTAAGTCACCGTTTCGCCTAAAATCAATATCACCCTTAATCGATAACTCAACCAATTCAATCGTGCACGCCTATGGCTTCACTCACGTACACAATCTTCACTTACACCTTAGCGTTTTCATGCGTCTGTGTATGCTCTATTCATCCACCTTTACTTTATTCGCAACTTTATGTTCTCACATTTATATTATTGCGCCACATTCCGTCCAAAGGAAAAACCTACACATGATTCAACGCTTATGTGTAGTGCACATCATTTGCATCATACTCCCTTACGATCCTTGATCCCATTCAAGTCGATCCCTTAAGATAGATCCTACCCCATAAGGAGGACCTTTGTCTTTATCTTTGCAACTTAGATACAAACAAATACAACTCAAACAAAATATTCAAACTCTTTTATTTCTTTAATTGATTTTCTATTTTCTTTAATTGTCTTAATTGATTTTAATTCATTTTAAATAGTTTTATTGATCAGAAAATTATGGAAAAAGTATGTGGGTGATCCTTGTTTAATTTCTGATTTTTCCATGCCTTTGGATTTTATTTTGGTGTTGTTTTCAATTTAATGTCCATTTTTCTATTTTTAATAATTGATTAAAAATGCATAATGTGACTAGCTTGCTTGCTGATTTTATTACTAGTTCATGAGTTGGAATTTGAGGTTGAAATTTTGCATGCTTGTTATAGACCCCTTGATAGGTTTGGGTGATTCTTGTTGTAATTTTTAGATGATTCTAAGTAGGAGTTTGAGATAGATCTTTAGGAGCATTCCTTGTTGGATCCCCTTTAGCACACCCTTGGACTTTAGATTTTGTTAGAACCTTTAGGATTAGGTTTTGCCCCTGGTTTTTTCTACCATAGATCCTTAACCCATGTAGGATGATGTAGGATTTTCCTTAAGATTTTTAGAATTGATTTTCTATTAGTTCCCCATTTTCCAAGTTGGCTTTGGTTTAGGTGACCCTAACTAGGATAACTTCATAGATTAGTCTTTCAAGTGACCATTAGATGAATCTAAGTTTCATATCCTTTCTTGATGGAATAGTACTTGGATAGATACCTCTTTAGAGCCTTGAATCCTTAGCCTAGGTGATACGTAGAAGGTAATCATTGAGGTTCTTTAGAAGTTCAAGTTAGGTGGATGATTGTTCCTATAGGGTTAGTTTCCCTCAAAATCTTCCTTGCTTAATTAGAATCCTCCTTGTGAGCATGTTTTCTCCTGTGGAGGAATTCATTGCATTATCATAAAGGAGTTGAGTCTATGCAAGCTTTCTAAGGAAATGGAGTTGGTTGAGTGCCTGTGGTAAGTTCCTGTGGAACTTACCTTGCTTCCCATCTTCATTCTCCTAATCTTCTCTTATCCAATCATTTTAGGAACCTTCTTGGGGTAGCATAGTCCCTCCTGTGGGGGGAATTTTGCACATCTCCTGAAGGAGTCAAACCTCTAGGATTCTCCCAAATCTCTTTTAGTTGGTTGAGTGCCTGGGATAAGTTCCTGTGGACCTTACCCTGGCTTCCCAACATTCAATTCCTTTCCTTAGGATAGAAGCCTTGTTTGTTTACTTGTGGAATGAATTCCTTATTTGTCATAATTCCTTGCCTTCATTCATGATTGAGTGGTGTGTTGCATTAGGATAGTTCATGTTTAGGATAGTATAAGTATAGGTGCATGACTGCATTAAGAGGTTGAGTGGGTCTCCCTCTGCTTGTTTGCCTTAAGGGTTAAGGTGATCCTCCCCTTGCTTGTGTGTTGTTTTTCTTTTTCTAATTGACGTATTTGCATATAAAGGTTGAGCTGGGCTCCCTTTGCTTGTCTGCTATTGCCTGTTTTCTTTGCTTGATTGCTAAGAGGTTGAGTGGGTCTCCCTCTGCTTGTATTGCTGCATTGCATTTGCATCTTTGTTGTTTTCTTCTGTTTATCTATTTAGCTGATGCTTTGTCTGTTTCTGTATCCCATTGACATGATCCCCTAGGAGTCTCACTTCCTTTGATAAGGAAGTGATGATTAGAACTTTAGGTTGTAACCTATGCATGATAACATCTAGGAGTTCCCTGTTTTAAAACCCGACCATAGGATGAATCCTTGGCACGACAACATTAGGGCTTGACAGTTTCCCCGTAGAATTCGTTCTCTTCTCATCTCAAAACAACAGTAAAAAACATAATAAAGGCAAGTTAGTACGAGCGTGTTACAAGCCTTAAGCTACTTGGGAAATGATAATTGAGCGGTCTCCTCTCAATCATCTAGAGTGTTTAGTATATGTCCTTTGGACGATATGCGACGCATTCGCTCCTAAGTCATAGTCTCTAGTGTTGTACAAACTACAGAAAACCATAACAAACACTTCTTTTGTAAAAGACAGAAAACAAACTTCAAACCTTCCTTTTTGCCCCGTGGGCCCGTAACTCAAGGAAAACTTTTCTGAAGAAAAGAGTGTCGTTAACTCTCAGTTCTACCGCAAACGATAACGCACGAGTCTCTGACGAGCAAGCTGCACACACCAAACTGCTGGAACTGTTTGTTAACCCTACTCGAAAAAATAGATGAATCTGAACCCCCGTAATTCGTATTATCCCGAACTACGTAAGCTATGATCTCTCATATCTGTTGAGAGTACGTAGGCACAATACTGACGTATTGGAGAGCCACGTTTCCCCGTCCGTTTACCCGTAGTTAGTCGAACTACGTTGACTCTGATTTCTCGTTCTCGGATGAGAATACGTAGGCATAAAGCGTGATGCTTTGCCGAGTCATTTTCTTTTCTTTTCAGACCAGCCTTGATAGGTAGATAGATAAAACCAACCCGTCAGATAAACACAACAAGCGTGGATCCCGTTGAGTACAACGGACGTGAGGGGTGCTAATACCTTCCCCTTGCGTAACCGACTCTCGAACCCAGACATGGTTGCGATGACCTTGTCTTATACCTTTTCGTCAGGTTTTTCCGATCGTTTCCTTTCCCTTTCTGTGGGATAAATAACGAAAGGTGGTGACTCTTCTGTTTTGCCGGCACCTTATTTTTGCGGTAGCGGCAATCACAATAGGCTACCTTTGATTAATCGACATTATATTTGCGATTAAGATGAGATCCCACTGTTTTTGGTCCATGTGACATGATTCAATTGGCGAATGATCTTCAATATCATTTCTCTATCTTGTCCTTAGCACGGATATCAATTACGTGACCTCCTATAGTTTGACTTTCCTCATAAGTCGAGCTACAATGGTTTAGCGTCACATTGGTCCTGATTTGATTCATTTATCCTTTCGAATCGTATTTCAAAACATTTTCACCAAACATCAAAGAGGAGACTAGAAGCTTGGAAATGAAGCTTGCACGCAATTTCAAGGGTCAACTGAACCACTCTGCTCGGTAACTTTCCTTACTTCAATCTTTTAATCAACCGCAATGAGTGTTATGAGCCGTAAGCTTTAGATACGTAGGAAATGATGAGTAGGGAGCCTCTTCTCACTTTGTCTAGAGTGTTTAGCGTATACCCTTTGGGAAATATGCGACGCATTCGCTCCTACGTCTTAGGATTTAGCGTGTGCGTCCCATTCTGAGCCTTTTCTCTCGCCCCCGTGCGATCGAGATCTTTTCCCGTAGTTGGTCGAACTACAGCTGCTCTGATTTCTCATGCCAGATAAGAATATGTAGGCACAAGACGTGATGTCTTGGCGAGCACACTAACAACTAATTTCTCTCTTCTCTCGCCTCTGTGTTATCGAGACCTTCCCGCTAACAACTAATCTCCCCTTCTCTTGCCTTAGTGCAATCAAGACTAGCCTGTTGTTCCGAACATTTTCTCTCGCCCCCGTGCGGTCAAGATCCCCTTTTATCTCGCCCCCGTGCGATCGAGACCCGTTTTCCTGTAGTTGGCCTAACTACGGCTGCTCTAATTTCTCATATCCGTTGAGAATACGTAGGCACAGGATTGCGATGATCCTGGCGAGCACTCTCCCTTCTTTTCACTCGAGTACGTTATTTTTCCGTTCTACCGCAAATAGGCATCGTCCCTAACTGCTGGAATGGAGACTTAACGTCACTCACAAATACCTCTTTTCTCTTTCCCCCGTACGATCGAAATCTTGTCCCGTAGTTGGTTGAACTACAGCTGCTTTGATTTCTCATGCCAGATGAGAATATGTAGGCACAAGATGCGATGTCTAGGAAAGCACACTAACAAATAAATTCTCTCTTCTCTCGCCTTCGTGCGATCGATACCTTCCCGCTAACAAATAATCCCCCCTTCTCTTGCCTCAGTGCAATCGAGACTAGCCTGTTGTTCCGAACCTTTTCTCTCGCCTCCGTGCGGTCGAGATCCCTTTTTCTCTCGCCCCCGTGCGGTCGAGACCCGTTTTCCCGTAGTTAGCTGAACTATAACTGCTCTAATTTCTCATGCCAGATGAGAATATATAGGCATAAGACGTGATGTCTTGGCGAGCACACTAACAACTAACTTTCCCTTTTCTCTTGCCACCGTGCAATCGAGATGATCCTGTTATCTGAACCCTTTTCTCTCGCCCCAGTGCAATCGATATCTTGTCCCATAGTTGCCTGAACTACATTTTGCTTTTATTTCTCATACCAGATATGAATACGTAGGCACAAGACGCGATGTATTGGCGAGCAACCTCCCCCGTAGTTTCCCAAACTACGTTGACTCTGACTTTCCCATTGCACGAGGGAATACGTAGGCATAGGGCGGCGATGTCCTATCGAGTCAAGTCTTTCTGTTCACCCTCGTTTAGCAGCAGCTTTTAGATAGTTTTTCACCCATAGATTTACACAACAAACGTGGATCTCGTTGAGTACAATGGACGTGAGGGGTGCTCATACCTTCCCCTTGCGTAACCGACTCACGAACCCAAGATTTGGTTGCGGTGGCCTGTCTTTTCCCTTTTTCATAGGTTTTCTCTGATTGTTTCCTTTCCCTCTCTTTGGGATAAATAATGAACGGTGGTGACTCTTCTGTCTTTGTCGGCCTCCTTTTCGCAGCGATGCGATAGATGGCGACTCTGCTGGGGACAATTCCAATCCCTTATGTGATTCAATCCTAGTGTTTGTTTGCTTGTCTTTGGGTGTGTATATTTGTGTTGTATTTTTTTATATTGATGTGTTTACATTTTCCGCACTTTATTTATTTGTTGCTATTGTGCTGTTGGCTGGGTATTCTATTGAGAGATAAGCCCAATACCCAGGCTTGAGGATACACATAGCATGAGAGTGGAAAGTAATGATGGACCTGTATGTTTGGCATGCACTAGTCCTCATGAAATTCGAGTTTAGACGAGATTCTCTTTGATGACTACCTTTCTAGTCTGTTTTGGAAAGTTGAGAGGATGTTGGATCTGAGTATTATCGACTCTGGAGACCGATCACTTGGGAGTCAGCTAAGTGAGGCCGCTTCGTTTGATTATAATGTCAAACCAGAAACGGTGAACGTATCATCGTTTCTCGAAAGTCTGTGACACTGACGACTGCATAGGATGTCGAACCTTGTTAGGTCAGGTCCATACTTGTGAGTGGGAGGGTTTTTGCAGGAAAACTTTGACCTTCAGCCAACCTGATATTCTGGTTTTCTCTTCAGAGCGGACTTTTGAACTCATCCGGTCAGCAGCGCAACAGTTTTTCAGAGCTTTGTGGAAGCTTTGATCCTTTACTTGTGGCATTTTTGCATTTTTCATTGCATTTTCATTTCATGTTTTCATATCCATCCTCAGCCGGAGCAGAGAGCTTACCTGTCTTTTATCCAACCCGCAGTTGATTTTCTGACATTCGCATTGGATTTGAATTAGCTTCTGGAAGAATCATGAACTCGGGAAAGCAGAATTTGGTTATTACAAGGGCAGAGTTTGAATTGATAAAGAATCAGCTAGATCAACTCATGGAAGCCATGACAGCTATGACAAGAGGAGAGACCAACATTCAGATGACTCCAGTGACTAATGTTGCTCAAGCTCAGCCTGTGCAGATTCCTGTCAAAGATCAAGAGCAAAATTCAGACTCTGTTTGACTTCGACATGTTCTCTGTCACGCCTAAGTGTATCCAGATCAACAATCCTCCTTCATCCAGTCATATGGGTTCAACAGTTAATGTTATGGAGGGATTTACCGAGAGCAGATGTTCAGAAGAGTATCAGTCTGACTTCGACGAGCAATTCTGAAGATGGTTGGTTCAGCAGCAAATCAAGATTTGAAAGCCCAATTCCCGGAAGCTGGAAATCTCTTTATCATGTCATTTCTTTGCATTTGTAGTTTCTTTTTTGTTAAAGTGAAAATTTATCTATAGAACTTGTCTGTTTTAAATTGATAATGATAATGAAATGAATATGCAGGTTTTGATTAAATCCATTTGTGTTCACTCAATACTTTTTATTGATGTCAAACGCTTGTTTAAGCGGAATCCGAGGGAGGATGACGAAATTGAAAGACGCAAACTTCCGATTGTATGCTTTTGAATAAAACCTCTGCTGATGATGTACAGGTATTGTTTCAAATCCCTAAACACTAGAGATATAAGGATGATAATCCCTTGTCAACCCTTTGAGCCTAGTAGTTGGATTTTCTTTCTGAAAATGAAAAACCCTAAATCTTAACCTGGGGCAAGGTAGGTGTCAGTTTATTCGACCAAACATCCAAATCGCGAAAGGAGTGTTCCCGTTTGAGGATCAATCACACCTGTAGAGGTCGTACCTAAAAAACCACAGTGTTTATCCCTTGCCGACCAAGGAGCGAGATAGTCACAATCCTTTAAACAAGTCAAACAAGTCAGTGTCACACGATTTGTTCCAAAAAGAAGAAAGAAAAGAAAAAGAAAAAAAAAATCCTGCTAAGTCGATAACTTGAAAACAAGTGGCTTTAGGCAAAAATTAGAGCATCCCGCTGGACTTCAAAAAAAAAATATATACTCAGAAGAGGTCGGCCAGGCAAAAAAAATGATGAAGAACAATTTGTGTGTATCCAGACACCAAAGATGAAAAGCGAGTGACTGTCACTCCGAAAACTTGCGATTTCCTGAACCATCACTCCTGTCATTCAACCTTTGAGAGGTGAGCGCTTGTGTCGAACTAGATGAACATAGGATTGAAGAACATCAAGGAGAATGGGTGGGTTAAAACAGAACTTTGAGCCTTATATCCTTTCTTTCAAACCGTGAACCTGACCACGTTACAACCTTCAAAAGACCTAATTGAAGCAGGTTTGTTTCGAAAGCATACTTCGGTAAAGATCGCGTTGAAACTGACTCCTAAAAGGATTTTCTTACCCTATGGGTATTGATATTGACATTCTGATATGTGATTCATTCACTATATATCACAACTTTTTTCCAATGAACAGACTTGAGTTTCAAAACCGTCATATGCATTGCACTAATATTATCATTTGCAAAACGATTTGTTTTACTTGCGAGTAAGCACTTGACATCAGGAGAGTTCCTACAGTGGAAAGTTTGAGATAAGATGCCGAATGCTTGAGTACTCCATTGAGTAGGGGCAAGTCACATCAGATGATCACATAAGGGGTGTCAGCCATCCGAAGATACGGTTAATCTGGGGCAATCAGGTCGAGATTCGGTAAATCTCTCTTGAAGGTCAGAAGCACTCCTTCTCCACAAATCAGTCAATCAGGGGCAAAGTCATTTCAAAGCTGGGGCAGGTCACCCCAAGAGCACAGAGTTATCCTTATCCAGAAGGCGATTAATCTGAAGCACCTCTCCGAGGTTTAAAATACTGAGGCAGTTCATATCAAACCAATAGGGTACAGAGATTTCAGATTCCCTTTCGAGAAAGATTTCTACAGAAATCCCACAGGCTGGGGAAAATTTGGAAATAGAAGGATGTGTCCTCTCCATATCTTCAGAGCTACTCAGAGCTATTCAAGCAGGTTCAGTTAACCTTCAGGTTCAAGAAGAATGTCGGGAAGTCATGTTAACCATCCCCTGACCCATCACAGATAACCTAAAGTCCAATCCCCATTGGCAACCACCAGAAAGCCCAATCCCTTTTGGCACCTCATTCAAAAATCCAATCCCCATTGGTACCCAGAAAAATTTCACTTTCAAAAACCAATCACCGTCAGGTTTCACCTGTCTTCCCCAGCAAAAGTCCAATCATACTTGGCACATCCAGTTATCCCTAGCGGAGTTGGCCTCACCTCTTTAGCATTTATTTTGCTAGAGTGGTTCTTTTGCATCCAGATTTCCCCGGCAGCCCGAGCCTGCATCTGCATTTCTGTATATAGTTATCATATTTGCATTGCGTCCTCAAACACATAGCATTTCCATTTCGTATGGAGCATTACGTCATAGAAAAATTCAAACATATGCATGCGAAGCATAAGCCAGTTTTTGTTAGCCTTTTGTGGCAACCTGAATCATATTTCAATCAAGACAGTGGCATATCTCCGGCAGCCTGGTTCATTCAACTCATCTGCATGCTTCCTTTTGGGTTCCAGATCATAAGTCGGTCGTGCTTTTTCTGTCGGCCCTCTGATGATGACATCCCCAGCAGATATTTCTTCCCGTCTAGCATTAGACGATGTGAGTTTTCAATATGGTTTTCTCTCCATCTATCCTTAGACGATGTGAGTTTTGGATATTTTTTTCTCTCCGTCTATCCTTAGACGATGCGAGTTTTGGATATGGTTTTATCTCCGTCTATCCTTAGACGATGTGAGTTTTGGATATTTTTTTCTCTCCGTCTATCCTTAGACGATGCGAGTTTTGGATATGGTTTTCTCTCCGTCTATCCTTAGACGATGTGAGTTTTGCATATGGTTTACTCTCCGTCTATCCTTAGACGATGTGAATTTTGGATATTATTTTCTCTCCGTGTATCCTTAGACGATGCGAGTTTTGGATATGGTTTTCTCTCCGTCTATCCTTAGACGATATGAGTTTTGGATATTATTTTCTCTCCGTCTATCCTTAGCCGATGCGAGTTTTGGATATGGTTTTCTCTTCGTCTAGCATTAGACATGTGAGTTTTGGATATTGTTTTCTCTTCGTCTATCCTTAGACGATGCGAGTTTTGGATATGGTTTTCTCTCCGTCTATCCTTAGACGATGCGAGTTTTGGATATGGTTTTCTTCTCGTCTATCATTAGACGATGTGACATTTGGATAACATATTCTCAACTTCGTGTTGAGCCGGCCTTCGGGTTTGATGCTCGTTTTAATTAACGGATGCCTGCTTGGATTAGCAGATATTCTCAACTTCGTTTTGAGTCAGCCTTCGGGTTCGATGCTCGTTTTAATTAACGGATGCCTACTTGGATTAGCAGATGTTCTCAATTTTGTGTTGAGACGGCCTTCGGGTTCAATGCTCGTTTTAATTAACGAATGTCTGCTTGGATTAGCAGATGTTTCTTCCGAGTATGTGTCGATACTTTCTATTATTAGTGATTGAGTTAACTTATTTTCCTGAAACTTTCAGATATTTTCTCAGGTGATCTTGATCAACAAATTCTACAGTTTACCATCTTGATCAGACTGTAAATTTCCGGGTTCTTTTGTATTCAATCACCTTCTACCATGAATGTCTGAAAGCGGCTGCTTTTCATCCCTTCAAGTCCAAGCTGTTTGAATACGGGTAGCTGTTGCACCCTAAAATTAGCCCACCCTTTTTCTAACTTTGACTAGCTTTTGCTTCATTTTCATCTACATATCATTTAGGTAGATCATTTCTCGCATACTGCCAGTGTTATCATCCGGATTGAATTTATCAGGATATCAGCCGCTTTGCTCGCATTTCAGGCGATTCAAATCAATTCAAATGAGAAGTTCCATGTCGAAATCGAGCGAAAGTCGCTCTCTTCTTGGTGATTCAGTTCGTGCTGATAATTTGGCGCATTTCCGGTGTTTGCCCGTTTTCTCCGTTTCTTTTTCCATGGCATTTTGCATTTTCATTTCTATTTCTACTTTTTTTTCTTTCTATAGTTTTTCAATAGATTTAAATTTGAATTTTCGTTAGCATAGGAGTTCTTTTTAGAATTTAGAATATAGTTTTTTAAATAGATTTTATTATAATTTTAATAGTTTATAGAAATTAGAATTAGAAATAGTTTCTTTTTAGAAATTAGACTTATTAAGTAGAACATAGAATTTTTAATTGAACTTTAGAATTTAATTTAATTTTTTAGAATGGTTTTTTTCTTTTAAACTAAATTTAGTTTTCTTAATTAGGATTTTATTAAGATTTATTATGTAGATTTGATTTTGTTTTAATTAGAATTAATTCATAGATATTATTAATATTTAGGTTAATTGGTATTTAGATTAACTAGGATTAGTGTTTATTAGAATTAGCTTTAATTAAATTATTAGTTTAGGTTAGTTTTTATTAGAATTAATTAGGGTCTTTTAATTAGAACTAGGTACAGCATTATCAACATCATCAGCACTATCATTAACAGTCATTGAACCAGAATTTGTTCTTTATTTGAAATTAACCAAGTCATTAGCACAGCCACATGTCACTTTCTGGGAATATATAGTCCTATTCATCATCTCCAACCTCAGATCCCAGACACGCAACCCTAGGAGCCGCCACTCCTTTTCATCATCTTCCCAAATCATTCTTCAACCATTTTCTTTTGATCTTCACCATCCTTCATCGTCTTCCTCATTTCATCAACCTTCAGACATCATTCTCCCATAACCAAAGCTCCAAACCCGGCAACTTCAAAACACCATGAACAAAACTCGCTCACATCACCATCTCTTTCGATTTCTCCATTAAATAGAGACTCACAATCATTTTCGGCAACAAACATCACCGAAAGCTCACCTCTCTCCCTCAAAAAGCTCACCTTGAAAACCTCCTGTTGCACCCCAAAATTTGATCAACTCTTCTTTACCTAGCTTATGTTTCATTTCATTCACATTAGCATTATCATTTGCATTTCATTGACATGTATGTAGGAGATCAAGAGGTATAATTACCAATCAAGAGCTATACAAGACTATGATGATCTAAGAAGGTTATTCAAGTGTTCAGGGGTTGATATCCTTGCCAGAGAAGTCTAAGATCCTTAGAGAGAGTGATTGAAGCCAAGAAGGTGTGTCTCCTAACTTGAGAGTTATGGGAGCTCCTCAGATGATTCTGAAGCTATGAAGAAGGACTTGAAGCCTTGAGAGAGCTTATGATATGTCTTGAAAGCCATCATGAAGCCTAGACAGGTCATTGTACAAGATTAAGAAGACTCAGCCATGAGTGGTGTAATTAGGGTTTGACTGGGTCAACCCTGAGTCAACTGATGATTTGAGGAAGGTTGAGACCTAATCCAAGAGCTATGTGATCATGGATTGATGCATTGAGATGGTATAAGGATGATTCCAAGGTCAACTCATCATGATTGAAGATTTTGAGAAGTTTCAAGCTAGGGTTTCTACGGCTTGACAGTGTAAAATCCCTGAGTTTGACCCCTATCTTCAAGGCAGTTTAGCTCAAGATGTGATTATCATATCATCTTACCCCCAACATGAATGTTGTAGAGCTTGTTCTTAGCTTTAATTTGAGTGCTATAAGTCCTTGATAGGATTTGTAGAACTCAAGTTATGACTTTGACAAGTTACAGGTCATCTGAGGTATGTGAATTTGGGGCCTTGAAAGTCACCCAACTTGCATCCAACTTTTTCCCAAGAAGGATGATTCCTATGAACTTTTGGTCAACATGAATGTTGTTCCTTATTTTCTTAGCTTTCTATAGAGTACTAGAAGTCCTTGATAGTATTTGTAGAACTCAAGTTATGGCTTTGATAAGTCAAGGGCATTTTGGTCATTTGGAGATTACAGGTCATTTCAAGCATAAGGCCATAACTCCTATTTCCAAGCTTCAAATGGAAAAATCTTCAACATCAAACTTTTTCAAAATGATGTTTTAAGGTTAGTAAGGAGGTCATGAGATGTTGAAAAGGCTTTTAGCTCAAAGTTGTAAAAATGACCTAAAATAAGGGCATAAGTTAACTGAATCAAAGTTGGAAATTGATATTTTCAACCTACACATCCAAACCATGGCATGTAATATATCATTTTGACTCTAAAAAACATTTTAAAAACAATGGTTTAGCCACATTTTTGATTTGAGGTCTAAATTGTGGACTTGCTTTGAAAAGCACTTACTTGCATATTAAGCAACATTTACAAAACTCAAAATCAAGGCATGGGCAAGGGTTTTTGCAAGCTAAACACCCCTAATATCTCACTAGGGGAGAAATTAAGAGTGAATGGGATGAATTCCAAGTTGTTTGCAAGGGTTGTACATGTCATGATAAGTGATTCAAAATCTCATGACATGAGATGTGGAAAATCTCATTGGAAGGATCTAGAGGGTTCTAGATCATCCAAACTTCATCTATATATTGAGTAGAATGGATCCATGGCACAGGTTGGTGATCATTGAAGGATTGAGCATAGTTTGAGATTGAGTTTTCATAGATTGCAATTGAAATCGGTTTCATCAAATTCCTCAACTTCCATTCATTTTCTTGATTGATACTCCTTCCATGAAGAAGATTTGGTGCATCTGTTATTCAAGAATTTCCAGGTTGGTAACCTTCTTCCTATAGCATGATTTAGGTAGAATTAGGTTGAATTAGGGTGCTAGATTAGTTGTAGAATGGCCTAGGATGGATTTCAGATGGTTAATTGATGAATTAGAGACAAAATAGGAAGATCACCATTTTCGGTTGAGATTGGGAGATGATGATTCTTGGGGTTTCAGAGGAAACTATGGCTATTGTTGAATTCGTGGCAAGATTTGGAATGAGTTTCATGTTTTGACCTCTTGGATTGGAGGCCTCTAGGAAGAACTAGGGTTGAAGGGAATGATCGGAGCTCCACCGGCGGTGGCCAAAGCTGGGCGCGAAGCTCAGGTGTTTGAAATGGAGAAGATGAAGTTTTCACCATTAGATCATGGTCTGACCATTGACTAGGAGAGGATCCAACGGCTGTGTTTTAAAATTGGATTGTGAAGGATTCTGATGATGAAACGATGCGTTTCATTTATTCAGGCGTTTGGGCTTAGTGATCTGAGTGCTATTCACACCCCCCAGCGAGCCCAACCCAGTTTTTTAACTGAAAATGATTACTTCTTGCACCGCGCGCTTATTCATTTTTATTTGATTTTCATTTAATTTCCATTTAATTCATGATTCTTGTAAAAATCATAACTAATTGAATATTAATCCAATCAAACCCATTCTTTTTGCATATTAATCATGATTGAGTCTATTATTTTTTAGAGAAAAAATATTTTCATTTCATGTAATTTCTGATTTAATTGGAATTTTTCATTTTAATTGATATTAAAATGTTCATGTTTGATGCATATTTTTGTAGAATTTTGTTTGATCTCATGGTGATGATTTTAAGCCTAATTTTCTTGTGTGTGATTAGGTTAGACATGTATGATCCCATAGAATTTTTCTCACATTTTTGTGATGAAAATAGGTGTGCTTTCTAGATTGATGTTTAGAGGTTTCCTTTTAGGGTTTTAGGTTTGATACCTTAGAATGTAGAATTTAGTTCTAGGTCCAATTTGATGGTTTGATCTCTGAATTTAATGTGGTAGAGTCATGATTGACCTAGGTTCCCATAGTAATTTTTGTAAGATTTTACAATTGATTTTAGTATTTTAGTTAGGACTAACTTTAGTACTAGGTTTTAGGTGATCCTAATTTACTAATTAAACTAGTTTAACTTCTTTAGTTCCCTTAGATTAGGGTTTGTGCTTGGTTTGCCTTTGGTTGAGATTGAAGACAAGTTGAAGACAAGGTGAGGATGCTTGAAGTTGCTTGAAGGTGCTTGGAGCTTTGGATTTGTTTGTGCCTGAAGGTGTCTGATGAAGATTAGGAGATAGGACATAGGGAGAGCCTTATAGTTAGAATGATTTCCTTCACAAACATGGAAAGCATCTTGTACTTCCATTCCTCCCAATGACTAAAAGTCCTTCTAAGATATTCACATCCCTCCTTTGGAGGGATGAATGGCTTTATCTGGGAAGTAGAACTTTGAGGGAACCAGTCTCTCATAATGATGAACCCTTACAGGCTTCCTTTGGTTGTCAATAAGCTGTTTATCATTTCCTCTCATCCTGTTAAATCAATTATCTTCTGGGTTGAGTACCTTGAGAGATGTTGGGCTTGATTTTGAAGATGAGGACTTCACTGAAGAGTGTGGAAGAGGATGATTCCTTGAACATGGCCATTGTAGCTGAAGCTTGAAGGGTTTGAAGAACAAGTTGATACTTGAAGATCCAATGGAGATTGAATGAAGAGCTGAGGCTTAGAAGATTGAAGGATGAAGTTGACACTCCTATGTGATTGAAGAATACTCTAAGAAGCTGAGGCTTGTAGATGAAGAGAGAAGACCAAGTTGAGATTGAAGACCAAGATGGAAGACCAAGACTGGTAAAGCAAAGAGAGCTGAAGCTTGAAGACCAAGATGATACTTATGAAGGAGATTCAATTGAGATTGAGTGAAGAGCTGAGGCTTGAGGAATAAAAGATAAGTTGATACTTACATTAATGATTGAGAACCTGAAGGAATCAAGTTGATACTTGTGGTTAAGAGCAAAGCCTGAGGGTGGAATTGACTGTAAAGCTGAAGCTGGAAGAAGAAGATTAAGTTGAAACTTATGCTGATGGGTTGAAACCTGGAGAAGCAAATTGATATTTGTCATGAGAGAGGATAGCCTTGAAGGGTGATTGAAGTCTGAAGACTGAGTTGCTATCAAAAGAGCTAAAGCTTGGAGTTGAGAGTTGTTGATCTGCTCTCTTGTCTGTTTTCTTTTCTGTATTGATGTGCCTTGTTTGACTTGCTTGATGCATTAGAATAAGTTCATATCTAGACTGACTTTAATCTTGGAGCATGATTGCACTAGAGGTTGAGTTGCTCCCTCTGCTTGTATTGTTACTGTATGGCTTTGCTTGCGGGTATTCGGTAGAGCCCTGCTCCCTTGCCCATGTGGTTTATTTTGCTTGATAGCATGATTTTATTTCCTCTGTATGATTGCAGTTTGCTGTATTTTGCTTGATAGCATGTTGTTTTATTTTCCTTTATGATTGTTCTTATTCATTCTGGCTTGAGGTTGAGATGAGCTTGTGGAGGCTGCTGCCCCACACACATTTCCTCCCTCACTTGCATTGCATGTATTTTACAGTCGTTTACTTTTTACTGTTTAAGCTGATGCTTTATCTGTTACTGTTTATCATTGACATGATCCCCTAGGAATCTAACTTCCTTTGATAAGGAAGTGATGATTAGAACTTTAGGTTGAAACCTATGCATGATAACTTCTAGGAGTTCCCTGTTTCAAACCTCAACCATAGGATGAATCCTTGGCATGACAACAGTAGGACTTGATAGTCTCCCCGTAGTTGAGCCTGTTCTCCTCTCATCTCAAAATAGCTTAAGATACAGTAATCATGAATGATTTCTTTCGTACGTTACGAGCCTTAAGCTATCTGAGAAAGGATTGTTGGAGAGCTTCTTTTCAACAGTCTGGATGTTTAGTATGGTACCCTTTGGGTGACATGAGACACATTCACTCTCAGGTCATAGTCTTTAGTGCGATTGAAATTGCAAACACAATAAAAAACACTTCTTTCGTAAAAGACAGAAAACAAACTTCAAACCTTTTTGCCCCGTGGGCCCATAATTCAAAAGGAAAGCTTTTCTGAAGAAAAGAGTGTCGTTAAACTTCAGCGCCAACGCAAACAGGTTTTGTCCCTAACTGCTGGAACTGCTGTTTAACCCTACTCGGTAAAACAGATGAATCTGAATTCCCGTAATCCGTAGTATCCCGAACTACGTAAGCTCTGATCTCTCATATCTGTTGAGAGTACGTAGGCACAATACTGATGTATTGGCGAGCTACCTTCCCCGTAACCCCTCGTAGTCCGAACTACGTTGACTCTGATTTCTCATTCTCTGATGAGAATACGTAGGCATAAAGCGCGACGCTTTGCCGAGTCATTTTCTTTTCTGTTTAAGCCAGCCTTGATAGGTAGATAGATAAACCAACTCGTCCAGTAAACACAACAAGCGTGGATCCCGTCGAGTACGACGGACGTGAGGGGTGCTAATACCTTCCCCTTGCGTAACCGACTCCCGAACCCAGACAACGGTTGCGATGACCTTGTCTTACCCTATTCGTCAGGTTTTTCCGATCGTTTCCTTTCCCGCTCTGAGGGATAAATAACGAAAGGTGGCGACTCTTCTGTTTTGTCGGCACCTTATTTTCGCGAAAGCGACAGCTGGCGACTATGCTGTGGACTTGATAGTTTCCTGGGATCCAACGTCCCGTATGCGAGTCAGTTTGGGGATCTGACGTCCCCCGCGAGAGTCAATCCTAGCGCTTGTATGATTACTTGTTGGGTTGTGTTTATTTATCGCATTTTTATTTCCCGCACTTTATTTTCAGTATGATATGATTATCTGTGCTATTGTGGGAGGGGCATTCTGATGAGTGAGAAGCCATACCCAGGCTTGAGTGAACATAGCATTAGTTGTGGAAATTAGTGGGCGCGTGCTTGCTTGGCAGGCACTAGTGTCTCATGAAATCCACGCTCAGACGAGGTTCTCCCGGTTGGCTTCTTTTTCAACCCTTTGGGTTGAGGGGGTTGTTGGTTTGGAGGATTGTCGACTCTGGGGACCGATCATTTGTGATTCAGCCGAGTGAGGCCGCTTCATGAGCTGGTGATGCCACACCTTCTGGGTATCGTATCACCCCTCTTGAATGTCTGTGACGCTGATGAACGCATAGGATGCCGAACTTGAGTCATTTTAGGTCCATACCTGTAAGCAGGATTGGGTTTATTGCAGGAAACTTTGACCTTCAGACTACCTGGTTTTCTTAACAGTGAATCAGTTTTGATTGGGGTCAGAGGATCTCATTACCAGACGGTTGTTCTTGATAGAGCAGGTTTATGATTGGGATCAGAAGATCTCATCATCAGATGCTTGTTCTTGACAGAGCAGATTTATGGTCCTGTATCAGAGGTCCTTATCATCAGATGTTTGTTCTTGACAGAGCAGACTTATGGTCCTGTATCAGAGGTCCTTATTATCAGATGGTTGTTCTTGACAGAGCAGAGTTTTGGTCCTGTATCAGAGGTCCTTATTATCAGATGTTTGTTCTTGACAGAGCAGACTTATGGTCCTATATCAGAGGTCCTTATTATCAAATGGTTGTTCTTGACAGAGCAGAGTTTTGGTCCTGTATCAGAGGTCCTTAGTATCAGATGTCTGTTCTTGACAGAGCAGATTTATGGTCCTATATGTGTGTGTTCTTGACAGAGCAGATTTGTGGTCCGACACCAGGGTTTTCTTCTTATCAGAGATAGTGGTTGTTCTTGATAGAGCAGGGTTATGGTTTTGTTGATGCAGAATCTCCACAGCTCAGTTGCCTTGATCTCCTGCTGCATGATTGCATTTTACATTGCTTTGCATACTCATTTGCATTTCATTAACGTGTGTCTGTGTTGCAGGTACCGTTTTCCCCGATACAGGATTTCTTGCCTCCTATTGTATTGTTATGGGTTCTCTGAGGAAGATCGTGGCTTACAAACTCCCTGGCCCTGATGTGGTTCAGCTGATCGGTTTGATCGCTTTAGCAGATGATTCTGTGAGAGATGAGTTCAGAAAATCCTACGGCAAATTGCTCAGTTTGGTTCGTAAGCCTTCTGCGTTCGAGTTGAATGGGTTGCACGCTCTGCTGCAGTTCTACGATCCTCCATTGAGATGCTTTACTTTCCAGGATTTTGTTCTCGCGCCCACGCTAGAGGAATATGCTAATTTGTTAGGTGTGCCTATCAAGAAGCAGATGCCTTTTGTTCATATGGATGCTGAGCCTGATCTGGCCAGTCTAGCTCCTTCACTCCTTCTGGATGCCTCCGAGTTGGTATTGTCTAGTTGGAAAAAGGTTCCCGGTTTCTCCTTGCAGTTCTTAGTGGGTAAGGCTCAGCAGTGCGCCAAAGACGGATGTTGGGTTGTGTTCAACGCCATTCTCGCTCTGTGCATATATGGCATCATTTTGTTCCCCAATATGCCCGATTTTGTAGACTTCGACGCCTTTCGCATCTTTGCTTCAGGGAATCCAGTCCCTACTGGCGCTACTACGAAAATCGGCGCCGGCTGACAGAAGAGTCGCCACCGTGCGTTATTTATCCCAACAGAGGGAAAGAAAACGCTCGAAGTAAACCTCGCAAAAAACGGGAAAGGTATGGTCATCGCAACCAAAACCTGGATTCGGGAGTCGGTTACGCAAGGGGAAGGTATTAGCACCCCTCACGTCCGTCGTACTCGACGGGATCCACGCTTGCTTGGGTTGTCTACAGGATGCAAAAACAATCTATCTACGGCTGCTAAATCTAAACGGAAGGAAATTGACTCGATAGAGCGTCACACTCTATGCCTACGTATTCTCAAGAGAGAAAGTCAGAGTCAACGTAGTTTGGGAAACTACAGGGAATTGGCTCGCCAAGACTTCGCGTCTTGTGCCTACGTACTTCCACACTGCATGGAAGATCAGAGCTTACGTAGTTCAGGCTAACTACGGCTAAACAAGGTGTTCTCACACAGGAATGAGAAATCAAATTGGTTTTACAGGTACGGGAACCTATGGGAAAAACTACGGTCTGGTCTCAAATGGACTCGGGCAAGAGAAAAGGGTAACATCAGTCGTCAGCGGGAAAGTCTCGATCGCACAGCAGCGAGAGAACAAAAAGTTAGTTGTTAGTATGCTCGCTAGGATATCGCATCCTATGCCTACATATTCTCGTCTGGTACGAGAAATCAGAGCAGCTGTAGTTCGGCTACTTCGGGACCACAACTCAAATCTCGTTTTATTAATATTCTGAAAAATGATTACAATGATTGAATGCGGGAAATAAACTCCTAAAAACTATCCAACTATCCTAGAAAAAATCAGAGGGAAAATAGTCCCCTAACAAGTGGACTTTTAAAACTACCTCTAAAAAGGCATAAAAGAATTCTATGAAAAAATATATCCTAAAAGAAATATTAAAATCTATAAACTAATATCTTTGTATCGTTTTTCTCTATTTTTTCCATCTTCATATTTCACTATTTTTTCCATGTTCTTTTCTCTTTTTTCAAATATTCTTTTTCACATACTCTTTTCCATATTTCTTTTTCAAAATATTCTTTTTCTCCTTTTTTTAAATATTCTTTTCTTCTCACTCTTTTTCTCATTTCATTTTATCTAAAAACTAAGAAAATATTACAAAAGAAAACAATAAAAGAAATACAATGGGGAGGGGGTACAGTCTGTTACAGGGGAGTACAAGCTTGCAGAAAAATAAATGGGCCCAGCCCAGAAAAAATAATCAAACAAAAAACTGGGGAGGGGTGTGCTACTGAAACGGGGTAGCAGTCAGCAAAACCTTTGGGCCCAGCCCACTTCGCCAAAAACACACAGCAGGAGGGGGAGAACGAAAATGGGGGGGTGTTGCCAGAAAAAAAAAACAAAGGCCCAAAGCCCCAAACCCGGTCCAACCTTCATTCAGAAGACACAAAACCCTAATTTTTTCTTTTCACCCTTTACTGTTCATAGCCGTCACCACCATACTCACCCTCATCTCTCTCCGTTTCTTGCTTTCTCCACCAAATCGTACCAAACAAGCTCATCAAACTGATATCAACAAACTAAAGCTCACAAACGGATTGCTACGATCAAAGATCTATGTTGGTCACCGTTACAGTTAGAGATTTGCGAAGAAGGTCTAAAAGAAACTCACGAGGATTCCATGACTTGCTTGGTGAAGACGGACAACGAAGGTTGAAGATGAATGTATCCATGAGCGTGAATGGAGATCAGAGAGATCTTGTTGATCTTTGATGGAATCGCTTGAAAATCCGAAGTTGACGTTGTTGTTGATTGCGAGTTCAGATGGAAATTGGTGATTCATAGATCTGGACGAAGAAGATGTTGTTGCTTCATGAAGGCGCTTGGAAGTTCTTGGACGAAAGCTTTTGGAAACGGTATGAAGATCTTGGATCTTGATGAACTCAAGAACGGTTGAAAACCTAGCGAACTCGAATGTGAAAATTGATGGAAATTGATGATTTCTGGAGAGATTGATGAAGGTGATAAGTTTCTGAGGAATTTTCTGGGGAAATGCTTGATGAATCGTATGAAGGTTCTTGGAGATCTCGGATGAAGTTCTTGAGTTTGATGAGTTTTCCGGCGTACACATGAATTTTCCGGCGGATTTGGAGATGGATCAGAGAAATCTGGAGGAATGTTGGTGATTGTTGGATGCGTGTTCTTGAGTTAGATGAGTTTTCCGGCAAGATGGCTAACTCCGGCGACAGTTGTGGTAGCGATTTTGGCCGTATTGATTTCTCCGGCGAAGTGTGGCCGAAGTTTGCATGCGGTTGATATGGTGATGCCACCTCAAGGGGTAACGTGGCGGGCATGCGGAGAGAGAGACTGTATGGAGGACGTGTGGCTTGGTGAGGGTTGAGGTGAGGACAGGTGTGAGGAGAGGGACTTGGTGGAACCGTGAGGTGGCAGCTGGAGAGAGAGGGAGGAAATGAGGTGGCGTATTCTGGGTGAAGTGAAAAAAAGTGATGTGGCCCTCTCCCCTGATTTACACGTGTGATATGGCTTTATAGACACATGGCAGATACTGGACTTTGAAACCCTGGGCCTTGACTGAACTCGCTGGATACCTGGCCCAAAACGAAATTCTGAACAAAATGGAAACAAAATGATTAATGAGGCCTAATATAGGGACTAATGAAAATGAAATGAACTATTAAACTAATCCTAATTATTTAAAAACTCTAATTAAAACTAAAAACAATTAACATTCTAAATCCAATTAAAAATATCTATACTATAAAAACTAAATTCTATTAAAAAGAAATCTAACTACTCTATTTAAAATAAAATCCTAATATCCTATTAAAAAAAAGACTATTTCTATATTAAAAAAGAAAAAATCTATATTCTATTCTATATTAAAAAAAATTATTAAAACACTCTATGAAACTTCTATTAATATTCTATATTATTCTAAAATGATAAAAAAAATCTATTAAAACCCTAATAATATCTAATAAAATCCGGAAAATCCTAATAATTCCCAAAGGAACAAGAACAGTACAAAACCACAAATAACACTGCGAGAGCGTAACAAAATAGCCGGTAAAAATCAATGGACACCGAAATATCCCTAAAAATAACAGCGCGAGCTGAAAACACTGGGAAGAGCACAGCTTCCCGAAAATACGATTCTACTTATCTAACTGAGTAAAAAAACACCTGAGACGCGAGAAGAGGGCTGTGATCCCAATAAAATCAAAACAACTGAAAAATGCACTGTATGCGATATGCGGATGCGAATGCGGTCATGCATCGAAACATAGGGCCAGATACGGGACCCGGTTGGCCAAATTTTAGGGTGCAACACCTACCTTGATAGGAGATGTCTACCATTCCATCCACTACAAAAACGAGAACAGAAGGGGCAAGAATGTCTCGTGTTGTATGCCCTTGCTTTATAAATGGCTTGATAGTCATCTACCCAAGAGGGGTCCCTTTGCTTCGTCTGCAGCCACAGCTGAGTGGTCCGAGCGTTTGATGAGTCTATCTGCGGAGGATATTGACTGGTTTGACAGAGATAGGTTAGGTACCGAGATTATCTTCAGCTGCAACGGGTTTCCGAACGTGCCTTTGATAGGCAGGAAGGGCTGTATAAACTACAATCCGTCTTTGCTGGTCCGACAGTTCGCGTATGCTTTGAGAGCTCCGCCGAAGGATGCAGAGGTGCAGGAATCTCTGTACCTCACTGGTCTTCTAAAAGGGGATATGTTGTCTAATCTTCAGCGCGCTTGGAATGGTATCAGTAAGAGGGGAAAACCATTGCTGGGGAGAAGCAATAACCAAGCCTACCCTTCGTATGTGACTTGGATCAGAGCCAGAGCCGACGCTATAGGGATGTTGTTTCCTCCTGCCAAGCCAGAAAGCCCTCCAATGATTGGAGAGCCTACTATTGTGCCCATTCAGCAGCATAATCAGGTGTTAGCTGAGCGAGATGAATTGAAGAGGGCAAATGAGGAACTGGAGAAAGAATTGGCTCAGCTCCGAAGCGAGAGAAACAAAGTCGTTCATTCCTTCAAGAGGCAGACAGAGCTGGTGAACCAGCTGGGGACTGACTTGACTAAGCAGATAGCTGAGCGCGAGCGCATGGGTCGAGACTTTAAAGCTGTCAACGATGTGCTGGCTACGAACAAGCAGCACTTGGACGAAGCGTATCGGAGGATATCCAAGTTTAACCAGCACTAGAAGGCCTCCCTAGCCACCAGGAAAGAGCAGGAGGATAAGCTGATGCTACAGATTTCCAAGCTGGAAGCCCAGGTGAAGGCTAGTGAGAAGAGGTTTGATGAAGAAACCGCTCGCAGATATGCCGCTGAAGGCCAGCTCAACAAAGCTCTTGCTAACCTGAAGGAGCGCAAACTGACGTTTGAGTCCAAGAAGCGGAAGTTAGAAGATTGTTTCGGTGAAAGAGTGTCGCTTGCGCGAAAATAAGGTGTCGGCATGACAGAAGAGTCGCCACCTTTCGTTATTTATCCCTCAGGGCGGGAAAGGAAACGATCGGAAAAACCTGACGAATAAGGGTAAGACAAGGTCATCGCAACCATTGTCTGGGTTCGGGAGTCGGTTACGCAAGGGGAAGGTATTAGCACCCCTCACGTCCGTCGTACTCGACGGGATCCTCGCTTGTTTGTTTACTTGGACGGGTTGGTTATAATCTATCTACCTATCGAGGCTGGCTGAAAAAAAGAAAAGAAAAATGACTCGGCAAAGTGTCGCGCTTTATGCCTACGTATTCTCATCAAAGAATGAGAAATCAGAGTCAACGTAGTTCGGCTAACTACGGGTGAAGGTGGGGAAGGTTTGAAGGTTGCTCGCTAGGATATCTCATCCTATGCCTACGTACTTTCATCTGGTATGAAAGATCAGAGCAAACGTAGTTCGGGAAACTACGGGTTATCTCCTAGAAGAAGTGTTTTTTTTTATGTTTGCGATTTCAACCGCGCTAGAGACTATGACCTGAGAGTGAATGCGTCACATGTCACCCACGGGGTACCATACTAAACATCCAACCTCAGATAGCTTAAGGCTCGTAACGTACGAAAGAAATCATTCATGATTACTGTGTTTTAAACTGCTTCAAGATGAGAAGAGAACAGGCCCAGCTAGGAGGGAGACTATCAAGTCCTACTGTTATCATGCCATGGATTCATCCTATGGTTGAGGTTTGAACAGGGAACTCCTAGATGTTGTCATGCATAGGTTTCAACCTAAAAGTCTATCATCAAATCCTTATCAAAGGAAATGAGAGTCCTAAGGGATCATGTCAATGATACACCAAAACAGACAAAAGCATCAACTTTAACAGTAAAATGCATGCAATGCAAGTGAGGGAGGAAATGTGTGTGGGGCTTCAGCCTCCACAAGCTCGTCTCAACCTCAAGCCAGTCATGAAATAACAGTAATCATACTGAAAATAAACAACATGCTATCAAACAATAACAGATAAAAGAAGGGAAGTGCCATCAGGCAAACAAAACACATGCTTGAGAAAGAAAGAATCTACTCTCTAATCCTAACCCTAAAGCAAAATCTGAATCAAATCTAAGCACTAAAGCCAAACCCTAGACAAGAGAAAACAATCCCAGCCTTCAGGCTTCAGAACAAGCTTACCAAAGACAGGGAGCTAAGCAAGCAGACTCATAGTGTCTTCCTCAGGAAAGCACTAGGAGGTGTATACTCAGGAGGCATACCCTATATGGCTCAACCACTGTGATCAGTTTACATTCCTCCTCAGGAGAAATTAAACTCACAAGCAGGCTCCAACATCACTGGATATTTAGGAAATCCTATCTGAACTAGTGGAACTAAATGAATAGACTCATAGGACCTTCCTCAGGAAAGTACTAGGAGGCTTCCACTTAGGAGTTGTATCCCATGTGGCTCAACAACTGTGATCAGTTTACATTCCTCCTCAGGAGAAATTAAACTCACAAATTGGCTCCAACATCATTGGATACTTGAGAAATCCTAGATAAACTAAGGGAACTAAGTGAATAGACTCATAGGACCTTCCTCAGGAAAGTACTAGGAGGCTTCCACTTAGGAGTTGTATCCCATGTGGCTCAACAACATGTGATCAGTTTCTATTCCTCCTCAGGAGAAATTAAACTCACAAGTTGGCTCCAACATCATTGGATACTTAAGAAAGAGGTGAGAATAAAGAATGAAAGTTATTCATAGTGCCTTCCTCAGGAAAGTACCATGAACTTCCTTCAAACTTCAGGATCTCAAACCTCACAGACAGGGGACAAGCCAAGCTCTGGGTCTCTGAGTCTTGATCTACAATCTTCTATTCATGATGCTCTCCAACAAGGTCTTCACGACAACACAAGCCCCTCAACAAATTCCCCACAACAAACCCCAGATATGAACAGATAACCACAGGACAGACAAAATCAATAGGCAACTTCAGAAAATACCTAAAAATACTAAACCAATGGGGAAAAATCCAACAATTATTCACAAGGGTCTACAACATCTACCCATAACATCTACATAGGCCTCTACCTAAAAATCAAGACAAAACTTAATCAAAGAAAGTGAATTCTTCACCTAAGCACAACCTAAACCCTAATTAGGATACCCTAATGCTACCCTAATTAAACTAATCAAAATTTAATTCTAAAATTCTAGAATAAATCCTATGGGGAACTATGATTCATCATCTAATTGCACAAAAAAGAATGGGCTAAAAAACCTAAGGGAAGGTCCTAAAACAATTCTTGCAAAAATCATGTATCAACTAAAAGAAAGAAAATACACTATATTAAAGAAAATACCACTAAAAATTCTACACTAAAAATAAAATTCCATTTTTATTTTTATATTTTTCTACACAAAATTATCTAATCATAGAAAAAAGAATGGACAAAAAAGAGTTATTTTTCAATTTTTAATGAATTTTCTAAAACAGAAAAATATTAAAAGAAAATAAAAGAAATTAAAACAATTAAAAGGGAGGGGGGTGTGATGAGTAAGGCGCGCCAGTTGAATTATTTGGGCCAGAATAGGGGGGGGGGGTGAAGGAAAATTGCGATCTAAACGCAGCGGAAAACAAAAATTTTCCTTTAGTGATCCTCACGAATGAGCATGGTCAGTGATAGAATCGTTACCTCTTTGTGGCGATTCAGATCTTTGATGCAGCGATCACAAGCGTTGATGAAGTGCAACGCCTCTACTCAGTCCACACGAACAGCTTCCGGTCACAGTGCTAGCTGCTTACGAACGGAATTATTTGAGTGAGAAAAGAGAATCAAAAACGAAATTGCATCAAGTGAAAGCTTCATCACAAGGGTTCCTTTTATAGACTCTCTTGTGGGCTGCGGGCTAAAACCCTAATTCACATGATCCATAATAATATTATATATTATTATAATAACTATTATTATAATAAATATATTTATTTTATTATTATTTTATAACCATTATAAAATAACAATAATTATTATTATATTATCCGAATTTCTATTTTTCACTTAAGTGCACCGTACCTTACGGTGTTCCTTTGATTTCTCTATCTCTCATCAAACTGTCCTTATGTGTGTGACCCTGTAGGATTTCGTAACGTTGGTAATTATATTAAATTATATATATTTAACATAATAAACAGTAAGCGGTATCTAGCAACACATCACTGCTACCCAAGTCACGAAAATGTCATGTGATCTGACAAAACCTTTTTCGTGATAATATATGTTTGTACAATTACCCTTTTGCCCCTATGTCTATATTGAACACAAGGCATACACTATGTCATCCTTGTCCAGTTCAATATTGGGCCCTTAGACATTTCTCCTGTTATGCAGGATTGGCAAATTCCATCTAGGACACTCATGTCCCTCAGCATGCTTCGTGGAGTGCCCATCAACTGTCTTTATGATCATCCAGTTACGGATAATGTTTGATCAGCAATAAAGCACCCGACTCTACATCTAGGGTCCATAGTGGTTTCAGGTCGAAGGGTGGTAATACACCATTATCACCATGAGAATAACTTATGACACTTTGCATAACATACTATGTAGTATTCTCATAGCGGGTCAATCCGGTATAAATATTACTCCTAATATTTATACCTATGTCAAGACTTGATAACTCTTTATCCATGATCCATGAGATGTGATCATCAGTCTATCTTCATAATAGTCTCAATGCTTTTAATGTTATCCCACTTTGCAATAAAGCTTGACTACGGATATTTTAAGAATAATGTCTTTATGTTTAATGGGATCTCATGATTAAGTCACACTTAACATTTCATTAAACAGACTAACTATTCTAGGGACTTTATTATTCTGAAAGACAAACATAATAAAGAAATGCCTTTTATTATTAAACGAATAATCCGATACAAGTACCAAAAAGTATTGGCCTCTAGGGCTTACACCAACAGGGGGGGTGTGGATAGCATCAGGCAAGCCCAAGCGCGTTACTAAACAAAACGCCGCGTTTCATTTTTTAAACTTTTCCCTCCATCTTCAGATTGAATTTGAGTCGTTGGATTAACATAAAAGGTCAAATATTCCAAACGAGTTAACGGTGAAGATTGCATCTTCAACCTTTGGCATGCTAGGGTTTCAGAACGGCTTCCATGCGCCCTCCCTTCTCCTTCATCTAGCTCTCTCGTTTCTCCACCATTTTCCTCGATCCAAACATCAAACTTATTCTACTCCTCTCCCTCTACACAGCCATGGCACCAGAATTCCCTAACTCTCCCTCTACAAAGAATTATGAAAGATGGAAGTTTCGGGCACACTTGATTCACACTGATATGCATGGTAATAGAATAAATCCATATTAACCTAGAATGTTCTACGTGCTGAGGGGATTACACTAAGCTAAAAACCTAAGAATATAGCAGCCTAGGGTGCATGCTCTTGATCTCTAAAGCTTCATGGCTCTGTTATGGAACTCCATGGATCGTGCTATAACTTCTAGGGTTTCATCAACTAACCTAATGCATCAATCCTATATCTATAAAACTAATTAAAAGTGCATAAATTAAGAGAATTATGGAGAGAAACCAACCTGTCAAGTGATGATGGTAGGTGCTCGTGGAGAAGGTTGCAAGCCTTGTAATTGCTTCAGGATGATCCTCCAATGGTGGAAATGATTCTGTTTGCACTGGTTTTGGAGAAGAAGCCTTGTAGTGAAAGGTTTCTTGGATTGCTTGAACTTGAAGGAAGAACTTCAATGGCTATTTTTCTCTCTCTCTCTCTCCTGAAATCTCTCTCTATCACCAACCCTGAACTCTCTTCATGGCCCTCTTTTTATAATGATCATTAGACACTTCTAGATTCATCTAGATTATGGTGGAAAGTTCTTGAAAATCTCATGTGGGGACAAGTTGAATTTCTCTCATCTCATGCCTTATGCCTTACCATTTGGTCTTAAAATATCTTTTCATGAGATATTGAGGAGGAGTGCACAACTACAAGCCTTGGTTTTGCCTTGTGTAAGGTTTTTTCAAGTTGCCTTCTTTTTCAAGTGACAAGTTTTCAAAGCATCACCCATTTTAAAGCTTCAAATCAAAATTATAGCTAAACCAATGTTCTCAAAATGATGTTTCCAATCAAAATGATATATTGGATGACCTATTTTGGATTTGTGGATCTTCCAAACCAATTTTCAAATTCAACTTTTCAAACTTATATGCCATATTTAGTTCATTTTTGACCAATCATGTAACTTCATGCTATGAGCTTTTTCAACAATTTGTGACCTTCTTTCTAGACTTAAAATCACATTTTGAGCAACTTTCATGTTTTGAGTTTTTCCATTTGAGGCTTGGAAATAGGAGTTTTAGGCATTGGCTAAAATGACCTATAACTGACAAATGACCAAAATACCCCTGTCTTGTTCAAACCATAAGTTGAGTTCCACAAATCCTATCAAGGACTTCCACAACTCAAATTAAAGCTAAGAAGATGCTCTTCAACATTCATGTTGACCAAGAAGTCATAGGAATCACCCTACTAGGGCAAAAGTTGTCTGCAAGTTGGGTGACTTTCAAGGACCCAGATTCACACACCTCTGCTGACCTGTAATTTGTCAAAACCATAACTTGAGCTCTGTAACTCCTATCAAGGACTTCCACCACTCAAATTAAAGCTTAGAACAAGCTCTACAACATTCATGTTATGGGGAAGATGATATATCAATCACAACTTGAGCTAAAACTGCCTGGAAGATAGGGATCAAATTAGGGTTTTTTCACTGACAATCCTTGGAAACCCTGACTTGAAACTTCTCAAACTCCTCAATCATGATGAGTTGGCCTAGGAATCATCTTTATATCATCTCTATGCATCATTCCATGATCTCATGGCCCTTGGATTGGGTCTCAACCTTCTCCAAATCTTCAGTTATCCTAGGGTTGACCCAGTCAAAACCCTAATTCTATCATTCATGGTTGAATCTTCTGAACTCTTGCATAATGATTTCTCTGGACTTCATGAAGGCTATCAAGACATCTCATAGGCTTTCTCAAACATCAAGTTCATTCTCAAAGTCTCAGAATCCTCTGAGGAGCACCCCCAACTCTCAAGCTATGAAGCACACAACCCTGGTTTCAGACCACTTCTTCTGAGGATCTCTTGAACTTTCTGATGGAGGTATCCACTTTCAAACACTCAATGAATAAATAATTGTTGGTCAAATTTTGGGGTGCAACAGCTGCCCCTATTCAAACGGCTTGAACCTGACTGGGTGAGAAGCGAACAGCTCTCAACCAATCAGGGTACGAGACGATTGAATACCGGTAAACCTGAAAATTTGCCAACTGCGCGAGCACACCGTACTCTGCGGGGAACAAATCTTTGAATCCTGCAACACTAGCTGCTCAACAACTAGCTGGAGAACCAAATCTGACATCACCGTCGGACGATCGAAGCACCCTGCGTCACCACTGGAGAACTAAA
The DNA here is from genome assembly GCA_963859935.3 of Lathyrus sativus. Lineage (NCBI taxonomy): Eukaryota > Viridiplantae > Streptophyta > Magnoliopsida > Fabales > Fabaceae > Lathyrus > Lathyrus sativus. Next base: position 62,769,768 of record OZ012736.1, read on the forward strand.
CCTGACATCACCGTCGGACGATCGAAGTACCCTGCGTCACCGCTGGAGAAACATCTTCGACTTCAATCAGAAGACATATCCTTCATTTGATCGCAATCAATCATCACCTCAGGATAACTGACTTGGTCTTCAGACTCACACGGATCACTCTGTTGTATCTACAACCTCTGGAACCTTATCTTCAGCCCCCCGTTGATTCATCAACACGGAAATCTGGACTCACAGGAACCTTCTGATATCGCCTTCGGGCGCTTACGAAATCCATCTTCAGATTAGACATCATTGTTGGAGCAGACATATCATGCTGCTGAGGACTTCAAGAATCATCTTGAACAAACAGATCCGTCGGGCATCTTCAAGAATCGTCCTGAACTGATAACCTTTCCGGAGCAAACATTCTGTTGGGTATTCCAGAAATCTTCCTGGGCGACTCTTTCTGGAGACGCTATTGGGGAGCTCAAGTATCATACTAGGCGAACCACTCGGGAAGCTGTACTGGGGTCTTAAGAATCGTCTTAAGCGAATGGCCCTGCTGAGGGACTTGGGAATCATCTCGAACTGAAGACTTCGCTGGGGATCTCAGAAATCATTTTGAGCGAGCGACCGTGGGGATTACCCCGGGGTCTTTAAGAATCATCTCATAAGCGACCTTGCTGGGGAGAACATCAAGAATCGTCCTGAGCAACCGGTCTTTTGGTGGTACACCTGTTCAACAAGGATGATGATGACCTAGATCATGCTTACGGTGCATATGCTTCTGCGCCATGCCCCACACAGTGGGAATGATATGCGTTTATGCTAAATGTCATGCAATCATGCACAGTGCTATACAACGTTAAATGCTATGCAGTCATGCACAATGATGCGATCCCGTCAGCAAAATAAATGCCGAAGGGGAAATCCTCCTGTCAAGGAGAAAGAACCATTCAGGTAGAGGAGTCATCCTGCTGAGGAGAACGTGAACACGCCAATATCAATCAGGCTCTGGCTGGGGAATTGATCTTCCGCGAACCGCTGCAGGGGAACAACTTCAGCTGACTGCTGCAGGGGACGAAGCTCTACGAGAACTTGGATCTGCTGATATCAATCGCGAGAATGAATTGTGCGGCCGTCTCGGCTACTCTTCTGGGGATGACCACTCTGAGGGGAACCAACTTCAGCTGCTCAACACTCCACTGGGGAAAAAACCAATCCTGATCTGATCAACTTCCAAGGATTCGGATCTCTTGGATATCTGCAAACTCGGCTGAGGAAGGAGAAATCATTCTGCTTCGATGGAGAGAGTGCAATTCTGGGGAAACATAGCATTAGCTGCCCCACGCTCTGCTGGGGAAAATTGATCATGATCTGATCAACTTCCAAGGATTCTGCTTTTCTGCGGACTCAGCCGGGGAGAGAAATCATTCTACTTCACTGGAGAGTGCGACCCTGGTGCGGAGTTTCAATTTCGCCAGGGAAGAGAGGGTCATCTGCCTTCGGGGGAGAGTACAACTCTGCCGGGGAATACAACATCAGCCGTTTCAATACTCTATTGGGGAAGAGGGACTCGTCCATCTTCAGGAGAGAGCCTGACTTTGGTGAGGAATCTCAATTCCACTGGAGACTTCAGTCTGGCACCATCAGTTACTGCATCCTTCGGCTAACGAACAGCCTCCTGCGAAACCTGCACTTGTGACCCGGTGCGGGGGGAGACACCTGCTTTGGTGACTTTACTGGGGAAAACACGAGCTCCAGTACCCAAACACTTCTATGAACTCTGCACTTGTGACCCGGTGCTGGGGGGAGACGACATCATTCTTCGGTGCTTGACTCAGCCGATGAGGTGACATTCCTTCAGGATGCGTCTGCTTAGGGAAGAGAATCACCTCTACCCGGGGAAGACATATCAATGCTCACCATCTTGCGTTTAGATTCTACGGAGGAGAGACTACTGAACTCTGCTGGGGAAGGAGGACTCATCCTGCTTTGGGGATACGCACGACACCTCTTCTGGCGAGTGCTATACCTGCAACAACACAAACAAACAGACAAGATACCCTCCTCAAAGGGGCCCATCCAGGTTATTATCTCGTGACAATATTCAGTTAATTAGTTGTTTCAACAATCAATGGGCCTAGGCCCGCAAGTTTATGTATGCACATTTTATCAAAAACATCGGCGTTCTCATTCGCAAACAAAACAGATAAATGCTAAGCAGTCAAGTAGAATTGCTGAATAATGTGCATTTTATTGATGATGAACCCCTGAACGGGCAAAAATGTTTTACAACAGAGGCAAGCTCCTGGAATGAGGAAGCCGCGCAAAAAGAAAACATAAATATACATCAGTATATACAAATGTCGGCAATCGAGGCGTAGACGAACACCATGAGTTGATCCCTCTAAGACCCACTCGACTTTGATACTTCTCCGATGCTTCAGCTTAGGAAGAGATTGATTCAGATAAACGGCCCTCAGGTCTTCCGAACCACTAAACAACGAAAGTCCATACGCGGAACGCAGTCATTTGCTTATTCAAATCCCTAACTTTTGCGTGAACCGCCCTTCACGGGTTTTCAGTTCACCGGGATACCCTTTTTTGCCGAAGCCGCCCAGTGTAGGTTTTCGACTCCGCGGGTGTACATTTTTTCAATATATCCCTAATTTTTGCCCGAACCTTTTATTCTGTTTTTGGTTCGCCGGGATGCCCCTTTTTTGCCTGGACTCTTTCTTTTTTGTCCAGCGGGTCTCTTTCAAGCAAAGTATTTTTTAACTGCGTCCGCGTTCACCGGGGATGCAAAATCTTCACCATCCATCGTGGATAACAACAAAGCTCCTCCTGAGAAGACCTTGCTGACGACATACGGCCCTTCGTAATTCGGAGTCCACTTGCCCCGGTGATCGGAGTGTGGCGGAAGAATCTTCTTCAGGACGAGATCACCCGTCTGAAAGCTTCTGGGACGCACCTTCTTATCATAAGCTTTCTTCATTCGGCTTTGGTACAGGCGACCAAATGCAATCGATGCTAGCCTCTTCTCGTCCATCAGGCTGAGCTGGTTCAAGCGATTCGTAACCCATTCTGCCTCATCAAGTTTCACATCAACCAAAACTCGTAAAGAAGGAATCTCCACTTCTAGCGGTAGGACAGCTTCCATACCGTACACCAAGGAGAAAGGAGTTGCCCCGGTCGACGTACGCACCGTAGTACGATAACCGTGCAAGGCAAACGGCAGCATCTCGTGCCAATCTTTATACGTCACAACCATCTTCTGAACAATCTTCTTGATGTTCTTGTTGGCCGCTTCAACAGCGCCATTCATCTTCGGCCGGTAAGGAGACGAGTTGTGGTGTTCAATCTTGAAGCTCTGGCACAGCTCCTTCATCATCTTATTATTCAAATTCGAACCATTATCAGTAATGATCCGCTCGGGAATTCCATAGCGACATATGATATCCCTCTTTATGAATTTAGCTACCACCTGCTTGGTCACATTAGCGTACGAGGCTGCCTCCACCCATTTGGTGAAGTAGTCGATAGCTACCAGGATAAAACGATGACCATTGGATGCAGTGGGCTCGATCTTGCCTATCATGTCGATGCCCCACATGGAGAACGGCCAAGGGGAGGACATGACATTCAATGGGCACGGCGGCACATGAACTTTATCAGCATAAATCTGGCATTTGTGACATTTCTTCGCGAACCTGAAGCAATCCGACTCCATAGTCAACCAGTAATACCCTGCTCTCAGGATCTTTCTCGTCATGGCATGCCCGCCGGCGTGCGTCCCAAATGTGCCCTCATGGACTTCTTCCATGAGCATACTTGCTTCTTTCTCATCTACACATCTGAGTAGCACGAGATCGTGGTTTCTCTTATACAGCACTCCATCAGGGTTGAGGTAAAAGTTTCCAGATAACCTCCTCAGAGTCTTCTTATCCTGGGTAGACGCACCCGCAGGATACTCCTTGGTCATAAGGAAGGTCTGGATGTCGTGGAACCATGGCTTGCCGTTAGTGGCATCTTCGATTGCGAACACAAACGCTGGTCTATCAAGCCGCGAAAGCACAATTCTTGGAGCCTCATTCCAATAATTGACTTTATACATTGAAGCCAGCGTGGCTAAAGCATCAGCCATTTGATTTTCAGCCCGAGGTACATGATGAAGTTCTACTCGGTCAAAGAACGGAAGCAGCCTCCTGGCATAATTCATGTACGACACTAGATTCGCTTGACGAGTTTCCCACTCCCCTTTGATCTGATTGATTACAAGCGCTGAGTCACCATATATGTCTAGATTCTTGATTCTCAAATCAATTGCCTCTTCTAGACCCATAATACATGCTTCATACTCGGCTTCGTTGTTGGTAACTGAAAACGTCAGTCTTGCAGTAAACGGGATGTGGGATCCGTGAGGAGTTGTGATGATAGCCCCGATACCACTTCCATAGGAATTAACCGCTCCGTCGAATATCAACTTCCACTGAGACTTCCTATCTGGCCCCTCATCGGGCAATGGCTCATCGCAATCCTTCGCTTTGAGAAACATAATGTCCTCGTCAGGGAATTCGAACTTCATCGGCTGATAGTCTTCGATTGGCTGTTCGGCAAGGTAATCAGACAATACGCTTCCCTTGATGGCTTTCTGGGAGACGTACTGAATATCATATTCTGTTAACACCATCTGCCATCTGGCAATCCTGCCCGAAAGAGCCTGCTTCTCGAAGACGTACTTGATCGGATCCATCTTCGAAATTAGCATAGTGGTGTGGTTGAGCATATACTGTCGTAGACGTTTGGCAGCCCAAGCTAATGCACAACACGTCTTCTCCAGCATCGAGTATCGAGATTCACACTCAGTGAACTTTTTACTCAAGTAATAAATGGCATGCTCTTTTCTGCCCGTCTCGTCGTGCTGACCGAGAACACACCCCATACTATTCTCCAAAACTGTCAAGTACATGATTAATGGCCGTCCAGCCACTGGGGGTATCAAGATTGGGGGTTCTTGAAGATACTGCTTTATCTTATCAAATGCCTTCTGGCAATCCTCATTCCAAGTAATCGCCTGATTTTTCTTTAACAACTTGAACATCGGTTCACAAGTGGCCGTGAGCTGAGAGATAAACCTTGCAATGTAGTTTATTCGGCCCAAGAAACCACGAACTTCTTTTTCTGTTTTCGGCGCTGGCATTTCTTGGATAGCTTTTATCTTCGCAGGATCAACTTCAATACCTCGTTCACTAACGATAAACCCCAATAACTTTCCGGACCGCACTCCGAAAGTGCACTTGTTAGGATTCAGCCTCAGCCTGAACTTCCTAAGCCTTTCAAACAGCTTCAGCAAATTGACCAGATGCTCCTCCTCCGTTTGGGACTTTGCAATCATGTCATCAACATAGACCTCGATCTCATGATGAATCATATCATGAAACAAAGTTACCATTGCTCGCTGGTAAGTGGCCCCTGCGTTCTTCAGACCGAAGGGCATTACCTTATAGCAAAACGTGCCCCAGGGGGTAATAAACGTCGTTTTCTCCATGTCTTCCGGCGCCATCTTAATTTGATTGTAACCGGAGAAGCCATCCATGAACAAAAACACGGAAAACTGGGCTGTATTGTCGACCAACACGTCGATATGAGGCAAAGGGAAATCATCCTTAGGGCTCGCCCTATTCAAATCCCGATAATCGACGCACATGCGTACCTTACCGTCCTTCTTCGGTACAGGCACTATGTTGGCGACCCACGGAGGGTAAGTGGTAACGGCTAGAAATCCCGCGTCCAACTGCTTCTGGACTTCTTCTTTGATTTTTACAGCCATGTCTGGTCTCGTCCTCCTGAGTTTCTGCTTGACTGGAGGGCAATCTTCTCGCAACGGCAAGCGGTGAACCACGATATCTGTGTCAAGTCCGGGCATATCCTCATATGACCAAGCAAAGACGTCACTATACTCTCGAAGCATCTCGACCAGTCTATGCTTGACATCATTCTGCAGCGCAGCCCCTACTCTGACATTTCTGACGAGCTCCTCAGAACCCAGATTTATGATCTCAATATCCTCCTCGTGAGGCAGAATAACCTTCTCCTCTTGTCTCAACAAGCGGGCCAACTCTTCCGGAAGGTCTTCGTCTTCATCAATCTCATCCTCGGCTTGATAGATCGGGCAATCAAAGTCGTAGTGAGCCGTAGAGGGTCCAGAGTCGATGTCATCTGTTACGTGGATCCTGCAATAACAAGGGTTAAGTTTAAAGCAAGAATATGCAGGTTAGCACGAACCTCGTTGCCGTTTTGCTGTTTTTTCGAAATAAACATAAAACATGAATAACAGAGAACACAACATTTGATTACGAAGAAAACGCCTTTTATTTATTAACAAAATGCATACACATAATCCAACAAGGCCCTGACAGTAAAACCACTATGCCCCGGGCAGGACATATGGTTGTACAAAGATTGTAAAAAGCAAATCATTACTCTTCACTTGTCAGCTTGATAATCTCCTTGATGGTCCAATTGTGGAGGCGCTCGCCTGGCTTGCTCGGTTGAATCCAGGTGTCAAGATCGCAATCGCTGTCCCTGCTGTCCTCTGACGCAGCGTTGATACTCTCGAAAATTACTCCCCCCTTGGTGAATAAGATCGGCCCCTTCCCATGAGACGAACTGCCAGAAGAAGATGAAGCTTCAGCTCCAGGAGAATACCCTAATCCAAACTTATCCTGTTTGATTGGTATATCCAAAACATGCCCCCAGCCTGGGGTGGAACCAGCTTCGACAACGGCTCTAGCTTCCTTAAACGAGGAGAGGTTCAACTCTTGCTTCTCTGCAACAACGGGAGCTACCTCCTTCACCCTGACGGTTTCAAATGCTTGGCAAAGAGTCTCATGGATCTCACCATCCATTTCGACGTATTTAAAGGACGACAGGTGGCTTACCATGATGTCCTCTTCTCCACAGACTGTCACTATGCTGCCCCCAACAGCATATTTAAGCTTCTGATGCAGCGTGGACGTTACGGCACCAGCAGAATGGATCCACGGTCGGCCTAAGAGGCAACTATAGGCGGGCATGATATCCATGATATAGAAAACCGCATTAAACGTCTCTGGACCAACTTGAATTGGCAGGGTCAATTCTCCGAAGACGTGGCGCTTGGTTCCGTCAAAGGCCTTCACGACCAGATCACTGGGCGTGCACAGCAGTCCACGGGTGTCCAACTTCATCAGTGCCTTCTTCGGAAGCACGTTAAGCGAGGAACCCGTATCCACCAGGACATGTGACATAATCGTGCCTCTGCACTCTATTGAGACGTGCAAGGCGCTATTGTGATCTCTTCCCTTAGGAGTCAGCTCCAGATCTGTAAATCCCAGCCCATTACCAGCATTGACATGGGCTACTACTTCCTCGAGTTGATTCACTGATATCTCCTGCGGCACGTATGCAGCATTCAATACTTTCAGTAATGCGTTGCGGTGCGCTTCAGAACACAGCAACAGGTTAAGAATCGAGATCTTTGACGGAGTCTGATGAAGATGATCTACAATTTTGTAGTCACTCTTCCTGATTAGTCGCATGAACTCTTCAGCATCTTTAACCAGCAAGTCTTTCTCTGCCCCTGCAGGGACCTCTTCAACAGCTTTACCTTTACCTTTATCCACAGCGTCAGCTTGGACCACTTTCTCTGCTGCAACCTCTGCTGGTGCGAACACTCTACCGCTTCTAGTGATACCACTGACTTCGGTAAGATTCTGCGCAGTCGATCCGGATGGCTCAAGCTCTATCTTCTGACCATTACAATAAACTTCGGCGCCATAATGCCATGGAACGACATTGGTACTCTCGAATGGGATTGGTCCGGCCCTGGTGATGGTGATAGAAGGCGGACGAGGCGCAGAAATAGTAATAGGGTGACGAGGAATGGTAATGGTAGCAACTTCCTCCGCCTGCTTCAGCATGACTTCCCCTGATGCACTTTCAATGCTCCGGCTGAATTGCAAAATACCCTCGGACATCAGACTTTGGATACCTTCGATCAGCTGCTCACACCCATCAGGAAGCGTAGCACAAGCCATACATAATTCTCCACATCCAGGAAAGAAGCCCTTCTTCAGCAACTTAGCCTTGACAAAACTCAACGGCGTCTTCAAATCTTTGACATCAGTCAGCAAGTTCGCACTCTCCTCGGTGATGACAGCATTCACTCCGCCCCCCTTATGATGAGGCATCAGATTCTTGGTGACGTTGGGCACGCTGTCAGAAAAGTTGATAACCTTGGCGTCCACCAAGTCCTGGACTTTGTGCTTAAAAGCTTTACAATTCTCAACCGTATGGCCAGGTGCCCCAGAGTGAAATTCACAAGTAGCATTAGCATCATACTCTGGTGGTGGTGCCCCTGTTAAGGGAGCCATTGTCCTTTTATGAACCAATTGGAGCTGAAGCAACGTCTGCAGAAGCTGTGCATACGGCATAGGAGGAGTTTCCAAATGACGGTTTTCCAGGGGACCCCGATTCTGATATCTCTTATATCCCTGATTATTCTGTTGCTGGGGCTGCTGCCGCGGCTGCGGCTGCGGTGGAGCAGCTGGGATATTTATGCTAGCGATCTGAGACTGAGGGCCCTTGCCCTTTCTCCTAGCATTAGTGATAGCACTGGCATCTCCCTCTCGACGCTTTCCAGTATAGGGTTTCTTGCTAGCTCCTCCAGCTGAGGATGATTCGCCCTGAATTTTTCCGATCTTTATACCGTTCTCAACATGCTCGCCCAAAGTGATGAGGGCCGAGAATGTTCCAGACATGCCACTAACCACCTTTTCATAATAGACTCCAGGAAGGGTAGCTACGAACATTTGCACCAACTCACGCTCAACCATCGGTGGTTGGACCCGAGCAGCCAATTCACGCCACCGCTGGGCGTACTCTTTGAAGCTTTCATTGTTCCGCTGTGAGAGATTCTGAAGCTGAACTCGGTTGGGAGCCAAGTCGCTATTGTATTGATAGTGGAGAACAAACGCTTCTGCAAGATCTTTCCAGGTGCACACAGCAGCGGGCTCCAAACCCATATACCATTCGAGCGATGGACCAGAATGACTATCCTGAAAGAAGTGCATCAGCAGCTTCTCATCGTCAGAATAAGCGGACATCTTTCTATAATAAGATCGGAGGTGAACGCGGGGACAAGTAGTGCCCCTATACTTCTCAAAGATAGGCACCTTGAACTTGTGAGGTACTTTAAAGTCAGCAATCAACCCGAGTTTGGACATGTCAACGCCCAATGTGTTCTGATTTTCTATATCTCTCATCTTGTCTTCCAGCGCCTTGAACCTGAGTCGAGCTTCAGCAGTCAATTCAGCCTCTGCACCTCTCTGAGAGAATATGTCATCCTGATGGTCCTCCAGCCACGGTTGAGGCACCACCATATTTCCTGCACCAACATTGCCGTTGACCGGCCCCATGTTAACATTGGCTCCCAAACTACCATTGACGGCGCCCGCCGCGTTGAGTCCGAGATTAGTCATCAGATTGCCGTTAGCACTGCCGTTGCCCCCGGCAGCAGGAACAACGTTCTGTGGAGTATCCCCTTGAGGAGGAGTGGGCACGGCCCCGCCGTGAAGTATTCCATTACTGTCAACCCTGGAGATGAGAGGTTGAACCAAAGTACGAAGCTGGTCTTGCCCATTCGCAACTACTTGCATCAACTCCATAAAACGATCCATCCGTTCACGAAGCTCTTGAACATCTGACTGTACCTGGTCCATGATTCTCGTTTGATTGGCGCGAGTTGAGTAGCGGTGGATGAATCTTTGATCAATCCTGGAGATCGAAAACAGCTCGGAACCTGAGTACCTGAAAAACCTGTCAAGATTAAAGGTTAGGAAAAGTAGCAGAATGTATGTCATGCAAAAATGTTTTATGCCGATGCATGCGTGTGTCTGTGTGCTTGAGAGATTATCCCCCGATCCTGGCACCTGTTGGCAATAATAAGGAGAGGAATCCAGGCCCAATCATGGAAACAGCAATCTCACGCATAGTATCAGCAATAGTCAGATTCGACACAACAAGGACCGAGAACTCGTACGCATCAGTCTTCCTGAGGAAGGCTGCAGTAACGCAATAAGAGGCGAGAGATCCTGGATCGGGGAAACGGTACCTGTCACAGACACACGCCAATGGAATGATTATGCAAGCTAATGCAAAATGCAGGTATGCAACAATATATCCAGGTGGCTGCTGTGGAGATTCGGTGCCAACAGTCACTGATGAGAAGGAAACCCCGATGTAAAACCACTGATCTGATCTGCTGTGAATAACCATCTGATAGGATCGAGATCAAAATTCTGCTCTGACAAGAACGAAGGCCTGATAATAAAGACCCCGGATGCAAGATCAAGGAATATCTGTTGATGAAGTCTTCAGACCCCCAAATCAAAAAAATCTGCCCTGTCGAGAACAAACACACAGCTGCTGATGAGATCTTCAAACCCCACTCAAAATCTGCCCTATCAAGAACAAACAACACCTGCCGATGAGATCTCCAGACCTCACTCAAAATCTGCTCTGTCCAGAATGAACCACTGACGATAATACACTGATCAAAGCCTGCTCTATCGAGAACAGACAAACACCCAATGATAAAATCCTCTGATCAAACTCTCGCTCTGTCAAGAACATCTCTGCAACTGAGAACCCAACATAACTGATTCACTGTCAAGAAAACCAGGTGGTCTGAAGGTATAAGTTTCCTGCAATATCCCGACCCCACTCACAGGTATGATGGACCTAATCCACGGACAAAGGTACGGCATCCTATGCGGTTATCAGCGTCACAGACTTTCATGAGTGACAATACGATTCCCAGAAGGAGTGGCATCGTCAAGTCATGAAGAGGCCTCTCTTAGCTGACTTCCAAATGATCGGTCCCCAGAGTCGACAATCCTCACGTCTGGACTCCCCTCAGATCCTCAGGACCGGAAAGGAGCACCTCTGCAAAAATCTCGTCTGAGCGCAGATTTTCGTAGGGAACTGTGCCTGCTCAGCAGACAGGTTCGTCTACTACTTCTCCGCAACTATATCTAGGTGTGTACTCAAGCCCAGGTCCGGCTTTTCACTCACAGTAACATCCCCCTCCCACAGCAGCACAGATAATCATATCGAACTGGAAATAAAATGTGGGAAGTAAAGTGCGGGAAGTAAAAATGCGATAAATAAACGCAACCCAACAAGCAAACACACAAACGATAGGATTGACTCGCGTAGGGGATGGGAAACGGTCCCAGCATAAGGGATAGGAAAAGTCCCTAGATGCCATGAAGTCCCCAGCAGAGTCGCCAGCTGTCGCTTGCGCGAAAATAAGGTGTCGGCATGACAGAAGAGTCGCCACCTTTCGTTATTTATCCCTCAGGGCGGGAAAGGAAACGATCGGAAAAACCTGACGAATAAGGGTAAGACAAGGTCATCGCAACCATTGTCTGGGTTCGGGAGTCGGTTACGCAAGGGGAAGGTATTAGCACCCCTCACGTCCGTCGTACTCGACGGGATCCTCGCTTGTTTGTTTACTTGGACGGGTTGGTTATAATCTATCTACCTATCGAGGCTGGCTGAAAAAAAGAAAAGAAAAATGACTCGGCAAAGCGTCGCGCTTTATGCCTACGTATTCTCATCAAAGAATGAGAAATCAGAGTCAACGTAGTTCGGCTAACTACGGGTGAAGGTGGGGAAGGTTTGAAGGTTGCTCGCTAGGATATCGCATCCTATGCCTACGTACTTTCATCTGGTATGAAAGATCAGAGCAAACGTAGTTCGGGAAACTACGGGTTATCTCCTAGAAGAAGTGTTTTTTTTTATGTTTGCGATTTCAACCACGCTAGAGACTATGACCTGAGAGTGAATGCGTCACATGTCACCCACGGGGTACCATACTAAACATCCAACCTCAGATAGCTTAAGGCTCGTAACGTACGAAAGAAATCATTCATGATTACTGTGTTTTAAACTGCTTCAAGATGAGAAGAGAACAGGCCCAGCTAGGAGGGAGACTATCAAGTCCTACTGTTATCATGCCATGGATTCATCCTATGGTTGAGGTTTGAACAGGGAACTCCTAGATGTTGTCATGCATAGGTTTCAACCTAAAAGTCTATCATCAAATCCTTATCAAAGGAAATGAGAGTCCTAAGGGATCATGTCAATGATACACCAAAACAGACAAAAGCATCAACTTTAACAGTAAAATGCATGCAATGCAAGTGAGGGAGGAAATGTGTGTGGGGCTTCAGCCTCCACAAGCTCGTCTCAACCTCAAGCCAGTCATGAAATAACAGTAATCATACTGAAAATAAACAACATGCTATCAAACAATAACAGATAAAAGAAGGGAAGTGCCATCAGGCAAACAAAACACATGCTTGAGAAAGAAAGAATCTACTCTCTAATCCTAACCCTAAAGCAAAATCTGAATCAAATCTAAGCACTAAAGCCAAACCCTAGACAAGAGAAAACAATCCCAGCCTTCAGGCTTCAGAACAAGCTTACCAAAGACAGGGAGCTAAGCAAGCAGACTCATAGTGTCTTCCTCAGGAAAGCACTAGGAGGTGTATACTCAGGAGACATACCCTATATGGCTCAACCACTGTGATCAGTTTACATTCCTCCTCAGGAGAAATTAAACTCACAAGCAGGCTCCAACATCACTGGATATTTAGGAAATCCTATCTGAACTAGTGGAACTAAATGAATAGACTCATAGGACCTTCCTCAGGAAAGTACTAGGAGGCTTCCACTTAGGAGTTGTATCCCATGTGGCTCAACAACTGTGATCAGTTTACATTCCTCCTCAGGAGAAATTAAACTCACAAATTGGCTCCAACATCATTGGATACTTGAGAAATCCTAGATAAACTAAGGGAACTAAGTGAATAGACTCATAGGACCTTCCTCAGGAAAGTACTAGGAGGCTTCCACTTAGGAGTTGTATCCCATGTGGCTCAACAACATGTGATCAGTTTCTATTCCTCCTCAGGAGAAATTAAACTCACAAGTTGGCTCCAACATCATTGGATACTTAAGAAAGAGGTGAGAATAAAGAATGAAAGTTATTCATAGTGCCTTCCTCAGGAAAGTACCATGAACTTCCTTCAAACTTCAGGATCTCAAACCTCACAGACAGGGGACAAGCCAAGCTCTGGGTCTCTGAGTCTTGATCTACAATCTTATCTTCATGATGCTCTCCAACAAGGTCTTCAAGACAACACAAGCCCCTCAACAAATTCCCCACAACAAACCCCAGATATGAACAGATAACCAGAGGACAGACAAAATCAATAGGCAACTTCAGAAAATACCTAAAAATACTAAACCAATGGGGAAAAATCCAACAATTATTCACAAGGGTCTACAACATCTACCCATAACATCTACATAGGCCTCTACCTAAAAATCAAGACAAAACTTAATCAAAGAAAGTGAATTCTTCACCTAAGCACAACCTAAACCCTAATTAGGATACCCTAATGCTACCCTAATTAAACTAATCAAAATTTAATTCTAAAATTCTAGAATAAATCCTATGGGGAACTATGATTCATCATCTAATTGCACAAAAAAGAATGGGCTAAAAAACCTAAGGGAAGGTCCTAAAACAATTCTTGCAAAAATCATGTATCAACTAAAAGAAAGAAAATACACTATATTAAAGAAAATACCACTAAAAATTCTACACTAAAAATAAAATTCCATTTTTATTTTTATATTTTTCTACACAAAATTATCTAATCATAGAAAAAAGAATGGACAAAAAAGAGTTATTTTTCAATTTTTAATGAATTTTCTAAAACAGAAAAATATTAAAAGAAAATAAAAGAAATTAAAACAATTAAAAGGGAGGGGGGGTGTGATGAGTAAGGCGCGCCAGTTGAATTATTTGGGCCAGAATAGGGGGGGGGGGTGTGGATAGCATCAGGCAAGCCCAAGCGCGTTACTAAACAAAACGCCGCGTTTCATTTTTTAAACTTTTCCCTCCATCTTCAGATTGAATTTGAGCCGTTGGATTAACATAAAAGGTCAAATATTCCAAACGAGTTAACGGTGAAGATTGCATCTTCAACCTTTGGCATGCTAGGGTTTCAGAACGACTTCCATGCGCCCTCCCTTCTCCTTCATCTAGCTCTTCTCGTTTCTCCACCATTTTCCTCGATCCAAACATCAAACTTATTCTACTCCTCTCCCTCTACACAGCCATGGCACCAGAATTCCCTAACTCTCCCTCTACAAAGAATTATGAAAGATGGAAGTTTCGGGCACACTTGATTCACACTGATATGCATGGTAATAGAATAAATCCATATTAACCTAGAATGTTCTACGTGCTGAGGGGATTACACTAAGCTAAAAACCTAAGAATATAGCAGCCTAGGGTGCATGCTCTTGATCTCTAAAGCTTCATGGCTCTGTTATGGAACTCCATGGATCGTGCTATAACTTCTAGGGTTTCATCAACTAACCTAATGCATCAATCCTATATCTATAAAACTAATTAAAAGTGCATAAATTAAGAGAATTATGGAGAGAAACCAACCTGTCAAGTGATGATGGTAGGTGCTCGTGGAGAAGGTTGCAAGCCTTGTAATTGCTTCAGGATGATCCTCCAATGGTGGAAATGATTCTGTTTGCACTGGTTTTGGAGAAGAAGCCTTGTAGTGAAAGGTTTCTTGGATTGCTTGAACTTGAAGGAAGAACTTCAATGGCTATTTCTCTCTCTCTCTCTCTCTCCTGAAATCTCTCTCTATCACCAACCCTGAACTCTCTTCATGGCCCTCTTTTTATAATGATCATTAGACACTTCTAGATTCATCTAGATTATGGTGGAAAGTTCTTGAAAATCTCATGTGGGGACAAGTTGAATTTCTCTCATCTCATGCCTTATGCCTTACCATTTGGTCTTAAAATATCTTTTCATGAGATATTGAGGAGGAGTGCACAACTACAAGCCTTGGTTTTGCCTTGTGTAAGGTTTTTTCAAGTTGCCTTCTTTTTCAAGTGACAAGTTTTCAAAGCATCACCCATTTTAAAGCTTCAAATCAAAATTCTAGCTAAACCAATGTTCTCAAAATGATGTTTCCAATCAAAATGATATATTGGATGACCTATTTTGGATTTGTGGATCTTCCAAACCAATTTTCAAATTCAACTTTTCAAACTTATATGCCATTTTTAGTTCATTTTTGACCAATCATGTAACTTCATGCTATGAGCTTTTCCAACAATTTGTGACCTTCTTTCTAGACTTAAAATCACATTTTGAGCAACTTTCATGTTTTGAGTTTTTCCATTTGAGGCTTGGAAATAGGAGTTTTAGGCATTGGCTAAAATGACCTATAACTGACAAATGACCAAAATACCCCTGTCTTGTTCAAACCATAAGTTGAGTTCCACAAATCCTATCAAGGACTTCCACCACTCAATTTAAAGCTAAGAAGATGCTCTTCAACATTCATGTTGACCAAGAAGTCATAGGAATCACCCTACTAGGGCAAAAGTTGTCTGCAAGTTGGGTGACTTTCAAGGACCCAGATTCACACACCTCTGCTGACCTGTAATTTGTCAAAACCATAACTTGAGCTCTGTAACTCCTATCAAGGACTTCCACCACTCAAATTAAAGCTTAGAACAAGCTCTACAACATTCATGTTATGGGGAAGATGAGATATAAATCACAACTTGAGCTAAAACTGCCTGGAAGATAGGGATCAAATTAGGGTTTTTTCACTGACAATCCTTGGAAACCCTGACTTGAAACTTCTCAAACTCCTCAATCATGATGAGTTGGCCTAGGAATCATCTTTATATCATATCTATGCATCATTCCATGATCTCATGGCCCTTGGATTGGGTCTCAACCTTCTCCAAATCTTCAGTTATCCTAGGGTTGACCCAGTCAAAACCCTAATTCTATCATTCATGGTTGAATCTTCTGAACTCTTGCATAATGATTTCTCTGGACTTCATGAAGGCTATCAAGACATCTCATAGGCTTTCTCAAACATCAAGTTCATTCTCAAAGTCTCAGAATCCTCTGAGGAGCACCCCCAACTCTCAAGCTATGAAGCACACAACCCTGGTTTCAGACCACTTCTTCTGAGGATCTCTTGAACTTTCTGATGGAGGTATCCACTTTCAAACACTCAATGAATAAATAATTGTTGGTCAAATTTTGGGGTGCAACAAAGAGCATGGGAAGATTCGGTCGAAGGTCTTAAATATACCATTGTGCAGAGGGAATTACTCGTCGAAGGGTTGCTTACTTTGCCTGATCACCCAGAAACGAAGGAGTTGTTAGAAGAGTATCGCGCCTGTGGCCGTGCTTGACTGTTTGTATTCCTTTTGTTTTGATCATTGTTGTATGCTGACCATCACCAGGCTTGTTGGCTGAGGTCACACTATTGATTCTTCTTCTACTCACTGATGTTGTGTACTGCCTTGATGGGCTTTCTTTATGTATGAGATTGTTATTTCAATGACTGGACTCGGACTTCTTATTATCAGCATTGGCACTCAGGCACTAGGATCGGGGGAGATCTCCCTAACACACAGACACACGTTTGCATTTGCATAACGAGCACTTTGTCGTTTTTTCCTAACCCTTTTGTGTTTCCAGGTTGTTTCAGGTTGTTCCAGGATTGATCAGAGACCTATCCACCGCTATCCGACCAGAGCTAATCAAACCAGGATCATGGAGCAAGTGCAAACTGATGTTCAGGAACTCCGCGAAAGAATGGATCGCTTCATGGAGCTCATGCAAGCGGTCGCCAATGGCCAGGATCAGCTCAGAACCTTGGTTCAGCCTCTGATTTCAAGGGTCGATAGCAATGGCGTACTCCATGGTGGGACCGTGCCTACTCCTCCACCAGTTGAAACTCCGCAGAATGGCGTCCCCGTGACCGGGGGGAACGGTAGTGCCAACGGCAATGTGATAGCTAATATGGGACTCAATGGTAATACGACGGGCGTCGCTAATGGAAATCTTGAAGCTAATGTCAATGTTGGGCTGGGCAACGGCAATGCGGGTGTTGGAAATCTGTTCGGGCCTCAGCCGTGGTTAGAAGATAAGATGAGGAACATTGAGAATCAGAACGCCCTGGGCGTTGATATGTCCAAGTTGAGACTGATTGCTGATTTTAAGGTACCTCCCAAGTTCAAGGTACCTGACTTTGAAAAGTATAAGGGCACCACTTGCCCTCGCGTTCACCTGAGATCGTATTACAGGAAAATGTCAGCTCATTCTGATGACGAGAAGTTGCTGATGCACTTCTTTCAAGACAGTCTGTCCGGACCCTCCCTCGAATGGTACATGAGTCTGGAGCCTACCAGTGTGCGCACGTGGAAGGACCTTGCTGAAGCATTTGTGCACCACTACCAATACAACAGTGACTTGGCCCCGAACCGAGTCCAACTGCAGAATCTGTCGTAGAGGAACAATGAAGGGTTTAAGGAATACGCCCAGCGGTGGTGTGAGTTGGCAGCCAGGGTTCAGCCGCCGATGGTTGAGCGTGAGCTTGTGCAGATGTTCGTAGCCACCCTCCCAGGGGTTTACTATGAGAAGTTGGTCAGCGGTATGTCTGGAACGTTCTCAGATCTCATTATCACGGGTGAGCACATCGAAAATGGGATCAAACTCGGGAAAATTCAAGGTGAGTCGTCCTCAGCTGGAGGAGGCGGAAAGAAACCTTATAGTGGTAAAAGACGAGAAGGAGAAACGAGCGTTGTGACCAACGCTCGAAGGAAGGGTAAAGGCCCTCACCAACAGGTGGCCAGCATAACTATCCCGGCAGTTCAACAGCCGCAGTAGCAGCAGCAGCATCCGCAACCAAATCAACAAGGGTACAGAAAGTATCAGAATCGGGCACCTCTGTCGAGCCGTCACCTCGAGACACCGCCCATGTCGTACGTGCAACTATTGCAGACTTTGCTTCAGCTACAGTTGATCCAGAAGAGAACCTTGGCTCCCCTGACAGGGGCACCTCCGCCAGGTTATGACGCGAATGCAACTTGTGAGTTTCACTCAGGGGCACCAGGCCACACAATAGAGAACTGCAAAGCCTTCAAGCATAAGGTGCAGGACATGGTGGATGCCAAGATCATCAATTTCTCCGATAATGTGCCAAATGTCACGAAGAACCCTATGCCGAATCATAGGGGAGGTGGAGTAAACGCCATTATCGAAGACGAGAACTTGGAGTTGTGTACTGACGTCAGAGATCTGAAGACGCCACTTAGCTTCGTTAAAGCTAAGTTGATGAAAAGAGGTTTCTTTCCAGGTTGCGGAGAGCTGTGTATGGGCTGTGCTACTAGTCCTGATGAATGTGAACAGCTGATAGAGGGAATTCAAAGTCTGATGACTGAAGGGATTTTACAGTTCAGCCGAAGGGCCGAAAGTGGATCAGGAGAGGTAGTGCTGAAGCAAGATGGTGAGGTCGCCACCATCACCATCCCTCGCCAGACGATAACTATTTCTACACCCAGGCCGCCTACGATTACCATCACCAAAGCTGGGCCGATACCGTTCGAAAGCACTAATGCTGTCCCATGGCATTATGGGGCTGAAGTCTACTACAACGGACAGAAGTTGGAGCTAGAACCGTTTGGGTCGTCTGTGGAGAACCTTGTGGGAATCAGTGGTATTACTCGCAGCGGAAGAGTGTTTGCACCACCTGAGGTCATGGCGGACAAGACGGTCAGAGGTGATGCAACTGATAAAGGTAAAAGTAAAGTCGTTCAAGAGATCCCGTGTGGGGCCGAAAAAGACTTACTTGTTAAGGACGCCGAGGAGTTTATGCGGTTGATTAAAAAGAGTGACTACAAGATTATGGATCATCTCCATCAGACGCCCTCAAAGATTTCCATCCCGAACTTGTTGCTGTGTTCTGAAGCACACCGCAACGCGCTGCTGAAGGTGTTAAACGCCACATATGTACCGCAGGAAATATCGGTAAATCAGCTAGAAGAGGTCGTAGCCTATGTGAACACTGGAAATGGTTTAGGGTTCACTGACCTAGAGCTGACGCCGAAAGGGAGGAACCACAATAGTGCCCTGCACATCTCGATAGAGTGTAAGGGAACGATTATGTCGCACGTATTGGTGGACACGAGTTTGTCACTTAACGTTCTTTCGAAGAAGGCATTAATGAAGTTGGATTCTCGTGGAGTGATTTGCACACCCAGTGATCTGGTTGTGAAAGCGTTCGATGGAACTAAACGCCACGTTTTCGGGGAGGTGACCCTGCCAATCCAAGTCGGACCGGAAACATTCGACGCAATCTTTTATATTATGGACATCATGCCTGCCTACAGCTGTCTCTTGGGCCGGCCGTGGATCCATGCTGCTGGTGTCGTGACCTCCACGTTGCACCAGAAACTCAAATATGCTGTCGGAGGTAGCACCGTGACCGTTTGTGGCGAGGAAGACATAATGGTGAGCCATTTATCGTCCTTCAAGTATGTTGAGATGGACGGGGAAATCCACGAAACTCTATGCCAAGCGTTCGAAGCTGTCAAAGTGAAGGACGCAACTCCTGTAGTCACCGAAAAGCCAGAGATGACTCTCTCCTCATTCAAGGAAGCTCAGGCCGTTGTCCAAGCCGGATCTACCCCGGGCTGGGGGCGAATTTTGGAGATACCTAACAAGCAAGATAAGTTTGGGTTGGGATATTCTCCTGGAGCTGAAGCTTCTTCTTCTTCTAGCAGTGCGTCTCGAGGTAAAGGGCCGATCCAGTTTACCAGTGGCGGGGTGATATTTGAAAGCATCAGCGCGGTGTCTGAAGACAGCGGGGATAGTGACTGTGACCTCAACTCCCGGATCCAGCCAAGCAAGCCAGGCGAGGGCCTTACCAACTGGTATGTCAAGGATATCATCCAGATGACAAGCGAAGAGTAATGATTTACTTTTTCCAATCATTGTACAACCCTATGTCCTACCCGAGGCATAGTGGTTTTATTGTCAGGGCCTCGTTTGATTATGTACTTGCATTTTATCAATAAATCAAAAGGAGTTTCCTTCGTATTCAAATATTGTGATCTCTGTTATTCCTGTTTTATATTTGTTTTGAAAAACAATAAAATGGCAATGAGGTTTGTGCTAACCTGCATATCCTTGTTTTAAGCTTAACCCTTGTTATTGCAGGATCCACATAGCAGATGACATCGACTCTGGACCTTCTACGACTCACTTCGACTTCGATTGCCTGATTTATCAAGCCGAAGAAGAGATTGATGAAGACGAAGACCTTCCCGAAGAGTTGGCCCGCTTGTTGAAACAAGAGGAGGAAGTTATTCTGCCTCATGAAGAGGAAATCGAGATCGTGAATCTGGGTTCTGAAGAACTCGTCAGAAATGTCAGGATAGGGGCTGCGTTGCAGAGTGATGTCAAGCAGAGATTGGTCGAGATGCTAAGAGAGTATAGTGACGTCTTTGCTTGGTCATACAAAGATATGCCCGAACTTGACACTGACATCGTGGTCCACCACTTGCCGTTGCGAGAAGATTGTCGTCCCGTCAAGCAGAAGCTTAGGAGGACAAGACCAGATATGGCCATTAAGATCAAAGAAGAAGTGCAGAAACAGCTTGATGCTGGCTTCTTAGCGGTCACTACTTACCCTCCGTGGGTCGCCAACATAGTGCATGTACCGAAGAAGGACGGTAAGGTACGCATGTGCGTCGATTATCGGGATTTGAATAGGGCGAGCCCTAAAGATGATTTCCCGCTGCCTCATATCGATGTGTTGGTCGACAATACAGCCCAGTTCTCCGTGTTTTCGTTCATGGATGGCTTCTCCGGTTACAATCAGATCAAGATGGCGCCGGAGGACATGGAGAAAACGACGTTTATCACGCCCTGGGGAACATTTTGCTACAAGGTAATGCCTTTCGGTCTGAAGAACGTAGGGGCCACTTACCAACGAGCTATGGTTACTTTGTTTCATGACATGATTCATCATGAGGTTGAAGTCTATGTTGATGACATGATTGCGAAGTCCCAAACGGAGGAGGGACATCTGGTCAATTTGCTGAAGCTTTTTGAGAGACTTAGGAAATTCAGGTTGAGGCTGAATCCTAACAAGTGTACTTTCGGAGTACAGTCCGGAAAGTTACTGGGGTTTATTGTGAGCGAAAGAGGTATCGAGGTCGATCCTGTGAAGATTAAAGCGATACAAGAAATGCCAGTGCCAAAAACAGAAAAAGAAGTTTGTGGTTTCCTAGGCAGAATAAACTACATTGCAAGGTTTATTTCTCAGCTCACGGCCACGTGTGAACCGATGTTCAAACTTTTAAAGAAAGATCAGGCGATTACCTGGAACGAGGATTGCCAGAAGGCATTCGATAAGATAAAGCAGTACCTTCAAGAACCTCCCATCTTGATACCCCTAATGGCTGGACGGCCATTAATCATGTACTTGACAGTTCTTGAGAATAGTATGGGGTGTGTTCTCGGTCAGCATGACGAGACGGGCAGAAAGGAGCATGCCATCTATTACTTGAGTAAAAAGTTCACTGACTGTGAATCTCGTTACTCGATGCTGGAGAAGACGTGTTGTGCACTAGCCTGGGCTGCCAAACGTTTACGACAGTATATGCTCAATCACACCACTATGCTAATTTCGAAGATGGATCCGATCAAGTACGTCTTTGAGAACCAAGCGCTTTCGGGCAGGATTGCCAGATGGCAAATGGTGTTGACTGAATATGACATTCAGTACGTTTCCCAGAAGGCCATCAAGGGAAGCGTATTGTCTGATTACCTTGCCGAACAGCCGATCGAAGATTACCAGCCGATGAAATTTGAATTCCCTGATGAGGATATCATGTTTCTCAAAGCGAAGGATTGCGATGAACCGTTGCCCGACGAGGGGCCAGATAGGAAATCCCAGTGGAAGTTGATATTTGACGGGGCGGTTAATTCCTATGGAAGTGGCATCGGGGTGATCATCATGACTCCCCACGGATCCCATATCCCGTTTACTACGAGACTGACGTTTCCAGTCACCAATAATGAAGCGGAGTACGAAGCATGCATTATGGGTCTAGAGGAGGCAATTGATTTGAGAATCAAGAACCTAGACGTATATGGTGACTCTGCGCTTGTGATCAACCAGATTAAAGGGGAGTGGGAGACTCGTCAATCGAATTTGGTGCCGTACATCAACTATGCCAGAAGGCTGCTTCCGTTCTTTGATCGAGTGGAACTCCATCATGTGCCCAGAGCAGAAAATCAGATGGCTGATGCCTTAGCCACGTTGGCTTCGATGTATAAAGTCAATTTTTGGAATGAAGCTCCAAGAATTGTCCTTTCTCGTCTTGATAGACCTGCATTCGTCTTTGCGATCGAGGAAGCCGCCGATGGCAAGCCATGGTTCCATGATATCCATACTTTCCTTATGACTAAGGAGTATCCTGCTGGAGCGTCAACCCAGGATAAGAAGACTCTAAGGAGGCTCTCTGGGGATTTTTATCTCAATCCTGATGGAGTTTTGTATAAAAGAAACCACGATCTCGTGCTACTCAGATGTGTAGACGAGAAAGAGGCGAGTATGCTCATGGAAGAAGTCCATGAAGGCACATTTGGTACGCACACCGGCGGGCATGCTATGACAAGAAAGATCCTGAGAGCAGGATACTACTGGCTGACGATGGAATCGGATTGCTTTAAATTCGCGAAGAGATGTCATAAATGCTAGATTTATGCTGATAAAGTTCATGTGCTGTCGTGCCCGTTAAATGTCATGTCCTCCCCGTGGCCGTTCTCCATGTGGGGCATCGACATGATAGGCAAGACCGAGCCCACTGCATCCAACGATCATCGCTTCATTCTAGTAGCTATCGACTACTTCACCAAGTGGGTGGAGGCAGCCTCGTATGCTAATGTGACCAAGCAGGTGGTGGCTAAATTCATAAAGAGGGACATCATCTGTCGTTACGGAATTCCCGAGCGGATCATTACCGATAATGGTTTGAATCTGAATAACAAGATGATGAAGGGGCTGTGCCAGAGTTTCAAGATTGAACACCACAACTCATCTCCTTACCGGCCTAAGATGAATGGCGCCGTTGAAGCGGCCAATAAGAACATAAAGAAAATTGTTCAGACGATGGTTGTGACCTACAAAGATTGGCACGAGATGCTGCCATTTGCATTGCACGGTTATCGTACAACGGTACGTACATCAACCGGGGCAACTCCTTTCTCCTTAGTGTACGGTATGGAAGCAGTCCTACCGTTAGAAGTGGAGATCCCTTCTTTACGAGTTTTGGTTGACGTAAAACTCGACGAGGCAGAATGGATTAAGAACCGACTGAACCAACTCAGCCTGATGGACGAGAAGAGGTTAGCATCGATTGCGCATGGTCGTCTGTACCAAAGCCGAATGAAGAAAGCTTATAATAAGAAGGTGCGTCCTAGAAGCTTTCAGACGGGTGATCTCGTCCTGAAGAAGATTCTTCCTCCACACTCCGATCACCGGGGCAAGTGGACTCCTAATTACGAAGGTCCGTACGTCGTCAGCAAGGTCTTCTCGGGAGGAGCTTTGTTGTTATCCACGATGGATGGTGAAGATTTTGCATCCCCGGTGAACGCGAACACAGTTAAAAAATACTTTGCTTAAAAACGACCCGCTGGAAAGAAAAAGAATATCCAGGCAAAAATGGGGCATCCCGGCGAACCATAAAAAAGGAAAAAGGTTCGGGAAAAAATTAGGGATATAAATTGAAAAATGTACACCCGCAAGGTCGAAAACCCATATGGGCGACTTTGGCAAAAAAGGGTATCCCGGTGAACTGAAAACCCGCAAAGGGTGGTTCACGCAAAAGTTAGGGATTTGAAAAAGCAAATGACTGCGTTCCGCGTGTGGACTTTCATTGTTTAGTGGTTTGGAAGACCTGAGGGCCGTTTATCTGAATCAATCTCTCCTGAAGCTGAAGCGTCGGAGAAGTATCGAAGTCTAGTGGGTCATAGAGGGATCAACTCATGGTGTTCGTCTACGCCTCGTTGCCGACATTTGTATATACTGATGTATATTTATGTTTTTATATTTGCACGACTTCCTCATTCCAGGAGCTTGCATCTGTTGTAAAACATTTTTACCCATTCAGGGGTTCGTTATCAATAAAATGTATACTATTCAGCAATTCTGTTTGTCTGTTTAGCATTTATCTGTTTTGTTTGCGAAAAAGAACGCCGATGTTTTTGATAAAATGCGCATACATAAACTTACTGGCCTAGGCCACTGATTGTTGAAACAATGAATTACTTAAACATTGCCACAAGATGATAACCTTGATAGGTCCCTTTGAGAAGGGTATCTTGTCTGTTTGTCTGTTTGAGAAGGGTATCTTGTCTGTTTGTTTGATAGGTCCCTTTGAGAAGGGTATCTTGTCTGTTACAGGTGTAGCATATTCCAGGCAGTACGCCGTACGCGTCCCCGAGCAGGATGATTCCTCCTTCTCTAGCAAGGTTTAGCAGTCTCTCCCCGCAGAGTCCGAACGTGAGATCGTAAGCATTGATATGTTTCCCCAAGCAGAGAAGCTTCTCTCCCTAGTCAGATGTATCCTGAAGGAACGGCATCTCCCTAGCTGAGTCAGGCGCCGAAGCGTGTGTTCATCCCCCAACATCGGGTCACAAGTGCAAGTCTCGTAGGAGACCATTCACTGAAGTGTGCAGCAATTGATAGTTCCGGACTGAAGTCTCCGATGGAATTGAGATTCCCCACAGAGTCGTACTCTCCCCGGAAGTCAGGATGATTTCGTCTTCCCCAGCCGAGTTTGCAGATCCCCAAGAGAGCCGAGTCTTTGGAAGCAGTCCGGGCCATGATTGTTTGTCCCCAGTAGAGTGTTGAATAGCTGATGCTGTATTTCCCCACCGGAGTCGTTGTCTCCAGGAGGTTTAGCCGTGAAGGCCATGCATTTTATTTCCGCGGTTGGCATCACTCTCCTCAGCAGGTCCAGGTTCTCATAGAGCTTCGTTCCCCGACAGCGGTTAACTGAGGTTTGCTTCCCCATGCGGAGTCCGATTGAGATTGGCGTGACCGTTTCTCCGTGGCAGGATGATTCCTCCTCCCCACCAGAGTGGTTCTTTCTCCTTGACAGAAAGATTCTCCCTTCAGCATTTATTTTGCTGACGGGATCGCAACATGTTGCATGATTGCATAACATTTTGCATGAGTGCATAGCATTTCCACCGTGTGGAGCATTGCGCCATTGTCAAAGCATAAGCATAATAAGCATGATCTAGTTCGTTACCGTTCTTGTTTTGCAGGTGTTCCTCCGCGGAGTCGCTTGCTCAAGATGATTCTTGAATTCTCCCCAACGGAGTCGCTTGCTCAAGATGATTCTTGAATTCTCCCTAGCAAGGTCGTTTGCCCAAGATGATTCTTGAATTCTCCAGCGAAGTCGTTTGCTTAAGATGATTCTTAAAGTCCCCAGTGAAGTCGAAAGAGTTGGCTGCTCAAGTTGATGCTTAGAGTCTCCGGTAGAGTGTTTGTTCAGGATGGTTCCTGAAATCTCCAGCAGAGTTATTGGTCCAGGATGATTCTTGAAATCCCCACGGAGTTATTCGTTCAAAATGATTCTTGATTTCCTCAGCAGAGTTGATTCACCCCGAATGATTTCTGGATCCCCGAAACAGAGCTACTTGATAGTTCTCCAGAATCCCCAACGGAGATGCGTCATCCCCAGCAGGTTGCTGAACAGCGAAGTTGAAACTTCCCTCGAAGACTTGATAATTGAAGTCCGACCATATTGACGAAGTAGTTCTCCCAGCTGATGCGGAGTACTTGATGGAAAAAGTTTGGATATCCCCGAGCGGTTCATGATTGACCGAGAATCCTATTCCCGACTTACTAATGAAGTCCGGCTGGTGCCCGAAAGTTTTCTTTGAATGCCCGATGGCATAGTTAACTTGATTATTGACCTGATGAGTCCCGAGGAACCGATGCCTGACGGCATGATCAACCATGTATTATCGGTTACCGTGTGACCAATTCCCCAGTTAGTTGTCGTGCAGCTAATATTTCAGTTTTCGAAGATTTTTTCACATCTGAGTACCGCGTACTTGTGCAGTTGGAAAATTTCCGGGTTTGTCGGTATTCAACCGTCTCGTACCTTGATGGGTTGAGAGCCATTCGCTTCTCACCCAGTCAGGTTCAAGCCGTTTGAATAGGGGCAGCTGTTGCACCCCAAAATTTGACCAACTCTTCTTTACCTAGCTTATGTTTCATTTCATTCACATTAGCATTATCATTTGCATTTCATTGACATGTATGCAGGAGATCAAGAGGTATGATTACCAATCAAGAGCTATACAAGACTATGATGATCTAAGAAGGTTATTCAAGTGTTCAGGGGTTGATATCCTTGCCAGAGAAGTCTAAGATCCTCAGAGAGAGTGATTGAAGCCAAGAGGGTGTGTCTCCTAACTTGAGAGTTGTGGGAGCTCCTCAGATGATTCTGAAGCTATGAAGAAGGACTTGAAGCCTTGAGAGAGCTTATGAGATGTCTTGAAAGCCATCATGAAGCCTAGACAGGTCATTGTACAAGATTAAGAAGACTCAGCCATGAGTGGTGTAATTAGGGTTTGACTGGGTCAACCCTAAGTCAACTGATGATTTGAGGAAGGTTGAGACCTAATACAAGAGCCATTTGATCATGGATTGATGCATTGAGATGCTATAAGGATGATTCCAAGGTCAACTCATCATGATTGAAGAGTTTGAGAAGTTTCAAGCTAGGGTTTCTAAGGCTTGACAGTGTAAAATCCCCTAGTTTGACCCCTATCTTCAAGGCAGTTTAGCTCAAGATGTGATTGTCATCTCATCTTACCCCCAACATGAATATTGTAGAGCTTGTTTTTAGCTTTAATTTGAGTGCTAGAAGTCCTTGATAGGATTTGTAGAACTCAAGTTATGACTTTGACAAGTTACAGGCCATCTGTGGTATGTGAATTTGGGGCCTTGAAAGTCACCCAACTTGCATCCAACGTTTGCCCAAGAAGGATGATTCCTATGAACTTTTGGTCAACATGAATGTTGTTCCTTATTTTCTTAGCTTTCTAGAGAGTACTAGAAGTCCTTTATAGGATTTGTAGAACTCAAGTTATGGCTTTGACAAGTCAAGGGCATTTTGGTCATTTGGAGATTACAGGTCATTTCAAGCATAAGGCCATAACTCCTATTTCCAAGCTTCAAATGGAAAAATATTCAACATCAAACTTGTTCAAAATGATGTTTTAAGGTTATTAAAGAGGTCATGAGATGTTGAAAAGGCTTGTAGCTCGAAGTTGTAAAAATGACCTAAGATAAGGGCATAAGTTAACTGAATCAAAGTTGGAAATTGATATTTTCAACCTACACATCCAAACCATGGCATGTAATATATCATTTTGACTCTAGAAAACATTTTAAAAACAATGGTTTAGTCACATTTTTGATTTGAGGTCTAAATTGTGGACTTGCTTTGAAAAGCACTTACTTGCATATTAAGCAACATTTGCAAAACTCAAAATCAAGGCATAGGCAAGGGTTTTTGCAAGCTAAACACCCCTAATATCTCACTAGGGGAGAAATTAAGAGTGAATGGGATGAATTCCAAGCTGTTTTCAAGGGTTGTACATGTCATGATAAGTGATTCAAAATCTCATGACATGAGATGTGGAAAATCTCATTGGAAGGATCTAGAGGGTTCTAGATCATCCAAACTTCATCTATATATTGAGTAGAATGGATCCATGGCACAGGTTGGTGATCATTGAAGGATTGAGCATAGTTTGAGATTGAGTTTTCATAGATTGCAATTGAAATCGGTTTCATCAAATTCCTCAACTTCCATTCATTTTCTTGATTGATACTCCTTCCATGAGTGCCAAGGAGTGATTTCAGATCATTTTCAAGAAGAATTGGTGGCTAGATCGTGTGGGAGCAAGTGGTTTTCAGCACCTGCAACTCATCATCGTGTTTCAAGATTGAAGCACTTTCCATTGAATCTTTTGCATACAGAAGCAAGGAGGAGGTTCAGTGGTCGTGTACAGAAGATTTGAGAGCTTGAAGTGAAGATTTGGTGCATCTGTTATTCAAGAATTTCCAGGTTGGTAGCCTTCTTCCTATAGCATGATTTAGGTAGAATTAGGTTGAATTAGGGTGCTAGATTAGTTGTAGAATGGCCTAGGATAAATTTCAGATGGTTAATTGATGAATTAGAGACAAAATAGGAAGATCACCATTTTCGGTTGAGATTGGGAGATGATGATTCTTGGGGTTTCAGAGGAAACTATGGGTATTGTTGAATTCGTGACAAGATTTGGAATGAGTTTCATGTTTTGACCTCTTGGATTGGAAGCCTCTAGGAAGAACTAGGGTTGAAGGGGACGATCGGAGCTCCACCGGCGGTGGCCGGAGCTGGGCGCGAAGCTCAGGCGTTTGAAATGGAGAAGATGAAGTTTTCACCATTAGATCATGGTCTGGCCATTGACTAGGAGAGGATCCAACGACTGCGTTTTAAAATTGGATTGTGAAGGATTCTGATGATAAAACGATGTGTTTCATTTATTCAGGCGTTTGGGCTTAGTGATCTGAGTGCTATTCACACCCCCCAGCAAGCCCAACCCAGTTTTTTAACTGAAAATGATTACTTCTTGCACCGCGCGCTTATTCATTTTTATTTGATTTTCATTTAATTTCCATTTAATTCATGATTCTTGTAAAAATCATAACTAATTGAATATTAATCCAATCAAACCCATTATTTTTGCATATTAATCATGATTGAGTCTATTATTTTTTAGAGAAAAAATATTTTCATTTCATGTAATTTCTGATTTAATTGGAATTTTTTATTTTAATTGATATTTTTGTAGTATGGTACCCTTTGGGTGACATGCGACGCATTCACTCAGGTCATAGTCTTTAGTGCGATTGAAATTGCAAACACAATAAAAAACACTTCTTTCATAAAAGACAGAAAACAAACTTCAAACCTTTTTGCCCCGTGGGCCCATAATTCAAAGGAAAGCTTTTCTGAAGAAAAGAGTGTTGTTAAACTTCAGCGCCAACGCAAACAGGTTTTGTCCCTAACTGCTGGAACTGCTGTTTAACCCTACTCGGTAAAACAGATGAATCTGAATTCCCGTAATCCGTAGTATCCCGAACTACGTAAGCTCTGATCTATCATATCTGTTGAGAGTACGTAGGCACAATACTGATGTATTGGCGAGCTACCTTCCCCGTAACCCCTCGTAGTCCGAACTACGTTGACTCTGATTTCTCATTCTCTGATGAGAATACGTAGGCATAAAGCGCGACGCTTTGCCGAGTCATTTTATTTTCTGTTTAAGCCAGCCTTGATAGGTAGATAGATAAACCAACTCGTCCAGTAAACACAACAAGCGTGGATCCCGTCGAGTACGACAGACATGAGGGGTGCTAATACCTTCCCCTTGCGTAACCGACTCCCGAACCCAGACAACGGTTACGATGATCTTGTCTTACCCTATTCGTCAGGTTTTTCCGATCGTTTCCTTTCCCGCTCCGAGGGATAAATAACGAAAGGTGGCGACTCTTCTGTTTTGCCGACACCTTATTTTCGCGAAAGCGACACCTCCATCTCACCATTATCACCGAACAACCAAAAATACGAAACCCAGGAAAAACCTTCAAACTCCCATCGTGAGCTCCACCTCCATTAAACTTCCGAAACCCGCAAAACAACAACCCACCCAGAAAAATCAACCCATTTTCGTTCTTCAACCATCTTCTAAAACAAGATCTAGAAACTAAACTTTCTCCCAACCTCAAACAATTCCTCCGACCCACTTTCGAATCTTCATCAAATCAACACTATACGACAACCCATTTCGCAAATCTCTTCTTTCAACTACAACTTCCACTCCCTTCATCATTCATTGACAACAACAGCTCAAATCAAACCTGACAAGCCCATTCGAAAATCTGGAAACAACCACTTCATCTTCTTCCACTCACGAACCTCAGCTCACCATTTCTTCAAACCCATCTTCATATGCCATTGATGAACCTCCACACACCCAACATCAAAACAAGATCCTTCGAAACCCATCCCTTCTAACCCAGAAAAAAAATCGCGAAACTTCAGAACCACCCTCACTACAACAAAAACCCGTCCTTCACTGAAACCCATTTTTCTTGAACAAACCTCATCATCCTCCAAAACGCGACAACCATCCTCAAACCCATATCCCTCATTTATCCTTCTCAACCACAACAAAACAGTAACCTATTTTCGAAAATCCAACCCATTCAAAACTCCCCTTCGACCACCACTCTTCCGTTTCACCTTCACCAAAAATCAAACTCCAAACCTCATCTTCCTCCGTTAAACCAAACAAAATCCATTCGCAACGCCACTCTCCCAACCATCACAGACATACACCAAACAAGAGTAAAGAAAAATGGAGAAGGAGAGGTTGAGACGATTGAAACCGAGAAGATTGTGTTGAAGCTGCTGAAGTGAGAATGGAGGTTGGGAGGTGATCGATCGTGGCATTAGAGAAGAGAGAGTTTCTTTTTTATTTTGCTGTTTTTTTCTTTCTTCTTGTTTTTATTTTGTTTTATGTGTTGCTGGCTTGGGCTTTCAATCCCATAGAACCGTGACCCTTTTCTCACCCCGTGTCCCTTTTTACTACCTCCTCTATTTAATTAATTTGTAAATATAGTTTGTTAATATATTAGTTTATTAAAAACAGTTTACAGATTATTAATATTGTTAATTTTCTCTAACAGTTTTTTATATATTATAATTAGTTTTTCTAACTAGTTTTTGTTTACATTCATATATATTATTTTTCTAATTCAATCGTTCTAGAATTTTTGTATATATTTCTAATTAGTTTCTTTTAAAAGCTCTTTTCTTTTTTTAGAAGTTAGATTTTGTATTTTTATTCTTATTTGAGAATTTATTTTCGTATCTCCTCTTTTTCGGTCTATGACGAGACTTCCGTAATCCATTACCAGTCGAATTATTGATGAATAATGTTGGATCCGAGATCACCTCTTTTCTCTCCTCATTTCTTCTTCTTTTTGATTTTATTTTGACTTTCCGTGATCGATGAAGTCTTGTATCCGTAAGCGTCAGATTTATCGGAGTTGGTAACCTTCCTGATTTCAAATCTATGGAAGATGACCATTTTGATCATTTTCTTTACTTTGGGATCGCGATAGGCTACCTTTGATTAATCGACATTATGTTTGCGATTAAGACGAGATCCCAATATTTTTGGTCCGTGCGACATGATTCAATTGGAGAATGATCTTCAATATCATTTCTCTATCTTGTCCTTAGCACGGATATCAATTACGCGACCTCCTATAGTTTAACTTCCCTCATAAGTCTAGCTACGACGGTTTAGCGTCACATTGGTCCCGATTCGATTCACTTATCCTTTCGAATCGTATTTCAAAACATCATCACCAAACATCAAAGAGGAGACTAGAAGCTTGGAAATGAAGCTTACACGCAATTTCAAGGGTCAACGGAACCACTCCATTCGGTAACTTTCCTTACTTCAATCTTTTAATCAACCGCGATGAGTGTTGTGAGCCGTAAACGTTAGATAAGTAGGAAATGATGAGTGGGGAGCCTCTTCTCACTTCGTCTAGAGTGTTTAGCGTATACCCTTTGGGCAATATGCGATGGATTCGCTCCTACGTCTTAGGATTTAGCGTGTGCGCCTCGTTCCAAACATTTTCTCTCGCCCTCGTGCGATGAAGATCTCCTTTTCTCTCGCCCCCGTGTGATCGAGATCTTTTCCCATAGTTGTCCGAACTACAGCTGCTCTGATTTCTCATGCCAGATGAGAATATGTAGGCACAAGACGTGATGTCTTGGCAAGCACACTAACAACTAATTTCTCTCTTCTCTCACCTCCGTGCGATCGAGACCTTCCCGCTAACTACTAATCTCCCCTTCTCTTGCCTCAGTGCAATCAAGACTAGCCTGTTGTTCCGAACATCTTCTCTCACCCTCGTGCAGTCGAGATCCCCTTTTCTCTCGCCCCCATGCGATCGAGACCCGTTTTCCTGTAGTTGGCCTAACTACGGATGCTCTAATTTCTCATACCCGTTGAGAATATGTAGGCACAGGATTGCGATGATCCTGGCGAGCACTCTCCTTTCTTTTCACTCGAGTACGTTATTTTTCTGTTCTACCGCAAACAGGCATCGTCCCTAACTACTGGAATGGATACTTAACGTCACTCACAGATACCTCTTTTCTCTCGCCCCCGTGCGATCGAGATCTTGTCCCGTAGTTGGCTGAATTACAGTTGCTCTGATTTCTCATGCCAGATGAGAATATTTAGGCACAAGACGCGATGTCTTGGCGAGCACACTAATAACTAAATTCTCTCTTCTCTCGCCTCCGTGCGATCGAGACCTTCCCGCTAACAACTAATTTCCCCTTCTCTTACCTCATTGCAATTGAGACTAGCCTATTGTTCCGAACCTTTTCTCTCGCCCCCGTGCGGTCGAGACCCCTTTTTCTCTCGCCCTCGTGCGATCGAGACACATTTTCCCGTTGTTAGCTGAACTACAACTGCTCTGATTTCTCATGCCAGATGAGAATATGTAGGCACAATACGCGATGTCTTAGCGAGCAACCTCCCCCTTATTTCCCGAACTACGTTGACTCTGACTTTCCCGTTACACGAGGGAATACATAGGCATAGGGCGGCGATGTCCTATCGAGTTAGGTTTTTCCGTTCACCCTCGTTTAGAAGTAGCTTTTCGATAGTTTTTCACCCATAGATTAAGACAACAAGCGTGGATCTTGTTGAGTACAACGGACGTGAGGGGTGCTCATACCTTCCCCTTGCGTAACCGACTCCCGAACCCAAGATTTGGTTGCGATGACCTGTCTTTTCCCTTTCTTTGGTGGCGACTCTTTTGTCTTTGTCGGCCTCCTTTTCCCAGCGATGTGACACCTTGTAAAGAGACATGACATCTTCGTCGAGGAAATCAAATTTGAGCGGCTGATAATGCTCAATAGGTTGGTCAGCAAGGTAGTTTGACAAGACACTTCCTTTTATTGACTTTTGTGCAACATATTGGATGTCATACTCTGACAAGAGCATGTGCCATCTTGCTAATCTCCCCGTCTGAGCAGGTTTCTCGAATATGTACTTTATTGGATCCATTTTGGATATTAACAGAGTAGTGTGACAAATCATGTACTGTCGCAGACGTCTAGCCGCCTAAACCAGCGCGCAGCAAGCTTTTTCTAACTGAGAGTAACGACTCTCACAATTGGTGAACTTCTTGCTCAAGTAATAGATTGTATGTTCTTTCTTCCCGGATTCATCTGTTTTGCCCAAGATGCAACCCATTGATTCTTCGAGCACCGTCACGTACATGAAGAGAGGTCTTCCAGGCACAAGTGGGATCAATATCAGAGGCTCCTGGAGGTATCCTTTGATCTTCTCAAATGCTGACTGGCAATTCTCATTCCATACAACCGCTTGATCTTTTCGTAACAACTTAAAGATTGGCGCACAGGTAGGAGTTAAGTTGGAGATGAATCTGGAGATATAGTTTAGTCTGCCGAGGAATCCTCTGATTTGTTTCTCCGTTTGCAGTGTAGGAATTTCCTGGATGGCTCGTACCTTGTTGAGATCCACTTTGATTCCATGTTGACTAACAATGAAGCCGAGTAGTTTGTCGGACCTGACTCCAAAGGTACATTTGGCAGGATTTAGTCTTAATGTGTATCTCCTAAGTCTTTTGAATAACTTTAGCAGATGATCAAGGTGATCTTCTTTGCTCTGAGACTTGGCGATCATGTTATCTGTAACAGCCCAAATTTCATTAAATAATTAATTGTAGTAATTAATTGATTTAGTGGGGTTTTTATTAATGTTGGAATTAATTTTTATTAATTGGTATGGATAGAAAATTAAGAAGGAATTGGAGAGGAAGGAAAATGAAGGAAATATATAAGAGAGAAAGAAAAGAAAAGAAAGATAGAAACATTTGGAGAGAAAGAAGAAAGAAGAGAAAGAGAGGAGAAGAAGAGGAAAAGTGGAAATCATCAAGAACCAGCATCAAAGCTCCGATTAATCGAGGTAAGGGTGAGAAATGTTTCTATTTGATCATTGCATGATGTTATGTATGTTGGGTTGGGGTTTTGGTAGAGTTTTCATCACTTTCCAATTAGGGCAAATGTTGGATTAATCGGTAGATTGATGATTTAATCGGTTGGAACTGAGTAATAATGCCGTAGAATAGTCGGGTAATATGTATTGATGTTGTTTATACTGATTTGGATGTGTAAGAGAGGGTGGATGATGGATTGGTGAAGGAGGAACAGAGAGTGAATCTCTTCTGCGCAGGTTCGCTGGCTCTCGTCAGGCGAAGCCCAGCGAATGCTGGCGAATAATTATAAGTTAAATCCCAGTGGACTTCGCTGGCGAGTTCGCCAGGCGAAGTTGGATAGCGAAGGTTCGCCCAGCGAAGGTGCTGGCGAATGGTGGCGAATGAAGTCAGTAGCTACTGACTTGGGCTCGCTGGAAAGTCTCGCCAGGCGAAGCCTAGCGAGTGTTCGCTGAGAGAGTTCGCCAGGCGAAGGTCAGACGAAGGTTCGCTGCGAGGGTTCGCCAGGCGAATGAAGGCGAATTTGACAGCATTTCTCTTTTGCTGTGTTGCTCATGTGGTGATAGTTTGGTGGTTTCACATAGATTGATATTCTTATGATATGATATAGATATGATCTATTGTGATGATGTGTGGTGTGGGTAGCCTCCGGGCGTGAATCCTAGTTGATATGCGATGCGCATTAATTGTGATAATTAGAAATACATGTGAATACAATGATGAATGTATGTGTATTGTTTAATGAATTGTGAGTGCATATTTATATGCGATTGTTGTGGAAATGCATGGGAACATATGTGGTATGTGTGCATTGTTGTTGAGTATGATGATGATGATGTGTGAAATGAATACATTGATAAATGTTTGATATATGTTGTATGTGCAATCATGATGAAATTCTCGAAGGGGTGAATTATTCGAATGCATGGGATTAAGACGCGGGAACGGTCTTAAGTGCATTTATTGTGATTGGTTGATTGTACATGCATCATTCAGTCAAGAGGCAATGTCTGTTAGTTTCGTGGAAACTAGTGGCTTGTCCCAAACCTAGAAGGGTGGGTTTGAAGCCTAGGGGACGGGCTTGGTTGTTATCGGTCTAGAAGGGTGGACCCGGTTTAAAGTGAAAAACCGAAAAAAGATAACGAGAGTCGGTACCGCATTGCATGAGTTGCATTGAGTTGTTGAGTCACATTGATATATGACATATGCATGAAGGGATGCCTATGTGTGAATGATGAGATTGTGGAAATTGTAAGTGTATGCATAATGTGGGAATGCTTTGTGAATGTCCATGTTTGTCTATATATGTGTGGTAAATATATATGACTAAGAGAATGAAGTGTGGTGAGAAATGTGAATATGTGTTACATGATTACCTATACATATATAATCTTATGCTTTGATTATTATGGTTATATTTCTCACCCTTCTGCTGTTTTATAATGCTCTATGAGGTATTGCAGATTAGGATGCTGGAGTCCTTTTGTGAAGTTAGTCTTCATTCTTTTGAGTCGGCTGCTCTGATATGTAACACCGGGTAGTTACACTAGTATAGTCATTCTTTTGTGATACATTGCGATGCATCAGCTGATGTGGTTTTGTAATATAACTGATATGATGTATTAATCTGGATGACTTATGTGCATTTGAATTAATATTTTGGAACTGATTAAATGATGTTATCTTCCGCTTAAATTAAATGTTGAAATGTGATTTCTAAAACTACGAAAATGTAACATATTTTATGGAGCAAAATGTTAAAGAGTTTTGTTGGTGAAATTGTGACATTCTTCCTTTATACCTTATCCTAAAATTTTTACTCTGATAATTTGTATGTGCTTAATTGTTTTATATGCAATTATTTGGGGTATAGAAGGGGGTGTTACAAGAGTGGTATCAGAGCAGGTCGGTCCGTCCGGCCAAGTTGTTAGAGTGTTTTTCCCTGTGTGTTATTGATATGCGTGTGATGCATTATCAATATTGGTTGTTCTTACGTGGTTCGGTTGTTGGAATTAGTAAGATGGTTGCAGGAAGGAACGACGAAGCGATTGCGGAGGCATTGACGAGATTGGCGGGAGCGATTGGGCAGAATCCTCCGGCCA
This sequence comes from Lathyrus sativus, assembly GCA_963859935.3. Taxonomy (NCBI): domain Eukaryota; kingdom Viridiplantae; phylum Streptophyta; class Magnoliopsida; order Fabales; family Fabaceae; genus Lathyrus; species Lathyrus sativus. The sequence continues at coordinate 62,805,997 of OZ012736.1, forward strand.
ATGTGAATGTGAGGAATCATGTTGATGATGGATTCCGTGCTTTGGGGAAATTCCAAAAGAATAACCCTCCGGTCTTCAAAGGAACTCATGAACCGGACAAGGCACAAATTTGGTTGAAAGTTGTGGAAAAGATTTTTCGAGTTATGAATTGCTCAGATGCACAGAAGGTGCAGTTTGGGACTCATATGCTCGAAGAAGAAGCTGAAGATTGGTGGGGTAATACTCGCCAAAGATTTGAGGAAGGTGATATTGTGATTACGTGGGATTTGTTTAGAGAAACCTTTCTGGAGAAGTATTTTCCAGAGGATGTGCGGGGGAAGAAAGAGATCGAATTTCTTGAGTTGAAGCAAGGTAATTCGACGGTTGCTGAGTATGCGGCGAAATTTGAAGAGTTGATCAAATTTTGTCCTCACTATAATACTGGTAATGCTGAGAGGTCTAAGTGCCTCAAGTTTGTGAACGGTTTGAGACCCGAGATTAGACAAGCTTTTGGGTACCAGGAAATCAGACGGTTTTCTGAGTTGGTTAACAAGAGCAGAATTTATGACGAAGACAGTAGGGCTAGGTCTAGCCACTACAAGAGCCTAAGTGATAAGAAAGGAAAAGGTCAATTCAGAGGAAAACCTTATGTGACTCCTGCAGACAAAGGGAAGCAGCGAATGGGTTATGGCAAGAAACCAAGTGGGGGAGTTTCTACTCCGGTGAGATGTTATAGGTGCGGTGAAGAGGGACATCGTGCTCCAGAATGCAAAAGTGTTGAGAAGACGTGTTTTAAGTGTGGCAAGCCAAGGCTCTTGAGTGCAGAAGTGGTACGGGTGTGACTTGCTGCAATTGTGGTGAGCAAGGACACATTAGTACAAAATGTGATAAGCCGAAGAAGAATCAAGGAAGCGGAAAAGTGTTCGCTCTATCTGGATCTGAGACTGCTAGCGACGATCGATTGATTTGAGGTACGTGCTTCATTAATGGTACACCTTTGATCGCTATAATTGATACCGGAGCTACACATTCTTTTATTTCTTTGGATTGTGTTAGAAGGTTGAGTCTTGAGTTGTCTGTGATTGGTGGCGGTATGGTTATTGATACTCCTGCTATGGGTTCGGTAACTACACCGTATGTTTGCTTGAATTGCTCGTTGAGTATTTTTGGTAGAGATTTTGGGATCGATTTAGTGTGTCTTCATTTAGATCAACTGGATGTCATTCTTGGAATGAATTGGTTAAAATTCAATCGTGTGCATATTAACTGTTTTGACAAAACGATTATTTTTCCCGACTCGGATGTTGAAAGGGAATTGTTTATGACGGGGAAACAAGTGAAGGAATCGGTACAAGATGGGGCTAAGGTATTTATGCTTATGGAAACTTTGAGGACTAGTGAAAGTGAAGAGATTGATGCTTTGCCCATTGTTAGAGATTTTCCGGAAGTATTCCCTGAAGAGATAAAGGATTTACCGCCGGAGCGAGAAGTGGAGTTTTCGATAGATTTGATTCCTGGAACTAGTCCGATATCGATGGCTCCTTATCGTATGTCGGCATCAGAATTGAAAGAGTTGAAGAGTCAACTTGAGGATTTGCTTGAGAAGAGGTTTATTCGTCCGAGCGTGTCACCGTGGGGTGCACCGGTGTTGTTGGTTAAGAAGAAAGAGGGTTCTATGAGGCTCTGTGTGGATTACATACAGTTGAACAAGGTGACTATTAAGAATAAGTATCCACTTCCAAGGATTGATGATCTGATGGATCAGTTGGTTGGTGCTAGTGTGTTCAGCAAGATTGATTTGAGATCTGGGTATCATCAGATTCGTGTGAAAGCTGAGGATATTCAGAAGACGGCCTTTCGGACGAGGTATGGACACTATGAGTATTCAGTGATGCCATTTGGTGTGACTAATGCACCCGGTGTATTTATGGAGTACATGAATAGGATTTTCCATCCTTATTTGGATAAGTTTGTGGTGGTGTTTATCGACGACATCTTGGTTTATTCGAAGAGCAAAGAAGAGCACGCCGAGCATCTAAAGATTGTGTTATCTGTGTTGAGGGAGAAGCAGTTGTTTGCGAAGCTTTCTAAGTGTGAATTTTGGTTGAAGGAAGTTAGTTTCCTTGGTCATGTGATTTCTAGTAGTGGTATTGCGGTCGATCCGTCGAAGGTTGAAGCGGTGTCGCAATGGGAGACTCCGAAGTCAGTTTTTGAGAACCGAAGTTTTCTTGGTTTAGCCGGTTATTATCGGAAGTTTATTGAAGGATTTGCTAAGTTATCGTTGCCGTTGACACAGTTGACTAGGAAAGGTCAAGCCTTTGTTTGGGACGCCAAGTGTGAAGAGAGTTTTCAAGAACTTAAGCGAAGGTTGACGACAGCTCCTGTTTTGATTCTGCCAAATCCAGAAGAACCATTCGTTGTGTATTGTGATGCTTCTTTGATGGGTTTAGGAGGTGTGTTGATCCGGAATAATCAAGTTGTAGCTTATGCTTCGAGGCAACTCAAAGTGCATGAGAAGAATTATCCGACGCATGACTTAGAGTTGGCCGCCGTTGTGTTCGTGTTGAAACTTTGGAAGCATTATTTATTTGGCGCAAGATTTGAAGTGTTTAGTGACCACAAGAGTTTGAGATATATTTTTGATCAAAAGGAATTGAATGCGAGACAAAGATGTTGGCTTGAACTTTTGAAGGATTATGATTTTGGCTTGAACTACCATCCGGGTAAAGCGAATGTAGTAGCGGATGGATTGAGTCGGAAATCATTGCATATGTCGGCGTTGATGGTGAAAGAGTTAGAATTGGTCGAGCAATTTCGAGATTTGAGTTTGGTATGTGAGAGGACTTCTTTTGGATTTAAGTTGGGTATGTTAAAGCTTACAAGTGGTATTTTGGATGAAATTCGAGAAGGACAGAAATTGGATTTGAGCTTAGTTGATCGGTTGACTTTAATCAACCAAGGCCAAGGTGGTGATTTTCGGATTGATGAGAATGGTATTATGAGATGTCGGGATCGAGTTTGTGTTCCGAACATGGTTGAGCTTAAGAAGAGCATCCTTGAGGAAGGACATCGTAGCGGATTGAGTATTCATCCGGGTGCTACTAAGATGTATCAGGATTTGAGAAAAGTATTTTGGTGGCCTAGTATGAGGAAGGATATCGCGGAATTTGTATATTCTTGTTTGACTTGCCAGAAGTCAAAGATTGAGCATCAGAAGCCATCGGGTTTGATGAAGCCGTTGTTTATTCCTGAGTGGAAATGGGATAGTATCTCCATGGATTTTGTATCGGGTTTGCCGAGGACGCCGAGTAATTTTGAGGCTATTTGGGTTATCGTGGATAGGTTGACTAAATCTGCTCACTTTATTCCTATGCGTATGGATTACCCTTTGGAGAAGTTGGCTAAGTTGTATATTGAGAGGATTGTGTGTCTGCATGGTATTCCGTTAAGTATTGTTTCGGATAGAGATCTGCGGTTTACTTCGAGATTTTGGGAGAGCCTGCAGAGTGTTTTGGGTACTAAGTTGCGTTTGAGTTCAGCGTATCATCCTCAGACTGATGGTCAGACGGAGAGGACGATTCAGTCGCTTGAAGATCTTTTGAGAGCTTGTGTATTGGAAAAAGGAGGAGCTTGGGATAGCTACTTGCCTTTGATTGAGTTTACCTACAACAACAGTTTCCATTCGAGTATTGGTATGGCACCATTTGAGGCGTTGTATGGTAAGCGGTGTAGGACACCATTGTGTTGGTTCGAGTCCGGAGAGAGTTCTGTTGTTGGACCCGAGTTAGTTCAACGGACTACTGATAAGATCAAGATGATTCAAGAGAAGATGAGAATTACTCAGAGTCGTCAGAAGAGTTATTATGACAAGAGGAGGAAGGCACTTGAATTTCAAGAGGGAGATCATGTGTTTCTTCGAGTCACTCCGATGACAGGTGTTGGTAGGGCACTGAAGTCGCGCAAGTTGTCGCCGCGTTTCATTGGTCCTTATCAGATTTTGCAAAGGATAGGAGAAGTGGCCTATCGTGTGGCTTTACCACCGTCGCTTGCTAACCTTCACGACGTATTCCATGTATCTCAGTTGAGGAAATACATTGCGGATCCGTCTCATGTAGTCCAAATAGATGATGTGCAGGTGAGAGATAACCTGACTGTTGAGACATCACCTATGCGGATTGAAGATCGGAAATTGAAACAGCTCCGAGGTAAAGAGATTGCTTTAGTGAAGGTCGCTTGGGGAGGACCGGCTGGTGGAAATGTTACGTGGGAGCTTGAGAGCCAGATGAAGGGGTCTTATCTAGAACTGTTTGAATCAGGTAACATTTTCGAGGACGAAAATTCCTAAGTGGGGGAGGGTTGTAACAGCCCAAATTTCATTAAATAATTAATTGTAGTAATTAATTGATTTAGTGGGGTTTTTATTAATGTTGGAATTAATTTTTATTAATTGGTATGGATAGAAAATTAAGAATGAATTGGATAGGAAGGAAAATGAAGGAAATATATAAGAGAGAAAGAAAAGAAAAGAAAGATAGAAACATTTGGAGAGAAAGAAGAAAGAAGAGAAAGAGAGGAGAAGAAGAGGAAAAGTGGAAATCATCAAGAACCAGCATCAAAGCTCCGATTAATCGAGGTAAGGGTGAGAAATGTTTCTATTTGATCATTGCATGATGTTATGTATGTTGGGTTGGGGTTTTGGTAGAGTTTTCATCACTTTCCAATTAGGGCAAATGTTGGATTAATCGGTAGGTTGATGATTTAATCGGTTGGAACTGAGTAATAATGCCGTAGAATAGTCGGGTAATATGTATTGATGCTGTTTATACTGATTTGGATGTGTAAGAGAGGGTGGATGATGGATTGGTGAAGGAGGAACAGAGAGTGAATCTGTTCTGCGCAGGTTCGCTGGCTCTCGCCAGGCGAACGAAAGCGAAGCTTCGCCAGGCGAAGCCCAGCGAATGCTGGCGAATAATTATAAGTTAAATCCCAGTGGACTTCGCTGGCGAGTTCGCCAGGCGAAGTTGGATAGCGAAGGTTCGCCCAGCGAAGGTGCTGGCGAATGGTGGCGAATGAAGTCAGTAGCTACTGACTTGGGCTCGCTGGAAAGTCTCGCCAGGCGAAGCCTAGCGAGTGTTCGCTGAGAGAGTTCGCCAGGCGAAGGTCAGACGAAGGTTCGCTGCGAGGGTTCGCCAGGCGAATGAAGGCGAATTTGACAGCATTTCTCTTTTGCTGTGTTGCTCATGTGGTGATAGTTTGGTGGTTTCACATAGATTGATATTCTTATGATATGATATAGATATGATCTATTGTGATGATGTGTGGTGTGGGTAGCCTCCGGGCGTGAATCCTAGTTGATATGCGATGCGCATTAATTGTGATAATTAGAAATACATGTGAATACAATGATGAATGTATGTGTATTGTTTAATGAATTGTGAGTGCATATTTATATGCGATTGTTGTGGAAATGCATGGGAACATATGTGGTATGTGTGCATTGTTGTTGAGTATGATGATGATGATGTGTGAAATGAATACATTGATAAATGTTTGATATATGTTGTATGTGCAATCATGATGAAATTCTCGAAGGGGTGAATTATTCGAATGCATGGGATTAAGACGCGGGAACGGTCTTAAGTGCATTTATTGTGATTGGTTGATTGTACATGCATCATTCAGTCAAGAGGCAATGTCTGTTAGTTTCGTGGAAACTAGTGGCTTGTCCCAAACCTAGAAGGGTGGGTTTGAAGCCTAGGGGACGGGCTTGGTTGTTATCGGTCTAGAAGGGTGGACCCGGTTTAAAGTAAAAACCGAAAAATGATAACGAGTTATCGGTCTAGAAGGGTGGACCCGGTTTAGAGTCAAAAACCAAAAAAAGATAACGAGAGTCGGTACCGCATTGCATGAGTTGCATTGTGTTGTTGAGTCACATTGATATATGACATATACATGAAGGGATGCCTATGTGTGAATGATGAGATTGTGGAAATTGTAAGTGTATGCATAATGTGGGAATGCTTTGTGAATGTCCATGTTTGTCTATATATGTGTGGTAAATATATATGACTAAGAGAATGAAGTGTGGTGAGAAATGTGAATATGTGTTACATGATTACCTATACATATATAATCTTATGCTTTGATTATTATGGTTATATTTCTCACCCTTCTGCTGTTTTATAATGCTCTATGAGGCATTGCAGATTAGGATGCTGGAGTCCTTTTGTGAAGTTAGTCTTCATTCTTTTGAGTCGGCTGCTCTGATATGTAACACCGGGTAGTTAGACTAGTATAGTCATTCTTTTGTGATACATTGCGATGCATCAGTTGATGTGGTTTTGTAATATAACTGATATGATGTATTAATCTGGATGACTTATGTGCATTTGAATTAATATTTTGGAACTGATTAAATGATGTTATCTTCCGCTTAAATTAAATGTTGAAATATGATTTCTAAAACTACGAAAATGTTACATATTTTATGGAGCAAAATGTTAAAGAGTTTTGTTGGTGAAATTGTGACATTCTTCCTTTATACCTTATCCTAAAATTTTTACTCTGATAATTTGTATGTGCTTAATTGTTTTATATGCAATTATTTGGGGTATAGAAGGGGGTGTTACATTATCGACATAAACTTCAATCTTCCGGTGCATCATATTATGAAATGATGCCACCATGGCTCGTTGATATGTGGCCCCGGCATTCTTCAGACCAAAAGGCACGGCCTTATAACAATAAGTGCCCCAGGGTGTGATAAAAGTTGTGTTTTCCATGTCGGTTGGGTCCATCTTTATCTGGTTATAGCCAGAGAAGCCATCCATGAATGAAAATACCGTGAAACTCGCCGTGTTATCCACCAAAGTATCGATATGTGGCAGAGAGAAATTGTCCTTCGGACTGGCCTTGTTCAGATCCCTGTAGTCTACGCACATTCTGACTTTTCCATCCTTTTTAAGTACAGGTACAATGTTGGCCACCCATTCTCGGTACTTTGATACTGCTAAGAAACCTGCGTTGATTTTCTTCTTGACCTCATCTCTGATTTTGAGAGCCATGTCGGATTTGGATCTTCGAAGCTTTTGGTTAACTGGAGGACACTCAGGTTTAAGGAGGAACTTGTGCATCACAATGTCGGTATCCAACCCAGGCATATCCTGGTAGGACCAAGAAAATACATCAGTATACTCCTTGAGAAAACACACACAAGGAGATGCAGATGATGGGTTCTTTTTAGGTTTTCAAAAAGATTGTCATTTTTCCTCTTTTTACAAAAAAGTGAAAAACCAAACAAAAACCAAATGAACAACAAAATGGGAGTTTAACAAAACACTCATTCATTGATTGATCTTTTTGTAAGTGTTTTTGATTGGCTGCATTTTATCGCAAAACATTAATGTATGAGTAAATGTCATAATTGATGTTAGGACATACATGAAAAGTGTTATGCAAGGAAAACTATGAGTAAGTGAAGCTGAATGTCATGACTGAATGTTATGACATTGATCATATGACATCAGGGCGCACAGAGTTTTTTTTTTGTTATTAGCTCAGGCTATACTTCAGGAAACAAACCAGGAAGCATAGTTATTTTAGGCAACATAACAGGCATTGCTGAGGATAACATAGAAGGCTCCTAACGTAATGATAAGTGCACAGCTTCAAGATGAAAGGTTTATCTTGGGTAAACCTAAATTCTCTATCAGGGCCCAAAACAAGTCTGCTATTATAAATAGCAGAAGGAGCATTCCTAATGGGCGGACACACAGAGGAGAGAGCATCTAGTGAGAGATCATAGAGTGTGTTTGTGAGTGAAGAACCGTGTCCTTTATGTGAGTATAGGAATATTCCTTGTGTGCCAAGCAATTGTATGATGTAGAATTATTGTGGTTATTGTGTATGAACATGTGTGTTCATTGAGCCACTCAAAGCTGTTAAGCAAGAGTGTGTGTTCCTTGATCAAAGTTGTAAAGCAAGATCAAGGTGTGTTTGAAGTTTATCTTCATATTGGTTTTATAATTATGTATTAATATCATTGAGGTGATTGAGGGGGAGTGAGTGGGTATACTCTGGTCTAGAGTGTCTCTAGGCAGAAGTTTCATTAGGTAGGTGTTAAGTGAGGAGTGCAAACTGGGTTGTTTGACTCTTAATTAATTTTGCTAATAGTGAATTTCCTCCCTGGCTTGGTAGCCCCCAGATGTAAGTGTTGTTGACACTAAACTGAGTTAACAATTACTGTGTTATTTACTACTTCTCCTTACAACTTATTTTTAACTGCAGTAGTCTATGTTACAGTGGATGTCACAACATCCACAATAACATCCATCGTGTGCTTGCCAGAATTTCAATTGGCATCAGAGTAGGCACCCTGCCTGTTAATTTCTGGGTGAGATCTAGGGAAGATAAATTCTGGTACTATGGATAAAGACATAGGATTCACAAATAGACCACCAATTCTAGATGGCTCTAATTATGACTATTGGAAACCTAGGATGATTGCCTTCTTGAAGTCTTTAGACAGCAAGGCATGGAGAGCTGCAAACTCTGGCTAGGAACATCCAGTGAAGACTGATAAAGATGGATTGTCTGTGCTGATACCTGAAGAAGAATGGAGAAAAGAGCAAGAAGCCTTGGCTCTTGGCAATTCTAAAACATTGAATGCATTATCCAATGGTATAGACAAGAACATCTTCCAACTTGTGCATCATTGTGATCTGGCTAAAGAGGTTTGGGATACTCTTAAAACAACTCATGAAGGAACCTCTAAAGTCAAGATGTCAAGATTACAGATGTTGACAACCAAATTTGAAAGCCTGAGAATGAAGGAGGATGAGACTATTCATGAATACTACATGAATATCCTTGAAATTGCAAACACCTCAGGAGCCTTGGGAGAAAAGATGTCTGATGAAAAGCTTGTGAGGAAGATTCTCAGGTCTTTACCTAAAAGGTTTTCCATGAAGGTCACTGTCATTGAAGAAGCCCAAGACATATGCAATATGAAGGTGGATGAACTCATAGGTTCTCTCCAAACATTTAAGATGGGCATGTGTGATCAGGTTGTGGAGAAAAAGAACAAAAGTATAGCTCTTGTTTCAAACACTGCAGATGACTCAGAAGAAGACAAATGTGAAAAAGAGGAGAATTTGTCAGAGGCTATAGCATTGCTTGGAAAACAATTTCATAAACTGATCAAGAGAATAGACCATAAGTCTAAGTCTTATGCCAAGAAGAGAAGGGATAAATCTGATGATAAATCTAGTCAAGGCAAAGGAGCTAAGTGTTATGAATGTGAGGGATATGGTCACATTAAAACTGAGTGCCCCACCTACCTAAAGAAACAGAAGATAGGCCTTAATGTGACCTGGTCTGATGAAGACTCTGAAAGTGGATCAGAAAAGGAATATGCCAGGCATGTCACTGTTCTAAACAGTGTACGTACATCTGATGATAACTCAAGTGAGGATGAGCTGACTTTTGATGAGCTTGCAGCTTCATACAAACAGTTGTATTTCAGAAGTGCAGAGGTATGACAACAAGGATAAAATCAAAAAGGGATCATTAAGAAGTTGGAGGCTGAGAAGAAGGAACATTTGCCAACAATAGACTCACTCAATAATCAGGTTAGCTTGTTGAACTGTAAACTTGAGCAGATGTCAAGATCAATCAGGATGCTAAACCCTGGGACTGACACTCTTGAAAAAATACTACAGAGTGGTCAGATAGCAAGAGACATGTCTAGACTAGGGTTTGTTGGTGAACAAAAACCCATCTTGGGGTTCAAGAGACCAGAGGCTGAAATTCAGAGGTCAAACCAGATGTCACGACCAATGTCACAACATCAGAGGAACAAGAACATGAAGCAGACAAGAAGAAAGTTTCAAAGGTGGAGGTGTCATTACTATGGAAAATTTGGTCACCTAAAACCTTTTTTCTTCAAACTGCATGGATATCCTAGCCACACTCATCAAAGTACTTCTGCCAAGAAGCAACAATGGGTAGTAAAGGAGGTTATTCTGATAGCTCACACCTCTCTAAGAGTGTCAGCTAAAGAAGACTGGTACTTTGATAGTGGTTGTTCTAAGCACAAAACTGGAATAAAGAATTTGTTGGTAGACATCAAACTTCATTCCACTAGTTATGTGACCTTTGGCGATGGAGCAAAAGGAGAGATCAAAGGTGTTGGGAAATTGGATTTCCCTGGAGTACCTAACCTGGACAATGTATTGCTAGTGAAAGGACTAACTTCCAACTTGATCAGCATTAGTCAGCTCTGTGATCAAGGACTAAGTGTGAAATTCACTGAAGAAGAATGTGTGGTTGCAAATGGTGATAATGAAAAAGTAATGAAGGGGTCTAGATCTAAAGACAACTGTTACTTATGGGAGCCTAAGGACTCTAGTAGATCCACAACATGCTCTATGGCCAGAAAAGAAAAGGAGGTAAAGTTGTGGCATCAAAAACTTGGGCACCTTCATCTAAGAGGAATGAAGAAGATCATTTCCAAGGAGGCTGTTGTCATACCCTAAATTTGCCCATACTTTTTTTTGTTAATCAAAGGCATTGGTACAAACCATTAGAGGGTTGTCAAGAAATTTTGAGGTTTCATCATTGGTAAAGGCATGAGGTAGAAGTTTGTTGAGCACCTCAGGGGTCATGGTGGAGTTGGAATGATCACCCAGTTCATCTGCACAATGCCCAGGAAAAAAGGGTGAAATTAGGGTTTAAATTTTAATCAGGATAAATTTGTTTTTGAGGGCAAGAATTGTTTCCATGGTCTTCCATATGTCCTAAGGTGTTTGGGGATGGGAGATTGATCATCAATTTTAATCAAAGGAGCTTCAATTGATCAGTCAATTGAAAATCAGAAGATTTAGGGGAAAAGTCAACTGTGCAGTGAAAAAGTCAACTCCTGACTTTTTGAGGTAAAGATCATGTTCCATTTATGGAAAGTTTCATGTTTGGAACAACCATCTTCAAAGCCATTTTTCTTCATGATCAAGGTTTCAAATGAACTTGGATAAAACATCAAAGTTGTTCCTTGTATTTCAAGTTTCTTTTGAGTACCAATTCATAATCATTTGATACTTGGAGCTCAAGTTATGATCAATCAAAGTTGGAGATTTCAATGATTTCAAAACTGTTGAGTTTGGACAGATTTTTGCACCACTTTGCAATCCAATTTCCATCACTTTCTTGATGTCCAATGGAACTTTGTCCCAAATGAGAGTTGTAGAGAATATTACAAGCTTTCCAAAGAGTCCAAGAAATCCTCAATATAATTTGTGAAGCTCAAGTTAGTGACGTGAAAAGTTGAGGAAAAATAAACCAAATCCATAACTTAGAATTCTTTCTAAGTTATTCATGAACAGCTTGCATGGCATGATTTTCAACATCATTTTTCATGGTCTTCCAATCCTCAAATCAAGATGATTTCAACATGGAAATTGTTCCTTGCCATGTCCCCTTTACTTAGAGCTCGAGTTTAGGGAAAAGTGATCTTTGAGCATCAAGTTATCATGGTCCAAAGTGGGTGATTTAAACATGTTTGCAAGGCATTTGTTACAAGACATTTTGGCATAACCTTGCATTTTCATCATACAGCTTGTTAACTCCTCAAATCATGCAAAGGACTTGCATTGGGAACATGCCAAACATTTCCAAAAGCTGTCACAGCACCATACCTCTCTCCTTGCTAGCAGGCACAAAAGCAGTTATCATTTCATCCAGCTACTGCATAGCCCTATGGGTTGTTTGTCCTTGATCACCATCCACCCTTGATTCAAAAATTCATGAAAGAATGCAAATCTGCCCCTTCATTTTTCACCTTGGTAAAGCTTGCCATTTTACCCCTTTTACTTCATATTTAAGCTAAATACCATTCACCATAAACCCTAGACAGCTCCAGCCACTGCTGCATTGAAAAAAAACCAGAGCTTGCATTTTTTCAAATCCTCCCAAAACCACCAAAACTATCTTGTGCAAGTTGGGTACCAGCCTCATTTCTAATCATTCAACCACCTCCAAAACCATCCATACAACCTCAAAATCATGATTAGGAGGTGTTCCAACCATTAAACCAGTCCAAAACCTCATATATCCAAAAGTCAACCTTCAACCTAGAAAACTTTGACTTTCTCATACAAAACCAGAAAACTCTTTGCTCAAACTTGTTTCAACCATCTCAATACTCCAAACACATTTGGTTTGAGGTGTACTAGCTGTCAAAAACATCCAAGAACCTCTGCATCATTTGTGCTTGGATCTGTTACTAGGTTTCCTTCATTTTCTTCAAGTACAAGAGAGTTGTTGGTTCATCAAGGCATTGTTGGATATCAGGTGGAACAACTCTTCAAAGTCTCCTCTAAATAGTTTTCTCGGAGGTCTACAAGAGGTAGGTGTTTTCTAACCTTTTCCTCATCATGCATCATATTTTGATTGGTGTTGGATGAATGTGTTTAGGCATTTCCATGAGGAATCAGTTTGTCAGTCATGCTGTCAAAAGCTGTCTTGAAGTTAGTTTAACTTTCACTTAAAGTTTGGATTTGATGTTGATGTGTAAAGCTTGCTTTTGTAACAACACTGTCATGTTTAATTTTACAACTGAGTTGTTGAGCTATTTTGAGTTAGGTTGGTTCAAACTTGTATTTTCTTGCAAGAGGTATTGAATTGATGTTTGTATTGTGATAACAAGAAGCTTGCTGTTGTTGCTGTTGTACAAAACTGTCAGGCTGGATGGTTAGGATGCTGTTGTGGATCAACTATTGTATTGGTTTGAGAAGTTTGTATGTGTATGTGTTATTTTTTTGTGAAAACACTGTGGAATTAAATTATCATGATTGCTGTTATCCTTGATATGATGAGTTGGTTTGAGCAATTTGTGTGAGGCCTGTTGTGAGCATGTCCATGTCTTGTGTTTTTCAACTGTTTTGAACATGTCTATGTCTTGTGTTTGATTATGCCTTAGCTTTTGAAAAGTTTTCAATCATGTTGTGTTGACTTGCTGTTAAAACATGTGGTGTTCTTGAACATTGATATTTGGCTTTGTTGTTAGATGTGTAACATTGCCATGATAGTTTGTAAGCTGTTTCTGTTTGGTGTGTTTGAATTAGAGTTGGATATTCAGTTGGAGGGTTGTCATTAAAGAAACATAGGGAATTAATGTTTGATATTGACATTGGGATGTCAAAAATGTTGCTATTATGTGACTTTTTGATTGAAGTGTTATTGCAAACCTTTTAACCATGTTAGGCCTGCTATGTGTTTGATCAGTAGTTTAGGATTGATAACTCATGACTAGTGTGAACTAGCTTGTAAACTGCTGTTTAGAACAAGTTATTTAGGATTGTCCAGTTTTTTAAATGCCAAGTGTTTTAAACATGTCTACTTTGATGTTGGACAACTCTTGTGAGCATATATGTGTGGTTTTGTGTTTAGTCTCAACTGGTAAATCATATTTGAAGTATACCATGAGTTGCTGGTCACTTTCATAAGAACACAATATCTTGAATCCATCTTTTGACTGCTGCTTGGTTAGGATGTGATATTTTATTGACTGCTTCTGTTTAATCTTTACCACCATTTCATCAGCATTGCTTTGTATAACTGTTATGTTGTTCTTCATATTGTTGTTTAAGTAATGTGGGAGTTGTTCTTAGATTTAAGTTGGTGAGTCTTTTTGTAAGTGCTTTGTTTTTTTTTGTGAAAGTATTGTTGAAAATCCATGTTGTATGTGATGTGTAAAGTGTGAGTTGGTGAGTAAACTTGTTAGCAGTTTCTATTTAAGTTTGGATGAATCTTGTGCTGTCAGACCTCAGTTTGAATCCCTAAAATCTTTGTCTGATTAAATTGTGAACAAGTTTGAGTCATTTGGATGTTACATCATAACTATTTTCTTTTTAACACCATTTCCAGCTTTTGATCAACAACTGCAGCCTACATAGCAGTTTCTATTTTATTGTGTTTTGGAGTTCTTTTTTAGTTGAGAATCCATAAAAAAAACATGTTTAGAGTTTGTGCAAACAGATCTCATGATGTAAGCATGCCTGTTTTAATCTTTAAAACTCAAAAGTTCCTTTCAAGACTTTCAAATGCATGAACATTCAAGAATTTTGTGTGTGGACTTTAAAGAAAAAGATTAGATTCTGTCAACACATTACCTTAATGTGTGGCAACTTTTAAAACCAATCAGACCCCAATATTAATCTTTACAATGTGTATGTGTTACTTTCTGTGGAAGCACTGATGTAGAAATTCTTTGTGTATGCTGATTAAAACTTGATTTGGTAAAAAAAATGGACCTGAGGAATGATGATTGATTCATAAAGGCTAGGCTTGCTGACAAAACTTGATTCTTATTTTAAGGCAATATGTTTGTGGTGACTTGGCACTTCAACTTGTAAGCTGTGATCTAAGACAGTTTGAACTTAGTCTGTATGTTTAATCTCATAAGAGTTTGGCTGTTGCATTTCCATGTGTGGTTTTTTTGGCAAGTGGTGTAGCATTTGTTTTGCTGTTGTTCAAGACTAACATTAGTATCATGACTTGGAACTTTTGTTTGGTTTTCTTTGCATTCTGCTACTCTTCATGCTATTTGTGTTTGTTTAAGTCATAATGTGTGTTTGATTTGGCTCTGCTACAAACTGTCTTGAGAGATGTCATCACAACTTCATAAACCACAACTTACTTTGCACTATAGTTTGAATCTAAGTTCTTTTTTGTTTAAGCTCATGAGGTATAGATGTTTGGGACTCACTTATATGCTTGTTGTTTAGTTGAATCATGATTGTTTGCTTATTTGGTTTTGTCACAGTTTGTTTTGAAATTCATCATTTCAACTTATGCAACAATTTCAACTCATAGGTCACATTCTGTTCTAGCTTGAATTTAAGCCCCTTTGGTTTTGAAACTTCTTGTATACCATATTTGGAGTGTGTGCATGCTCTCAAACTGATACAATCTTGATTGGTTTGGGTTCTAGCATTGAAAATGCATTTCAAACTTCATTCTTGCATTTCCATTCGAATTTTGAGTTGCGCTCATTGTTTGAGAAAACTAACAGCACCATCGTGTTCCTTGTGAAAAGTTGAGTGAGATAGACTAAAATTTTGTTAAATTTGGTTGAGAATTGAGGAAGTTGTGTTGAAAACGCATTTTGGATTTTTGCCTTGAATCTTGGCTAGCCCAGCCCAGTTTGTACGCGTGCGTTTGGTATATGTAGAACTAGGGTGGCGTTATACAATGGATGTATCGCCACCCCAATGGTTAGTACCTTGCCTTGCCATACCTTTGTCCTGAGTTCGACCCCCAGCGGGGGCAATTTTGTTTATTTTTTCTTGATTTTACTTGTTTTTAATATTTTAGCTTCTTTTTTTCCTTTTTATCACATGTGCTCGAGTGGTTGAGTTAGTTTTCTTTCATGCTTGCAACCATGAGGTCATGGGTTCAACCCATGGTAGAGCCCCTTTCCTTTTTTTTAACATTTTGTTATTTATTCTATTTCTCTTTTCTCATTTTCTTTTATTTTTAAAATAACTTTAAATACCATAAAATTCCAAAAACTCTTATTTTTATTTTTAATATTTTAATGTGCTAATTTATTTTCCATCTTTTTTTATTTTAATTCTCATTTTATTTCTATTTTGTTATTTGGGCTTTTTAGCCCATTTTAAAACTATTCAATAAAGAAAAACAAATCTCTCTTTGTATTGAATTAAAAAGAGAGGATTAAGTGTAGACTTCTTCCTCTCCGAGTGTTGGGATGCTCACTGTAGTGTGGGTGGTCTCGACACTCGTATTTCAATACGAAGACGCTTTCATTTTCAAACCTTTCCTCCTAAAACCTCGGTCACATACCGAGTGCATTTTCAAAAACACCTTTCAACAAGAAAATCAATATCTCTTTGTATTGAATTAAAAAGAGAGGATTAAGTGTAGACTTCTTTCTCTCCGAGTGTTGGGATGCTCACTGTAGTGTGGGTGGTTTCGACACTCGTCTTTCAATACAAAGAACGCGACCCTTTACTGTTGCACCCCAAAATTTGCCCAACATTTCTTTACCTAGCTTATGTTTCATTTCATTCACATTAGCATTATCATTTGCATTTCATTGACATGTATGCAGAAGATCAAGAGGTATGATTACTAATCAAGAGCTATACAAGACTATGAAGCTAGCTAAGAGGGTTATTCAAGTGTTCAAGGGTTGATATCCTTGTCAGAGAAGTTAAAAGATCCTCAGAGAGAGTGATTGAAGCCAAGTGTGTAGGTCTCCTAACTTGAGAGTTGTGGGAAGCCATCAGATGATTCTGAGGTCATGAAGTTGGACTTGAGGTCTTGAGAGAGCTCATAAGAAGTTTTGAAGGTCACTTTGAGGCCTAGACAGGTCATTGTGCAAGAATAAGAAGCCTCAGCCATGATTGGTGCAATTAAGGTTTGACTAGGTCAACCCTAAGTCAACTGAGGATTTGAAGGAAGTTGAGACTTAATTCAAGATCCATGTGACCATGGATTGATACATTGAGATGTTATAAGGATGATTCCAAGGTTAAATCATCATGATTGAAGAGTTTGAGAAGTTTCAGTCTAGGGTTTCTAAGACTTGACAGTGTAAAATCCCCTAGTTTGACCCCTATCTTCAAGGCTATTTAACTCAAGATATGATTGTCATATCATCTTGCCCCTAACATTATTGTTGTAGGGCTTGATCTTAGCTTTAAATCGAGTACTAGTAGTCCTTGATAGGGTTTGTAGAACTCAAGTTATGAGCTAGACAAGTTACAAGTCATTTGAGGCATGTGAATTTGGAGCTTGAAAGTTACCCAACTTGCATGAAACTTTTGCCCTATAAGGATGATTCCTATGAACTTTTGGTCAACATGAATGTTGTTCCTTATTCTCTTAGCTTTCCATAGAATTTTGTTTTGAGTCCATTTTCATGCACTTTTACTTTGTTGCTTCATGATGAAGTAACATAATCAACATGAACCATTGGATTGCAAACAAGGAAATGATCATGGCCAATCAATTCAATATCTCATGAAATGAAGATTCCAAGTGTTTTCATGCCCAAACAGAGCTGAACTTGCAACTGTGCATATGAGATTTTGAAAGAGAAATTGAAATTGCAAAATCTCATTTGGAAGCTTACAGAACTTTCTGGATGATCCCATTGAGTTCTATATAAGACTTGGAGTGAGTTCAACCAGTTTTTTTTGGAGAAGATTGATGCTGATAACAGAAGGAGCAATTGAAAACTCAAAGCTGCAACTCAAGATCGTGTTCTTGGATTGAGTTGAAATCAGAGCAAATTGAGGTGTGCATTAGCTTCAGTGGAAGATTTGGAGTGAATCTGGATCATATTGGAGTAAGAATCGAGCAAGAATTGTACCTGTTCTTCATCTGAAACCAGGTTTGTACCAATCAAAATTTTGCTTAATCTATAGGGAGATACATAGAAACTTGCATGTGGTTAGGTTCTTGGTAGGATATAGATGGATTTTGGTACAAGAAATTGAGGAATAGAGACACTTTAGGTCATGGATCATTTTCTGTTGAGACGGATTTCTTGTGATTCTTGGAGAGATATTCATGATTGGATAATGGAGATTAACCTCTGAAGAGTGTAGATTACATTAGTACCATTATTTTTGAGAATTGTGATGATAAAGATTTGACTGGTTTTTTGAAAATCCTATCATGTTTTAACTTAGAGCAAGAGTTAGGCAATTTGGAGATTGGATTCGTATTCAGTGAGAAAAACCGAGTGAGATGATTATTTGTTTTGGTGTTTTTGATGACCTGTGATGAGCACTCCACCGGAGAAGATGGTGGCGCTGCAACTCAGGCCACCGTTTGGGAAATTCCCTCCATCTGATTTAAATTTGGGGAAGACAAGCCATGGCCGTTGGATGACATCTTGACCTTTGACTCAGGCAAGCAATGGAAGGCCACGATTCGTTTACAAATTCTGAAGAGAGATTGAGAAATGAAACGCTGCGTTTCATTTAATTGGTGTTTTGGGCTTAAGAATCCAAGTGCTAATCACACCCCCGTTTTGGCCCAGTCTGTGAAATAAACTGGAAATAATTGCTATTCAGCACGCGTATCATGTTATTTTCTTTCTTTTTCTTTTATTTTTTCATCATTTCATATAGTTTAGAAATAATTCATAATAAATAGAAAAATTGCTCAATTTGATCTAGGTTTTTTTTCCCCTGACTCATGAATGAGTCTAGAATTTTAGGAAATTAAGAGTTTAGGAATTCATGCATTTTTTACTTTAATTGCATTTTTTGTATTTTAATTGATATTAATTTCATTATGGTTGATACCTTGTCTTGCTGATTTTTGTGTGATAACTTGGTGATGATTTTTGATCTGATTTTTTGTGTGTAGCTAGTTTAGACATGTATGCTCCTCTAGTAATTTTCTCACATTTTTGTGAAGAAGTTTAGGGCTGTTTTTGTATTGAAACTTTAGGTGCTCTAGTTTTAGGGTTTAATTTTAGTACCCCATAGTTTAGGATTTAATTCTAGGACTTATTGGATGATTTGATCTCTGGAATTAACATGATAGAGTCATGATTGACTTAGGTTCCCATAGTTAGTTTTGTAGGATTTTACAAATGGTTTTAGTATTTTAGTTAGGATTAACTTTAGTACTAGGTTTTAGGTGATCCTAACTTGCTAACTCAACTAGAATGACTTCATTAGTGCCCTTAGACTAGGGTTTTGCCTCTCTTGCTCTTGGATGGTGATGAAGACTTGTGTGGGCTGCTGTGGAATGCATGGTGGAGCTTGGACTTGAAGTTTTCTCTCCCTTTGGTGTAGTTTGTTTAGGGTTAAGGATTAGGGTTTTAGGGAGATCTCTTAGAATAGATTTTCTTCCTTCATGAAACATGGAAGGTGTTGATCACTTCCATTCCTCCCTATGATGTAAGGTCCCATTGTGAAGGCCCTATCCCTCCTTTGGTAGGATGAGTGGCTCCTCACAAAGTGGTAGAACCTTTGAGGGTTCCTTTCTGTGATGGTGGAGTGCTTAGAGGTGACCTTTGGTCTTCACTTTGCTCACCACTATCCACACCTTGCTCTTGTTAGATGAATCTTTCTCCCTTGCTAGAGGATGGAGTTCCTTGTTAGAAGATTGAAGATGCTAGAGGTTGCACTTCCATGTGTTTGAAGACTGCCCTTGGAGCTGAAGCTTGAAGATCAAGAAGAGCAAGTTGACACTTGTGAAGAAGATCAAATTGAGATTGAAGAAAGAGCTGAAGCTTGAAGAAATTGGAGAACAAGTTGATACTTGTGTTTGATGCATTGAAAGTTTGAAGAAGCAGGTTGATACTTGCTATTGAAGATTGAAGCTTGAAGATGGAGTACCTTTCATTCCCCTGAAGAGGATAGACTTGAAGAACAATTACAGACTGAAGACTGAACTGCTGTCAGAAGATTGCTTTGGAAGCTGTGGATTTGCTTTCTTTCCTGTCTATTTGCTTGTTGTGCAACTGTATTTATGTGACTTGTTTGATTTGCTTGATGCATTAGGATAAGTTCATGTTTAGACTGATTTAAGCTAGGAGCATGATTGCACTAGAGGTTGAGTTGCTCCCCCTGCTTGTATTTTTACTGTATGGCTTTGCTTGCGGGTATTCGGTAGAGCTTTTCTCCCTTGCCTATGTGGTTTGTGGTTTGCTTAATGGCATTTTATTTCCTGTATGATTACAGTTATTCATATCTGGCTTGAGGTTGAGATGAGCTTGTGGAGGCTGATGCCCCACACACATTTCCTCCCTCACTTGCATTGCATGCATTTTACTATATATTTGTTTACTGTTTAAGCTGATGCTTTATCTGTTTCTGTTTATCATTGACATGATCCCCTAGGAATCTCACTTCCTTTGATAAGGAAGTGATGATTAGAACTTTAGGTTGAAACCTATGCATGATAACTTCTAGGAGTTCCCTGTTTCAAACTTCAACCATAGGATGAATCCTTGGCATGACAACAGTAGGACTTGATAGTCTCCCCTTAGTTGAGCCTGTTCTCTCTTCTCATCTCAAACAACAGTAAAAAATGTAATAAAGGCAAGTTAGTATGAGTGCGTTACGAGCCTTAAGCTACTTGGGTAATGATAATTGAGCGGCCTCCTCTCAATCGTCTAGAATGTTTAGTATACGTCCTTTGGACGATATGCGACGCATTCGTTCCCAGGTCATAGTCTCTAGTGCTGTACGAACTACAGACAAACATAAAAAACAGTTCTTTCGTAAAAGACAGAAAACAAACTTCAAACCTTTTTGCCCCGTGGGCCCATAATTCAAAGGAAGCTTTTCTGAAGAAAAGAGTGTCGTTAACTCCCAGTTCTACCGCAAACGGTAACACCTAAGTCTCCAAGGGTCGACCTGCGTACGCCAAACTGCTAGAACTTTTTGTTAACCCTACTCGATAAAACAGATGAATCTGAATCCCCGTAATCCGTATTATCCCGAACTACGTAAGCTCTGATCTCTCATATCTGTTGAGAGTACGTAGGCACAATACTGACGTATTGGCGAGCCACCTTCCCCCCGTAACCCGTAGTTAGGCGAACTACGTTGACTCTGATTTCTCATTCTCTGATGAGAATACGTAGGCATAAAGCGCGACGCTTTGCCGAGTCATTTTCTTTTCTTTTTAAGCCCGCCTTGATAGGTAGATAGATAAAACCAACCCGTCAGATAAACACAACAAGAGTGGATCCCATCGAGTACGATGGAAGTGAGGGGTGCTAATACCTTCCCCTTGCGTAACCGACTCCCGAACCCAGACATTGGTTGCGATGACCTTGTCTTATACATTTTCGTCAGGTTTTTCCGATCGTTTCATTTCCCGTTTTGAGGGATAAATAACGAAAGGTGGCGACTCTTCTGTTTTGCCGACACCTTATTTTCGCGGTAGCGACAGCTGGCGACTCTGTTGGGGACTTGATAGTTTCCTGGGATCCAACATCCCTTATGCGAGTCAATTTGGGGATCCAACGTCCCCTGCGAGATTCAATCCTAGCGCTTGTATGATTACTTGTTGGGTTGTGTTTATTTAGCGCATTTTATTTCCCGCACTTTATTTTCAGTATGATATGGTTATCTGTACTGTTGTGGGAGGGGCATTCTGATGAGTGATAGGCCAGACCCAGGCTTGAGAGCTACATAGCATTAGAGTGGGTTAGTGGAGGACGTGCTTGCTTTGCTTGCAGCTGTTCCCATGTAATCCACACTCAGACGAGGTTCTCTTTGATGGCTTCCTATCGGTCCTTTGGACTCGAGGGGTTGTTGGATCTGAGGATTGTCGACTCTGGGAACCGATCATTTGGAATTCAGCTAAGTGAGGCCGCTTCAAGAGATGATGATGCCACACCTTCTGGGTATCGTATCATCGTTTCTTGAAAGTCTGTGACGCTGATGACCGCATAGGATGCCGAACCTTTCCCGTGATTAGGTCCGTACCTGTGAGCAAGGTCGGGTTTGTTACAGGAAACCTTAACCCTCAGACTACCTGGTTTTCTTGACAGTGAATTAGTCTTTGTTGATATCAGAGGTTCCCATCATCAGATATATGTGTGTTCTTGACAGAGCAGATTTATGATCTGATATCAGGGTTTCTTCTCGTCAGATATGGTTGTTCTTGACAGAGCAGATTTTTGGTCTGGTATCAGGAATTTCTTCTCATCAGAGATATGGTTGTTCTTAACAGAGCGGTATTGTGGTTTTGTTGATACAGAGCCTTCATCTCCTCAACAGCACAGTCATCTTGATCTCCTGCTGCATGATTGCATTTTGCATTACTTGCATCCTCATTTGCATGTCATTAACGTGTGTCTGTGTTGCAGGTGCATATTTCTCCCCTGGTTCTAGTGATCTTGATCCTCATGGCAGATATGGCATCTCTGAAGAAGACTGTGGCTTACAAGCTACCAACACCAGACATCCGAGAATTGCGAGCTTTGATTTCTTTGGCTGATAAGACAGTGATGGAGAGTTTTAGACAGAGTTATGGGAGATTGCTGGGTATTGTGTACAAGCTTCCTACGTACGAGTTGAATGGCCTCTACGCCCTGCTACAGTTTTACGACCCACAGCTCAGATGCTTTGTGTTTCCAGACTATGTCCTCGCCTCGACCTTGGAAGAGTACTCTGACCTGTTGGGGGTGCCTTTGATGAATCAAATGCCTTATTACCGTGTTGAGGGTGAGCCCAAATTGAGTAAACTGACTGACGCTCTTCATGTAGATGAGTCTGAATTAGAAGGGATGGTATCCAGAAAGATTAGAGTTCATGGTTTCCCTTTGCCTTTCCTGATGGAAAAAGCCCGAAAGTTTGCTCAGAAGGATCGCTGGGATGTGTTCAATGACTTCTTAGCCCTCTGTATCTATGGGATCGTGCTGTTCCCAAGTCACCCCGGACTTCATAAGCATGGATGCTTGCCATATATTTGCTTCCGGGAATCCAGTATCCACTCTCCTCGGAGACGTCTACCATTCAGTTCACAGCAAGAATGAAAACAGAAAGGGGAAGAACGTGGCGTGTTGTGCTCCTTTACTGTATAAGTGGTTCGCTAGCCATCTTCCTAAGTTGGGGTCGTTCATTGATTCTACTGAGTCTTCGCCTTGGTCTGCACGTTTGATGGGTTTGACTACTGACGATATCATCTGGTTTGATAGAGATCTGCTGGGCAAGGATATTGTACATAGCTGTTGTGGCTTTCCAAACGTCCCCCTGGTCGGAAGGAATGGATGTATCAACTACAATCCATCTCTGCTAGTACAACAATTTGGGTATGCACTACGAGGTCCTCCTGAAGAGGAAGAAATACGGGAATCTCTGTATTTCACGGGGTTGCTTGAAGGTGACACCTTGATCAAGGTACAGAATGCTTGGAGCAAAATTCACCGGAAGGGGAAAGTCTTGCTGGGAAAGAGCAACAACAAGGCCTTTGATCCATACGTGACTTGGGTTCGAGAGAGAGCCGCCAAGTTTCTAATGTCGTTTCCTGTTGTAGAACCGTTGTGTGCTCCCATGTACAAAGAGCCTACTATGGTTGATATCCGGCAATTCAACCAGGTACTCCAAGAGAAGGAAGAGCTACAAAAGGCCAACGAAGAGTTGGAGAAAGAGATCGCTCAACTTCGGAAAGAGAAAAGCGAAGCCGTTTATACCTGCAAGAAGCAGACTGAGATGATCAACCGTCTAGGCTCCAACCTGACCAAAGAGACTGATGCTAGGGAACGTCTGGGGTTGGATCTGAAGTCAGTACATGGCGTGTTGACAACCAAGAAACAGGATCTGGACAGAGTGTACCGGAAGCTTACCCAGTACGAGAGGGTTTGGAGCAGCACCATAGCCAAGTACAAAGAGCGGGAAGAAAAGCTGAAGCAGTAAGTAGCCGAGCTAGAAGCTCAGATTATGGTGAAAGACGAGAGTACAGAGGCTGAATCCCCCCTGCAACATGACGTCTAGTATAGATTGGCTGAGGCCGAGGAGATTCTGCAAGATTCTCAACTCCAGGCTGATGCTAAGAGAAGAAGAGTCGAGAAGCATTCCGAAGAAGGTATTTCTAAGAGCGTTGCCGAGAACCTCCCAAAGCCCATCATTCAGAAGGACCTGCTGACCTAGGGTTTGCTTACTCAGTCAGATCACTCCACTACAAAGAAGTTGATAGAAGATTTTCGTGCCCGTGGCCACACCTGATCTTTTGTATCTTTCTTTGTACATTTTATGCATTGATATGCTGACCACCGCCAGGTCTATTGGTTAGGGTCATGCCTTATTGCTTCAGTTGTATGTGATTACAGTTGTACGCTACCCGAGCAGGCTTTTCAGATGAATATATGAGGATTTCTTTTCCATGATTGGATCATAGACTTTATTTGTCTCGGAAACTAGGATCGGGGGGGGGGGGGGGAATCTCCCCAAGGCACAGACACACGTTTGCATTTGCATGAAGCATTTGCATAACAAGCACCTTGTCGTTTTTTTCTAACCCTTTGTGTATGCAGGTTGTTCTAGGATTGATCGAAGGCCGATCCACCGCTATCCGACCAGAGCGAATCAAGCTAGAGCAATGGAACAAGTGCAAACTGATGTTCAGGAACTCCAAGAGAGGATAGACCGCTTCATGGAGCTCATGCAAGTGGTTGCCAACGGCCAAGACCAGCTCAGAACATTGGTCCAGCCTCTGATCTCAAGGGTTGACAGCAACGGTGTACTTCGTGGAGGGAGCGTTCCAACCCCTCCACCTGTTGAAACTCCTCAGAATGGCGTCCCCGTGACCGGGGGGAATGGAAGTGGTAATGGCAATGTGATCACTAACATCGGGATCAATGGTAATACGACTGGCGTCGACAATGGAAATTTTGAAGCTAATGGCAATGCTGGACTGGGCAACGGCAACACAGGTGCTGAAAATCTGTATGGGCCTCAGCCATGGCTAGAAGATCGTCAAGAAGATTTGTTCTCACAGAGGAGTGCTGAAGGAGAGCTGACTGCTGAAGCACGTCTGAGGTTTAAGGCACCCGAGGACAAAATGAGGAATTTCGAGAACCTGAACACTATGGGTGTTGACATGTCTAAATTGGGATTGATTTCTGATTTCAAGGTGCTTCCCAAATTCAAGGTACCCAACTTTGAGAAGTACAAGGGCACCACTTGCCCTCGCGTCCACTTAAGGTCATATTACCGAAAGATGTCCGCTCACTCTGAAGACGAGAAGCTGCTGATGCACTTCTTTCAGGATAGCTTGTCCGGGCCATCCTTGGAATGGTACATGAGTTTGGAACCCACCAGTGTGCGCACGTGGAAGGAACTTGCTGAGGCCTTTGTGCACCGTTATCAGTATAACAGTGACTTGGCTCCGAACTGGGTTCAACTGCAGAACCTGTCACAGAGGAACAACGAAGGGTTCAAAGAATACGCCCAGCGATGGCGTGAATTAGCAGCTAGAGTTCAGCCGCCGATGGTTGAACGAGAGCTTGTTGAGATGTTTGTAGCCACCCTCCCAGGGGTTTATTACGAGAAATTGGTCAGCGGTATGTCAGGAAGTTTCTCTGATCTCATCATCACCGGCGAACACGTTGAAAACGGGATCAAATTGGGAAAGATTCAGGGTGTTGATCTGTCCTCGGCTGGAGGAGGAAAGAAACTCTATGGTAACAAGAGGCGTGAAGGAGAGACGAGCGTCGTGTCCAACGCTCGAAGGAAAGGTAAGGGCCAGCGCCAGCAGGTGGCTAGTATAACCATCCCTGCTGTCCAACAACCCCAGCCACAGCAGCAGCAGCCAAATCAGCAAGGGTACAGAAAGTATCAGAACAGGGCACCTCTATCAAGTCGTCACATTGAGACACCGCCCATGTCTTATGCTCAGCTGTTACAAACTCTGCTTCAGTTACAATTAGTCCAGAAGAGAACCCTGGCTCCCTTGACAGGGGCACCTCCGCAGGGTTATGATGCGAATGCAACATGTGATTTTCACTCAGGGGCACCTGGCCACACGATAGAAAACTGCAAAGCCTTCAAGCACAAGGTGCAAGATATGGTGGATGCTAAGATCATCAATTTCTCAGATAATGTGCCGAATGTCACAGAGAACCCTATGCCGAATCATAGGGGAGGTGGGGTGAATGCCATTATTGAAGAAGAGGATTTAGATGTGTTGACTGATGTCAGGGATCTGAAGACACCGCTTAGCTTCGTTAAAGCCAAGCTGGTGAAGAGAGGCTTCTTTCCGGGCTATGGAGAATTGTGTATGGGATGTGCGACTCGTCCTGATGGATGTGAACAGTTGATAGTGGGGATTCAGAGTCTGATGACCAAAGGAATCTTGCAGTTTAGCCGAAGGGCCGAATGTGGATCTGGAGAGGTAATGCTGAAGCAAGATGATAAGGTTTCCACCATCACCATCCCTCGCCAGACGATAACCATTTCTGCACTCAGGCCGCCCACGATTACCATCACCAAGGTTGGGCCGATACCTTTTGAAAGCACCAATGTTGTCCCATGGCATTATGGGGCAGACGTCTACTGTAACGGATAGAAGTTGGAACTAGAACCATCTGGGCAGTCAGTGGATAACCTAGTGGGAATTGGCGGAATCACGCGCAGCGGAAGAGTATTTGCTCCACCTGAGGGTGTGGCGGACAAAGCGGACAAAGCCGAGGAAACTGATAAGGGAAAGAGTAAAGTCGTTAAGGAAACCCCTCGTGGGGTAGAGAAGGACTTACTTGTAAAGGACGCTGAAGAGTTCATGAGGTTGATCAAGAAAAGTGACTACAAGATCGTGGATCACCTCCATCAAACGCCCTCGAAAATTTCCATCCTGAATTTGTTGCTGTGTTCGGAGTCACATCGCAACGCGCTGTTAAAAGTTTTGAATGCCACGTATGTACCGCAGGAAATCCCGGTCAACCAGTTGGAAGGGGTAGTAGCCCACGTGAATGCTGGAAACGGGTTAGGGTTCACTGACCTGGAGCTGACGCCGAAGGGAAGAAACCACAACAGCGCCCTGCACATCTCGATAGAGTGTAGGGGAACGATTATGTCTCACGTGTTGGTGGACACCGAGTCCTCGCTCAATGTTCTTCCGAAGAAAGCATTGATGAAGTTAGATACTCGAGGATTGATCTGCACACCTAGTGATTTGGTTGTGAAGGCTTTCGATGGAACCAAACGTCATGTCTTTGGAGAGGTAACTCTGCCAATCCAAGTCGGGCCGGAAACTTTCGACGCAGTCTTCGACATTATGGACATCATGCCAGCCTACAGCTGTCTCTTAGGCCGGCCATGGATCCATTCTGCGGGTGCCGTGACTTCCACGTTGCACCAGAAGCTCAAGTATGCTGTCGGGGGCAGCATCGTGACTGTATGTGGCGAAGAAGATATAATGGTGAGCCATTTGTCGTCCTTCAAATACGTTGAGATGGATAGGGAAATCCACGAAACCCTATGTCAGGCGTTCGAAGCTGTTAAGGTCAAGGACGTGGCTCCAGTAATGGCTGAGAAACCAGAGATGACTCTCTCTTCCTTCAAGGAAACCCGGGCCGTTGTTCAAGCCGGATCTACCCCAGGCTGGGGGCAAGTTCTAGAAATACCTAACAAACAGGACAATTTTGGGTTAGGATACTCTCCTACGGCTTAAGCCTCCTCTTCTCACAGTGCGTCGCGAGGTAAAAGGCCGATCCAGTTTACCAGTGGCGGGGTGATATTTGAAAGTGTCAACGCAGTGTCTGAAGACGGCGAAGACAGCGATTGCGACCTGGACTCTTGGATCCAGCCAAGCAAACCAGGCCAGAGCCTCAACAACTGGTCCATCAGGGATACCATCCAAGTGACAGCCAAAGAGTAATGATTTACTTTCTCCAATTATTGTACAACCCTATGTCCTACCCGGGGCATAGTGGTTTTATTGTCAGGGCCTTGTTTGATTATGTACATGCATTTTACCAATAAATCAAAAGGCGTTTTTTTTTTCGCATTCAAATGTTGTGATCTCTTTTTATTCTCGTTTTTATATTTGTTTTGAAAAATAATAAAATGGCAATAGGGTTTGTGTTGACCTGCATATCCTTGTTTTAAGCTTAACCCTTGTTATTGCAAGATCCACATAGCGATGACATTGACTCTGGACCTTCTACGACTCACTTCGACTTCGATTGCCTGATCTATCAAACCGAAGAAGAGATTGATAAAGACGAAGACCTTCCCGAAGAGTTGGCCCGCTTGTTGAAACAAGAAGAGAAAGTTATTCTGCCTCACGAGGAAGAGATTGAGATTGTGAATCTAGGTTCTGAGGAACTTGTCAGGAACGTCAGGATAAGGGCTGCATTGTAGAGTGACGTCAAGCAGAGATTAGTCGAGATGCTTCGAGAGTATAGTCACATATTTGCTTGGTCATACGAAGACATGCTCGGACTTGATACTGATATCGTGGTCCATCACTTGCCGCTGCGAGAAGATTGTCCTCCCATTAAGCAGAAGCTTAGGAGGACACGATCAGATATGGCCGTTAAGATTAAAGAAGAAGTGCAGAAACAGCTTGATGTTGGCTTCTTAGCGGTCACCACTTACCCTCTGTGGGTCGCCAACATAGTACCTATACCGAAGAAGGACGGTAAGGTGCGAATGTGCGTCGATTATCGAGATTTGAATAGGGCGAGCCCTAAAGATGATTTCCCGCTCCCTCATATTGATGTGTTGGTCGACAATACAGCTCAGTTCTCCATATTTTCGTTCATGAATGGCTTCTACAGCTACAATCAGATCAAGATGGTGCCGAAGCACATGGAGAAAACTACGTTTATCACACCTTGGGGAACATTTTTCTACAAGGTAATGCCTTTCGGACTGATGAACGCAGGGGTCACTTACCAACGAGCAATGGTTACTTTGTTTCATGACATGATTCACCATGAGATTGAAGTCTATGTTGATGACATGATTGCGAAGTCCCAAACGGAGGAGGGACATCTGGTTAATTTGCTGAAGCTTTTTGAGAGGCTTAGGAAGTTTAGGTTGAGGCTGAATCCTAACAAGTGTACTTTCGGAGTACGGTCCGGAAAACTACTGGGGTTTATAGTGAGTGAAAGTGGCATCGAGGTTGATACTGCGAAGATAAAAGCAATACAAGAAATGCCAGCGCCAAAAACTGAAAAAGAAGTTCGTGGTTTCTTGGGCAGAATAAACTACATTGCAAGGTTTATTTCTCAGCTCACAGCCACGTGTGAACCGATGTTCAAACTACTAAAGAAAGATCAGGCGATTATCTGGAACGAGGATTGCCAGAAGGAATTTGATAAGATAAAACAGTATCTGCAGGAACCTCCGATCTTGATACCCCCAGTAGCCGGACGACCCCTAATCATGTACTTGACAGTTCTCGAGAATAGTATGGGGTGCGTTCTCGGTTAGCACGACGAGACGGGCAGAAAAGAGCATGCCATTTACTATTTGAGTAAAAAATTCACGGACTGTGAATCTCGCTACTCAATGCTGGAGAAAACGTGTTGTGCACTAGCCTGGGCTGTCAAACATTTACGACAGTACATGCTCAACCACACAACCATGCTAATTTCGAAGATGGATCCGATCAAGTACGTCTTTGAGAAACAAGCGCTTTCGGGCAGGATTGTCAGATGGCAAATGGTGTTGACGGAATATGACATTCAGTACGTTTCCCAGAAGGCCATCAAGGGAAGCGTATTGTCTGAATACCTTACCGAACAGCCGATCGAGGACTATCAGCCGATGAAATTTGAATTTCCTGATGAGGACCTCATGTTTCTCAAGGTGAAAGATTGTGATGAACCGTTGCCTGACGAGGGTCCAGACAGGAAATCCCAATGGAAATTGACATTTGACGGGGCGGTTAATTCCTATGGAAGTGGCATTGGGGAGATCATCACGACTCCCCGTGGATCCCACATCCCATTTACTGCTAGACTGACGTTTTCGGTCACCAATAACGAGGCAGAGTACGAAACATGCATCATGGGCCTAGAAGAAGCAATTGATTTGAGAATCAAGAACCTAGATGTGTATGGTGACTCGGCACTTGTGATCAACCAGATTAAAGGGGAGTGGGAGACTCGTCAATCGAATTTGGTGTTGTACAAGAATTATGCCAGAAGGCTGCTTCCGTTCTTTGATCGAGTGGAGCTCCATCATGTGCCTAGAGCTGAGAATCAGATGGCTGATGCCCTAGCCACGTTGGCTTCGATGTACAAAGTCAATTTTTGGAATGAAGCTCCAAGGATTGTCCTTTCTCGTCTTGATAGACCTGCATTCGTCTTTGCGATCGAGGAAGCCTCCGATGGCAAGCCATGGTTCCATGACATCCAGACCTTCCTTATGACTAAGGAGTATCCTGAGGGAGCGTCGACCCAGGATAAGAAGACTCTGAGGAGGCTGTCTGCAAATTTCTATCTCAATCTGATGGAGTCTGTATAAAAGAAACCACGATCTCGTGCTGCTCAGATGTGTAGATGAGAAAGAAGCGAGTATGCTCATGGAAGAAGTCCATGAAGGCACATTCGGTACGCACGTCGGCGGGCATGCTATGACAAGAAAGATCCTGAGAGCAGGATATTACTGGCTGACGATGGAATTGGATTGCTTTAAATTCGCAAAGAGATGTTATAAATGCCAGATTTATGCTGATAAGATTCATGTGCCTCCGTGCCCGTTGAACGTCATGTCCTCCCCGTGGCCGTTCTCCATGTGGGGCATCGACATGATAGGCAAGATCGAGCCCACTGCATCTAACGGTCATCGCTTCATTTTGGTAGCCATTGACTACTTCACCAAGTGGGTGGAGGCAGCCTCGTATGCTAACGTGACCAAGAAGGTGGTGGCTAAATTCATAAAGAGGGACATCATCTGTCGTTACGGAATTCCCGAGCAGATCATTACTGATAATGGTTCGAATCTGAATAACAAGATGATGAAGGAGTTGTGCTAAAGTTTCAAGATTGAACACCACAACTCATCTCCTTACCGGCCGAAGATGAATGGCGCCGTTGAAGCGGCTAATAAAAACATCAAGAAGATTGTGCAGAAGATGGTTGTGACCTATAAGGATTGGCAAGAGATGTTGCCATTTGCACTGCACGGTTATCGTATAACGGTGCGTACATCAACCGGGGCAACCCCTTTCTCACTGGTGTACGGTATGGAAGTTGTCCTACCGTTACAAGTTGAGATTCCTTCTTTACGAGTTTTGGTTGATGTGAAACTCGATGAGGCAGAATGGATTAAGAACCGACTAAACCAACTTAGCCTGATGGACGAGAAGAGGTTAGCATCGATTGCATACGGTCATCTGTACCAAAGCCGAATGAAGAAAGCCTATGACAAGAAGGTGCGTCCTATAAGCTTTCAGATAGGTGATCTCGTCCTGAAGAATATTCTTCCTCCACACTCCGATCACCGGGGCAAGTGGACTCCCAATTACGAAGGTCCGTACGTCGTCAGCAAGGTCTTTTCGGGAGGAGCCTTGTTGTTATCCACAATGGATGGTGAAGATTTTGCATCCCCGGTGAACGCGGACGTAGTTAAAAAATACTTTGCTTAAAAAATGACCCGCTGGAAAGAAAAAGAGTATCCAGGCAAAAATGGGGCATCCCGGCGAACCATAAAAAAGGAAAAAGGTTCGGGCAAAAATTAGGGATATAAATGAAAAGAATGTACACCCGCAAAGTCGAAAACCTGGAAGGGCGACTTTGGCAAAAAAAGGGTATCCCGGTGAATCGAAAACCCGGAAGGGCGATTCAGGCAAAAGTTAGGGATTTGAAAAAGCAAATGACTGCGTTCCGCGTGTGGACTTTCATTGTTTAGTGGTTTGGAATACCTGAGGGCCGTTTATCTGAATCAATCTCTTTTGAAGCTGAAGCGCCGGAGAAGTATCGAAGTCGAGTGGGTCATAGAGGGATCAACTCATGGTTTTCGTCTACGCCGCATTGCCGACATTTGTGTATATACTGATGTATATTTATGTTTGTATATTTGCGCAGCTTCCTCATTCTAGGAGCTTGCATCTGTTGTAAAACATCTTTACCCATTCAGGGGTTCGTCATCAATAAAATATATACTATTCAACAATTCTGTTTGTTTGTTTAGCATCTATCTGTTTTGTTTGCAAAAAAAGAACTCCGATGTTTTTGATCAAATGAGCATACATAAACTTACTGGCCTAGGCCACCGATTGTTGAAACAATGAATTACGTGAACATTGTCACAAGATGATAACCTTGATAGGTCCCTTTGAGAAGGGTATCTTGTCTGTTTGTTTGTGTTGTTGCAGGTATAGCATATTTCAGGAAGTACGTCGTATGCGTCCCCAAGCAGGATGATTCCTTCTTCCCCAGCAAATGTAGCAGCATCTCCCCATGGAGTTTGAACATAGGACCAAGAGCATTGATATGTGTCCCCCAGGCAGAGAAGATTCTCTCCCCAATCAGATGTATCCTGAAGGAACGTCATCTCCCCAGCTGAGTCATACACAGAAGTGTGCATTCATTCCCTAGCACTGGGTCAGTGCGCAGTGTCTCGTAGAAGACTGTTCGCAAGTATGCAACTTTCGATAGCGCAGACTGAAGTCTCTAGCGGAATTGAGATTCCCCACAGAGTTATATTTTCCCCGGCAAGTAGGATCTATTCCAGCGTCTGGTTACCCTCCTACACCGAGTTTGCAGTTCCCCAAGAGAGCCGAGTCCTTGGAAAGCCGTTGAAGCCATGATTGGTGCTCCCTAGTAGAGTGTTGAATAGCTGATGCTGTATTTCCCCATCGGAGTCATTATCTCCAGGAAAGTTTTGCTGCGAAGGCTGTGCAGTTTATTTCTGCGATTGATATCGTTCCCTCGACAGTTTGTGGTTTGAATACCCGGTTGAGCGGGTCCAAGTTCTCGGAGAACTTTACTCCCCTGCAGCAGTCGACTAAAGTTCGTTTCCCTAGGCAGAATCCAATTGAGATTTGCGTGACTTCTTCTCCTCGACGGGATGATTCCTCCTCTCCACCAGAGTGGTTCTTTCTCCTTGACAGGAGGATTCTCCCTTCAGCATTTATTTTGCTGATGGGGTCGTAGCATCTTGCATGATTGCATAGCATTTACCCTAAAAATGCGTAGCATTTCCACCGTGTGGAGCATTATGCCATTGTCAAAGCATATGCATATGAAACATGAGCTAGGGTGTTACCGTTCTTGTTTTGCAAGTGTTCCTCCGCATAATGGTTTGCTCAAGATGATTCTTGAATTCCCCAGCGAAGTTGTGTGCTTAAGATGATTCTTAAAATCCCCAGGGAAGTCGCAAGAGTTGGTCTCTCAAGTGGATGCTTAGAGTCCCCGGCAGAGTGCCTGCTCAGGATGATTCCTGAAATCTCCAACAGAGTTATTGGTTCAGGATGATTCTTGAATTCCCCGGCGGGGTTATTTGTCCAAGATGATTCTTGAAGTCCTCAGCAGAGTTGATTCACCTAGAATGATTTCTGGATCCCCGAAGCAGAGTTACTTGATAGTTCTCCAGAATCCCCAGCAGAGATGTGTCATCCCCAGCAGGTTTTAAACAGAAAAGTTGAAATTTCCTTGAAGACTTGATGATTGAAGTCCGGCAGTGGTGCCAAAACCCCTGACTTACTGATGAAGTCCAACTACGATGTCAACGTAGTTCTCCTAGCTGACGCAGAGTGCCTAACGGCAAAAGATTGTGTATCCTTATTGGTCCGCGATTGATTAAGGATTCCATTTGAAGACTTATTGACGAAGTCCAACTGCAATGTCGAAGCAGTCCTCTCAGCTGATGCGGAGTGCCTGATGGCAGAAGTTTAGATATCCCTATTTGGTTCATGATTGACCGAGAATTCCATTCCCGACTTACTGACGAAGTCTGGCTGACGCCCGAGATGTTCTTTGAATTCCCGACGACATAATTAACTTGATTGTTAAAAGTTCCTAATGACCTGATGAGTCTCGAGGAATCCTCCTGCCACAGTGTCGCAGAATGCCTGACGACAATACCAGCTATGTATCGCCGGTTACCAAGTGACCAGTGAGCCCTTGATGATTTGAGGAAGAAGTTGCAGCGAAATCTGATAATCATCCCGACGGAGATTTGAGAGTAGCCCTTCACCAGTTACCGAGTAACCGGTGATCCCTTATTGACTTACTGATGAAGTCCGACAAAGATATTGTCGATGTTCCTAGCGAAATGATGAGTCCGTAGGCGATGATAAGGAATTCTTCTGCTATGACGCAGAATGCCTGACGGCATAATCGACCATCCATTACCAGTTACTGTGTAACCAGCGACCCCTTGATGACTTGAGGAAGAAGCCACAGCAAAATCAGAATATCATCCCGACGAAGATTTGAGATTAGACCCTTCACCGGTTACCGTGTGACCAATTCCCCAGCAGAGTTGCCGTGCAACTGTCATGCTCAGTTTCGAAGATGTTCCTACCAACCAGAGTATCGTTTACCTGTGCGGTTGGCAGATCGCCAGTTACCATGTAATCAGTGATCCCTCGATGATTTGAGGACGCAATGATATCAGATAAATCATAGAATCATCCTGACGGAGATTCAGATCAGTATTTCTCCAGCTAGTTGCCGTGCAACTATTATTTCAGTTTCCGAAGATTTGTCCCCATCAGAGTACCGTGTACTTGTGCAGTTGGCAAATTTTCTGGTTTTTTGGTATTCAACCGTCTTTTACCTTGATTGTTTGAGAGCCATTCGCTTCTCACCCAGTCAGGTCCAAGCCGTTTGAATAGGGGCAGCTGTTGCACCCCAAAATTTGCCCAACATTTCTTTACTTAGCTTATGTTTCATTTCATTCACATTAGCATTATCATTTGCATTTCATTGACATGTATGCAGGAGATCAAGAGGTATGATTACTAATCAAGAGCTATACAAGACTATGAAGCTAGCTAAGAGGGTTATTCAAGTGTTCAAGGGTTGATATCCTTGTCAAAGAAGTTAAAAGATCCTCAGAGAGAGTGATTGAAGCCAAGTGTGTAGGTCTCCTAACTTGAGAGTTGTGGGAAGCCATCAGATGATTCTGAGGTCATGAAGTTGGACTTGAGGTCTTGAGAGAGCTCATAAGAAGTGTTGAAGGTCACTTTGAGGCCTAGACTGGTCATTGTGCAAGAATAAGAAGCCTCAGCCATG
The DNA here is from genome assembly GCA_963859935.3 of Lathyrus sativus. Taxonomy (NCBI): domain Eukaryota; kingdom Viridiplantae; phylum Streptophyta; class Magnoliopsida; order Fabales; family Fabaceae; genus Lathyrus; species Lathyrus sativus. Next base: position 62,840,669 of record OZ012736.1, read on the forward strand.
ATTGGTGCAATTAGGGTTTGACTAGGTCAACCCTAAGTCAACTGAGGATTTGAAGGAAGTTGAGACTTAATTCAAGATCCATGTGACCATGGATTGATCAATTTAGATGTTATAAGGATGATTCCAAGGTTAACTCATCATGATTGAAGAGTTTGAGAAGTTTCAGGCTAGGGTTTCTAAGACTTGACAGTGTAAAATCCCCTAGTTTGACCCCTATCTTCAAGGCTATTTAACTCAAGATATGATTGTCATCTCATCTTGCCCCCAACATGATTGTTTTAGGGCTTGATCTTAGATTTAATTTGAGTACTAGAAGTCCTTGATAGGGTTTGTAGAACGCATGTTATGAGCCAGACAAGTTACAAGTCATTTGAGGCATGTGGATTTGGAGCTTGAAAGTTACCCAACTTGCATGAAAGTTTTGCCCTAGAAGGATGATTCCTATGAACTTTTGGTCAACATGAATGTTGTTCCTTATTCTCTTAGCTTTCCATAGAGTACTATAAGTCCTTGATATGATTTATAGAACTCAAGTTATAGCTTTGACAAGTCAAGGGTATTTTGGGAAGTTGTGATTATAGGTCATTCTTGGTTATAGGTCATTTTCACCAACTTAGACACCTCAAATGAAATTTTGTTCAACTTGAAAGTTTCTCAAAATAGGGTTTTAACTTTGAAAATGTATCAAGGAGACCTTGAAATGGCTCAAGGAAGGACTTGGTTCAAGGAGTTGTGAAAAAGGAAGGATTAAAGGCATTTAATGACCAAAAATTGAAATAAATCATTTTGTGCGCAAATGAAGCAAAGTAATATCATTTTCTGAATGGAAAAAGCATTTTAGAACCTTTGGCAATACTAGAATTTTGGTTTGAGTCCATTTTCATGCACTTTTACTTTGTTGCTTCATGATGAAGTAACATAATCAACATGAACCATTGGATTGCAAACAAGGAAATGATCATGGCCAATCAATTCAATATCTCATGAGATGAAGATTCCAAGTGTTTTCATGCCCTAACAGAGCTGAACTCGCAACTGTGCATATGAGATTTTGAAAGAGAAATTGAAATTGCAAAATCTCATTTTGAAGCTTACAGAACTTTCTGGATGATCCCATTGAGTTCTATATAAGACTTGGAGTGAGTTCAGCCAATTTTTTGGAGAAGATTGATGCTGATAACAGAAGGAGCAATTGAAAACTCAGAGCTGCAACTCAAGATCGTGTTCTTGGATTGAGTTGAAATCAGAGCAAATTGAGGTGTGCATTAGCTTCAGTGGAAGATTTGGAGTGAATCTGGATCATATTGGAGTAAGAATCGAGCAAGAATTGTACCTGTTCTTCATCTGAAACCAGGTTTGTACCAATCAAAATTTTGCTTAATTTATAGGGAGATACATAGAAACTTGCATCTGGTTAGGTTCTTGGTAGGATATAGATGGATTTTGGTACAAGAAATTGAGGAATAGAGACACTTTAGGTCATGGATCATTTTCTGTTGAGACGGATTTCTTGTGATTCTTGGAGAGATATTCATGATTGGATAATGGAGATTAACCTCTGAGTGTAGATTACATTAGTACCATTATTTTTGAGAATTGTGATGATAAAGATTTGACTGGTTTTCTAAAAATCCTATCGTGTTTTAAGTTAGAGCAAGAGTTAGGCAATTTGGAGATTGGATTCGTATTCAGTGAGAAAAACCGAGTGAGATGATGATTTGTTTTGGTGTTTTTGATGACCTGTGATGAGCACTCCACCGGAGAAGATGGTGGCGCTGCAACTCAGGCCACCGTCTGGGAAATTCCCTCCATCTGATTTGAATTTGGGGAAGACAAGCCATGGCCGTTGGATGACATCTTGACCTTTGACTCAGGCAAGCAATGGAAGGACACGATTCGTTTACAAATTCTGAAGAGAGATTGAGAAATGAAACGCTGCGTTTCCTTTAATTGGTGTTTTGGGCTTAAGAATCCAAGTGCTAATCACACCCCCGTTTTGGCCCAGTCTGTGAAATAAACTGGAAATAATTGCTATTTAGCACGCGTATCATGTTATTTTCTTTCTTTTTCTTTTATTTTTTCATCATTTCATATAGTTTAGAAATAATTCACAATAAATAGAAAAATTGCTCAATTTGATCTAGTTTTTTTTCCCTGACTCATGAATGAGTCTAGAATTTTTGGAAATTAAGAGTTTAGGAATTCATGCATTTTTTTATTTTAATTGCATTTTTTGTATTTTAATTGATATTAATTTCATTATGGTTGATACCTTGTCTTGCTGATTTTTGTGTGATCACTTGGTGATGATTTTTGATCTGATTTTTTGTGTGTAGCTAGTTTAGACATGTATGCTCCTCTAGTAATTTTCTCACATTTTTGTGAAGAAGTTTAGGGCTGTTTTTGTATTGAAACTTTAGGTGCTCTAGTTTTAGGGTTTAATTTTAGTACCCCATAGTTTAGGATTTAATTCTAGGACTTATTGGATGATTTGATCTCTGGAATTAACATGATAGAGTCATGATTGACTTAGGTTCCCATAGTTAGTTTTGTAGGATTTTACAAATGGTTTTAGTATTTTAGTTAGGATTAACTTTAGTACTAGGTTTTAGGAGATCCTAACTTGCTAACTCAACTAGAATGACTTCATTAGTGCCCTTAGACTAGGGTTTTGCCTCTCTTGCTCTTGGATGGTGATGAAGACTTGTGTGGGCTGCTGTGGAATGCATGGTGGAGCTTGGACTTGAAGTTTTCTCTCCCTTTGGTGTAGTTTGTTTAGGGTTAAGGATTAGGGTTTTAGGGAGATCTCCTAGAATAGATTTTCTTCCATCATGAAACATGGAAGGTGTTGATCACTTCCATTCCTCCCTATGAGTGGCTCCTCACAAAGTGGTAGAACCTTTGAGGGTTCCTTTCTGTGATGGTGGAGTGCTTAGAGGTGACCTTTGGTCTTCACTTTGCTCACCACTATCCACACCTTGCTCTTGTTAGATGAATATTTCTCCCTTGCTAGAGGATGGAGTTCCTTGTTAGAAGATTGAAGATGCTAGAGGTTGCACTTCCATGTGTTTGAAGACTGCCCTTGGAGCTGAAGCTTGAAGATCAAGAAGAACAAGTTGACACTTGTGAAGAAGATCAAATTGAGATTGAAGAAAGAGCTGAAGCTTGAACAAGTTGGAGAACAAGTTGATACTTGTGTTTGATGCATTGAAAGCTTGAAGAAGCAGGTTGATACTTGCTATTGAAGATTGAAGCTTGAAGATGGAATACCTTTCATTCCCCTGAAGAGGATAGACTAGAAGAACAGTTACAGACTGAAGACTGAACTGCTGTCAGAAGATTGCTTTGGAAGCTGTGGATTTGCTTTCTTTCCTGTCTGTTTGCTTGCTGTGCAACTGTATTGATGTGACTTGTTTGATTTGCTTGATACATTAGAATAAGTTCATGTTTATACTGATTTAAGCTAGGAGCATGATTGCACTAGAGGTTGAGTTGCTCCCCCTGCTTGTATTTTTACTGTATGGCTTTGCTTGCGGGTATTCGGTATAGCTTTGCTCCCTTGCCTATGTGGTTTGTGGTTTGCTTGATGGCATTTTATTTCCTGTATGATTGCAGTTATTCATATCTGGATTGAGGTTGAGATGAGCTTGTGGAGGCTGATTCCCCACACACATTTCCTCCCTCACTTGCATTGCATGCATTTTACTGTATATTTGTTTACTGTTTAAGCTGATGCTTTATCTGTTTCTGTTTATCATTGACATGATCCCCTAGGAATCTCACTTCCTTTGATAAGGAAGTGATGATTAGAACTTTAGGTTGAAACCTATGCATGATAACTTCTAGGAGTTCCCTGTTTCAAACTTCAAGCATAGGATGAATCCTTGGCATGACAACAGTAGGACTTGATAGTCTCCCCTTAGTTGAGCCTGTTCTCTCTTCTCATCTCAAACAACAATAAAAAGTGTAATAAAGGCAAGTTAGTATGAGCGCGTTATGAGCCTTAAGCTACTTGGGTAATGATAATTGAGCGGCCTCCTCTCAATCATCTAGAATGTTTTGTATACGTCCTTTGGATGATATACAACGCATTCGTTCCCAGGTTATAGTCTCTAGTGCTGTACGAACTACAGACAAACATAAAAAACAGTTCTTCCGTAAAAGACAGAAAACAAACTTCAAACCTTTTTGCCCCGTGGGCCCATAATTCAAAGGAAGCTTTTCTGAAGTAAAGAGTGTCGTTAACTCCCAGTTCTACCGCAAAGGGTAGCGCCTAAGTCTCCAAGGGTCGAGCTGCGTACGCCAAACTGCTGGAACTGTTTGTTAACCCTACTCGATAAAACAGATGAATCTGAATCCCCGTAATTCGTATTATCCCGAACTACGTAAGCTTTGATCTCTCATATCTGTTGAGAGTACGTAGCCACAATACTGACGTATTGGTGAGCCACCTTCCCCCCGTAACCCGTAGTTAGGCGAACTACGTTGACTATGATTTCTCATTCTCTGATGAGAATACGTAGGCATAAAGCGTGACGCTTTGCCGAGTCATTTTCTTTTCTTTTTAAGCCAGCCTTGATAGGTAGATAGATAAAACCAACCCGTCAGATAAACACAACAAGCGTGGATCCTTTCGAGTACGATGGACGTGAGGGGTGCTAATACCTTCCCCTTGCGTAACCGACTCCCGAACCCAGACATTGGTTGCGATGACCTTGTCTTATACCTTTTCGTCAGGTTTTTCCGATCGTTTCCTTTCCCGTTCTGAGGGATAAATAACGAAAGGTGGCGACTCTTCTGTTTTCCTGGCACCTTATTTTCGCGGTAGCGACATGTACCAATTGTATTTTCAAAATACTTCCATAAAGCAATAAATTGTCTTTGTATTGAATTAAAAAGAGAGGATTAAGTGTAGACTTCTTCCTCTCTGAGTGTTGGGATGCTCACTGTAGTGTGGGTGGTTTCGATACTCGTCTTTCAATACAAAGACGCGACTCTATTCACCACCCCTCCGCAACCTTCTCACCTAAAACCTCGGTCCCGTACTGAGTGCTTTTTCAAACTCTTTTCTTAACAAAAACTTGAATGGTCGTGGAGTGGTTAGGTGTAGGCCTTTTCCTATCCCGAGTGCTGAAGTTTTCCGTAGGGTTCTCTGTCGCAAAGCACTTACCATTCAAAACCAAAAAACATCTTTAATAAGAGAATGAAGTTCTCTTTGTATTGAATTAAAGAGAGAGGATTAAGTGTAGTCTTCTTCCTCTCCGAGTGTCAAGATATTCACTGTAGTGTGGGTGGTCTTGATACTTGTCTTTCAATACGAAGACGCTACGTTCGCCACACCTTTCATAACAAAAACTTTAAGATAAAGAATTGGGTACAACCCGCAAGGGGTTACTATCCGAGGACATATCTCGCCCCTAAAAACAACTCTCACCAATCAAACGTGACTTCTTGCCTCGCATAGCGAAAACCTAATCATTTCAAAAAGGATATGATACGTCCGTTCTATCGCAAACAGGTAACGCATAAGTCTCCTCACATGCGAGCGACAAAACACTTAAAACTGCTAGAATGTGCACGATAACATCATCCATAAAAACATTAACAAACCGTAGGCCGAACTACGGCTGCTCTGATTCTTTACTTCTTTTAAGTAAAGATACGTAGGCACAAGACCCACAATCCTTGCCAAGCACATTCCCCCCTATATCTGTAGTTCCCCAAACTACGTCGACTCTGACTTTCTCATACCTTTTGAGAATACGTAGGCCTAGGACCGCGAATTCCTACCGAGTCAGTTCTTTCTCTCTTCTTCCCTGTTACCTCTTTTCCCTATTTCTAACCCTTTTCTCCCTATCTTTTGGAACACTTTTTATAGCATAATGTTTTAGCAAATATAATCACACATCGAAAAACAAATGGTTCCCATCGAGTACGATGGATGCGAGGGGTGCTAATACCTTCCCCTCGCATAACCGGCTTCCGAACCCATTCTTGGTCGCGAGATCATCTTATCTGTTTATTTCTTAAGGTTTTCTCAATATTTTCCTTCCCCCTCATGGGATAAATAAAGTTCGGTGGCGACTCTTCTGTCTATCTTTTTCGCCTCACCGTCATTGCACGATGCATTTTTCGAGTAGCGACAGCTGTGAGAGGAATTCCAAAACTAACTATTGATGAAGGAAAGGTATGTGGTGTATGTCAAGTAGGAAAGCAAACCAAGACATATTATCCAAGGGTTAGACACCTGACTACCTCCAGAGCTCTGGAACTATTGCACATAGACTTGATGGGGCCAATGCAAGTAAAAAGTCTTGGTGGAAAAAGGTATGCCTATGTAGTTGTTGATGACTACTCCAGATACACCTGGATAAGCTTCATCAGAGAAAAATCAGATGTATTTGAAGTCTTTAAAGAGCTGTGTATCAGACTTCAAAGAGAAAGGGAATGTGGTATAGTCAGGATCAGAAGTGATCATGGTAAGGAGTTTGAAAACTCCAAATTTGCTGAATTCTGCTCATCTGAAGGGATCAGTCATGAGTTATCCTCCCCTATTACCCCTCAGCAAAATGGAGTAGTGGAAAGGAAAAACAGGACTATCCAAGAATCTGCTAGGGCCATGATTCATGCAAAGAAATTACCTATACATTTTTGGGCTGAGGCTATGAACACAGCCTGCTATGTTCACAACAGAGTGACCTTGAGAAAAGGAACTTCTTCCACCCTGTATGAAATATGGAAAGGAAGGAAGCCAACAGTAAAGTACTTTCATGTTTTTGGGAGCAAGTGTTACATCTTGACAGATCGAGAACAAAGGAGAAAAATGGATCCAAAAAGTGATGAAGGCATTTTCCTGGGATACTCTATCAACAACAGAGCTTATAGAGTATACAACACCAGAACAAAAGTCCTAATGGAATCCATTAATGTTATCATTGATGATCAGCATGAAGAAACCAATGTCATTGAGGATGTGGAAACATTCCTTGAGACACCTGCTGAGGACATGGCCAATACTAAAGAGGTTCAAAATGGACAGCCAGCCTCTGAATCAGAATCTCCCAACAAAGATCCCTCTATCAGGATTCTGAAAGATCATCCCAAAGAGCTTATCATTGGAGACCCCACCAGTGGTGTAAGGACCCGAGCTAGAGAAATCATCACAAATTCATGCTTTGTATCCAAAATTGAACCCAAAAATGTAAAGGAGGCCTTAACTGATGAATATTGGATCAAGGCTATGCAAGATGAGTTGGAACAGTTTGAAAGGCATAATTTGTGGGAATTGGTTCCATGGCCTGAAGGACCAAACATCATTGGAACCAAGTGGATTTACAAGAAGAAGTATGATGAAAAAGGAGTTGCAACCAGAAACAAGGCTAGATTAGTGGCACAGGGTTATACTCAAGTTGAAGGAATTGATTTTGATGAAACTTTTGCACATGTTGCAAGACTTGAGTCAATCAGGCTGTTGTTAGGAATTTCATGCATCCTGAAATTTAAACTATTCCAAATGGATGTGAAGAGTGCTTTTCTGAATGGATATCTGAATGAGGAAGTATATGTGGTACAACCAAAGGGATTTGAGGATCCTAACTTGACAGACCATGTATACAAGTTGAGGAAGGCACTCTATGGATTGAAGCAAGCTCCTAGGGCTTGGTATGAAAGACTGACTGAATTTCTTACTACCCATGGATACAAGAAAGGAGGAATAGACAAGACCCTCTTTGTGAAAAATGACGATGGAAAACTCATGATTGCTCAAATCTATGTGGATGACATAGTCTTTGGTGGAATGCCTGAGAAATTGGTTAAACAATTTTTCAATCAGATGCAATCTGAGTTTGAGATGAGTTTGTGTGGAGAACTAACTTACTTTCTTGGGCTACAAGTCAAGCAAATGGAGGAGTCTATATTTCTCTGTCAAACTAAGTATACCAAAAGCATAGTCAAAAAGTTTGGCTTGGATAATGCTGGTCACAAAAGAACACCTGCACCTACTCATCTGAAGTTATCAAAAGATGAAAGTGGTACTAGTGTGGATCAAAGCCTATACAGAAGCATGATTGGATGCTTGTTATATCTAACAGCCAGCAGACCTGATATTGCATTTGCAGTCGGTGTATGTGCCAGATATCAAGCAAACCCTAAGGTAAGTCACATAAATCAAGTCAAAAGGATTCTCAAATATGTGAATGGAACCTGTGATTATGGTATACTTTACTCTCATGGGTGTGTTCCTACATTGTCTGGATATTGTGATGCTGACTAGGCGGGAAGTACTGATGACATAAAAAGCACCTCTGGTGGATGCTTCTTCTTAGGGAACTACCTCATATCTTGGTTCAGCAAAAAGCAAAATTGTGTCTCATTATCCACTGCTGAAGCTGAATATATAGCAGCTGTTAGTAGTTGTTCTTAGCTGGTCTGGATGAAACAAATGTTAACTGAATACAATGTCACTCAGGATGTCATGACATTATACTGTGACAATCTCAGTGCTATCAATATTTCCAAGAACCCAATCCAGCATAGCAGAACTAAGCACATACATATAAGACATCACTTCATAAGAGACCTTGTGGAAGACAAAGTGATTTCCTTGGAACATGTGCCCACTGAACTACAACTAGCTGACATCTTTACAAAGGCTCTAGATGCTGCTCAATTTGAGAATCTAAGAGGAAAATTGGGTATTTGCATGTATGAGGACTCATAGCAATTAATGGCACGTGAGAGTTTTAAAACTTCAATGCAGTCCACGGCCCTGACCATAAAAGCTCTCCACTCCATGTAAACGTGCTATATCACTGCATATACAATTTTCTTCGCCGCCTCCACTCTACAGAATTCCCAATCTGCACTAGCAACAAGATGTCTTCCTATCATGATGCCTCTTCATCCCAGACCCCTCCAAAATCCTTAAAAGATGCCCCTCCTACTGCTGAAGAACCCAAGCACAAGTATCCTCCTCCCACTGCTGAAGAACTTAGGCGAATCAGAAACAGGGAAGGCTCGACATACGTGGACAAATCCATTGGGGAAATTGTCGATGATATACTCAAGAAAGGACTGCCCTTTCGGGGAATCACCATTCCCCTATATCGCAGGGATCCACCTCACAATTCTGATATGCCAGAGGATGATCCTGATGACATCAATAAGGACATCTCACTGTCAGATTCAGATGACAGTGATTCCAGTTCCTCTGAGGAAGATGATTAATGTGGGCTAATAGACTGTTGTGGGGCTCAGTGAAGGTAGGAAAAACACTTAGAAGGGGGGGTTGAATAAGGGTTTCAAAAACAACTATGATACTAGAAAATGACAAGATATTTGATCCTGGTTCGTTTGAACTCAAACTACTCCAGTCCACCTGCCAAGGTGATTTTTCCTTTCTCAAACATGGACTTAATCCACTAAATCAAAAACTGATTACAGTGATATCACTAAGACAAACTGTCTTAGTCTTCTCAAGAATTTTGACCACAACTTGGTCTCTCAAGGAACTTTTACAAAGATAAAATACAATGTGTTTAAGTGCTTCTAAAAAGCTATTATCACAAATGTGATTTTTACACAAAATGAAGAACAAATAAAACTTATGTGTTTGATGTATAAAGTTGTTTGATGTACTTGTGTTTTTCTTTTTATGAGTTTCTACGTTGATTGTTTTTCAAATGTTCCTTGGATTGTTTTTGGAATTCTTCACATTAAAGTGTTGATGGAGACTTCTTTATATACTCCACTTTCTCAAATAGTGTGTAGATGAAAGTACTGTAGGATGTAGACAGAAAGGACAAATACTTTTCGTCTTGATTTGACATTCCTTTTTTGCCTGAATTCTTGTGCCATACATGAATGAGAAATAGTGTCGTTGGTAGACATTGGGTTTAGCAACGTATCTTTCTTGAACAATATCGTTTCAAATGAACAGATATGAAAAATAATCTTGCATCAGATCCTCTGATGATGTTCCATGTTCTTCTTTATCAGAGTCACTCTATCCAGAGTTTTGAAGCAAAGTGCTTAGCGTGAATGAATGATCAGAGTTGACTTGATTCTCAGAGCCTCTATAGGTTGCAGCGTTGAGTTCTCACAGTCTTCTGAATATACTGAATCTTTAAACTATGCACTCAGAGTCTTCTGCAGGTAGCGCTTCAGAGTCTTCTGCAGCTAGCGCTTCAGAGTCTTCTGTAGCTTTGCTCAGAGTCTTCTGTGTTGTGCTTTCTACGCTCAGAGCTTTGTGTTATATAATGTTCAGAGGAATTCTTTTTTTTCTTCAGATGAATATTTATTTGATATCTGAAACAAAAAACACTTGAACAAAATTAGAGTATATATTTTCTCTATACAAAATTTCATTAATGTTATCATCAAAACATTGAGATATATTAAGAACCAATGTGTGTTCTAACAATCTTCCCTTTTTTGATGATGACAAAAACTATACGAAATTTTTTTCAAAACAAGAAAAAAAAATATATATCTCCCTCTGAGATTATGAATCTCCCCCTGAAATGAATACTGCTAGAAAAAATAAATACTTCCCTTTCAGCACTAGTATTCTTTCCAGAGTCAGAGTTAGCTTTGGAGACTTTCTCAGACCTTGTTCAGAGTTAATTTTAAGGATATTATCAGATGAGAAGTTTTTAGCTCTGAAACACTTAATTCAACATTAGTTATATTTTATCATGTATGAGTTACCATTTTGTATCTGTTTATATGAATAATCAAATTTTCCATTTTCTCCCCCTTTTTGTCATATCAAAAAGTGATATTTAAAAAAAATCATTTAAGACAAAAATATCAGAGCAAGAAAACAATTATAACAGATAAAACAGAAGGAACAATCACATATATTCATTTAAAGAACTCAGAAGATAACAAAAACAAGCAAAACATAGATGTGCACAGACAAAAAAAACAACTAATTAGAACGAGAGGCTATAATCTTCAGAAGCTCAGTTATCTCAGAAGTTCGTGCTTCCTGCTTTGCCATCCAAGTCTTGATCTCAGAAGTAGATTCATCTTGCTTAGCCATCTAGGTCTTGATTTCTTCTGTTGTCTTCTCTTGCTTAACCATCCAGGTCTTAATTTCACTTGTTGCAGCCTCTTGCTGAGCAAGCTTTTCTTTCACATCTTCAGAGACTTTCACTTCTTCAGAGTCTTTCTTCAAAATTGTTGATTCTGGAATGACCACTGAAACAGATGTTGTCTCTAAATCCATATCATAAGGCTTATCAGATGCAGGAGTCTCTTCAGAGATAGAAGCCTCTGTGATAATTTCTTCAGGCTGAGGAATTACACTAATCTGAAGTGCAGCAGTTTCTTCAGATGCTGAACACACAACCTTTGCAGGTGTGTTTTCCAAAAACTGAGTAGGAGTTCCGCGTACACCCAGAAGAGCAAATTTGACAGCTTCAGAAAAATTCTCTTGAGCATCTGCAGAGCAAGTAGCTTGAAGGTTCTCAGTCACAGAGTTGAATCTTCTTCTGAAAGTAGTCCAAAATACTTCAGAATCATGAGGATTCACTCTATTCATGCACCTTTCCCTAACAACAGACAACCACATCTGCATTTCTGTCTCGAAACCATATAACAGAGTCCCAACATCTGATCTAGGTGTGGGTTTAAGGAGATCCTCTAAGACGGATTCCTTAGGGTCAATAGAAGGTGAAGGTTTATCAGAAGATGAGGGTTATTCTGAGGAAAGAGAAGGAAGGGGAGTAATAATGGTAATGGAAGTAGGAACGGGAATGGGAGTAGGAGAGGAAATTTTTTAAGGATGGTTAGGAGAGTTATGAGTGGGTGATGTGGCATCTGAAAGACTTGAAGAAGAATCAGATGAATCAGATGATTCAGATGATCCAGATGAAACAGGGTGAACAGTCATAAGAGGAATAACATCAAAAATTTCAGGTTCAGGGTTAGATGGGTGAGGTTCAGAAGGATTAGGTTCAGAGGGTTGTGGTTCAGAGGGTTGAGGTTCAGAGGGTTGAGGTTTAGATGGTTATGATTTAGAGGGTTGTGGTTAGTGTTGAGATGTTTGTGGTTGTGGTTGAGGAGAGGGAATAGAGTCATGAACATTTTTAGATGAAATGTGTTCAAAAGTGGGGTGTTGAGGAGAGGGAGTAGGAATAGGGTCATAGGGAGGAGGAGGTGGAAATGTTGGAATTTCTGTCACAGTTTCTAAAACAGGAACAGCAGAAGTGTTACCTGAAAGTTTGGAACGCTTAGGGTTTACAAAAGAGTCTTCTTCAGAGGATTTCCTCTTAGTGCGTGTAGAACCTTCTTCTGAAACCTTTCTCTTCTTCCTTCTCTTCTTCTCAATCACTTATGGAGCGGGTTCAGATGCTCTTTTTACCAGATCAGGTGGCATAGGAGTTCCATCTTCCAGACACGAAGCAATGTAATGAAGCAGAGCTTCCTTGGGCTCCTCTGCAGTAAATAGTGGAAAGTCATCCACTGGGACTCTTCTTTTGCGTACTTCATCTGATTTAACCTTAACTGGATTAGAAGAAAGTTGTTCCACCAACTTCATCCTTTGAAAGCTTTTACCATCCAGAGGCTTCCCAAGTATTGGAACTAATTCTTCTGTCAGACCAGCCTCAGTCAGATGAGTTACCAAGCCATTCTCAGTAAGTACATCAGAGATCAATCTTCCCATGAGGATCCAATCCCTGATCTTCTGGTGTTTGTTACGAATTGCTTCTCTGGACATTTTCACGTGGCTCCACAGATGAGCAAACAACAAATGTGGCAGATCCACCTTGATGTTATTTCCTAAGCAATACATAAAATACAGCTGCTCTGCATTGATGTAGTCTGGAGAATTAGATGCTTTTCTATGGTGAATACATCCCAGAAAGATCTTTGCCCAGATCTTGTAGTGCATCTTCAGATCCTTGATCTTGCTTGAAGGTAGCCCAGAAGTGAAAACTTCACTGTAGACTTCATCCATGTCTACGCGTCCTACAAGAAGATGAGTAACACCATCTACTTCTTCATACCCTATCAGTTTACGAATCATCTCCTTAGTAATTATGATGTCTTTTCCCAAAACAAATGACGAGATGAACTTAGGGTAAACCTTTGCGTGAATCCAAAATTCCTTAACCAAATGAGGAAAAACTGGACCAAACAATCTATCAAAATACTTCACCCATCCTTGAGAAGATACAGTTGGATGAAGATCAAAGTCGTTCTTCACAATACATTCAAAATCCACCATAAATTCGCAAAGAACTTCTAATTTCTCAATAGGTGTAAGAAGAGTTCACTTTGGTTCTTTATATGAAACAGTACCCATTTCTGATGATGATACCCCAGCCATTGTTGATGCTAACTTTTGAGACGAAGATGATGAAGTTTCCATAGCAGAACTTGTGAGATAAACTGATCTTCTTTTTGGTTTAACGGAGAAGAGAAAACAATTGAGAAGGCCAAAATGCATATAGTGTTTGAGAAAGAGTGAAAGTGTGAGATCGTGGAATATATAGAGATAAAATTAGGCACAAAAACACAAACCACACTTAGCAATTAATCACATTAATTAAAAAATAAAAATAATGATTTCAAGCATTTAATGAGATTTGACAAAAGTGGGGGGAAAACAAGAATTGTAATAATTCAAATAGTACCTCAAACGGCGCCTCACTTTGTATACTCCACCTTTGCAGATTTCATGTGACACGTGTTTGATATTTAAGTGTCTCTGAAACTCTTTAGGAAATGAAACGTTAGCTAGCGTTCAGATCCTCTGAAGCTTGTTAGTTCAGAGTTTCACAAAATAAATAAGGTAACAAAAAAATTACAGATGCAACACTTCAGAGTATAGACATTAATCATTCTTCATCTGAATAAATTTGCTTCTGAATAATAATTTTACTCTGGACAAAAATCCATACTAATATTCTGCAGAATAAATTTAAATCTATCTTCAGCAAGGGGTTTTGTAAAAATATCAGCCCATTGATGGTCTGTATCAACAAATTTTAAACTTAAACTTCCCTTCTGAATATAGCCTCTGATGAAATGATGTTTAATTTCTATATGCTTTGCCTTAGAATGTAAAATAGGATTTTTAGAGAGGCAAATAGCAGAAGTATTATCACAAAAGATAGAAATTTTAGTCTCATATATCTGATAGTCTTCTAGTTGACTCTTCATCTAGAGCATCTGAGTACTACAACCAGCAGCAACAATATATTCTGCTTCTGTAGTTGATAGTGCTATTGTGGGTTGCTTCTTGTTGTACCATGAGATCAGATTACCTCACAGAAACTGACAGCTTCCAGAAGTACTTTTACGTTCAACTCTGTCTCCAGCATAATCAGCATCACAGAAGCCAACTAATTTAAATTCATCAGATCTTCTGTAACACAAACCCACGTTAGTAGTACCTTTCAGATACCTCAGAATTCTCTTAATAGCTGTTAAGTGAGATTCTCTAGGATCTGATTGGAATCTAGCACAAAGACAAACAATGAAAAGAATATTAGGCCTAGAAGCAGTCAAATACAGAAGAGAACCAATCATACCTCTGTAGAGCTTCTGATCTACCTTTTTACTTACCTCTTCTTTTCCCAGAGTTCTAGTTGGATGCATTGGAGTCTTAGCTGACTTACTTTCTGTCATGTTGAACTTCTTCAAAAGCTCCTTCACATATTTTGTCTGATGTATGTAAGTGCCTTCTGGAGTTTGATTGACTTGAATTCCCAGAAAGAATCTGAGTTCTCCCATCATGCTCATTTCAAATTCTGCCTGCATAGACTCAGCAAACTCCTTTCCAAGTTTAATATTTGTTGTTCCAAAAATAATATCATCTACATAAATCTGACAGATTAAAATGTTTTTCTTAATTGATTTATGAAAGAAAGTTGTATCAACCTTTCCTCTGATAAAACTATTCTCCAGAAGAAAATTACTCAGCCTCGCATACCAAGCTCTGGGAGCTTGTTTTAAGCCATAGAGTGATTTCTTTAATTTAAAAACATGTTCTGGAAATTTTTCATTTTCAAATCCAAGAGGTTGATGAACATAAACTTCTTCTTCAATTAAGCCATTTAAAAAAGCACTTTTAAATACATCTGATAAAGAGTGATGTTATTTTGTGCAGCAAAAGAAATAAGCAAACGTATAGATTCTAACCTTGCCACAGGAGCAAATGTCTCTGTGTAATCAATACCTTCTTGTTGACTGTAGCCTTGAGCAACCAATCTAGCTTTGTTTCTGATGACTTCTCCTTGCTCATTTAGCTTGTTTCTGTAAACCCATTTCGTTCCAATAATATTAAATCCTTTTGGTCTTGGAACCATATCCCAGACATCATTCCTTGTGAATTGATTTAGCTCCTCTTGCATAGCAAGTGTCCAATCATCGTCTTGCAGAGCTTCATCCACAGAGGTAGGTTCAATAATTGACACCAACCCAAACAATGGTGTCCCAGATGATTTGAGAAAGGATCTTGTTATGATAGGGTCATCCTTCTTTCCAATAATCATTTCCTCTGGGTGAGAAGCTTTGATTCTGGAGGATCTTTTCAGAGGGGTTTCTTTAGAAATGGTTAAATTGTCCAACTGAGCAGCTAACTGAGTAGCATCTGAAGTAGCTTCTGGTTCTTTTGCTTTAACTCTATCTGCCTCTGATTCTTCAGAGTCTATGAGAAGAACTTCTCTATCTGCAGAAATTTCAAACTGCTTTGGCTTTTGATTGCCAAGCTTATCATCAAATCTGACATGAATTGATTCTTCCACAATCTGTGTCTCAGTATTGTATACTCTGTAGCCTTTAGAGCGTTCAGAATATCCAATCATAAAACACTTATGTGCTTTAGAGTCAAACTTGTTCAGATTATTCTTAGTATTCAGAATAAAACAAACACATCCAAAAGGATGGAAATAAGAAATGTTGGGCTTTCTATTCCTCCACAATTCATAAGGAGTCTTTTCCAGAAGAGGTCTTACAGACACTTTGTTCTGAATATAACATGTTGTATTAATTGCTTCTACCCAAAAATGTTTTGCCATATTAGCCTCATTGATCATGGTTCTGGCCATTTCTTGCAATGTTCTATTCTTTCGTTCTACAACTCCATTCTGTTGAGGAGTTCTAGGACAAGAGAAATCATGTGCAATGTCATTTTCTTTAAAATATTTTTCAAAATATTTATTTTCAAATTCACCACCATGATCACTTCTGACCTTGACAATATTAAAATTCTTTTCAGTTTGGACTAGATTGCTGAAGTCAAAGAATACAGAATGAGACTCATCCTTGTGTTTCAGGAATTTTACCAATGTCCATCTGCTGTAGTCATCAACTATGACTAATCCATACTTCTTGCCTCTGATGGATGCAGTTTTCACTGGTCCAAACAGATCAATATGAAGTAGCTCTAATGGTCTAGAGGTAGTAACAACATTTTTAGATTTGAAAGAAGATTTTGAAAATTTTCCTTTCTGACATGCTTCACAAAGAGCATCTGGGTTGAACTTCAACTTAGCAAAGTCCTCTGACCAGATTGAGCTTGTTAATCTGAGATATACGTCTCATTCTAACATGACCCAATCTTCTATGCCAGACCCATTGCTCATCATTAACAGACATAAGGCATTTAACATTTTGATTTTTCAGTTCTAAAAGATTTATCTTATAAATGTTGTTCTTCCTTTTCCCATTAAAGAGGATTGAACCATCTTTCTGACCAACAACTTTAGAACATTTTTTATTAAAGATTATATCATAACCATTGTCACTTAATTGACTTACGGACAATAAGTTATGTGTTAATCCTTCAACAAGCAGAACATTAGAGATAGAAGGGAGGTTACCATTACCAATTGTTCTAGAGCCAATGATTTTGCCCTTTTGGTTTCCTCCAACTTCACGTCTCCTCTAGATCTAAGTTCCAGTCTTTGGAACATAGACCTTCTTCCCGTCATATGTTGTGAGCAGCCAGAGTCCAGGTACCATGACTGGTGTCTTAACTTTGTTGCTAAGGATATCTGCAACAAAGATTATTTTATCCTTAGGTACCCATATCTTTTTGGGTCCTCTGGGGTTAGTTGGTCTGAAGTTCTGCCTGAACTTCTTTTGTTTATGCTTCTAGAGTTGATTTATCCTTCTGGAAAGTAAAGACAGTTCATCTTTATCTGAGGAAGATTCTCCAGAGCTTTGCTCAAGTTCCTGAAAAGCTTTATTGTCAGATTTTTTATTTGATTTCAAAGCAATAGACTTACCTTACTTCTGAGGCTCATCTTCTTCCAGCTCTATCTCATGACTTCTTAAGGAACTGATGAGTTCCTCCAGAGTGATCTTGTTAAGATCCTTTGATAGCTTCAGCGCTGTGACCATGGGTCTCTACTTCTTTGGTAGACTTTTGATGATCTTCTTCACATGATCAGAAGTGGAGTATCCTTTGTCAAGGACCTTCAAACCAGCTGTCAGAATCTAGAATCTTGAAAACATGGTTTCCACAGATTCTTCTTCCTCTATCTTGAAGGCTTCATACATCTGAATTAGCGCAAGAGCCTTTGTCTCCTTCACCTGAGAGTTTCCTTCATGTGTCATCTTTAATGACTCAAACATGTCGAACGTTGTTTCTCTATTTGTGATTTTCTCATACTCAGTATGAGATATAGCGTTTAACAGAATAGTTCTAGCTTTGTGATGATTTCTGAAATCTCTCTTCTGTTGGTCAGTCATTGACTTTCTGTCAATCTTTTTGCCCTCACCATCAGTGGGGTGAATGTATCCTTCAATGACCAAATCCCATAGATCAGCATCATAGCCTAGAAAGAAACTTTCTATTCTATCCTTCCAATAATCAAATTTCTCTCCATCAAACATGGGAGGCTTGGTGTTGATTCTATCTTTATCATTATATTTTTTGTTTGATTGTTCAGCCATGATGTATCAAGGATAATAAATCAAGAGTTTTCCCAACTGGATCTTTCTCTGTTAATGTTAAGTGATAGCATTTCAGAGCCGGAGCTCTGATACCAACTGAAGGTAGGAAAAACACTTAGAAGGGGGGTTGAATAAGGGTTTCAAAAACAACTATGATAATAGAAAATGACAAGATATTTGATCCTGGTTCATTTGAACTCAAACTACTCCAGTCCACCTGCCAAGGTGATTTTGCCTTTCTCAAACAAGGACTTAATCCACTAAATCAAAACCTGATTACAGTGATATCACTAAGACAAACTGTCTTAGTCTTCTTAAGAATCCTAACCACAACTTGGTCTCTCAAGGAACTTTTACAAAGATAAAATACAATGTGTTTAAGTGCTTCTAAAAAGCTATTATCACAACTGTGATTTTTACACAAAATGAAGAACAAATAAAACTTATGTGTTTGATGTATAAAGTTGTTTGATGTACTTGTGTTTTTCTTTTTATGAGTTTCTACGTTGATTGTTTTTCAAATGTTCCTTGGATTGTTTTTGGAATTCTTCACATTGAAGTGCTGATGGAGACTTCTTTATATACTCCACTTTCTCAAATAGTGTGTAGATGAAAGTACTGTAGGATGTAGACAGAAAGGACAAATACTTTTCGTCTTGATTTGACATTCCTTTTTTGCCTAATTTCTTGTGCCATACACAAATGAGAAATAGTGCTTGATAGACATTGGGTTTAGCAACGTATCTTTCTTGAACAATATCGTTTCAAATGAACAAATATGAAAAATAATCTTGCATCAGATCCTCTGATGATGTTCCATGTTCTTCTTTATCAGAGTCACTCTATCCAGAGTTTTGCAGCAAAGTGCTTAGCGTAAATGAATGATCAGAGTTGACTTAACTCTCAGAGCCTCTGTAGGTTGCAGCGTTGAGTTCTCACAGCCTCTGATATGTGTCTCAACAAATTGTGACATATGTAGTGCTGACTAACAGATGGTATTGTGAACAGGTTGATCCTGAGAACTAATAGTGTGAGTGTGTGTAATACAATACTGATAGTGTGTAGCTAGTAGCTTTCCTGCATGGTAGGTTAAGACTTCTGCTGCTTGTAAACTCTGATATGTTAATAGGATGTTTTAGCAAAAAATTAGTCAAAGGGGGAGTTTGTAAGTGCTTTTGATTGGCTGCATTTTATAGAAAAACATTAATGTATGAGTAAATGTCATGAGTAAGTGAAGCTGAATGTCATGACTGAATGTTATGACATTTATCGTATGACATCAGGGTGCGCAGAGTTTGTTTTTCTGTTACTAGCTCAGGCTATACTTCAGGAAACAAACCAGGAAGCATAGTTATTTTAAGCAACATAACAGGCATTGCTGATGATAACATAGAAGGCTCCTGACCTAATGATAAGTGTGCAGCTTCAAGAAGAAAGGTTTATCTTGGGTAAACCTAAATTCTATACCAAGGCCCAAAACAAGTTTGCTATTATAAATAGAAGAATGAGCATTCCTAATGGGTGGACACACAGAGGAGAGAGCATCTAGTGAGAGATCATAGAGTGTGTTTGTGAGTGAAGAACCGTGTTTTTCACGTGAGTCTAGGAATCTTAGGATTCCTTGTGTGCCAAGCAATTGTATGTTGTAAAATTGTTGTGGTTATTATGTATGAACAGGTGTGTTCATTGTATAACTCAAAGCTATTAATCAAGAGTGTGTGTCACTTGATCAAAGCTGTGAAGCAAGATCAAGGTGTGTTTGAAGTGAGTCTTCATATCTATTTTGTAATTGTGTATTTATATCATTGAGGTGATTGAGGGGGCGTGAGTGGGTATACTCAGGTCTAGTGGTCTCTAGGTTGAAGTGTCATTAGGTAGGTCTTAAGTGAGGAGTGAAAACTGGGATTTTTTGACTATGAATTAATTCTACTGATAGTGAATTTCCTCCCTAGCTTGGTAGCCCTCAGATGTAAGTGTGGTTGACACTGAACTGGGTGAACAATTACTTGTGTTATTTACTACTTTCCATTTACAGCTTATTATTAAGTTCAGTAGTACATGTTACAGTGGATGTCATAACATCTACAATAACATCCATCGTGTGCTAGCCATAATTTCACTTTTAATTGTAAAAAGTGTGGCCCCTAAAAAATGATCCGTTGGCCCCGGGAACGACCATGGATTTAAAACAAAGAAAGTGCTAACAAGCAAAATAAACAAATTACTCGAAGAGCAGTAACATCATAGGAATTTCTACGGCCTCCCAGTTGCACAAAGCGGCTTCACCTCGGAACATCAGGTTGTCTATGCAGCTCACTTCACCGCCTTTTTCAATAGCGTTTATCTGAACATCGCCATTTACGAAGATCTCCTTCAGAGTCTTCAGGCACTTGTCGTTTACTTCTGATTCCTCATCCAAGGTTGGTTTGTAACCTAACCCTTACTGAAGCCATTCCTTTATAGAGTTTGTAATGCTCTGGACAGAGGCGAAAGATGGACCGCGTGTAACGACAGCGTCCTCAACCAACACGGCATGTGCGATCTCTAATGCTTGGTAAGCTGTTTCCAATGCATCTTCATCGGCTTCAATGTATCGAAAAGAGGATAGGTTGCTCACCATCAGATCCTCTTCATCGTGCACCACGACCAACTGGTCCTATGTAATGAACTTCACTTTTTGGTGTAATGTGGATGTAACAGCACCTGCTGCATGTATCCACGGCCTTCCAAAACACAGTTGTATGTCGGGTTTATGTCCATCATCTAGAAGGTGATTTCAAAGACTTGGGGTCCCACCATGATTGGCAGATCGATCTCTCCTATTACGATCCTCCTCGACCCATCAAACTCCTTCACAATTAAAGATGTGGGTTTCATCTCATGTCAAATTTGCTAGTATTCTTTTGGGCATTACGTTGAGGGTTGACCCAGTGTTGACAAGCACTCGGGAGAGTGTATCTTCTTCCTACTTAACAGACATGTGCAAGGCACGATTGTGCTTGCGACCCTCAGTGGTCAAGTCAATGTTGTCGAAGCTCAGTGTATTGTAGGTTGTAATATTAGCAACGAAGGAGTCAAATTTCCCCACTATGATATCCTTTGTCACATGGGCTTGTGTGAGTATCTTCAACAAAGCTTGTCAATGGGTGGAAGAGCTCAATAGTAATGACATAATTGAGATTTTGGATGGCGTCTGGTTGAATTATCCTCATAAACTCTTCTTCATCCTCCTTGGGGGCTTCTTTTCCTTTAACGGCGGGCTCCTTGGAGATGGATTCCTTAGGAACCATTTCTTTAGGAATGGTAACGGTTGTTTTGGGAGCAGCTGCCTGAGGGAGAGTAAAATTTTCCCTAGGCTGATATATTCAACCACTACGGGTCATTTTGCTTGCCCCGACGATGTTCCTTACATCCTCCTGTTTTCTTCCAGCCTTCATGTCATACCAGGAGTAGTCGTACTTCCATGATATAGCTTTCAGATTAGGACCAAGTCCCCTCTTTGGATCGAATCTTGGTTTTGGTTAGCTCGTAGCTGGCGTAGGGCTGTTGCGAAACACCATTCTGACAGCAGCGGGAGAAGCAAACTTGAACATTGGCTTCTTTTTAGATTTCTTCGGTAGGTTGAATATTGGCTCAATTACTGAGATGTCTACTTTTTTCTTCTTTCCACATATTTGTAACAAGCCTTCGTCAACCATTGACTGAATGTCTCTCTGTACTAGGTTACAACCTTGTGGATTACGACGGCAATTACTGCAGCTTTCATGGGAACTTTTGATCAGTCCTGCCTTTATCAACTTTTTATGCAACTCCACCAAAGGAGTTTTGACTACAGATACCTTGGTGACCAATCTTATATCTGAGTCTTTCTCTACAGCGTGGAAGCCACCATGGTTAGGCAAAGGATGGTTATCAATGTTAGGTTGATTGTCTTTGAAGGAGAGTACTTTCTTCTCAATCAATTCTCACACAATATGTTTGAGTGCTATGCAACATTTGAGGTCATGCCCCGCAGCGTTTTCATGGAACGCGTACCATGCGTTCGGGTCGCAATGGTAGCGGAGTTGGAGGAGGGCCCAACTTCCTAGTATGAATTAGGCCTTGCTGTACCATCAAAGGGTAAAAATCAGTGTAGCTCATAGGGATAGGCTGAATCCCTGGTCTTCTGTTCTGAAAAGCAGGCCTTAGAACCGGTGCTCTTTGTTGTGGCCATACTTGCTGATTGTGACTTTGTTGATAAGTGTTAGGCGCCAGTTGCTGGAAATTTTGCAGGTTTGGGCGGGGTTGAAACACCGGCGTGCTGCAGCCACATATTGTTGTTGCTAATAATTTTGCTGAGGTTGTAGACAAGGTAACCGTTGATTTTGAGGGCGGTTTCTTCTGCTCTGCATCCTCTCGTTGTACATTATAACATTGGTCTCTCCTTCCTTCTTCTTGTGGAAGTTTCCTGATGGCTTTTTCATTGTGCTGGTGCTAGCCGAACTCATCACCTTGCCATTTTTTAAACCAGCTTCTACTTTTACACCGACAACCACGATATCAGAAAAATTGGCCGTTATACTGCTAATCATTCTTTTATAGAATTCAGGTCTTACGGTATCCATGAACCAGTCAGCCAACTCATTTTTCGTTAGGGGAGGTTCCACTTGGGCGGCGGTCCCTCGCCATCTTTGTGCATATTCTTTAAAGCATTCCGAACTCTTTTGAATCATGCTAAGAAGCTGACACCGATCTGGCGCGAGATTCATGTTATATTTATACTGGTGAATGAATGCATCAGACAGATCTTGGAAACAGTGGATTTTAGATTGATCCAGGCTTAACTACCACTTAGCAAAGGCGCCTTTGAGGATGTCTTGGAAGCAGTGTATTAACAATATGTCATTCTCAATATGTGGGGCCATACGTCGGCAGTACATGATCAGGTGAACTTTTGGGCAGGTTGCCCCTTTGTACCTTTCGAATGTAGGCATTATGAATTTGGGAGGAAATACCAAGCCCGAGACTAAGCACATGTCCTTTGCATCAGACCCAAAGACATTATTCCCTTCTATAGCTCTCATCCTTCTGGCCATTATGTCCATTTCAACTCGTAGTTTCTCATGCTTCTCATCTTCAGTTTCGGACCCGTCGGGTACATCGAATATCGGTTGATGATTGTTGAAGACTGGTCGAACCTGTGCCTGAACACTGGCCTGAGTGTAAGTGGGATTTTGGAAATCCGTCATCAATGGAACACTCTGTGGATTTAAATACGGCTGATGATTGAATGGTTGAGCATCATTGTATGGAGGCATGAAATCTCTAGCAATCCTGAAAGGATTGCAGAGGATTTGATGTCGTTGTGTTGATTTCAGACACTACTGTAGGTTGTGTATCCATCTTCACCCTGATTACCTGAAGGACTTCCATGATTTGACTAACGTCACCGTGCAAATCTTCGACATCGTTGTTAATTTGATTGAATCTCAAGTCTTGATATGCCATTCTCTTCTAAGCGTTGGCTCTTATGTTGTACCGACGAGTACTCAACGTGACTCACTCTCTTTCTAATAGCAACAGCGCACGGGATAAGCCAGAGGATTGATGAAATGAAAAAATGAGATGTGGGGTGCTAATGCAGACCACACATTCAAGGAGAACAAAAAAGTTTGTTTACAAACAAAATTAATGGATCAGCATGTAACGACGTGATGAAAACTTAACAAAAATTTCATTAATAAAAGATTTTTACAACATAAAGTCTTCATTAACAAATGAAACTTTTTCAATCATTTTAAAAAATGAAAGATTATATATTCCCATAGGCCTGGGGTACAACAACAAAAGGAAATCAGCAATTACGGATCTTCTAACAAGATGACCCTTTTCCCTCTAGCAGTCTTGTCTTCTTCTGACTCTGACGGAGCAGCTCCTAAAGTTCCGCATTTTCCCGTTTAGCTTTTACCAAAGCAAATTTCAACTCTCCCCTAGACAAAAGCTTCTATGGCTCCAGAGTAATGTCGTAGGAGTTAGTATAGAACATTTTTAATGCTATCACTTTTGACCAAAAGAGATATTCCTTCGAGACGAGACAGCTTGGATTCTCCACAGTAGTCATTCCTTGCAGTTTGGGGTGATGCCAGGCAAAGATAATTCATGCTTCAAGATCCGGATCAGCATCCTTTTCACATAATCAAGTTTCTAGCTAGGTCGGCTCTGATTCTTTCTCAATGGAGTATCCTAGCTGACAGCAAGCTAGGATAGGATTGTAATTGATATATCCTCTAGTGCCAATTAGCGGTATATTTAGGAACTCCCTACAGTCGTGTATCATGGCTACTCCTCCGCGGGTCAGGTCATACCAGTTGATGTCGTAATGAGAGAGTATAACCAATTTTCCAATCCATGCATCACTGTCTTAAAGTTTCCATAGAGGGGATGTCCTAGGCAAGTGTGAAACTAACCACTTGCTTAGGAGTGTTGTGCAGCAGGAAAATTGTCTGAGATTGAACACCTTCCGCCGGTGAATGGTGTAGTAGGTATTAGCCAAAAGAGTGGGAACTGGATTTCTGACAAGAAATAGCTTGATGGCTTCCAGACTGATGAACTCAGGTTTGCTGGGAAACAGATATAAGCCGTAAATTAAGAAAGCTAATATAGCTTCAAAGATTTCCAAGTTTCCTCAGTCATAATAGAACTCAACTCTCTCCATGAATGGTTTCACCTCCATTCCAGTAAATCTACCCCTATTATCCAATTGGGTTGGAAGGTCAGTGGGTTCTAGATGAAGAGCTTCAGTCACCTCTCTTCTGTTTGGTTTCTTCTCCCTCCCATAGTTAGGTGTGAAGGTCATAGGGATTTTTAGATGCTCGGAGTATTCTTCCAAGGTTGGCAGTATCTGAAAGTCTGGGAATGTAAAACAATGGTATAGCGGGTCGTAAAACTTTATGAGGGCTTGCAGCATCTCTTCGTTTACTTGTGTATCTAGCAGAGGTAACAAGTCTCCATACTTGGCTATAAAAGTTGCAGGATTCCTTACGAGGCTCCTTAAGATCCTTAGGTTGTCTAACCTCAGGCTTCGAAATGTAATCATGTTTCTTTGATCCATCACCATGTCTGCAAAAAAAACAAGATTTTGAACTCCTTGAATAGTTAGCAAAATGCAGAATGCAATGCAAAGACGCATCTGGTTTTACAAAACTCAGCAGATAATTAAAGCAAAACCCTTGTTTCATTTATGTTGGGAAAAGTTATAACTTTTGAAATATAACCCAAGAAATGTGAGGCTACATCAGAGGAGAATACTTAGGCCTTATGGTTAGGAAATATGACAAGAATCTTATCCGCGCGTCCTCTTTAGTCTTTTCAGCATAGCATTCTCCATTACCAACTTGTCTACTATTCCTTTCCAAGCGCCAGAAGTTGGCAGGATATTCGAATACTCATGAGTACTCTGTGTAGGTTTGATGCTAGAGAAAAATAAATTCTCTTTCGTCACATCTCTGTCAGTCAGGAGTCTTTCAAGCCACCCAATCAACTCATCTTTGTCTTGTAAATCTCTCTGCAGTTCTGTCGTTTCAGCATGAAGAGTATGGTACTTGTCTTCCCAAGTATCCCTCTCAAGCTTTGTTATTTCAAGAACCTCTTGGTATTCTTCCATATGTTCAATGGGAATGGCAGATGATGATGTGATGGCAATCTGCGTATTTTTCTCAGGAAGGTAAGGAATCTTGAGATCACGAGCTCTAAATTGGACCCACCGAGTGAATGGCTCAAGAGCTACACAGTTCCTCTTCCCAAGGTCAGCTTTGGTTTTTCTCCGGATGTTCTTCGAAGCATCAATTGTACTGTTTCTTAAATTTTCCTCTGCTTCGGTGTTGAGGTAGAAGAAACCAGCCAATAGGATGTTGTTAGGCTTATCCTTCATTGGGAATCCAAATTAACGTCTGGCCAAAGCAGGATTGTAGTTGATCCCCCCTTGTACTCCCAAGAGCGGTACATTTGGAAAAGAACCACAGCTGACAACATAGACTCCTCGGTCATAAGCGAGATCGTATCAATGAATATTTGCTTGAGGTAGAGACATAATCCTTTGAGACCATCTCCAACCATTAGGGTTTTCTTTGAAAGCATCCGTTCTTGGTAGATGATTGACAAATTATCTATATAACAAGGGTGCACAAAAGCTAATAGTTCCTTTACCTTGAAGGGTCATGTGATGAATGGAATGATAAGTGTCACCTAACAAGGTGGGTACCGAGATACCATTCAAAAGTATGGTGATGGTGGTTGAATTGATGAATTCTTCTACCTCTTGGAATAACACCAAGCCATATATTAATAGAGCCAAAATTGCTTCGAATGCATCCATACTACCTTCCTTGGCAAGGTAAGTAGCCTTCTTCAATAAGTAAGCAGAGTGAAAACCTTTGACTTCATTCTTTGAAGTATGATTGGCTTTGACCTCAGAAACTTCTAGATGGAGTGTGTCAGCAATCTCCTTCGACGAGGGTAGCTTCTCCAAACCACTAAAAGGTTTCTTATCTTTCACGGGAATCCCAATGAAGTAAGAATACTCTTCTAATGTTGGTATCAATTGATAATCTGGGAAGGTGAAACAGCGGTACAACGGATCATAGAATTGAACCAAGGTGCTGAGAACCCCTTCTTCTATTCTAGTTTTTACAATGCTCAGAAGATTTCCGTATGTTTTCCCAAAGTCTTCAGATATCATTGTTCCAAGCTTTCTCAACTCCATTGTATCATATTTCTTGAAGTTATATTTCTTAGTGTTTCTTTTCCAAAAATCCATGACAACTAGGGTTTCGCAAAAAGAAAATGACTGAGTTTTACAAAACCAACGTACCAAGATGAGATGCTATGATGACATGATGATATGATTCACACACATAACACACATGCAAATACTAACAAGCAAAGGTCATAGGTTCAGGTTACAAGCATGAGGCCTGGGTATACCCTTCCAAAGGACATGTACTAAGGTTTTCATTGTACCTGTAGATCGTGTAACACCCCCTTCTATACCCCTAAATAAACAATAAATATATATATATAGGCACATATAAAATTTATCAGAGTATGCTTTAAAGTACGGTATAAAAGAAGTATGTCACATTATCACCAATAAAACATTCAACGCCTGCTCTATACAATTATGCAACCGTGGGATAGTTTTCAAAATAGAGGAACTTGGTCCTTACACCCACGTCTCGATATTTAAAATTAAAGCGGAAGATTAAAACATTTAAATTACTTCAAAACATTTAATCACATAAATACATGTTATCCAGTTGGTTCATCAATCATTCATGTTATAAAACATTATCAACTGATACATCACAAACGTATCACAAAAGAATGTTATACAAGCCTAACTACCCGGTGTTACATAATCAGAGCAGTCCGTCTCAAAAGAATGAAGCTATACTTCACAAAAGAAACCTCCAGCAACCTAATCTGCAATGCCTCATAGAGCATCATAAAACAACAGAAGGGTGAGAAATATTACCATAATAATCAATGCATAAGATTATATATATAAACAAGTAACAATTACATATAATCCACATTTCTCACCACACTTCATTTCATAGTCATATTCATCACGGCATAAATATAAACGAATATGAACAAGCATCAAGCATATCCCTTCATGCATATTTCACAATTATCCAAACACATCACATTTATAAGCACACTTCATATATCAATGACATTTATACTATGTGACCCCAAAACAACTCAATGCAACTCAATGCCACTCAATGCTATGTGGTACCAACACTCGTTATCATTTTTCGGTTTTTACATTAAACCGGGTCCACTCTTCTAGACCGATAACGACAAATGCCCGTCCTCTAAGCTTTCAAACCCACTCTTCTAGGCTTGGGACAAGTCACTAGTCTCCACGAGACTAGCAAGCATTGCCTCTTGACTGAATGATGCATATGCAATCGAAAATCAAATGCACTTAAGACCGACATCTTAATCTCATGCATTAAAATAATTCATCTCTTCAAGAATTACGTCATGATTGCACACACAACATATTTCACAACAAGTCAAGGTATTCACACAATTAATACCAATAACATATTCACAAGCTATGCACACATATCCACAATGTTCTCATGCACATTTATCATACAATTCACGCACAACATTATGTGTTCACAATTTATCAGACAATGCACACATAACCTCTATTATGTTCTCATGCATTTCCAATCAATACAAATAATATCCACATCTCAAAACCTAGGATTCACGCCCGAAGGCTACCCACAACATATCACAATAGTACATAAACTATGCGATTAAACAAGCAATAAACCATAGTCGAACCACACAATCAACCTATGGATGAATCTCAAACAAAACAAAAACCTGTCATACTCGCTACTCCTTCGCTAAGCGAACTCCTAGCGAGTATTCGCTACTTGTTCGCCTAGCGAACCTCAACAGAAGCTATTGACTTCATTCGCTACCTGCTCGCTACAGCGAGCTTCCCAGCGAACCATTCGCTATCTCTTCGCTACACATTCGCTACCAGCGAACACACCAAAAATCCATTATGTCCAAGTCTGGGACCATTCGCTACTTGTTCGCTGAGCGAGCTCCTAGCGAGCGTTCGCGACCTGCTCGCTTAGCGAGCTGCTAGCGAGTGTCTGCGTATTTTGTTTTTCACTTATTGTTATCCAACTCAACCAACTCCACAAACTCCAATCTCACCAATCCAATTCCAATACTCTTAGTCTAACATTTCTAGACTATTCTACATCATCTATTTCAGATTCTAACCGATTAAATGGAGTTCTACCGATTAAATCCAACTTTGCCCTAAAGTGGAAAAAATGGTGGAAAACATCCAAAAACCCAACCCAAGCATACATAATCACACATATTGATCAAATAATAATGTTTTTCACCCTTACCTTGATTGGATTGAAGCTTTGGGTTGATCTTGATCTCTTCCAAGCTTTTCCTCTTCTCTTTCTTTCTCTTTTCTTTCCACAATGTTTCTATTCTTTTCTTTTCTTTTCCACTTCCCTTATATATATATATATATATATATATATATATATATATATATATATATATATATATATATATATATATATATATATATATATATATATATATATATATATATATATATATATATATATATATATATATATATATATATATATATATATATATATATATATATATATATATATATATATATATATATATATATATATATATATATATATATATATATATATATATATATATATATATATATATATATATATATATATATATATATATATATATATATATATATATATATATATATATATATATATATATATATATATATATATATATATATATATATATATATATATATATATATATATATATATATATATATATATATATATATATCTTATTTTCTTTCCATTCTATTTCCCTCTTTAATTATCTACCAATTAATTCCAAATCATTAAAATTAATTCCAATAAACCAATTAGTTAACATAATTAATTAATTAATGAAATTTGGGTTGTTACAACCCTCCCCCACTTTAGGAATTTTCGTCCTCGAAAATGTTACCTGGTTCAAACAGCTCTGGATAAGACTCCTTCATCTGGCTCTCCAGTTCCCAAGTCACATTTCCACCAGCCGGTC
Organism: Lathyrus sativus; assembly: GCA_963859935.3. Lineage (NCBI taxonomy): Eukaryota > Viridiplantae > Streptophyta > Magnoliopsida > Fabales > Fabaceae > Lathyrus > Lathyrus sativus. The sequence goes on from OZ012736.1 coordinate 62,870,267, forward strand.
CTCCCCAAGCGACCTTCACCAAAGAAATCTCTTTGCCTCGAAGTTGCTTCAACTTCCGATCCTCTATCCGCATAGGTGATGCCTCCACAGTTAGGTTATCTCTCACCTGCACATCGTCTACTTGGACTACATGAGACGGATCCGCAATGTATTTCCTCAACTGAGATACATGGAACACATCATGGAGATTACCAAGCGACGGTGGTAGAGCAACACGATAGGCCACTTCTCCTATTCTCTGCAAAATCTGATAAGGACTAATGAAACGCGGCGTCAACTTACGCAACTTCAATGCCCTACCAACACCAGTCATCGGAGTGACCCTAAGAAACGTATGATCTCCCTCTTGAAATTCAAGTGCTTTCCTCCTCTTGTCATGATAACTCTTCTGGCGACTTTGAGAAATCCTCGTCTCTCTTGAATCATCTTAATCTTGTTCGTAGTCTACTGAACTATCTCGAGTCCAACTACAAGACTTTCTCCCGACTCATACCAACACAATGGCGTCCTACACCGTCTACCATACAAAGCTTCGAACGGTGCCATACCAATACTCGAATGAAAACTGTTGTTGTAAGTAAACTCAATCAAAGGCAAGTAGCTATCCCAAGCCCCTCCTTTCTGCAACACACAAGCTCTCAAAAGATCCTCGAGCGATTGAATAGTCCTCTCGGTCTGACCATCTGTCTGAGAATGATAAGCTGAACTTAAACGCAACTTCGTACCCAAAGCACTTTGCAAGCTCTCCCAAAATCTCGAAGTGAATCTCGGATCCCGATCCGACACAATACTAGACGGAATACCATGCAAATTGACAATCCTCTCGATGTATAACCTGACCAATCTCTCTAACGGATAATCCATTCGCATAGGAATAAAGTGAGCAGATTTAGTCAATCTATCCACGATAACCCAAATAGCTTCAAAATTACCCGGTGTCCTCGGTAATCCAGACACAAAATCCATAGAAATGCTATCCCATTTCCACTCAGGAATAAACAACGGTTGCATCAAACCCGACGGCTTCTGATGCTCAATCTTCGACTTCTGACAAGTCAAGCAAGAATACACAAATTCGGCAATATCCTTCTTCATACGAGGCCACCAAAATACTTTCCTCAAATCTTGATACATCTTAGTAGCACCCGGATGAATACTCAATCCGCTACGATGTCCTTCCCCAAGAATACTCTTCTTTAGCTCCTCAATATCTGGAACACAAACTCTATCCCGAAACCTCATAATACCATTCTCGTCCATCCAAAAATCACCACCTTGGCCTTGGTTGATCAAAGTCAACCGATCAACTAAACTCAAATCGGATTTCTGTCCTTCTCGAATTTCGTCCAAAATACCACTCGTAAGCTTTAACATCCCGAGCTTAACTCCATAAGAAGTCCTCTCACATACCAAACTCAAATCACGAAATTGCTCAACCAACTCCAACTCTTTCATCATCATCATTGACATGTGTAACGAATTCCGACTCAACGCATCCGCTACCACATTCGCTTTGCCCGGATGGTAATTCAACCTGTTGCACCCCAAAATTTGACCAACTCTTCTTTACCTAGCTTATGTTTCATTTCATTCACATTAGCATTATCATTTGCATTTCATTGACATGTATGCAGGAGATCAAGAGGTATGATTACCAATCAAGAGCTATACAAGACTATGATGATCTAATAAGGTTATTCAAGTGTTCAGGGGTTGATATCCTTGCCATAGAAGTCTAAGATCCTCAGAGAGAGTGGTTGAAACCAAGGTTGTGTGCCTCCTAACTTGAGAGTTGTGGGAGCTCCTCAGATGATTCTGAAGCTATGAATAAGGACTTGAAGCCTTGAGAGAGCTTATGAGATGTCTTGAAAGCCATCATGAAGCCTAGACAGGTCATTGTACAAGATTAAGAAGACTCAACCATGAGTGGTGTAATTAGGGTTTGACTGGGTCAACCCTAAGTCAACTGATGATTTGAGGAAGGTTGAGACCTAATACAAGAGCCATGTGATCATGGATTGATGCATTGAGATTCTATAAGGATGATTCCAAGGTCAACTCATCATGATTGAAGAGTTTGAGAAGTTTCAAGCTAGGGTTTCTAAGGCTTGACAGTGTAAAATCCCCTAGTTTGACCCCAATCTTCAAGGCAGTTTAGCTCAAGATGTGATTGTCATCTCATCTTACCCCCAACATGAATGTTGTAGAGCTTGTTCTTAGCTTTAATTTGAGTTCTATAAGTCCTTGATAGGATTTTTAGAACTCAAGTTATGACTTTTACAAGTTATAGGTCATCTGAGATATATGAATTTGGGGCCTTGAAAGTCACCCAACTTGCATCCAACTTTTGCCCAAGGATGATTCCTATGAACTTTTGGTCAACATTAATGTTGTTACTTATTTTCTTAGCTTTCTATAGAGTACTATAAGTCCTTGATAGGATTTGTAGAACTCAAGTTATGGCTTTGACAAGTCAAGGGCATTTTGGTCATTTGGAGATTACATGTCATTTCAAGCATAAGGCCATAACTCCTATTTCCAAGCTTCAAATGGATAAATCTTCAACATCAAACTTGTTCAAAATGATGTTTTAAGGTTATTAAGGAGGTCATGAGATGTTGAAAAGGCTTGTAGCTCAAAGTTGTAAAAATGACCTAAAATAAGGGCATAAGTTAAATGAATCAAAGTTGGAAATTGATATTTTCAACCTACACATCCAAACCATGGCATGTAATATATCATTTTGACTCTAGAAAACATTTTAAAAACAATGGTTTAGTCACATTTTTGATTTGAGGTCTAAATTGTGGACTTGCTTTGAAAAGCACTTACTTGCATATTAAGCAACATTTGCAAAACTCAAAATCAAGGCATAGGCAAGGGTTTTTGCAAGCTAAACACCCCTAATATCTCACTAGGGGAGAAATTAAGAGTGAATGGGATGAATTCCAAGCTGTTTTCAAGGGTTGTACATGTCATGATAAGTGATTCAAAATCTCATGACATGAGATGTGGAAAATCTCATTGGAAGGATCTAGAGGGTTCTAGATCATCCAAACTTCATCTATATATTGAGTAGAATGGATCCATGGCACAGGTTGGTGATCATTGAAGGATTGAGCATAGTTTGAGATTGAGTGTTCATAGATTGCAATTGAAATTGGTTTCATCAAATTCCTCAACTTCCATTCATTTTCTTGATTGATACTCCTTCCATGAGTGCCCAGGAGTGATTTCAGATCATTTTCAAGAAGAATTGGTGGCTAGATCGTGTGGGAGCAAGTGGTTTTCAGCACCTGCAACTCATCATCATGTTTCAAGATTGAAGCACTTTCCATTGAATCTTTTGCATACAGCAGCAAGGAGGAGGTTCAGTGATCGTGTACAGAAGATTTGAGAGCTTGAAGTGAAGATTTGGTGCATCTGTTATTCAAGAATTTCCAGGTTGGTAACCTTCTTCCTATAGCATGATTTAGGTAGAATTAGGTTGAATTAGGGTGCTAGATTAGTTGTAGAATGGCCTAGGATGGATTTCAGATGGTTAATTGATGAATTAGAGACAAAATAGGAAGATCACCATTTTCGGTTGAGATTGGGAGATGATGATTCTTGGGGTTTCAGAGGAAACTATGGGTATTGTTGAATTCGTGGCAAGATTTGGAATGAGTTTCATGTTTTGACCTCTTGGATTGGAGGCCTCTAGGAAGAACTAGGGTTGAAGGGGACGATCGGAGCTCCACCGGCGGTGGCCGAAGCTGGGCGCGAAGCTCAGGCGTTTGAAATGGAGAAGATGAAGTTTTCACCATTAGATCATGGTTTGACCATTGACTAGGAGAGGATCCAACGGCTGTGTTTTAAAATTGGATTGTGAAGGATTCTGATGATGAAACGATGCGTTTCATTTATTCAGGCGTTTGGGCTTAGTGATCTGAGTGCTATTCACACCCCCAGCAAGCCCAACCCAGTTTTTTAACTGAAAATGATTACTTCTTGCACCGCGCGCTTATTCATTTTTATTTGATTTTCATTTAATTTCCATTTAATTCATGATTCTTGTAAAAATCATAACTAATTGAATATTAATCCAATCAAACCCATTCTTTTTGCATATTAATCATGATTGAGTCTATTATTTTTTAGAGAAAAAATATTTTCATTTCACGTAATTTCTGATTTAATTGGAATTTTGCATTTTAATTGATATTAAAATGTTCATGTTTGATGCATATTTTTGTAGAATTTTGTTTGATCTCATGGTGATGATTTTAAGCCTAATTTTTTGTGCGTAATTAGGTGAGACATGTATGATCCCATAGAATGTTTCTCACATTTTTGTGATGAAAATAGGTGTGCTTTCTAGATTGATGTTTAGAGGTTTCCTTTTAGGGTTTTAGGTTTGATACCTTAGAATGTAGAATTTAGTTCTAGGTCCAATTTGATGGTTTGATCTCTGAATTTAATGTGGTAGAGTCATGGTTGACCTAGGTTCCCATAGTAATTTTTGTAAGATTTTACAATTGATTTTAGTATTTTAGTTAGGACTAACTTTAGTACTAGGTTTTAGGTGATCCTAATTTACTAATTCAACTAGTTTAACTTCTTTAGTTCCCTTAGATTAGGGTTTGTGATTGGTTTGCCTTTGGTTGAGATTGAAGACAAGTTGAAGACAAGGTGAGGATGCTTGAAGTTGCTTGAAGGTGCTTGGAGCTTTGGATTTGTTTGTGCCTGAAGGTGTCTGATGAAGATTAGGAGATAGGACATAGGGAGAGCCTTATAGTTAGAATGATTTCCTTCACAAACATGGAAAGCATCTTGTGCTTCCATTCCTCCCAATGACTAAAAGTCCTTCTAAGATAATCACATCTCTCCTTTGGAGGGATGAGTGGCCTTATCTGGGAAGTAGAACTTTGAGGGAATCAGTCTCTCATAATGATGAACCCTTACAGGCTTCCTTTGGTTGTCAATAAGCTGTTTATCATTTCCTCTCATCCTGTTAAATCAATTATCTTCTGGGTTGAGTACCTTGAGAGATGTTGGGTTTGAGTTTGAAGATGAGGACTTCACTGAAGAGTGTGGAAGAGGATGATTCCTTGAGCATGGCCATTGTAGCTGAAGCTTGAAGGGTTTGAAGAACAAGTTGATACTTGAAGATCCAATGGAGATTGAATGAAGAGCTGAGGCTTAGAAGATTGAAGGATGAAGTTGACACTCCTATGTGATTGAAGAATACTCTAAGAAGCTGAGGCTTGTAGATGAAGAGAGAAGACCAAGTTGAGACTGGTAAAGCAAAGAGAGCTGAAGCTTGAAGACCAAGTTGATACTTATGAAGGGGATTCAATTGAGATTGAGTGAAGAGCTGAGGCTTGAGGAATAAAAGATAAGTTGATACCTACATTAATGATTGAGAACCTGAAGGAATCAAGTTGATACTTGTGGTTAAGAGCAAAGCCTGAGGGTGGAATTGACTGTAAAGCTGAAGCTGGAAGAAGAAGATTAAGTTAAAACTTATGTTGATGGGTTGAAACCTGGAGAAGCAAATTGATATTTGTCATGAGAGAGGATAGCCTTGAAGGGTGATTGAAGTCTGAAGACTGAGTTGCTGTCAAAAGAGCTGAAGCTTGGAGTTGAGAGTTGTTGATCTGCTCTCTTGTCTGTTTTCTTTTCTGTATTGATGTGCCTTGTTTGACTTGCTTGATGCATTAGAATAAGTTCATATCTAGACTGACTTTAATCTTGGAGCATGATTGCACTAGAGGTTAAATTGCTCCCTCTGCTTGTATTGTTACTGTATGGCTTTGCTTGCGGGTATTCGGTAGAGCCCTGCTCCCTTGCCCATGTGGTTTATTTTGCTTGATAGCATGGTTTTATTTCCTCTGTATGATTGCAGTTTGCTGTATTTTGCTTGATAGCATGTTGTTTTATTTTCCTTTATGATTGTTGTTATTCATTCTGGCTTGAGGTTGAGATGAGCTTGTGGAGGCTGCTGCCCCACACACATTTCCTCCCTCACTTGCATTGCATGCATTTTACAGTCGTTTACTGTTTACTGTTTAAGCTGATGCTTTATCTGTTACTGTTTATCATTGACATGATCCCCTAGGAATCTCACTTCCTTTGATAAGGAAATGATGATTAGAACTTTAGGTTGAAACCTATGCATGATAACTTCTAGGAGTTCCCTGTTTCAAACCTCAACCATAGGATGAATCCTTGGCATGACAACAGTAGGACTTGATAGTCTCCCCGTAGTTGAGCCTGTTCTCTTCTCATCTCAAAATAGCTTAAGATACAGTAATCATGAATGATTTCTTTCGTACGTTACGAGCCTTAAGCTATCTGAGAAAGGATTGTTGGAGAGCTTCTTTTCAACAGTCTGGATGTTTAGTATGGTACCCTTTGGGTGACATGCGACACATTCACTCTTAGGTCATAGTCTTTAGTGCGATTGAAATTGCAAACACAATAAAAAACACTTCTTTCGTAAAAGACAGAAAACAAACTTCAAACCTTTTTGCCCCGTGGGCCCATAATTCAAAGGAAAGCTTTTCTGAAGAAAAGAGTGTCGTTAAACTTCAGCGCCAACGCAAACAGGTTTTGTCCCTAACTGCTGGAACTGTTGTTTAACCCTACTCGGTAAAACAGATGAATCTGAATTCCTGTAATCTGTAGTATCCCGAACTATGTAAGCTCTGATCTCTCATATCTGTTGAGAGTACGTAGGCACAATACTGATGTATTGGCGAGCTACCTTCCCCGTAACCCGTAGTAGTCCGAACTACGTTGACTCTGATTTCTCATTCTCTGATGAGAATACGTAGGCATAAAGCGCGACGCTTTGCCGAGTCATTTTCTTTTCTGTTTAAGCCAGCCTTGATAGGTAGATAGATAAACCAACTCGTGCAGTAAACACAACAAGCATGGATCCCGTCGAGTACGACGGACGTGAGGGGTGCTAATACCTTTCCCTTGCGTAACTGACTCCCAAACCCAGACAATGGTTGCGATGACCTTGTCTTACCCTATTCGTCAGGTTTTTCCGATCGTTTCCTTTCCCGCTCCGAGGGATAAATAACGAAAGGTGGCGACTCTTCTATTTTTCCGGCACCTTATATTCGCGAAAGCGACAGCTGGCGACTCTGCTGGGGACTTGATAGTTTCCTGGGATCCAACGTCCCGTATGCGAGTCAGTTTGGGGATCCGACGTCCCCCGCGAGAGTCAATCCTAGCGCTTGTATGATTACTTGTTCGGTTGTGTTTATTTATCGCATTTTTATTTCCCGCACTTTATTTTCAGTATGATATGATTATCTGTGCTGTTGTGGGAGGGGCATTTTGATGAGTGAGAAGCCAGACCCAGGCTTGAGTGAACATAGCATTAGTTGTGGAAATTAGTGGGCGCGTGCTTGCTTGGCAGGCACTAGTGTCTCATGAAATCCATGCTCAGACGAGGTTCTCCCGGTTGGCTTCTTTTTCAACCCTTTGGGTTGAGGGGGTTGTTGGTTTAGAGGATTGTCGACTCTGGGGACCGATCATTTGTGATTCAGCCGAGTTAGGCTGCTTCATGAGCTGGTGATGCCACACCTTCTGGGTATCGTATCACCCCTCTTGAATATCTGTGACGCTGATGAACGCATAGGATGCCGAACTTGAGTCAGTTTAGGTCCATACGTGTGAGCAGGGTTGGGTTTATTGCAGGAAACTTTGACCTTCAGACTACCTGGTTTTCTTGATAGTGAACAGTTTTGATTGGGGTCAGAGGATCTCATTACCAGACGGTTGTTCTTGATAGAGCAGGTTTACGATTGGGATCAGAAGATCTCATCATCAGATGCTTGTTCTTGACAGAGCAGATTTTTGGTCATGTATCAAAGGTCCTTATTATCAGATGTTTGTTCTTGACAGAGCAGAATTCTGGTCCTGTATCAGAGGTCCTTATTATCAGATGTTTGTTCTTGACAGAGCAGACTTTTGGTCATGTATCAGAGGTCCTTATTATCAGATGTTTGTTCTTGACAGAGCAGACTTATGGTCTTGTATCAGAGGTCTTTATTATCAGATGGTTGTTCTTGACAGAGCAGAGTTTTGGTCATGTATCAGAGGTCCTTAGTATCAAATGTCTGTTCTTGACAGAGCAGATTTATGGTCCTATATGTGTGTGTTCTTGACAGAGCAGATTTGTGGTCCGACATCAGGGTTTTCTTCTTATCGGAGATAATGGTTGTTCTTGATAGAGCAGGGTTATGGTTTTGTTGATGCAGAATCTCCACAGCTCAGTTGCCTTGATCTCCTGCTGCATGATTGCATTTTACATTACTTTGCATACTCATTTGCATTTCATTAACGTGTGTCTGTGTTGCAGGTACCGTTTTCCCCGATCCAGGATTTATTGCCTCCTATTGTATTGTTATGGGTTCTCTGAGGAAGACCGTGGCTTACAAGCTCCCTGCCCCTGATGTGGTTCAGCTGACCAGTTTGATCGCTTTAGCAGATGATTCTGTGAGAGATGAGTTCAGAAAATCCTACGGCAAATTACTCAGTTTGGTTCGTAAGCCTTCTGCGTTCGAGTTGAATGGGTTGCACGCTCTGCTACAGTTCTACGATCCTCCGTTGAGATGCTTTACTTTCTAGGATTTTGTTCTCGCGCCCACGCTAGAGGAATATGCTGATTTGTTAGGTGTGCCTATCAAGAAGCAGATGCCTTTTGTTCATATGGATGCTGAGCCTGATCTGGCCAGTCTAGCTCCTTCACTCCTTCTGGATGCCTCCGAGTTGGTATTGTCTAGTTGGAACAAGGTTCCCAGTTTCTCCTTGCAGTTCTTAGTGGGTAAGGCTCAGTAGTGCGCCAAATACGGATGTTGGGTCGTGTTCAATGCCATTCTCGCTCTGTGCATATATGGCATCATTCTGTTCCCCAATATGCCCGATTTTGTAGACTTCGACGCCTTTCGCATCTTTGCTTCAGGGAATCCAATCCCTACCTTGATAGGAGATGTCTACCATTCCATCCACTACAAAAACGAGAATAGAAGGGGCAAGAATGTCTCGTGTTGTGTGCCCTTGCTTTATAAATGGCTTGATAGTCATCTACCCAAGAGGGGTCCCTTTGCTTCGTCTGCAGCCACAGCTGAGTGGTCCGAGCGTTTGATGAGTCTATCTGCGAAGGATATTGACTGGTTTGACAGAGATAGGTTGGGTACCGAGATTATCTTCAGCTGCAGCGGGTTTCCGAACGTGCCTTTGATAGGCAGGAAGGGTTGTATAAACTACAATCCGTCTTTGCTGGTCCGACAGTTCGCATATGCTTTGAGAGCTCCGCCGAAGGATGCAGAGGTGCAGGAATCTCTGTACCTCACTGGTCTTCTAGAAGGGGATATGTTGTCTAAGCTTCAGCGCGCTTAGAATGGTATCAGTAAGAGGGGAAAACCATTGCTGGGGAGAAGCAATAACCAAGCCTACCCTCCGTATGTGACTTGGATCAGAGCCAGAGCCGACACTATAGGTCCTGCCAAGCCAGAAAGCCCTCCAATGATTGGAGAGCCTACTACTGTGCCCATTCAGCAGCATAATCAGGTGTTAGCTGAGCGAGATGAATTGAAGAGGGCAAATGAGGAACTGGAGAAAGAATTGGCTCAGCTCCGAAGCGAGAGAAATGAAGTCGTTTATTCCTTCAAGAGGCAGACAGAGCTGGTGAACCAGCTAGGTACAGACTTGACTAAGCAGATAGCCGAGCGTGAACGCATGGGTCAAGACTTCAAAGCTGTCAACGATGTACTGGCCACGAAGAAGCAGCACTTGGACGAAGCGTATCGGAGGATATCCAAGTTCAACCAGCACTGGAAGGCCTCCCTAGCCACCAGGAAAGAGCGGGAGGATAAGCTGATGCTAAAGATTTCCAAGCTGGAAGCCCAGGTGAAGGCTAGTGAGAAGAGGTTTGATGAAGAAACCGCTCGCAGATATGCCGCCGAAGGCCGGCTCAACAGAGCTCTCGCTAACCTGAAGGAGCGCAGACTGACGTTTGAGTCCAAGAAGCGGAAGTTAGAAGATTGTTTCGGCGAAAGAGCATGGGAAGATTTGGTCGAAGGTCTTCAATATACCATTGTGCAGAGGGAATTACTCGTCGAAGGGTTGCTTACTCTGCCTAATCACCCAGAAACGAAGGAGTTGTTAGAAGAGTATCGCGCCCGTGGCCGTGCTTGACTGTTTGTATTCCTTTTGTTTTGATCATTGTTGTATGCTGACCATCACCAGGCTTGTTGGCTGAGGTCACGCTATTGATTCTTCTTGTACTCACTGATGTTGTGTACTGCCTTGATGGGCTTTATGTATGAGATTGTTATTTCCATGACTGGACTCGGACTTCTTATTATCAGCACTGGCACTCAGGCACTAGGATCGGGGGAGATCTCCCTAACGCACAGACACACGTTTGCATTTGCATGAAGCATTTGCATAACGAGCACTTTGTCATTTTTTGCTAACCCTTTTGTGTTTCCAGGTTGTTTCAGGTTGTTCCAGGATTGATCAGAGACCTATTCACCGCTATCCGACCAGAGCTAATCAAACCAGGATCATGGAGCAAGTGCAAACTGATGTTCAGGAACTCCGCGAAAGAATGGATCGCTTCATGGAGCTCATTCAAGCGGTCGCCAATGTCCAGGATCAGCTCAAAACCTTGGTTCAGCCTCTGATTTCAAGGGTCGATAGCAATGGCGTACTCCATGGTGGGACCGTGCCTACTCCTCCACCAGTTGAAACTCCGCAGAATGGCGTCCCCGTGACCGGGGGGAACGGCAGTGCCAACGGCAATGTGATAGCTAATATGGGACTCAATGGTAATACGACGGGCGTCGGTAATGGAAATCTTGAAGCTAATGTCAATGTTGGGCTGGGCAACGGCAATGCGGGTGTTGGAAATCTGTTCGGGCCTCAGCCGTGGTTAGAAGACCGTCAGGACGATGTGTTCTCTCAGAGAGGTGTTGAAGGAGAGCTGACTGCTGAAGCACGGCTTAGATTCAAGGCACTCGAAGATAAGATGAGGAACATTGAGAACCAGAACGCCCTGGGCGTTGATATGTCCAAGTTGGGACTGATTGCTGATTTTAAGGTACCTCCCAAGTTCAAGGTACCTGACTTTGAAAAGTATAAGGGCACCACTTGCCCTCGCGTTCACCTGAGATCGTATTACAGGAAAATGTCAGCTCATTCTGATGACGAGAAGTTGCTGATGCACTTCTTTCAAGACAGTCTATCCGGACCCTCCCTCGAATGGTACATGGGTCTGAAGCCTACCAGTGTGCGCACGTGGAAGGACCTTGCTGAAGCATTTGTGCACCACTACCAATACAACAGTGACTTGGCCCCGAACCGAGTCCAACTGCAGAATCTGTCGCAGAGGAACAATGAAGGGTTTAAGGAATACGCCCAGCGGTGGCGTGAGTTGGCAGCCAGGGTTCAGCCGCCGATGGTTGAGCGTGAGCTTGTGCAGATGTTCGTAGCCACCCTCTCAGGGGTTTACTATGAGAAGTTGGTCAGCTGTATGTCTGGAACGTTCTCAAATCTCATTATCACGGGTGAGCACATCAAAAATGGGATCAAACTCGGGAAAATTCAAGGTGAGTCGTCCTCAGCTGGAGGAGGCGGAAAGAAACCTTATAGTGGTAAAAGACGAGAAGGAGAAACGAGCGTTGTGACCAACGCTCAAAGGAAGGGTAAAGGCCCTCACCAACAGGTGGCCAACATAACTATCCCGGCAGTTCAATAGCCGCAGCAGCAGCGGCATCAGCAACCGAATCAACAAGGGTACAGAAAGTATCAGAATCGGGCACCTCTGTCGAGCCGTCACCTCGAGACACCGCCCATGTCGTACGCGTAACTATTGCAGACTTTGCTTCAGCTACAGTTGACCCAGAAGAGAACCTTGGCTCCCCTGACAGGGGCACCTCCGCCAGGTTATGACGCGAATGCAACTTGTGAGTTTCACTCAGGGGCACCAGGCCACAAAATAGAGAATTGCAAAGCCTTCAAGCATAAGGTGCAGGACATGGTGGATGCCAAGATCATCAATTTCTCCGATAATGTGCCAAATGTCACGAAGAACCCTATGTCGAATCATAGGGGAGGTGGAGTAAACGCCATTATCGAAGACGAGAACTTGGATTTGTTGACTGACGTCAGAGATCTGAAGACGCCACTTAGCTTCGTTAAAGCTAAGTTGATGAAAAGATGTTTCTTTCCAGGTTGCGGAGAGCTGTGTATGGGTTGTGCTACTAGTCCTGATGGATGTGAACAGCTGATAGAGGGAATTCAAAGTCTGATGACTGAAGGGATTTTACAGTTTAGCCGAAGGGCCGAAAGTGGATCGGGAGAGGTAGTGCTGAAGCAAGATGGTGAGGTCGCCACCATCACCATCCCTCGCCAGACGATAACTATTTCTGCACCCAGGCCGCCTATGATTACCATCACCAAAGCTGGGCCGATACCGTTCAAAAGCACTAATGCTATCCCATGGCATTATGGGGCTGAAGTCTACTGCAACGGACAGAAGTTGGAGCTAGAACCGTTTGGGTCGTCTGTGGAGAACCTTGCAGGAATCAGTGGTATTACTCGCAGCGGAAGAGTGTTTGCACCACCTGAGGTCATGGGGGACAAGGCGGTCAGAGCTGATGCAACTGATAAAGGTAAAAGTAAAGTCTTTGAAGAGATCCCGCGTGGGGCCGAAAAAGACTTACATGTTAAGGACGCCGAGGAGTCTATGCGGTTGATTAAAAAGAGTGACTACAAGATTGTGGATCATCTCCATCAGACGCCCTCAAAGATTTCCATCCTGAACTTGTTGCTGTGTTCTGAAACACACCGCAACGCGCTGCTGAAGGTGTTGAACGCCGCATATGTACCGCAGGAAATATCGGTAAATCAGCTAGAAGAGGTCGTAGCCCATGTGAACGCTGGAAATGGTTTAGGGTTCACTGACCTAGAGCTGACGCCGAAAGGGAGGAACCACAATAGTGCCCTGCACATCTCGATAGAGTGTAAGGGAACGATTATGTCGCACGTATTGGTGGACACAGGTTCGTCACTTAAAGTTCTTCCGAAGAAGGCATTAATGAAGTTGGATACTCGTGGAGTGATTTGCACACCCAGTGATCTGGTTGTGAAAGCATTCGATGGAACTAAACGCCACGTTTTCGGGGAGGTGACCCTGCCAATCCAAGTCGGACCGGAAACGTTCGACGCAATCTTTTATATTATGGACATCATGCCTGCCTACAGCTGTCTCTTGGGCCGGCCGTGGATCCATGCTGCGGGTGCCGTGACCTCCACGTTGCACCAGAAACTCAAGTATGCTGTCGGAGGTAGCATCGTGACCGTTTGTGGCGAGGAAGACATAATGGTGAGCCATTTGTCGTCCTTCAAGTATGTTGAGATGGACGGGGAAATCCACGAAACTCTATGCCAAGCGTTCAAAGCTGTCAAAGTGAAGGACGCAGCTCCTGTAGTCACCTAAAAGCCATAAATGACTCTCTCCTCATTCAAGGAAGCTCGGGCCGTTGTCCAAGCCGGATCTACCCCAGGCTGGGGGCGAATTTTGGAGATACCTAACAAGCAAGATAAGTTTGGGTTGGGATATTCTCCTGGAGCTGAAGCTTCTTCTTCTTCTAGAAGTGCGTCTCGAGGTAAAGGGCCGATCCAGTTTACCAGTGGCGGGGTGATATTTGAAAGCATCAGCGCGGTGTCTGAAGACAGCAGGGATAGTGACTGTGACCTCGACTCTTGGATCCAGCCAAGCAAGCCAGGCGAGGGTCTTACCAACTGGTCCGTCAAGGATATCATCCAGATGACAAGCGAAGAGTAATGATTTACTTTTTCCAATCATTGTACAACCCTATGTCCTACCCGAGGCATAGTGGTTTTATTGTCAGGGCCTCGTTTGGTTATGTACTTGCATTTTGTTAATAAATCAAAGGCGTGTTCTTCGTATTCAAATATTGTGATATCTGTTATTCCTGTTTTATATTTGTTTTGAAAAACAATAAAATGGCAATGAGGTTTGTGCTAACCTGCATATCCTTGTTTTAAGCTTAACCCTTGTTATTGCAGGATCCACATAGCAGATGACATCGACTCTGGACCTTCTACGACTCACTTCGACTTCGATTTCCCGATCTATCAAGCCGAAGAAGAGATTGATGAAGACGAAGACCTTCCCGAAGAGTTGGCCCGCTTGTTGAAACAAGAAGAGAAAGTTATTCTGCCTCACGAGGAAGAGATTGAGATTGTGAATTTGGGTTCTGAAGAACTTGTCAGGAACGTCAGGATAGGGGCTGCATTACAGAGTGATGTCAAGCAGAGATTGGTCGAGATGCTAAGAGAGTATAGTGACGTCTTTGCTTGGTCATACGAAGATATGCCTGGACTTGACACTGACATCGTGGTCCACCACTTGCCGCTGCGAGAAGATTGTCCTCCCGTCAAGCAGAAGCTTAGGAGGACACGACCAGATATGGCCGTTAAGATCAAAGAAGAAGTGCAAAAGCAGCTTGATGCTGGCTTCTTAGCGGTCACTACTTACCCTCCGTGGGTCGCCAACATAGTGCCTGTACCGAAGAAGGACGGTAAGGTGCGAATGTGCGTCGATTATCGGGATTTGAATAGGGCGAACCCTAAAGATGATTTCCCGCTGCCTCATATCGATGTGTTGGTCGACAATACAGCTCAGTTCTCCGTATTTTCGTTCATGGATGGTTTCTCCGGCTACAATCAGATCAAGATGGCGCCAGAGGACATGGAGAAAACTACGTTTATTACACCTTGGGGAACATTTTGCAACAAGGTAATGCCTTTCGGTCTGAAGAACGCAGGGGCCACTTACCAACGAGCAATGGTCACTTTGTTTCATGACATGATTCATCATGAGATTGAAGTCTACGTTGATGACATGATTGCGAAGTCCCAAACGGAGGAGGGACATCTGGTCAATTTGCTGAAGCTTTTTGAGAGACTTAGGAAATTCAGGTTGAGGCTGAATCCTAACAAGTGTACTTTCGGAGTACGGTTCGGAAAGTTACTTGGGTTTATCGTGAGCGAAAGAGGCATCGAGGTCGATCCTGCGAAGATTAAAGCGATACAAGAAATGCCAGCGCCGAAAACAGAAAAAGAAGTTCTTGGTTTCCTAGGCAGAATAAACTACATTGCAAGGTTTATTTCTCAGCTCACGGCCACGTGTGAATCGATGTTCAAACTTTTAAAGAAAGATCAGGCGATTACCTGGAACGAGGATTGCCAGAAGGCATTCGATAAGATAAAGCAGTACCTTCAAGAACCTCCCATCTTGATACCCCCAGTGACTGGACGGCCATTAATCATGTACTTGACAGTTCTTGAGAATAGTATGGGGTGTGTTCTCGGTCAGCATGACGAGACGGGCAGAAAGGAGCATGCCATCTATTACTTGAGTAAAAAGTTCACTGACTGTGAATCTCGTTACTCGATGCTGGAGAAGACGTGTTGTGCACTAGCCTGGGCTGCCAAACGTTTACGATAGTACATGCTCAATCACACCACTATGCTAATTTCGAAGATGGATCCGATCAAGTATGTCTTCGAGAAGCAAGCGCTTTCGGGCAGGATTGCCAGATGGCAAATGGTGTTGACTGAATATGACATTCAGTACATTTCCCAGAAGGCCATCAAGGGAAGTGTATTGTCTGATTACCTTGCCGAACAACCGATCGAAGATTACCAGCCAATGAAATTTGAATTCCCTGATGAGGATATCATGTTTCTCAAAGCGAAGGATTGCGATGAACCGTTGCCCGACGAGGGGCCAGATAGGAAATCCCAGTGGAAGTTGATATTTGACGGGGCGGTTAATTCCTATGGAAGTGGCATCGGGGTGATCATCACGACTCCCCATGGATCCCATATCCCGTTCACTGCGAGACTGACGTTTCCAGTCACCAATAATGAAGCGGAGTGCGAAGCATGCATTATGGGTCTAGAAGAGGCAATTGATTTGAGAATCAAGAACCTAGACGTATATGGTGACTCGACGCTTGTGATCAACCAGATTAAAGGGGAGTGGGAGACTCATCAATCGAATTTGGTGCCGTACATGAACTATGCCAGAAGGTTGCTTTCGTTCTTTGATCGAGTGGAACTCCATCATGTGCCCAGAGCAGAAAATCAGATGGTTGATGCCTTAGCCACGTTGGCTTCGATGTATAAAGTCAATTTTTGGAATGAAGCTCCAAGAATTGTCCTTTCTCGTCTTGATAGACCTGCATTCGTATTTGCGATCGAGGAAGCCACCGACGGCAAGCCATGGTTCCATGATATCCAGACTTTCCTTATGACTAAGGAGTATCCTGCGGGAGCGTCAACCCAGGATAAGAAGACTCTGAGGAGGCTGTCTGGGGATTTTTATCTCAATCCTGATGGAGTTTTGTATAAAAGAAACCACGATCTCGTGCTACTCAGATGTGTAGACGAGAAAGAGGCGAGTATGCTCATGGAAGAAGTCCATGAAGGAACATTTGGTACGCACGCCGGCGGGCATGCTATGACAAGAAAGATCCTGAGAGCAGGATACTACTGGCTGACGATGGAATCAGATTACTTTAAATTCGCGAAGAGATGTCATAAATGCCAGATTTATGCTGATAAAGTTCATGTGCCGCCGTGCCCGTTAAATGTCATGTCCTCCCCGTGGCCGTTCTCCATGTGGGGCATCGACATGATAGGCAAGATTGAGCCCACTGCATCCAATAGTCATCGCTTCATTCTAGTAGCTATCGACTACTTCACCAAGTGGGTGGAGGCAGCCTCGTATGCTAATGTGACCAAGCAGGTGGTGGCTAAATTCATAAAGAGGGACATCATCTGTCGTTACAGAATTCCCGAGCGGATCATTACCGATAATGGTTCGAATCTGAATAACAAGATGATGAAGGGGTTGTGCCAGAGTTTCAAGATTGAACACTGTTGCACCCCAAAATTTGCCCAACCTTTTCTAACCTAGGTTTATGTTTCAATTGCATAGTCATTTGCATTGGCATCATGTACATAGTGTATTCATCTGCATTGCATAGCATAGGCAAGTTATCTTAATCAGGGGGATCAAGTGCCATTCTTGTCTCAAGAGGCATATTCAGAGGGTTTCATTCATATTCAAGACTATTCATGTCATCAAGGAAGAATGTGAGTCTTGAAGAGTTGACAGATCAATCATGGGATTCTCTCCTATCTGGAGGTTGTTTGGGGATAATCAGAGGAAGCATGAGCTATGAGCCAAGAGCATGGAGTGTGTATGGATGTTATGAAGAGCCTATATGATCATTTTGGAGGAGTAACCAAGTCATTGGAATGATTACAAGAGCCTCAATTGAAGACAGTCAACTAGGGTTTTATCCAGGTCAATCCTAGGTCAAGGGTTTGATTTGAAAGGCATTAAGGCTCATTTGAAGAATGTGGGATTCATTATTTGATATGTGGATGTGGATGTGGTGTTGTGCCAAATAAAAATCAACAGGAGTCAAGGAGAAGAGGAGTTACCAAATTAGGGTTTCAGTGTAAAATCCCCTGATTTGGGTCCAACTTCAAAGCAGTGTAACTCAAGATGCAAGCTTCATATGAATTTATGGTCCACATGAAACTTGTAGATTATCTTCATAGCTTTAATTTGAGTGGTGGAAGTCATCAAGGTGATTTATATAACTCAAGTTATAGTTCTTGCAAGTTACAGGTCATATGAGGACACTAAAATTTGTCTGTGAAAGTTGTATGTCATCCAAGCAACTTTTGACCTTCAAGGAGTTTTCAAATGAATTCTTGGAAAACATAAGGGTTGTTATTCATGATCTCCCCTTTCCAAAAAGGTATGGTATGCCTTCATCTGATTTGTGAAGCTCAAGTTATAGTTTGTGCAAGTCAGGGGTATTTTGGGAAAGTGGAATTATATGTCATTCTTAGCGTATGCCTAAAACTCATACAAGGAAGCTTCAAATGAAAAACTTCAAAACATCAAAGTTGTTCAAAATGACATTTTAAGCCTAGAAAAGAGGTCATGAGATGTTGGAAAGGCTCATAGCAAAAAGTGATAAAAATGGCTTAAAAATGGCATATAACTTGAAAAAGTTCAAAGGGAAATTTTGTTTGGGCAATCTACAAATCCAAAATGGGGCATATGATATATCAAATTGAGTCTAAAAAACATTTTAAAGACTTTGGTTCAGCCACAATTTTGAGATAGGGCTTTAAAAATGGACTTGCTTTGAAAACCACTTACTTGCATAATAAGGTACATGTGAGAAACTCAACATAAGGCAAAGGAATCCCTTGTTTTTCACTCATATCACTCCAATTTGTCATGAAAAGAGATTTTAAAAGGTGGTTAAGGGGTTGTTAGTGGATTGAAGTGAGATATCATGAGACATCAAAATACCATATCATAAGAAATTCATGAAGTTTCTAGAATCATCCTAGATTGATCTAGAAGAGTCTAGATCTTTCCATGCTCTCCTATATATTGGATTGAGATCATTAAGAGTAAAAGTTGGTGATAGTTGATGTTGAATCCATTTTCTCCATTTGCAAATCATATTGAATCTCCATTTTTCTCTTCACCATTTTTCCATTTTTCCCACATTTTTCTACACTTGAAAACTAAAATTTTCAATTCCATTTTTCTCCCACTTTTGGTTCATTCCACCATTGCAAATACATTCCTTATCATTCTTATAATTGATTCAACACTTTTTTGGCCATAATTGATGCATGAACCAAGCTACACAACTCCATTAAAGTGAGCTCCAAGTGAAAAATTGATTTTTTGTTTTCCATCAATTCACTCCTTTCTTTCCATTCAAACACCTTCCTCATCAATTATAGGACGTGTCCACATCATTTTCTCAAAGAATTAGTGATCGAGTAAAGCTCCATAAGCCATTTTTCGGAGGTATAAAGAATTCAACATAACTCATGATTTATGAGTCTTTCTTGCATTATTGTTGTTGCATTACATTGCTCTCATCTCCTACATGGATTCTAGTACAAAAAAGATGGGTTTTATGACAATTTTTGGTTCTTGAGTTTTTCTTGAGGTGCCACGTTTTGGGAGTTAGAGAGAGTTTCAAGAAAATCTAAGACCATATTTGGATTCCTTGATTTTTTTCCTTCAAGTTTGACCAAAATTTTGTGCGAAATGGATAATTATTGATGGAGTTATGGTGCTTCAAAGTAGCAAAAAACTCATGTTCATGGAACTGCGGGTTACTATTCACAAAGTTGAAAATTTTGATTTGGAGAAGAAGGTGTTAACACCGTCGGATGCATTTCCAAGTCAAGGTTTCTTCCATTCATCCAACGCCTCTCACTGTGCCATGCAATCGGCCACATAAGCCTCATGCCACTTTTATTTATTCATGTTATTTTCTTTTATTTTCTTATTGCCATGTTTCTTTTATTTTTTCTGTTTTATATGCTGACTTCAAATAATCATAAAAAATAGGAAAATTAGTCTTTTTGATCCCCATTTTTTTGTGCTGAATCTTTAAGATGTCTAGGATTTAATAAAACTGGAATTATAATTTTACCTTTTTTTGACATTTTCTTTGGATTTTTTACATTTGGGTCGTCATAAAAAGGCCAATGCTGGTGCTATCATTTTGTTGAATTTCTTTGACCTATCAAAACACAATTTAAATGTCAATCCTTTTGCAGGGATCTCATACACACGTTGAGGTATTGTGATATATTTTTGTGGGAATTTTATTGTACCATTTTAATTGGTTTTGGATGCTTTCTTTAACATGCTCCACTTTAATCTTTTCTTTGGTATACATGAGATATCTTGCAATGTTTCCATCTTATTTGACCATTTATCTTTGGATATTTTTGTGGTATCTCTCACCCCTGGTTTGTGGCTTGATGTAGGGCATTGGAGATTTTTATTTGAATTTTTTAGCACCTTTTTCTATTTTTCTTATGTTTTGTATTCGAACTTGTAATTTGGACTTCCGAACGGACTTTATTTTTGTTAAGGCTCCAACGGCCGATTTGTGTTTGCGTGGTGAACGCCGTGGTTTATATTTCTTATTATAGATAGGTTAGAGGTATTTGAAGACCCCTTAGGTGGATGTTATTTGTATGTGTAGCTTGCCCAATTATCGACTTGTTTGCATGATAGCACGTTGCGATTCCAAATAGTGGATTACGTGTTTCATTCGGAGTTTTCACTCGATTCTTTGCATATGATCACTTGATATTTTCTTATTCCATCCATGAATTGGCTTGAGGTTGAGATGAACCTTCCTTCCTCCTTTGCATCGCATTTATCATTGCTATATTCATGTTCATTTATATGCGGTTATTACTTGTATTTTCGTTTCTTCCTTTCGTTTTCCTTTCCCGTAGGACATCCATTCTTCCTTGTTCAAGGGAGGATGTGATAGACATTAGGAGCTAACCCATGTATGATAACATTAGGGTAGATTTTATTCCCTTTTCAACCCTAGGATTTGTAGAGTGTCATCTCTTCTTTCTTCAAAACAACAGAAAAACATTAATAAAGGCTATAACAAAATCAATTCATTTCTTCCGTCAAAAGATTTGAACAAACACAAACTTTTTTGCAATAAGAAAACCCTTGTTTAAGGTGATATCTTTCATAAAAGACACTTGAACAGCTTGTGTCATGCGTAGCCCGAACTACGTTTGCTCTGATCTTCCATGCTGTGTGGAAGTACGTAGGCATAGGATGCGATATCCTAGCGAGCAACCTTTCCCCACCTTCACCCGTAGTTAGGCGAACTACGTTGACTCTGATTTCTCGTTCCAGACGGGAATACGTAGGCATAAAGTGCGATGCTTTGCCGAGTCATGTTTTCTTTTCTTTTCAGACCTCATCCTTTAGTTTAGATAGAAGTGTAATCCATCCAAACAAGCAAGCGTGGATCCCATCGAGTACGATGGACGTGAGGGGTGCTAATACCTTCCCCTTGCGTAACCGACTCCCGAATCCAGGTTGTGGTTGCGATGACCATACCTTTTCCCGTCTTTGCGTTAGGTTTACTTCGAGCGTTTCCTTTCCCTCCGTTGGGATAAATAACGCGCGGTGGCGACTCTTCTGTTCAGCCGACGCCGATTTTCGCAGTAGCGACAAACACCACAACTCATCTCCTTACCGGCCGAAGATGAATGGCACCGTTGAAGCAGCCTGTCGCTACTGCGAAAATCGGCGCCGACTGAACAGAAGAGTCGCCACCGTGCGTTATTTATCCCACGGGAGGGAAAGGAAACGCTCAGAGTAAACCTCGCACAACACGGGAAAGGTATGGTCGTCGCAACCAAAACCTAGATTCGGGAGTCGGTTACGCAAGGGGAAGGTATTAGCACCCCTCACGTCCGTCGTACTCGACGGGATCCATGCTTGTTTTCGGGTATGGATTGTTATTCTATCTAAACTATAGGTCAAGGGTTAAAAAGAAAAAATGGAAATAAAAATGACTCGGCAAAGTATCGCACTTTATGCCTACGTATTCCCGTCTGTAACGAGAAATCAGAGTCAACGTAGTTTGCCTACCTACGGGAAAGGAGGGGAAGGTTGCTCGCTAGGATATCGCATCCTATGCTTACGTACTTCCACACAGCATGGAAGATCAGAGCAAACGTAGTTCGGACCACGTAGGACACAAGCTTGTCTTGGTTGATTTTATTCCTTCTGAAAAAGGTTTTCTTGATGGACAGTCCAAGCGGACAAAAATGACGTCTTGATGAGTTCACATTCTTTTACGGAAGAAGTGTCTTTTATTGAGTTTGAAATCTTTATGTGTTTTTCTGTTTGTTTTGAGGAAGAAGAGACAGAACTCTAACCTACGGTTGCGAAGGGAAACAAACTAACCTAATGTTATCATGCATGGGTTAAGACCTAGTGTCTATCATGCTCCTCTCTTGCACAGAGAGAAATAGAGATCCTACGGGATAGGCAGAAACAGAAACAATATCAGATATATACAGTAAAACAGTAAAATATGCATGAATGCAGCAGTACAAGCGAGACAAGGGAGTCCCACTCAACCTCGAACCTGGAAAACAATAGGCAAAAGTGAATAGGCTTCACTTTCAACCCAGCAGGGTAAATAGCAAACAATACAGTCCGGAAAACCAATCAATACATCAGCAATGAAATACAACAGCAAAAGAAACAGCATCAGCAGCTCTGAAACAACATTTGACCTCAAGCTTTAGCAAGCATCAATCTCCATCTCCATGATCTTCAGGTAAGGGCTTTGGTCATCAGTCTTCTATCTGCAATGGCTTTTCTTCAAGTCTCAGGCTCCAGGATGAATATCAGCCAACCAGATGAAGTGAATGAATATTAGACAGTTAATTACCTACCAAGGGTGGTTCATCAACTGTTAACATTAAACAGAAAGTTTTCTCTCAAAAGTTCTATCTTTCAAATATATTCACTGATCCTTCCAAAGGAAGGAGGTGGATATTTGAAAGAGACTTTGAATCATAGAGAAAGGATAGAGGCAAACAAAGCCATCTATGTTTGAGAAGCAAGCTTTCTAATCTAGAGCTCTGCCTAGCTCCTAAACCCTAGTCTCCTCAGCAACTGCTAGCAAGAACCTCCTCTCCAACTCTGGCAGTTGTTCTTCAATCTCTGGATCTCCAATGGTCTTCATCTCCCCAAGTCTTCAGATCTCCCAAGTCCCCAAACAATCCCAATACCCAAGCAAGCAAGCAATAATCCCCAGAGGGCACACCACACCAGTCAATCAGATATACATTATATTAATAGCAGTAGGGGAACCCTGACTTTTTCTAAGGGATCTAATAACTACCCATAGTCCCTATAGTCCCATAACTAGACTAGTCAAGCCCTAAGTCCTAAGGGAAAAGAATCAAACATCCTAAGTCATCACCTAAAACCCTAGTTTTATTCATGTTGTTCACACTTGCACTAAGCACCTAAATTTAATTTCTAAAAATGGGAACTAAATTGAACCTACAAGTTTAATGTCTAACCTAAACAACCTAAAAAGAATGGGCAAAAAATATTGAAGCAATTAATAGAACAAAAAATAACAAAATCATGTATGAAATGAAATTATGTAAAATGCTATTTATTTAGAAAATATGGGGAAAATATCAAATAAAAAATAAAATGCCATTTTTATTTTTTTATAATTTTCTAGACATCCTAAAGAAAAATATGCAAAAAGAATGAATTAAAAATAATGATTTTTCTATTTATTATGAATTTTTAAAAATGAATGAAAAATGAAAAGAAAATAAAATAGAAAATATAAAGAAATAGCCAGAGGGGTGAGAATAGCAAACAATTCATGTTCAGCGCGTTGGGCCAACTAACTTGGGGGGTGCGAATAACTGTCTGAGCCCAATCCCCCCAATTAGTGAAACGGTGCGTTTCAATTTTTGAAACTTCCCACCAAAACTCAGGTTAAATGTGGGCCGTTCGATTCGTGGTCAAGTCAATCCTCCCCACCAGATCCAAGGGCGTACGAGTTGTCTTCTTCCTCCATCCGTCTAGGGTTTCAGCCATGAACTCCATGCACAAAAATTCCATCCACTCTTTCTCCATGCACTCTTGATGAAAATGAACAATTCTAAACCCTAAAATAATTTATAAAACCCAAGGAATCCATGTCTAGTCCTAGTTTTCTCTAATTCTCTTTGTAGACTCCAAACAGAGGGCACGAAACTCAGGATATACCATGCTTGCCTGATGTCAACTTTGCCAGAACTCAAACCTGATGATCCACAGATACTCTCCATACTTTCCTCATTATTCTATGCCTCATTACATTGATTATAATCCAGTACACAGCTTATTCTTGAAGCTAACAGAAATGGCAACCTGTCATGGATCTCCACGAAACTATCCCTAAACTTCAAGAATCATTCCCCTAGGGTCTCTAAACACTCCTATCCTAACCACATGATCTATAACAGCCTGAGTAGTGAGATTCGAAGAAGTTTACATACCTTGCACTTGGTGATGGTAATGGTGGTTAGACTCCAATTCAACCTTTGATACTTGCTGAAAATGATCTCCAATGAATGAGTATGCTTCTGTTTGCAGTGATTTTTGCTTAATCCTTGTGAATTACTCTATTCCCTTCTTCATGCAAGTTGGAGTTTCAACTTGAATCTCTTTACACAGCCACGAATTTTCTCCAATTTCTTGTGCCAATTACTCCATGATGATAATGGATGATGATGGTAACAGAAATTAGAATGATGGAGGAAGTTTTAATGGATTTTTGATGAAAATGCAACTTGGAGTGAAGAAGATAATTGGTACAATTCTTGATCAATTCAACCACTTCTTGATGTGAATCCTAGTGTTTGAATGATGATGATGAAGATTCAATCCAAAGATGTGAGAATTTTGAGAGATTTGTGAGAGTTTGAGTAGCTTATGCAAGAATGGAAAAATGAGTGAAAATGGAGGTTTTTGAACAAAATGGGAGCACCAACCCTTGCATGAATCAGCTTGCATGAATATATAGGTTGCATTAGAACCTCCTAGAAGCTTGGAGAAGTTTCCCTTACACTTTTCCTTTTCAATTTGGATTATGTAACTTTCAATTCAAGCAACCATGAATAACTCTCAAATTATGAACTAAACTCAAAATTCCACTTTAGCCAATGTCTTTAAAATGCCTTTTCCATTCAAAATGACCTATAATTTTGCATCATTTGGCCAAGATATGAAAAATCTCATTTTTTAAGCCATTTTTCTTCATTAAATTCACCAATTTTGAAACCTTGTGCTATGGACATTTCCAATCTCTCATGGTCACTTTTCTAGACTCAAAATGTCATTTGGAGCAAGTTTGATGTTGTAAGTTTTTCCATTTGAGGCCTCCTTGTGTGAGTTTTGGACATAGGTTAAAATGACCTGTAATTCACAAATGACCAAAATACCCTTTGCTTGCCAAGACCATAAGTTGAGTTCCACACATCATATGAAGGCATACTATACCATTCTAGAAATCTAAGACAATGAGGAACAACTCTTATGTTTACCAGAAATTCATTTGAAATCTCCTTGAGGGGTAAAAGTTGCTTGGAAGTCAAGTCACTTTCACAGACAAAATTTCAGATACCTCAGATGACCTGTAACTTGCAAGGACCATAACTTGAGCTCTATAAATCTCCTTGATGTCTTCCACCACTCAAATTAAAGGTCTTGAGATCCTCTACAAGTTTCATGTTGACCAAGGATCCATTTGAAGCTTGCATTTTGACTTATCTGGCTTGGAAATTTGACCTAAACTAGGGGATTTTACACAAAAACCCTAATTTAGAGACTCCTCTTCTCCTTGATTTCTCTTGAATTCTTCTTAGCATAACAACATATCCTTGTTCTCCATGTCAAATGATGAACCCCACATCCCTTCAATAGACCTGCATGCCCTTAAATCAATCAATTGACCTAGGGTTGACCTAGGGTTGACCCAGATGAAACCCTAGTTGACTGTCTTCAACTGCAATTCTTGTGATCCCATCAACAACTTGTTTTCTTCTCCAAATGACTTTCTAAATCCTCCAAGATGTCTAGATACTCCCCATGCTCTCCATTCACAACTCATAATTCCCTAGTTGACCCTCAGGTACCATCAGATAGGAGATAGACTCAAGGCTTGATCTGCTGAACTCTTTGCTTTCAAATTCTTTCTTGATGACTTGAATGAGCTTGAATTAGGATAATAACCTCTTGATAGGCTTCCAGAGATGATAATAATGATTGGACCCCTGTTGAATGACTTGCCATGCTTATGCTATGCAGATGAGTAACCTATGTACATGACTCTATATGCAAATGCTAATGATATTGAAACATAAACCAAGTGAAGAAGGTTGAGCAAATTTTAGGGTGCAACAGCTGCCCCTATTCAAGCGACTTGGACCCGATTGGGTGAAGAGCGAACGGCCTTCAGACATTCGCGGTACGAGACGGTTGAATACCAGTGAAACCAGAAATTTGCCAACCGCAGAAATAAACTGCACCCCTGCTTAAGGAATGACATTCATCAGCTGAATCTGACTGTTACAGTAACCCACTGATCTCGTAACGACCACGCTGGGGATAACAGATTGCTTGCTTGTCCACATTAGGACTCTGTCTGTCATCAATACGAAGAAATCTCAACTAGAACCTGTCCATGTTAGGACTCCACCTGCTGTTAACCCAGAAAAATCTCGGCAACTCCGCTGGGGGATAGTTCGTATATATTCCAATAAATCGTCCACGTTAGGAATAGACTCTTCCACGTTAGGAATAACACCGTCCACGTAAGGAATCATCTCTTCTGCATCTGTCCACGTCAGGCCTAAACTTTCCATCTTTCCACGTCAGGATGCAATCTTCTTTTTCCACGTAAGGAGAACCGTATCAATCTGTCCACGTAAGGACCCCAATACAACTCGATATGTCCGCGTCAGGACTCCAATCTTTCCGCGTAAGGAATACAACTTTGGTTCTGAACCTGTCCACGTTAGGACTCACCTTTCCACGTAAGGAGTACATCATTCTTCCACGTCAAGAATCAACTTTTCTTGAATCCGTCCACGTAAGGACCCCAATCTCTCCACGTAAGGAAACCAACTCTTTCCGATTTGCCCGCGTCATGACCACATTTTTCCACGTAAGGAATGCCATCTTAATCTGTCCACGTAAAGACTCCACTCTTTCCACGCAAGGAATCCTCCTCCTATGTGTCCGCGTAAGGACTCAATCTTTTCCACGTAAGGAAACCCATTCTTTTCCACGTAAGGAATCTCATCTTTCCATATTAGGAATAAACTCGTCTTTCCACGTAAGGAACCTCCATTTTTTCCACGTAAGGAATAAGACTTCGTCTGGATCTGTCCTCGTCAGGACTAAACCCTTCCACGTTAGGAATGCACTTGTTTCCCCGTAAGGAATCCATTTCGATATGTCCGCGTAAGGACTCAATCTTTCCACGTAAGGAATACCAACTTCTTTCCACGTAAGGAATTACAATTTTAATCTGCCCACATAAGGACTCCCATCTTTCCACGTAAGGAATGAACTTGCTCTTCCACGTAAGGAACCGAAACCTCTTTTTCCACGTAAGGAACAGATTCGTCCACGTCAGGACCCATGTTTCGTCTTGATTTGTCCACGTAAGGACTACATCTTTTCTACTGAGAAAATACATCTTGTCCCCGTCAGGACTCAGTTCTCCATTGATCCCAACTTACAAACTTCTTAGCACCGACGTGACAGCGACTTTGAGGCGGACTCTACTGGGGATATTTGGAAACCAAACTACCGGACGCCTGTTCTGATAACCGGCGGTGGCCTCTGAAATTCTGATTCATGGAACCCCTGATGACAACTAACTCTGCCTGGGAATAAAGAGAAACTTATCCTAATAACTCTGTGGGGAATACGACCGAAACTGACATTATCATTGGATGTCCCATGCCGAGATCTTGAATGTTTGGTAGTTCATTTGAGCAAGAGTTCTCTCCACCTGAACTGCTAGAGTACAGAAACTGCTTCAGCAAAATAAATGCTGAAGATAATGCCGACTCTGCCGGGGATAGCCAGATGCTGCAGAACTATTCCAGCAAAATAAATGCTGGAAGGGTGAAGTCAACCCTGCTGGGAAATTGGGAACTCAAACCAAACACCCTGTTAAGGTAACCCCCTGCTGGGGAAAATAACCTTGCTGGGGAATAGTAGATGTGCATAGTATGATCGGACTTTCTGCTGGAGAGTGAATTGATATTACACAGTACCCCTGACAAAATAAATGACAGGATCCACCACCAACTCTGCTGGGGAGAGTCTTGATCTTCAAGTTCCACTGGGAGGAAAGAACACTTGCTGAAAAGAGATCTCCACTGGGGATGGGACGATTCTCTCGGGGGAAATCAACTGACTCCGCTGGGATAGAGTAAATGACCTTGCGGGGAAAGGGAAACCGCCTGAATACAGCTCACCAATTTGGGATAAGGAACCACTCTGCTTGAGATAAGGAAACCTTCCGGGGGACACCACACTGCCTGCATGCAGCCTACAATCTTTGAATCGTCAATTCTGTTGAGGATGAACGACTTTGCTGGATAATCCTTTTGCACAGTCTACGACTAGCTGGAGAGTTCGATCCTTCTTCAGGAAGAACCTGCAGGACTTGCGTGAGGGCTGAGTCTCTCGTTATTGCAATCTTTTGATCATCTTCCTCGTACGGTTATGAAACCTGCAACAACACAAACAAAACCAGACAAGCCTATGCAACCAAATCAATTCAGGTTAGTGACGTTATCTTCAGTAAATTCAAAGCTTTAGCAACCGTTGGCAAGGGCCAGTGACGTTATGCACATGCTAGTTTCATCAAACTTAGGCGTTAATCATGCACAAAACAGTAAAGAACAGTGTCAAGTACTGAATAACATATTTTATTGATTGGGCCCCTGAATGGGCGGAATTTTTGTACACGGGATGTAACTCCTGAAATGAGGAAGCTACGCAAAGCAGACATACAAGTATGCACAAGAAGCACAAATATTTTGACAAATTAAATTTTGTACACATGTCGGCAACAGAATGCAGATGAACACCACGAACTGATCCTCCCATGACTCGCCCGACTCTAATGCTTTCCCGGCATCCCCACTTCTGAAGAGATTGTATCAGATAACTGACTCCTCAAATGTATTCTCCCGCATTGATGCTCATTGCCATTATCAAATTCGGACCGCAGTCATTTGCTTTTCAAATCCCTAACTTTTGCGTGAACCGCCCTTTACGGGTTTTCAGTTCACCGGGATACCCCTTTTTGCCGAAGTCGCCCAGTGTAGGTTTTCAACTTCGCGGGTGTACATTTTTCAATTTTATCCCTAATTTTTGCCCGAACCTTTCATTCTGTTTTTGGTTCGCCAGGATGCCCCATTTTTTCCTGGACTCTCTTTTTCTGTCCAGCGGGTCTATTTTAGGCAAAGTATTTTTTAACTGCGTCCGAATTCACAGGCGACGTAAAGTCTTCTCCGTCCATGGTGGACAACAACAACGCTCCTCCTGAAAAGACTTTCCTGACAACGTATGGCCCTTCGTAGTTGGGGGTCCACTTGCCCCTGTGATCTGCTTGCGGCGGGAGAATCCTTTTCAGCACAAGGTCGCCCGTCTGAAAGCTTCGCGGATGTATCTTCTTGTCGTACGCTTTCTTCATCCGGCTCTGATACAACCGACCATAGGCTAAAGAAGCCAGTCTCTTCTCATCCATTAAACTGAGCTGATTCAGTCTATCTTTAACCCATTCTGCCTCATCCAGCTGAACGTCTCGCAACACCCTCAGGGAAGGGATCTCGACTTCTAATGGTAGCACCGCTTCCATTCCATATACCAACGAGAACGGAGTTGCCCCGGTTGATGTGCGTACCGTCGTACGATAACCGTGCAAAGCGAAAGGTAGCATCTCGTGCCAATCCTTATAGGTCACCACCATTTTCTGAACGATCTTCTTGATATTCTTATTGGCCGCCTCAACAGCGCCATTCATTTTGGGTCGGTAAGGGGAGGAGTTGTGATGTTCGATCTTGAAATTCTGACAGAGCTCCTTCATCATTTTGTTGTTCAGGTTTGAACCATTATCCGTGATTATCCGCTCGGGAATTCCATATCGGCAAATGATATCTCTCTTGATAAATCTGGCCACCACTTGCTTCGTTACATTTGCATAAGACGCCGCTTCCACCCACTTGGTGAAATAATCGATTGCTACTAGGATGAACCGATGCCCGTTAGAAGCTATCGGCTCGATCTTTCCAATCATATCGATTCCCCACATCGAGAATGGCCATGGAGATGACATCACATTTAGAGGACTCGGAGGCACATGCATCTTGTCAGCATAGATTTGGCACTTGTGGCACTTCCTCGCAAACTTGAAACAATCAGTTTCCATCGTCAGCCAAAAGTAACCTGCCCTCAGCAGCTTTCTTGTCATAGCATGTCCACCCGCATGCGTACCAAAGGTACCTTCGTGTATTTCCTCCATGAGAAGCTTTGCTTCTCTTTCGCCTACACAACGCAACAGTACCAAATCGTGGTTCCTTCTGTATAAGACGCCATCCGGATTCAAGTAGAAATTACCCGCTAATCTCCTGAGAGTCTTCTGATCTTGACTGGATGCCCCAGCCGGATACTCTTTATTCTTCAGGAAATTAAGGATATCGAAATACCATGGTTTGTCGTCAGATGCCTCATCAATAGCAAATACATATGCTGGCCTGTCCAGCCGAGAGATAATGATTCGGGGAGCCTCGTTCCAGAAGTTGACTTTGTACATGGAAGACAAAGTGGCCAGGGCGTCAGCCATTTGATTCTCTGCCCGCGATACGTGACGCAATTCAACCTTGTCGAAGAAAGGCAACAATCTCCTTGCATAATTCATGTAATGTATCAAGTTGGGCTGACGTGTCTCCCATTCCCCTTTGATCTGATTCACCACCAGAGCTGAGTCTCCGTATACGTCCAGATGTTTGATTCGCAAATCAATGGCTTCTTCAAGCCCCATTATACAAGCTTCGTATTCGGCCTCATTATTGGTAACAGCAAAGGTCAGTCGGGCAGTAAACGGGATGTGCGACCCGTGTGGCGTGGTGATGATTGCCCCTATTCTGCTACCGTAAGCATTCACGGCTCCGTCAAATATCATCTTCCATTTGGAACCCAACTCCGGTCCTTTGTCTGGCAACGGCTCTTCACAATCTTTCATCTTTAGGTACATGATATCCTCGTCAAGAAAATCAAACCTCATAGATTGGTACTCTTCAATAGGCTGCTCCGCCAGATACTCAGACAGCACACTCCCCTTTATAGCCTTCTGCGAGACGTATTGAATATCATATTCAGTCAAGACCATCTGCCAACGGGCAATTCTACCTGACAACGCCTGCTTTTCAAACACATATTTGATAGGATCCATCTTCGAGATGAGCATGGTTGTATGATTCAGCATGTACTGTCTCAAACGCTTGGCGGCCCAGGCTAGCGCGCAACAAGTTTTTTCCAGCATTGAATATCGAGATTCACAATCTGTAAATTTCTTACTCAAGTAATAGATCGCATGCTCCTTTCTCCCTGTCTCGTCGTGCTGACCGAGAACACAACCCATGCTTCCCTCAAGAACCGTCAAATACATTATCAAGGGTCTACCTGCCACTGGGGGTATCAGAATGGGAGGTTCCTGCAAATACTGCTTTATTTTATCGAACGCCTTTTGACAATTTTCGTTCCACGTTACTGCTTGATCTTTCTTCAACAGCTTGAATAATGGTTCACACGTGGCCGTTAGGTGAGATATGAACCGAGCAATGTAGTTCAACCTCCCTAAAAACCCGCGCACCTCTTTCTCTGTTTTAGGCGTCGGCATTTCTTGAATCGCTTTTATTTTAGCAGGGTCGACCTCTATTCCTCTTTCGCTTACGATAAACCCCAGCAGTTTACTCGATCTCACCCCGAAGGTGCATTTGTTAGGGTTCAGCCTCAGCCTGAACTTCCTAAGCCTTTTAAATAACTTCAGCAGATTTACCAGATGCTCTTCCTCCGTCTGGGATTTGGCAATCATATCGTCAACATAAACTTCGATCTCTTTATGCATCATATCATGGAAAAGAGTCGTCATCGCACGCTGATATGTTGCCCCAGCATTTTTCAAACCGAAGGGCATCACTTTGTAGCAAAATGTTCCCCAAGGCGTTATGAAAGTAGTCTTCTCCATATCCTCTGGCGCCATTTTAATTTGGTTGTAGCCCGAAAAGCCATCCATGAAGGAGAATACGGAGTATTGAGCGGTATTATCAACTAACACGTCAATATGAGGAAGTGGAAAATCGTCTTTTGGGCTTGCTTTATTCAAATCTCGATAATCCACGCACATTCGAACCTTGCCATCTTTCTTTGGCACTGGTACGATGTTGGCAACCCATGAAGGATACTTCGTCACAGCCAGGAAACCAGCGTCCCACTGTTTTTGGACTTCCTCTTTGATCTTCACTGCCATATCTGGTCGAGTTCTACGAAGCTTTTGCTTGACCGGCGGGCAATCTTCTTTCAGTGGCAGGCGATGCACAACCATATCTGTATCGAGCCCCGGCATATCTTCATATGACCAAGCGAATACATCATTATACTCCCTGAGCATTTCAACCAGTCTTCGCTTGATATCACTCTGCAGTGCGGCTCCGATACGAATATTCTTCTCAACCCCTTCCGACCCCAAGTTGATAATTTCGATGACCTCATCGTGAGGCAGAATGGCTCTTTCCTCTTGCTTCACTAACCAAGACAGTTCTTCAGGAACGTCACTATCTTCGACAACCTCTTCTTCGGCCTGAAATACCGGGTGCTCAAAGTCGGGACGAGTCATAGGTGGTTCAAGGATGTCATCTGAAAATGTTATCCTGCAAAAGGAATGGTTAAGCGCTTCAAAATGCGTATAAAGCGAACAACCACGTTGCCATTTTATTGAAAAATATAAAACAAGAAAGACAGAGATTACAGTATTTGCACATGAAAAAACGCCATTTATTTAATGATTGACACGAAATGTTCATAACAACACAGCCCTAAGCAAATCCTGATGCCCCGGGCAAGACATCAGATTATTCAACAATTAATAAAGCAAAGCATTACTGTTTAAAAGTCACAGGAACAAGCTCCTGAATAGACCAGTTGCACAGTCCTTGTCCTGGCGTGCTTGGCTGAATCCAGGCATCCATATCACAGTCGCTGTCTCCTTCATCAGACTCCGAAGCAGCATTGATGGTCTCATGACATACTCCACTGGCAAGGATGGTGACTGGCCCTCTGAAACGGGGTGCTCCCACGGCAGGAGTTGATGACGACGGTTGGTATCCCAGCCCGAACCGGTCCATCTTCACAGGAATGTCTAGCACTTTACCCCAGCCCTTTGCTTCTCCTGCTTCCACTAGAGGTTGAGCTTCTTTATACGATGAGACGGCTATTTCTGACGCTTTGCTCGGCCCGGGACCTTTGTCCTTGATGCACAAACCTTCGAATGCCTGGCAGGGCGTTTCGTGGATTTCTCCGTCGACCTCCACATATTTAAACGACGACAAATGGCTGACCAGGATGTCTTCTTCTCCGCATACGGTGACTACGCTGTCTCCGACCATATATTTCAACTTCTGATGTAGGGTAGACGTGACTTCCCCCGCCCCATGAATCCAAGGTCTTCCAAGCAAGCAGCTGTACGCAGGCTGTATATCCATGATATAAAACTCAGTTGCAAACACCTCCGGCCCCACCTGTAGAGGCAATGTGATCGATCCAAAGACTGTTCTCCGTGTGCCGTCAAACGCTCTGACTACCAAGTCGCTGGGCGTGCACAAGATTCCTCTAACATCCAGCTTCATCATCTCCTTTTTGGGTAGCACATTCAAAGATGATCCGGTGTCGACCAATACGTGCGACATTACTGATCCCCTGCACTCAACAGATACGTGCAGTGCCATATTATGATCTCTCCCTTTCGGGGTCAAGTCAAAATCAGTAAAGCCCAAGCTGTGGTCTGCATTCACATGTGCCAACACTCCTTCCAGCTGATTCACGGAGACGTCTTGGGGTACAAAAGAAGTATCCAGGATTTTCAGCAAAGCAATTCTGTGAGCTTCCGAACACAACAGCAATGACAGGATAGATATTTTGGACGGCGTCTGCTGCAGATGCTCCACAATCTTATAATCACTTTTTCGAATCAAACGCATGAACTCTTCTACGTCTTTCGATGCCGATTCTTTGTCACTTGCTTGCACTGGGACATTCTCAACCGCCTTCCCTTTTCCTTTCGCTAGTCTTTCGGCCTCCACTTCGGGGGATATAAAGATCCTACCACTCCTTGTCATACCTCCCGACCCAACAACATGATCCACAGTCTCGGCTGGCTGCTTATTAACATCAATTTTTATTCCGTCACAATACACCTCCAACCCATATGACCATGGGACTGCTTTCGTGCTCTCGTACGGGATTGGCCCGACCTTAGTTATGGTGATCGGTGGTCGCCGAGTTGGTGCTGCGATAGTGATCGTCTTCCGAGGAATCGTTACAGTGGCCACATCAGTCTGATCACATGCTACTGCCCCCGCGGGCTCTTCAGCTGCTGCTTGGTCAAACTGCAATATGCCTTCATTAATTAAAGCCTGAATTCCTTTCTTCAAATCATCACACCCCCCAGCTAGGGTCCAACATCCTAAGCAATACTCGTCACATCCCGGGTAAACACCCCCTTGCAACAGTCGGCTCTTTATCTCGCTCAGCAGCGTCTTTAAATCCTTGACATTCATAATCAGATTCAAACCCTCCTCAGTCAGAATGGCGTTGGCCCCATGATTTGGCATGGGCTTCTGCACTATATTCGGACCTGCCGTTCCGAAATTGATAGTCTTATTGTCCAAAAGATCCTGCACAACATGCTTAAAAGCGCGGCAACCCTCTATATCGTGGCCCGGGGCTCCAGAATGAAACTCACAGTGCCTGCTTGCATCGTAACCAAACGGGGGAGCTCCTGTTATCGGTGCCAGAGTTCTTTTCTCTACCAGGTTCAATCCCAACAATGTCTGCAACAAATCTGCATAGGTTGAGGGAGGCTTCTCAAACACTCTTCTCGGTTTACTACCCTGGAACCTTCGCTGAGCCTGCTGTGCCCCCTGCTGAGGCTGCTGTTGCTGTTGCATTGGCTGTTGCTGAACCGGTTGTTGTTGCTGGAGTGGTTATTGTTGATACGGGATAGTAACACTTGCCACCTGCTGCGGCTGACGATATTGACCTCGTCCCCTGCCTCGGCCTCGGCCTCGGCCTCCAAATACTGCGCTTGCCTCGCCCTGACGGCGCCCACCATAAGCTTTCCTATTACTGCCTGACGCAGTCGATTCCTCAACCTGGAATTTTCCTTGCTTAATGTTACGTTCAATCTTTTCTCCCATCAGAATTAGGTCTGAAAAACTGGCCAGAGACGTATGAAACAGCATATCATGAAACAGACCTGTGAATGTGCCGACAAACATATCATTCATTTCCTTATCTTCTACAGGAGGACGGACCCGGGCAGCCATATCGCGCCACCTTTGCGCGTACTCTTTAAAGCTCTCCCCCTTCTTTTGCGACAGCCCTGCCAACTGGACCCGATTGGGCGCCAAATCGCTATTATACTTGTAGTGAGCTACAAATGCCTCTGCCAATTGCTTCCATGTCTTGATATCAGTTGGCTCCAACCCCATGTACCATTCTAGGGAAGGACCCGACAGACTGTCTTGAAAGAAATGCATTAGCATTCTTTCATCAGTTGAGTATGCAGACATCTTTCTGTAATAAGCTCGTACATGCACTTTCGGGCATGTGTCCCCTTTGTACTTGTCAAATGCAGGAGCTTTGAATTTAATTGGCACCCTCAAGCCAGGTACCAGCCCCATTGTTGCCATGTCCAAACCCACAGCACTTTGGTTCAGGACTCCCCTCATCTGCTCTTCCAGCATTCTGATCTTCTGGGAGTCATCCATCGACCCTTCGAAACCTCCTCCGGAGAAAGCGTCCTCCTGATGATCTTCTTGCCACATACCATTTCCAGCCCCATACCCATCATATCCATTATTACGTCCAGCTTTGATCTGATTCATCCCCGGACCTCGGCCTCTGTTGTCGTACCCTTGAACACCTCCAGCAGGACCAAAAGTCATAAACCCTGCGCCGTTTCCATTCCCGAAACCTCCGTAACCCTGATTGGTCGCACCATAACCATCCTGCCCAAAACCTTGAGCATTAAAGCCATATTTCCCAGTGTTATCGAATCCCTGATCGTTGAACCCGAATCCAGTATTGACAAAGCCGTTGCCTCCCATATTATCTCCCAAATTGACATCACCCAGCCCAACGTTATGGACAGCAGTCTCATTCCCAACTCCGACGTTACCATTCACAGCAGCGGTAGCGTTGTTGATGTTAGCAGCAGGTATATTGACTACCGGTGGAGCCACTGGCGTGGGAGTGCCGTCTCCCTGAACAGTATCGACCCGTACAGATTGATGATCCTCGTTACCGTGACCAACATTTCGAGCCAACAGAGGCTGGACCATGGCCTGCAAATTCTCCTGCCCTTTTGCAATGGCTTCCATGGTCTGCATAAAGAGAGCGAGCTTCTCGCGCACATCTTGCATCTCGTTCTGCATTTGATCCATGATTCTTCGACAGTTGGTGCGGGTAGAATAGCGGTGCGGGTGCTGATCTGCAATCCTGAAAAGTACCCTGATAAAAAGCAGGACATAAGACACTTATTCAAAGATTACCTGCAATGCAATATGACTATGAATGCAATGCAATGTGTCTGTGCATTAGGGAGATTCATTCCCCCAGTTCTAGTGTGAAGGTGCCAGTGCAGTGACAGTGTTGACAATAGGAATATCGGAGCTGAATCATAGAAAGCCTCATATATTGCAGGGAAAATCAATAAGCCCAGAGTACAATATCACTGAGAGTACAAAGAAGGCATGACCTCAACCAACAATCCTGGTGATGGTCAGCACTATGCAAATAAAGCATACAAGTTACTATATGAAATGATCAAATCCTCCCAAAAGTCTGGTACTCTTCTATCAACTTCTTGGTCTCTGGATGGCTTGGTCGATCAAGCAGCCCTTCAACAAGTTGGTTCCTTTTCTTAAGAACACGGCGCACGTCTTCAGCAGTTTCTTCCCATGTTGCTTCTCCGAAGCAATCTTCTAGCTTTCGCTTCTGAGACACCGCTTCATCTCTGCATTTGATTGCCTTGTTCAGTGCATGCTGGACACTATACCGGGTCATCACTTCTTCCTCACACTTCTTGATGCTGGACTTCAACTTTTCTTCGAGGTCGGAGACTTGCTGCTTCATCTTAGCTTCTCTCATCTTATTGTTGGTGAGAGTAGCATTCCAAGTCTTATTGCAAGAGGAGATTTCTCGGTGTGCTGCGTCAAGCGCCTTCTTTTTGGCTTCCAGCATGTTATGGGAGCTTCTGAACTCTTGCCCCAGACGTTCGCGCTTCTTCTTTTCTTCGGTCAACTCAGCCCCTAACCTGTTTAACAGCTCGATCTGTTGTTGGAAAGCATATACGGCCTTGTTTTTCTCACTGCGTATCTGGGCTAGCTCCTGCTCTAACCCTTCGTTGATCTTCATCAAGGCTTCTTTCTCTTTCACCACTTGCTCGTAGGCCTCCCTGGAAACAGTAGTTGGCTCTGCTACCGGAATAGGAACAAGTGTCGCTACGCGAAAAATGACACAGAGTCGCCACCGGATTTTATTTATCCCACGGGGGGAAAGGGAAATAGCGATAAAACCTTTGGGAAAAGAGCGTGGTCATTGCAACCAAGTCTTAGGGTTCGGGAGTCGGTTATGCGAGGGGAAGGTATTAGCACCCCCTCGCATCCATCGTACTCGATGGGAACCTCATAGGTTATTTCGCATGAATGGGTGTTTTATTCTAAAAGTTTGCTTGTTTAAGGAAAAGAGGGATTGATTTATTTATTTTAATGCTCGCCAAGGATTGTGGCCCTTGTGCCTACGTATCCTCACTTAAAAGAAGTGAAGAATCAGAGCTCCGTAGTTCGGAGGCTTTATGAAATTGTTGTTTGTTGGTTGATTTTATACCTTGAAAAAGGTTTTTTTGGATTGACGCCCTAAGGCAAAAATAGTTTGATGAGTTGATGTTGTTTTTAGTTTTTTTTTTGAAGAAAATTTGTTCTTGACTAGGATTATACAAAAGACTTTAGATAGAGATGAATGTATCGAATAACCAAGTCGAGCGCCTTGTATTCGAAACATTCGGAATGAGTGTCGGAGGGTTCCATTCTCATTCCTTCTCCACCACTTTAAAGTTCATGGTGCATAATTCCAATCATATATTTTATTGTGTTTTTTTTTGTATTTTTATGCGAAAAGAGAAACACTTGATGTTGGATCAAGATTTATTGCTTGTAAAGATATTTGAAGTGATGCGATTTAGGTCGATGGCGGTGCACAAGGCATCCGACTTACATGGTCAAAAATGGCTCGATAAAATCGAGAGTTTACTTTTTAAAATAGTTTTTGGAAACAAAGGTCAACAAGGGCCATAACAATATTCACATACAAACATCATACAAACATAAGCCACACGGCTCAAAAAAATCGAGACACACAAAAAAACGGCACGAAGTTGAAACAGTGGTGTGACACGGGTGAAAAAAGTTGAAACAGTGATGCAACACGCCCGGCCGTGTTGTGTGATATGGCCCGTGTTGCAAGGCCTGGGGAAAAAAACTTCATACAGTAGCGTGACACGGTCGGCCGTGTCGTGTGACACGGCCCGTGTTGCTGGTCCAGGTCGAAATCTCACATTTTTTTTTTATGTTTTCGTTTCGTTTTTGTGGTTCCTTGAGGATGGTTTCTTAGTCCCTTATGGGATCTTACATGATATACAGTTCAACAACACATAAAAGAGTGAATGAAATGAATATAAAAGCAAAGAATAAAAGGAGAAAGATTTGAAGAAATGGATACCAAGAGCTTTCTATTCTTCTTGCAAGTACTCCAATGACCTTTGTTGGATGTGCTCTCCCCTCTTCACTCTATGTTGTGAAGGTTTGGTTTCTCAATGATCCTCTTGTGTCTCTATCTCACTCTCTTTTTTCTGTTTTTTTGGGGGTTTCTTGCTAACTATTGTCGCTTGCGCGAAAATAAGGTGCCGGCATGACAGAAGAGTCGCCACCTTTCGTTATTTATCCCTCAGAGCGGGAAAGGAAACGATCGGAAAAACCTGACGAATAAGGGTAAGACAAGGTCGTCGCAACCATTGTCTGGGTTCGGGAGTCGGTTACGCAAGGGGAAGGTATTAGCACCCCTCACGTCCGTCGTACTCGACGGGATCCTCGCTTGTGTGTTTACTTGGACGGGTTGGTTATAATCTATCTACCTATCAAGGTTGGCTGAAAAAAGAAAAGAAAAATGACTCGGCAAAGCGTCACACTTTTATGCCTACGTATTCCCGTCTGGAACGAGAAATCAGAGTCAACGTAGTTCGGCTAACTACGGGGAAAGGGGAAGGTTGCTCGCTAGGATATCGCATCCTATGCCTACGTACTTTCGTCTGGTATGAAAGATCAGAGCAAACGTAGTTCGGCTAGCTACGGGTAAAAATGGCTCAACTAGGAGGGAGACTATCAAGTCCTACTGTTATCATGCCATGGATTCATCCTATGGTTGAGGTTTGAACAGGGAACTCCTAGATGTTGTCATGCATAGGTTTCAACCTAAAAGTCTATCATCAAATCCTCATCCGAGGAAATGAGAGTCCTAAGGGATCATGTCAATGATACACCAAAACAGACAAAAGCATCAACTTTAACAGTAAAATGCATGCAATGCAAGTGAGGGAGGAAATGTGTGTGGGGTGTCAGCCTCCACAAGCTCGTCTCGACCTCAAGCCAGTCATGAAATAACAGCAATCATACTGAAAGTAATCAACATACTATCAAGCAGAAACAGATAAGGGAAATGAAGTATCATCAGGTAAACAAACACACATGCTTGAGAAAGAAAGAATCTACTCTCTAATTCTAACCCTAATCACAGAATCTAAATCAAATCTAAGCAAAGCCCTAAAGCAAAACCCTAAACAAGAGAATTCAATCCCAGTCTTCAAGCTTCAGAACAAGCTTACCAAAGAAAGGGAGCTAAGCAAGCAGACTCATAGTGTCTTCCTCAGGAAAGCACTAGGAGGTGTATACTCAGGAGTCATATCCTACGTGGCTCAACCACTGTGATCAGTTTATATTCCTCCTCAGGAGAAATTAAACTCACAAGCAGGCTCCAACATCACTGGATATTTAGGAAATCCTATCTGAACTAGTGGAACTAAATGAACAGACTCATAGGACCTTCCTCAGGAAAGTACTAGGAGGCTTCCACTTAGGAGTCGTATCCCATGTGGCTCAACAACTGTGATCAGTTTACATTCCTCCTCAGGAGAAATTAAACTCACAAGTTGGCTCCAACATCATTGGATACTTGAGAAATCCTAGACAAACTAATGGAACTAAGTGAATAGACCCACAGGACCTTCTTCAGGAAAGTACTAGGAGGCTTCCACTTAGGAGTTGTATCCCATGGTGGCTCAACAACATGTGATCAGTTTACATTCCTCCTCAGGAGAAATTAAACTCACAAGTTGGCTCCAACATCATTGGATACTTAAGAAGGAGGTGAGAAGAAAGAATGAAAGTCATTCATAGTGCCTTCCTCAGGAAAGTACCATGAACTTCCTTCAAACTTCAGGATCTCAAACCTCACAAACAGGGAACAAGCCAAGCTCTAGGTCTCTGAATCTTGATCTACAATCTTCACTTCATGATGCTCTCCATCAAGGTCTTCAAGACAACACAAGCCCCACAACAAATTCCCCACAATGAACCCCAAAGATGAACAGATAACCACAGGGCAGACAAAATCAATAGGCAACTTCAGAAAATACCTAAAAAATACTAAACCAAGGGGGAAAAATCTAACAATTATTCACAAGGGTCCTCAACATCTACCCATAACATCCATATAGGCCTCTACCTAAAAATCAAGACAAAACTCAATCAAAGAAAGTGAATTCTTCACCTAAGCACAACCTAAACCCTAATTAGGATACCCTACATCTACCCTAATTAAACTAATCAAAATTTAATTCTAAAATTCTAGAAAAAATCCTATGGGGAACTATGATTCATCATCTAATTGCACAAAAAAGAATGGATTAAAAAACCTAAAGGAAGATCCTAAAAGAATTCCTACAAAATCATGATACAAAACTAAACATTATAAAAGCTTTTTAAAAGAAAAATCTATTGAAAATACTAAACTAAAAAATAAAATCCCATTTTTATTTTTAATATTTTCTTCACATTATCATCTAATCATAGAAAAAAGAATGGCTAAAAAAGAGTTATTTTTCAATTTTTAATGAATTTTCAAAGACAAGACAAATATTAAAACAATATAAAAGAAATTAAATCAATTAAAAGGGGAGGGGGGTTGGAATAGCAATAGGCGCTAGTTGAATTCTCAGAATGGGCCAAAGGGGGGGGGGGGGGTGCGCGTAGCAAGCTGGACCCAGGCCCAGGTCCCAGCTTTAATGAAACGCTGCGTTGCAGCGAGGAGGTTTCCCTCCGTTTTCATTATGAATCTCGGCCACACGATGAAGGGAAAAGGTCAAGGGCTGGGGACTCATCCAACGGCCACTAGCCATCGTCCCCAAGCTGACCTAGGGTTTTCAGAAACCCTCTCCCCATGCACCAATCTTCCAATCCCTGATTCTCTCTCCACACGCCATGATTTAACACGATTCAAAAATGAAAATTGTAGTACTCAATGAGAGGAACAAGATGGTACGCGTGGATTTCCCTAATTCATCCTCAATAATTCCAACAGAGGACTTCAATGTCATGGTCCAACTAAACATCACTTGTTATCAACTGGTATCAACCTTCACTAAGCTTCAATCTAATGGTTTACAGAGCTTCTACAAGTTAGCCTAAGGATTCTAAACCAATCTTTACTCGTTAAAACTAACAAACTAACTAAATCTTGAAGATCAAAGATTCTTGGCTCTGTTATGAACCTTCACAGATCGTGCCCTAATTCATGGGAAAGAGTCATCTACCCTAGTGCATCAATTATCTACCTAGAAAGCTATCTAAGACTGCATAATTTAGGAGATAGAGAGAAGAAAAGGAACCTGTCAAAGAGGTGTGGAGGGAACTCGTGTGGGTGGATTCAGAGCTTGTAATGGCTGAAATGTGATCCTTAGGGGGTGAGCAAGCTTCTGTTTGCACTTGTATGGAAGGAGAATGCTTGTAGTGGATGAAATTCAGAGTTGCTTGAAGTTGAAGGAAGTGCTTCAATGGATGCTTCTCTCTCTCTCTCTCTCCTTAAATCTCTCTCTATCACCAACCTTGAACTTTCTTCATGGCCCTCTTCTTATAATGATCATTAGATGCTTCTAGATTCATCTAGAATATGGTGGAAACTTCTTGAAAATCTCATGTGATGACATATTGAAAATCTCACATTCCATGCCTTATGCCTTACCATTTGGTGCCAAAATCTCCTTATGAGAGATATTGAGTGTGGATGAGTGAAAAACAAGCTCATCTTTGGCTTGTGTAAGGTTTTTCAACATTGCCTTCTTTTTCAAGTAACAACTTTTCAAAGCATCACCCATTTTAAAGCTTTAAATCAAAATTCTAGCTAAACCAATGTTC
This sequence comes from Lathyrus sativus, assembly GCA_963859935.3. Lineage (NCBI taxonomy): Eukaryota > Viridiplantae > Streptophyta > Magnoliopsida > Fabales > Fabaceae > Lathyrus > Lathyrus sativus. The sequence continues at coordinate 62,912,606 of OZ012736.1, forward strand.
TCAAAATGATGTTTCCAATCAAAATGATATATTGGATGACCTATTTTGGATTTGTGGATCTTCCAAATCAATTTCCAAATTCAACTTTTCAAACTTATATGCCATTTTTAGTTCATTTTTGACCAATCATGTAACTTCATGTTATGAGCTTTTCCAACAATTTCTGACCTTCTTTCTAGACTTAAAATCACATTTTGAACAACTTTCATGTTTTGAGTTTTTCCATTTGAGGCTTGGAAATAGGAGTTTTAGGCATTGGCTAAAATGACCTATAACTGACAAATGACCAAAATACCCCTGTCTTGTTCAAACCATAAGTTGAGTTCCACAAATCCAATCAAGGACTTCTACCACTCAAATTAAAGCTAAGGAGATCCTCTTCAACATTCTTGTTGACCAAGAAGCCATAGGAATCACCCTACTAGGGCAAACGTTGTCTGCAAGTTGGGTGACTTTCAAGGACCCAGATTCACACACCTCTGCTGACCTGTAATTTGTCAAAACCATAACTTGGGCTCTGTAACTCCTATCAAGGACTTCCACCACTCAAATTAAAGCTTAGAACAAGCTCTACAACATTCATGTTATGGGGAAGGTGAGATATCAATCACATCTTGAGCTAAAACTGCCTGGAAGATAGGGATCAAATTAGGGTTTTTCACTGACAATCCTTGGGGACCCTGACTTGAAACTTCTCAAACTCCTCACTCATGATGAGTTGGCCTAGGAATCATCTTTATATCATCTCTATGCATCATTCCATGATCTCATGGCCCTTGGATTGGTCTCAACCTTCTCCAAATCATCAGTTGACCTAGGGTTGACCCAGTCAAAACCCTAATTCTATCATTCATGGTTGAATCTTCTGAACCCTTGCATAATGACTTCTCTGGGCTTCATGAAGTCTATCAAGACATCTCATAGGCTTTCCCAAAACATCAAATTCATTCTCAAAGTCTCAGAACCATCTGAGGAGCACCCACAACTTTCAAACTGTGAAGCACACAACCCTGGTTTCAAACCACTTCTTCTGAGGATCTCTTGAACTTTCTGATGAAGGTATCCACTTTCAAACACTCAATGAATAAATAATTGTTGGTCAAATTTTGGGGTGCAACAGCTGCCCCTATTCAAACGGCTTGAACCTGACTGGGTGAGAAGCGAACGGCCCTCAACCAATCAAGGTACGAGACGGTTGAATATCGGTAAACCCGAAAATTTGCCAACTGCACGAGCACACAGTACTCTGCGGGGAACAAATCTTTGAATCCTGCAACACTAGCTGCTCAACAACTGGCTGGAGAACCAAAGCTGACATCACCGTCGGACGATTGAAGTACTCTGCGTCACCACTGGAGAACTAAATCTGACATCACTGTCGGACGATCGAAATACTCTGCGTCACCGCTGGAGAAACATCTTCGACTTCAATCAGAAGACATATCCTTCATTTGATCGCAATCAATCATCACCTCAGGATAACTGACTTGGTCTTCAGACTCACACGAATCACTCTGTTGTATCTACAACCTCTGGAACCTTATCTTCAGCCACCCGTTGATTCATCCACACGGAAATCTGGCTTCACAGGAACCTTCTGATATCGCCTTCGGGCGCTTACGAAATCCATCTTCAGATTAGACATCATTGCTGGAGAAACATCTTCAACTTCAATCAGAAGACGTATCATTCACTTGATCGCACTCAATCATCACCTCAGGATAACTGACTTGGTCTTCAGACCCACGCGAATCACTCTGTTGTATCTACAACTCCGGAACCTTGTCTTCAGCCCCCCGTTGATTCTTCAACACGGAAATCTGGACTCACAGGAACCTTCTGATATCGCCTTCGGGCGCTTACGAAATCCATCTTCAGATTAGACATCATTGCTGGAGCAGACATATCATGCTGCTGAGGACTTCAAGAATCATCTTGACCAAACAGATCCGTCGGGCGTCTTCAAGAATCGTCCTGAACTGATAACCTTTCCGGAGCAAACATTCTGTTGGGTATTCCAGAAACCTTCCTGGGCAACTCTTGCTGGAGGCGCTATTGGGGAGCTCAAGTATCATACTAGGCGAACCACTCGGGAAGCTGTACTGGGGTCTTAAGAATCGTCTTAAGCAAATGGCCCTGCTGAGGGACTTAAGAATCATCTCGAACTGAAGACTTCGCTGGGGATCTCAAAAAATCATCTTGAGCGAGCGACTGTGAGGATTACCCCGGGGTCTTTAAGAATCATCTCAAGAGCGACCTTGCTGGGGAGAACATCAAGAATCGTCCTGAGCAACCGGTCTTTTGGGGATACACCTGTTCAACAAGGATGATAATGACCTAGAGCATGCTTATGATGCGTATGCTTCTGCGCCATGCCCCACACAGTGGGAATGATGTGCGTTTATGCTAAATGCCATGCAATCATGCACAATGCTATGCAACGCTAAATGCTATGCAGTCATGCACAATGATGCGATCCCGTCAGCAAAATAAATGCCGAAGGGGAAATCCTCCTGTCAAGGAGAAAGAACCACTCAGGTAGAGGAGTCATCCTGCTGAGGAGAACATGAACACGCCAATATCAATCAGGCTCTGTCTGGGGGATTGATCTTCCGCGAACTGCTGCAGGGGAACAACTTCAGCTGACTGCTGCAGGGGACGAAGCTCTACGAGAACTTGGATCTGCTGATATCAATCGCGAGAATGAACTGCGCGGCCGTCTCGGCTACTCTTCTGGGGATGACCACTCTGTGGGGAACCAACTTCAGCTGCTCAACACTCCACTGGGATTAAAACCAATCATGATCTGATCAACTTCCAAGGATTCGGATCTCCTGGACATCTGCAAACTCGGCTGAGGAAGGAGAAATCATTCTGCTTCGATGGAGAGAGTGCGATTCTGGGGAAACACAGCATTAGCTGCCCCACGCTCTGCTGGGGAACATCGATCATGACCTGATCGACTTCCAAGGATTCTGCTTTTCTGCGGACTCAGCCGGGGAGGGAAATCATTCTACTTCGCTGGAGAGGGCAACTCCGATGAGGAAACTCAATTTCGCCGGGGAGGAAGGAATCATCTGACTTCGGGGGAGAGTACAACTCTGCAGGGGAATACAACATCAGCTGTTCCAACACTCTACTGGGGAAGAGGGAATCATCGAACTTCAGGAGAGAGCCTGACTCTGGTGAGGCATCTCAATTTCACTGGAGACTTCAGCCTGGCACCATCAGTTACCGCATCCTTCGTCATACGAACGACCTCCTGCGAAACCTGCACTTGTGACCCGGTGCGGGGGGGAAATCCTGCTTCGACGACTTTACTGGGGAAAACACGAGCTTCGGTACCCAAACATTTCTGTGAACTCTGCACTTGTGACCCGGTGCTGGGGAGAGGCGACATCATTCTTCGGTGCTTGACTCAGCCGATGATGTGACATTCCTTCAGGATGCGTCTGCTTGGGGAAGAGAATCATCTCTACCTGGGGAAGACATATCAATGCTCACTATTCTGATTCTGATTCTGCGGAGGAGAGACTACTGAACTCTGCTGGGGAAGGAGGGCTCATCCCGCTTCGGGGATATCGATCCTGGTCTACTGAGGGTAATCTTGACCCTAATCTGATAAGGGGTAAATGCCATCTCAATTTGCTGCAGTCTCAAACTGTACAGGGGGAACAACCTCAAACCGTACATCTCTGCTGAGAAACAATCCTGGTTTGACAGCGTCAACACAGGGAATACAGGCTACCAATCATGGAGTCAAGTAACAGGTTAGGGTGTAGGATAGCAATCCAATGACCGCAAGGCTTCTTCAGAAGGTTCAGGTTTTGGCGGGGTAATGACACGATTCCCCGATACTTAATTCTTGCCAGGGTGAACAAACTCATTTGAACAACTTGCCCCAGCGCAATTCAACTCGCCTCAATCCGGCTTTTGGGAATAGTTCATTCTGAACAAAAACAGCTGGCAACAAGACAATTTTCAGAGGGCTTGCCCCAACATTTGCACAACAGAAGGATTCATCCTCCACTAATCAACTCTCAGCATGGTCGGCTTCAATACCTCTGAAGTAGTTTGCCCCTAAACGAGCGACGAGCGACTCAACATGCTCTGATTGAACACTGGAGGGATCTGCCCCCAAATCGCAAGAATTCTGGATAACTGCCCCTGATTGGGTCTCGAGAGGATTCACTTCCGACCAACCGCTTCTTGCATAAACTGCCCCATACTCAACTGATGCTCCGGGACTTGTCCTCAAACAAACTGATTCCAAACTCGCTGGAAGTCAATGCCCCAGATTCACAGGGCTTCGCAGCATACCATTCTGATCCAGACCTCTGACGATTCAGTCCTGATTGACTATTCCCTGTTTGAGTTCCTTCGTATTAGCTACTAACCTGCAATTAAAACTGTTTATTCACGAATGGTAATTCTAATGCAGCGTTCATGCAAATTTCGAAAAAATGTACTGTCACTCATTTACGCGTCATGCTAGTGAGTGACGAATGAACCAAAGAGTTCAAACGCAATGCTGATATGATCAGTGAAAAATACAATAAGGATACGATTAGCAAATCATGAAGGAGTCAGGTTACTTAACCTTATCGTGATGCGCTTTCAGAATAACCCTACCTCAATTAGGTCTTTTAAGGGTTGCATCGTGGTCGGGTTCACGGTTCGTGAAACAAAGGATATTTAGCTCAAATTATGATTTGTACCCACCCCTTCTACGTGATGTTCTCCGATCCTAAAGTCCAGTTAACTTAGCTCGAGCGCTCGCCTCTTCGAGAGGTATGTTGAACATTGAGAACAAATGGTTAAAGAATTCGCAAGGTGTTTCGGAGTGACAGTTACTCCTTTTTCGTTTTTGGTGTCTGTATCTACACGACTTCGTCCTTGTTCGAGGATTCTTCTTTTCTATAATCCTTTCTTTTTCATTCATTTTTGATTCCCTAATTTTTGCCTGGACTGACTCCTTTTGAGTTCTTTTGATTTTTCTTTTGAAGTCCAGCGGGATGCCCTGATTTTTGCCTAAGTATTTGCTTTTTAGCTTTCCTTTTTTACTTAGCGGGCTTTCTTATTCCTTTTTCTTTTGGAACAAGTCGTGCGACACTGGTTGTCTTGATTGCTTCGAAAGGCTTGTAACTGTCTCACTCCTGATTGGTGAGGTTTAACCATTGTGGTTGATGAGGTACGACCTCTGGCGAGGAATATGATGTGATTGGTCCTCGAAGGACAACACTCCTCTATAAGACTTGAACGCTCGATCAAGCTAACTGACAACTACCCTGCCCCGGGTTAAGATGTAAGGGTTAAAAAGTCCGAAAGAAGCTCCTACTTCTCGGCTCGAAGTGGTTAACAAGGGATTCTCTTCCTTATCTCTCCGGTGTTTAGGGATTTGAAACAATGCCTTACGTCATCGGCTAGGTTTTATCAGAAAGCAATACGATCATTGGTTACGAGGATTCAGTTTCATCATCCTCCCTCCGCTCATTGCTAATCATAGTAAGAAATCAGCGTAAATAAAATGCAAGTGTCAGTGTAATGCAGTAAGTGAGTGACAACGACATAATTAGTTCAGAAAAAATGCATAGTCACTTTATTAACATCACCATTCGAAACATACAATGTTTTAACAGCAAGTAGTAACTAACAGAAAAGAAACTACAAATGCAAAATGGTAAAAAGTCCGAGGACTGCCAATGCTGAGGACGTCTGCCTGTCTGGACCACTGGCTTCTGGAAATAACCCTCTGATTCTGCGAGCTCAAACAGCGGAGAGGTTGTCACGTACAACCAAAACTCCGTCTGGAAAGGAAATACACCCTTGGTCGATCAATTGTTGCACTTTCGCCTGGAAAGCCTTGCAATCTTCAGTTGAATGCCCCGGAGATCCACCATGGTAACCGCACTGAACATGAGGATTGTACCCTGGAGGGTAAGGCTCTGGCACGGGCTTGAGAGCTTTCGGTTCCACCAAGGAATTCTGAATCAACAGTGGAAGAATCTGGCTATACGGCACAGGCACTGGATGGGAAGAAGCATTCCTTTGTTCTAAGTGGTTGCGAGGTCTCTTGTGATCCTGGGGCTGGTATTCTTTCCGCCCAAGAAGTCGTCGTTTCTGAATGGCAATGGTCCCTTGCTTAGGCACTTGCGTCCCTGAGCTTGATCCAGGTAGAAACTGCGAGCGAGGCGATTCAGTCACCAAAGGTCGCGGGACATATTCAAGATCTTTCTCAGCTTCAGGCAAAGGAGTGAAATCATTCGCTCCTTTTGCAGGGTACGGGATGAACTTTCCCGATGCTCTCATGCCGCCCGGCACAAGCCTAATCGCCCTTGAGTCAATAAGGTCCTGAATCTTATTCCTGAGAGCCTTGCATGTTTCAACATGGTGCCCTGGTGCTCCTGAGTGGAAATCACAACGCATGCTTAGATCAACGTCTGGTGACACGTCATCTGGTGGATTTGAGGTCCGAAGCTTGAGAACACGGTTCTGAACCAACAGCGGCAGCATCTGGGCATAACTCACAGGTAGTGGGTCCACAGCTCTATCAAGTAGCTTCTTCTTTTGACCATAACCTTCAGGGTTATTCTGAGATGCTCGACGCGGCTGATGACGAGACAGGCCTCGAGCTTCATGCTGTGTAGAGGGTCCATGAGGTCCACTTGGCTTCAGCACAGATGGCACTGAAGGTAACGGAGGAAGCACTTTGGTCTCCTCCTTGGGTGCTTGACCACTCTCCTTATTTAGCATACTTCTCACCACTCCCATGAGAAAGCTCAACTGATTCTGCAGCTGCTGATTCTCCTCTCTGAGTACTTGCTGGTCCAGACGCACTGCCCGTATGTCGTTCATGACCTGCCCCAGTTGGCTTTGGATTTTCCCCAGTTCAGCTTGTACCTGCTCCATTAGTCTGAGTTGCTTGATTCGGGCTCAAACCTGCAAACACAAGGGTTAGAAGACCAGTCCCGACTTCTGCCATGCAAGATGAATTATGGGTGTCTGTACGTTCAGGAGATCACCCCTGATTCTGGCGTCAACGTGCCAACATAGTGTCAATGCAATGATAAGACTGGATCCATTCATGGGAGAAAATATCTCATATTGCTCGGGACACCAGGATCAGGGTACGAAACGCGCCTGCAGCACAGACACATGCTAATGGGATGCAAAAATGGATATGCAAACTAATGCAAAATGCAGGCATGCAATAAGATATCCAGGTAGCTGCTGTGGAGATTCGGCATCAACAGTCACTGATGAGAAGGAAACCCCGGTGTAAAACCACTGATCTGATCTGCTGAGAATAACCATCTGCTAGGATCGAGATCAGAATTCTGCCCTGTCGAGAGTAAGTGCCTGATAATAAGGACCCGGGATGCATGATCAAAAAACGTCTGCTGATGAAGTCTTCGGACCCCAAATCACAAATCTGCCCTCTCAAGAACAAATACACAGCTGCTGATGAGATCTTCAAACCCCACTCAAAATCTGCCCTACCAAGAACAAATACCAACCGCTGACGAGATCCTCAGACCCCACTCAAAAATCTGCTCCATCCAGAACAGACCTCTGATAACAATACTCTGATCGGAACCTGCTCTATCAGGAACAGACAAACACCCGATGATGAAATCCTCTGATCAAACCCTTGCTCTATCAAGAACATCTCTGCAACTGAGAACCCAACATAACTGATTCACTGTCGAGAAAACCAGGTAGTCTGGAGGTCAAAGTTTCCTGCAATATCCCAACCCCACTCACAGGTATGATGGACCTAATCCACGGACAAAGGTACGGCATCCTATGCGGTTGTCAGCGTCACAGACTTTCATGAGTGACAATACGATTCCCAGAAGGAGTGGCATCGTCAGGTCATGAAGAGGCCTCTCTTAGCTGACTTCCAAATGATCGGTCCCCAGAGTCGACAATCCTCACGTCTGGACTCCCCTCAGATCCTCAGGACCGGAAAGGAGCACCTCTGCAAGAATCTCGTCCGAGCGCAGATTTTCGTAGGGAACTGTGCCTGCTCAGCAGACAGGTTCGTCTACTACTTCTCCGCAACTATATCTAGGTGTGTACTCAAGCCCAGGTCCGGCTTTTCACTCACAGTAACATCCCTCTCCCACAGCAGCACGGATAATCATATCAAACTGGAAATAAAATGCGGGAAATAAAATGCGGGAAGTAAAGATGCGATAAATAAACGCAACCCAACAAGCAAACACACAAACGATGGGACTGACTCGCGTAGGGGATGGGAAACGGTCCCAGCATAAGGGATGGGAAAAGTCCCTAGATACTATAAGTCCCCAGCAGAGTCGCCAGCTGTCGCTTGCGCGAAAATAAGGTGCCGGCATGACAGAAGAGTCGCCACCTTTCGTTATTTATCCCTCAGAGCGGGAAAGGAAACGATCAGAAAAACCTGACGAATAAGGGTAAGACAAGGTCGTCGCAACCATTGTCTGGGTTCGGGAGTCGGTTACGCAAGGGGAAGGTATTAGCACCCCTCACGTCCGTCGTACTCGACGGGATCCTCGCTTGTGTGTTTACTTGGACGGGTTGGTTATAATCTATCTACCTATCAAGGTTGGCTGAAAAAAGAAAAGAAAAATGACTCGGCAAAGCGTCGCACTTTTATGCCTACGTATTCCCGTCTGGAACGAGAAATCAGAGTCAACGTAGTTCGGCTAACTACGGGGAAAGGGGAAGGTTGCTCGCTAGGATATCGCATCCTATGCCTACGTACTTTCGTCTGGTATGAAAGATCAGAGCAAACGTAGTTCGGCTAGCTACGGGTAAAAATGGCTCAACTAGGAGGGAGACTATCAAGTCCTACTGTTATCATGCCATGGATTCATCCTATGGTTGAGGTTTGAACAGGGAACTCCTAGATGTTGTCATGCATAGGTTTCAACCTAAAAGTCTATCATCAAATCCTCATCCGAGGAAATGAGAGTCCTAAGGGATCATGTCAATGATACACCAAAACAGACAAAAGCATCAACTTTAACAGTAAAATGCATGCAATGCAAGTGAGGGAGGAAATGTGTGTGGGGTGTCAGCCTCCACAAGCTCGTCTCGACCTCAAGCCAGTCATGAAATAACAGCAATCATACTGAAAGTAATCAACATACTATCAAGCAGAAACAGATAAGGGAAATGAAGTATCATCAGGTAAACAAACACACATGCTTGAGAAAGAAAGAATCTACTCTCTAATTCTAACCCTAATCACAGAATCTAAATCAAATCTAAGCAAAGCCCTAAAGCAAAACCCTAAACAAGAGAATTCAATCCCAGTCTTCAAGCTTCAGAACAAGCTTACCAAAGAAAGGGAGCTAAGCAAGCAGACTCATAGTGTCTTCCTCAGGAAAGCACTAGGAGGTGTATACTCAGGAGTCATATCCTACGTGGCTCAACCACTGTGATCAGTTTATATTCCTCCTCAGGAGAAATTAAACTCACAAGCAGGCTCCAACATCACTGGATATTTAGGAAATCCTATCTGAACTAGTGGAACTAAATGAACAGACTCATAGGACCTTCCTCAGGAAAGTACTAGGAGGCTTCCGCTTAGGAGTCGTATCCCATGTGGCTCAACAACTGTGATCAGTTTACATTCCTCCTCAGGAGAAATTAAACTCACAAGTTGGCTCCAACATCATTGGATACTTGAGAAATCCTAGACAAACTAATGGAACTAAGTGAATAGACCCACAGGACCTTCTTCAAGAAAGTACTAGGAGGCTTCCACTTAGGAGTTGTATCCCATGGTGGCTCAACAACATGTGATCAGTTTACATTCCTCCTCAGGAGAAATTAAACTCACAAGTTGGCTCCAACATCATTGGATACTTAAGAAGGAGGTGAGAAGAAAGAATGAAAGTCATTCATAGTGCCTTCCTCAGGAAAGTACCATGAACTTCCTTCAAACTTCAGGATCTCAAACCTCACAAACAGGGAACAAGCCAAGCTCTAGGTCTCTGAATCTTGATCTACAATCTTCACTTCATGATGCTCTCCATCAAGGTCTTCAAGACAACACAAGCCCCACAACAAATTCCCCACAATGAACCCCAAAGATGAACAGATAACCACAGGGCAGACAAAATCAATAGGCAACTTCAGAAAATACCTAAAAAATACTAAACCAAGGGGGAAAAATCTAACAATTATTCACAAGGGTCCTCAACATCTACCCATAACATCCATATAGGCCTCTACCTAAAAATCAATACAAAACTCAATCAAAGAAAGTGAATTCTTCACCTAAGCACAACCTAAACCCTAATTAGGATACCCTACATCTACCCTAATTAAACTAATCAAAATTTAATTCTAAAATTCTAGAAAAAATCCTATGGGGAACTATGATTCATCATCTAATTGCACAAAAAAGAATGGATTAAAAAACCTAAAGGAAGATCCTAAAAGAATTCCTACAAAATCATGATACAAAACTAAACATTATAAAAGCTTTTTAAAAGAAAAATCTATTGAAAATACTAAACTAAAAAATAAAATCCCATTTTTATTTTTAATATTTTCTTCACATTATCATCTAATCATAGAAAAAAGAATGGCTAAAAAAGAGTTATTTTTCAATTTTTAATGAATTTTCAAAGACAAGACAAATATTAAAACAATATAAAAGAAATTAAATCAATTAAAAGGGGAGGGGGTTGGAATAGCAATAGGCGCTAGTTGAATTCTCAGAATGGGCCAAAGGGGGGGGGTGCGCGTAGCAAGCTGGACCCAGGCCCAGGTCCCAGCTTTAATGAAACGCTGCGTTGCAGCGAGGAGGTTTCCCTCCGTTTTCATTATGAATCTCGGCCACACGATGAAGGGAAAAGGTCAAGGGCTGGGGACTCATCCAACGGCCACTAGCCATCGTCCCCAAGCTGACCTAGGGTTTTCAGAAACCCTCTCCCCATGCACCAATCTTCCAATCCCTGATTCTCTCTCCACACGCCATGATTTAACACGATTCAAAAATGAAAATTGTAGTACTCAATGAGAGGAACAAGATGGTACGCGTGGATTTCCCTAATTCATCCTCAATAATTCCAACAGAGGACTTCAATGTCATGGTCCAACTAAACATCACTTGTTATCAACTGGTATCAACCTTCACTAAGCTTCAATCTAATGGTTTACAGAGCTTCTACAAGTTAGCCTAAGGATTCTAAACCAATCTTTACTCGTTAAAACTAACAAACTAACTAAATCTTGAAGATCAAAGATTCTTGGCTTGTTATGAACCTTCACAGATCGTGCCCTAATTCATGGGAAAGAGTCATCTACTCTAGTGCATCAATTATCTACCTAGAAAGCTATCTAAGACTGCATAATTTAGGAGATAGAGAGAAGAAAAGGAACCTGTCAAAGAGGTGTGGAGGGAACTCGTGTGGGTGGATTCAGAGCTTGTAATGGCTGAAATGTGATCCTTAGGGGGTGAGCAAGCTTCAGTTTGCACTTGTATGGAAGGAGAATGCTTGTAGTGGATGAAATTCAGAGTTGCTTGAAGTTGAAGGAAGTGCTTCAATGGATGCTTCTCTCTCTCTCTCTCTCTCCTGAAATCTCTCTCTATCACCAACCTTGAACTTTCTTCATGGCCCTCTTCTTATAATGATCATTAGATGCTTCTAGATTCATCTAGAATATGGTGGAAACTTCTTGAAAATCTCATGTGATGACATATTGAAAATCTCACATTCCATGCCTTATGCCTTACCATTTGGTGCCAAAATCTCCTTATGAGAGATATTGAGTGTGGATGAGTGAAAAACAAGCTCATCTTTGGCTTGTGTAAGGTTTTTCAACATTGCCTTCTTTTTCAAGTAACAACTTTTCAAAGCATCACCCATTTTAAAGCTTCAAATCAAAATTCTAGCTAAACCAATGTTCTCAAAATGATGTTTCCAATCAAAATGATATATTGGATGACCTATTTTGGATTTTTGGATCTTCCAAATCAATTTCCAAATTCAACTTTTCAAACTTATATGCCATTTTTAGTTCATTTTTGACCAATCATGTAACTTCATGTTATGAGCTTTTCCAACAATTTGTGACCTTCTTTATAGACTTAAAATCACATTTTGAACAACTTTCATGTTTTGAGTTTTTCCATTTGAGGCTTGGAAATAGGAGTTTTAGGCATTGGCTAAAATGACCTATAACTGACAAATGACCAAAATACCCCTGTCTTGTTCAAACCATAAGTTGAGTTCCACATATCCAATCAAGGACTTCTACCACTCAAATTAAAGCTAAGGAGATCCTCTTCAACATTCATGTTGACCAAGAAGCCATAGGAATCACCCTACTAGGGCAAAAGTTGTCTGCAAGTTGGGTGACTTTCAAGGACCCAGATTCACACACCTCTGCTGACCTGTAATTTGTCAAAACCATAACTTGGGCTCTGTAACTCCTATCAAGGACTTCCACCACTCAAATTAAAGCTTAGAACAAGCTCTACAACATTCATGTTATGGGGAAGGTGAGATATCAATCACATCTTGAGCTAAAACTGCCTGGAAGATAGGGATCAAATTAGGGTTTTTCACTGACAATCCTTGGGGACCCTGACTTGAAACTTCTCAAACTCCTCACTCATGATGAGTTGGACTAGGAATCATCTTTATATCATCTCTATGCATCATTCCATGATCTCATGGCCCTTGGATTGGTCTCAACCTTCTCCAAATCATCAGTTGACCTAGGGTTGACCCAGTCAAAACCCTAATTCTATCATTCATGGTTGAATCTTCTGAACCCTTGCATAATGACTTCTCTGGGCTTCATGAAGGCTATCAAGACATCTCATAGGCTTTCCCAAAACATCAAATTCATTCTCAAAGTCTCAGAACCATCTGAGGAGCACCCACAACTTTCAAACTGTGAAGCACACAACCCTGGTTTCAAACCACTTCTTCTGAGGATCTCTTGAACTTTCTGATGAAGGTATCCACTTTCAAACACTCAATGAATAAATAATTGTTGGTCAAATTTTGGGGTGCAACAACTATTTTTCTGGTTTTTTGCTCTTACTCTTTGCTCTCTATGTGTAGTCTCTACTCTGCTTGCTTCTTGTGTTCTGTTCCGTTTTGATAGTAAGGAATACTATGTTTTCTATGCTTGCTTGCAGCCCATTTTCCACCTTTTCTGTCAACTTTTTCTGCTGTCCTAAAGCCACACACTTTGCACACCTTTTCATCACCAACTTTCCATTCTTGGCAATGCCTTTTTCTTCCTTTTGTGCAGCCCCACTTTTCCCTTCTATTTCTAGTATGACTTGCTGCATTTTTCTGCTGTAGCATACTATACTACTATCCCTCTTTTTGCCCATTAGTCTCTTGGATGGTATTGCTTTGTATCTTGCCATGTAGCCAATTGTTACCACTCTTTGACAGCATTTGCAAACTGATATTTAGCAAGTAAATATATCATTTGCATGCTATTTCCTTGACTTTGTGACATAAAAAATGATCTTGTAACATAGTACATGTTGTCCTCTTGATTTTGTGACATGTAGTAATTCTTCAACTCTTGCATGGGGCTGTTTTGCCTATGATTGAACATGCATAATCTTGGCCCATAAACATTCCAATGTTGATTTAATTCTTGCATATTTCTTGGATGTTTGTGAGCATAATGTAGCACATGAAAAAAAATGGTGTAGTATGAAGAGTACCATATCATAGATTTGATTAAAGACTTGAATGAAGATTTAGAAATAGATTAATTTCTAATCATTATCTAGAGTTGGAATTTTTGTAACAAATTACATGATTGTAATGTCACAAAATTCCTCTTAGTATTATTTTTATCTCCATTCATGAATCTTGAATTTTGGATGATGGATTCCCTCATGTGCTTAAAAATGAAATCTTGAATTATGCATTGATGATCTTGATTCATGCCTTAATAATTTGCACTCCACTTATGCCATAAAAATAAACATGTATGAAGGAGCTTTGGATTTGGCCTAGCATTCATGTCTATTAATATTTATCTTGAATATCCTTGTATTTTGTCAAGTAACTTCCCCTTGCCAAAATTTTCATGAGTAGAATTTTTCCTCAGATCAAACCTTAGGTGATGAACCTTTTTTCATGTAGTCCGAAAATAGACAAGTTACAACCAAATGGCCTAGTTCGTACCTTGTGAACCCGCATGCTCGATACACAATAGAATGATGTATGATATGCCGAATGTAGGGTATAAAAGGCTAACGGTGAAAATGAGGGTGTGACAACAAGGACTGGCGCATCTGGAAATGGCATCCCCAACTGACTGGCTCTCTCCTGAATCCAAACCCTATAAGGTGCATAGGCCTGACAGTCATTCTTTCCTAACAACGACTTCCCTCTTCGATTAATGCGCGTCCAGGCGTGCTGCAACTTGGCCAGTAACTCCCCCTTCACATCTCCGGTGAAGTACAGAGATTCATGTACTTCTTCCTCCTGAGGTGGATTCTTCAGTGCATATCCGAACTGACGAATGAATAGAGAAGGGTTGTAATTGATACACCCTTTTCTTCCTATCAGCGGCACATTAGGGTACCCAGAACAACTGAAGATGAGCTCAGATCCCAACAGGTCTCGATCAAACCACACAACGTCTTCGGAATATAGCCTCATCAGGCGCTCTGACCAACTGGCTGAGGTTGCACTGTCTACAAATGGTCCCTTCATGGGGAGATGACTTTTGAACCACATATTTAATAGAGGAGCACAGCAGTAAACAACTTTTCCCCTTCGGTTTTCGTTCTTGTAGTGCAACGAGTGGTAGAAGTCTCCGATCAACGTTGGCACTGGGTTGCCTGCAGCAAACAGATAGAAAGCGTCCAGATCCACAAAGTTGGGCAAGTTAGGGAACAGCACGATTCCATAAATGCATAAAGCCAAAATAGCATTGAAAACCACCCAACAACCGTTCCTGGCGTACTCTTGAGCCTTGCCAACCAGAAAATCCAGAGAGAAACCGGGAACCCCAAGCCAAGAAGTCACTAACAACTCAGCAGCGTTCATATGCAAGGCTTTGGCTAAGTCCTCCAACTTGGGATCAGCAGCGGAGTGAATAAAGGGAACCTTGTTCTGCACGGGAAGCTCAGTAAACTCCACATACTCCTCAATGGTAGGCCCTAGAATGAAGTCAGCAAAAGTAAAGCATCTCAATGCGGGGTCATAGAACTGCATCAAGGTGTACAGCCCGTTCATCTCATCAGCAGTGGGCTTGCAGACTAATCTCAGTAATCTCCCATGACTCATTCTGAAGCTTCTCCTAACCTCCTCATCGGCAAGAGATATCATACCAAGCAAAGAAGTAATATCAGGTGAAGGCAGCTTATACGCAACTGTTTTCCTCAAACCAACCATAATCAATACTCAGAAGTCTGGGCACTAGAACCGGGGAATATGCAAATGCACCTGCAGCACAGACACACGTTAGTGAAATGCAAGTGGTAATGGATATGCAGGCGATGCAATGCAAGTAACATGCAACAGGGACCAAAGCTGTAGCTGAATAGCCTGAACCCAATCAAGAAAGGTCTCAGATAGATCATCCAGAAGTCATCAAACCCTGGTCTCAGACAGACCTAAAACAAAGCTCCAATACTGGCCTCTGACAGACCCCAAACCATAATTCCCACTGGTCTCTGGTAGACCTCAAATCACATCTCCAATTGGTCTCTGACAGACCTCAGAACACTCCAACTGGTCTCTGACAGACCTCAGAACACCTCTCCAAATGGTCTCTGACAGACCTCCTAACTCTCCATAAATACCCAGGATCTCTGATCAAGAAATAACCGGTAGTCTGAAGGTCTAGTTACCTGCATAACCCCAAACCCTCTCACAGGTGGATGTCCTAGTAACTGACAAAGGTATGGCATCCTATGCGGTCGTCGGCGTCACAGACTTTCAGGGTTGATGATACGATTCCCAGAAGGAGTGGCATCATCAAATCCTGAAGAGGCCTCACTTAGCCAACTTCCAAATGATCGGTTCCCGGAGTCGACAATTCAGCTGACCAACAACCCCTTCGACCCAAAGGGTAGAAAAAGAAGCCAACCAGAAGAACCTCGTCCGAGTGTAGATTTCATGAGACACTAATGCAAGCAAAGCCGGCACGCGCCCACTACTTTCTACTCTAATTCTAGGTGCACTCAAGCCCAGGTCCGGCTTATCTCTCAATATCAGAACACCCGTCACCCCCCAATACAGCAATAATAAACAATATACATAATGCTGAAAATAAAGGTCAGAAATATAAATCCATACAAAATCCTCGACGGGAAAACAAGCGTTAGGATTGACTCTCTTAAGGGACGTTGGATCCCAAATGCATAAGCACTATCGCAGTCCTTAGCAGCCAGGGGACGTTGGATCCCCAGCAGAGTCGCCAGCTGTCGCTACTGCGAAAATCGGCGCCGGCTGAACAGAAGAGTCGCCGCCGTGCGTTATTTATCCCACGGGAGGGAAAGGAAACGCTCAGAGTAAACCTCGCACAACACGGGAAAGGTATGGTCGTTGCAACCAAAACCTGGATTCGGGAGTCGGTTACGCAAGGGGAAGGTATTAGCACCCTTCACGTCCGTCGTACTCGACGGGATCCACGCTTGTTTTCGGGTATGGATTGTTATTCTATCTAAACTATAGGTCAAGGGTTAAAAAGAAAAAATGGAAATAAAAATGACTCGGCAAAGTATCGCACTTTATGCCTACGTATTCCCGTCTGTAACGAGAAATCAGAGTCAACGTAGTTCGCCTACCTACGGGAAAGGAGGGGAAGGTTGCTCGCTAGGATATCGCATCCTATGCCTACGTACTTCCACACAGCATGGAAGATCAGAGCAAACGTAGTTCGGACCACGTAGGACACAAGCTTGTCTTGGTTGATTTTATTCCTTCTGAAAAAGGTTTTCTTGATGGACAGTCCAAGCAGACAAAAATGACGTCTTGATGAGTTCACATTCTTTTACGGAAGAAGTGTCTTTTATTGAGTTTGAAATCTTTATGTGTTTTTCTGTTTGTTTTGAGGAAGAAGAGACAGAACTCTAACCTACAGTTGCGAAGGGAAACAAACTAACCTAATGTTATCATGCATGGGTTAAGACCTAGTGTCTATCATGCTCCTCTCTTGCACAGAGAGAAACAGAGATCCTACGGGATAGGCAGAAACAGAAACAATATCAGATATATACAGTAAAACAGTAAAATATGCATGAATGCAGCAGTACAAGCGAGACAAGGGAGTCCCACTCAACCTCGAACCTGGAAAACAATAGGCAAAAGTGAATAGGCTTCACTTTCAACCCAGCAGGGTAAATAGCAAACAATACAGTCCGGAAAACCAATCAATACATCAGCAATGAAATACAACAGCAAAAGAAACAACATCAGCAGCTCTGAAACAACATTTGACCTCAAGCTTCAGCAAGCATCAATCTCCATCTCCATGATCTTCAGGTAAGGGCTTTGGTCATCAGTCTTCTATCTGCAATGGCTTTTCTTCAAGTCTCAGGCTCCAGGATGAATATCAGCCAACCAGATGAAGTGAATGAATGTTAGACAGTTAATTACCTACCAAGGGTGGTTCATCAACTGTTAACATTAAACAGAAAGTTTTCTCTCAAAAGTTCTATCTTTCAAATATATTCACTGATCCTTCCAAAGGAAGGAGGTGGATATTTGAAAGAGACTTTGAATCATAGAGAAAGGATAGAGGCAAACAAAGCCATCTATGTTTGAGAAGCAAGCTTTCTAATCTAGAGCTCTGCCTAGCTCCTAAACCCTAGTCTCCTCAGCAGCTGCTAGCAAGAACCTCCTCTCCAACTCTGGCAGTTGTTCTTCAATCTCTGGATCTCCAATGGTCTTCATCTCCCCAAGTCTTCAGATCTCCCAAGTCCCCAAACAATCCCAATACCCAAGCAAGCAAGCAATAATCCCCAGAGGGCACACCACACCAGTCAATCAGATATACAGTATATTAATAGCAGTAGGGGAACCCTGACTTTTTCTAAGGGATCTAATAACTACCCATAGCCCCTATAGTCCCATAACTAGACTAGTCAAGCCCTAAGTCCTAAGGGAAAAGAATCAAACATCCTAAGTCATCACCTAAAACCCTAGTTTTATTCATGTTGTTCACACTTGCACTAAGCACCTAAATTTAATTTCTAAAAATTGGAACTAAATTTAATCTACAAGTTTAATGTCTAACCTAAACAACCTAAAAAGAATGGGCAAAAAATATTGAAGCAATTAATAGAACAAAAAATAACAAAATCATGTATGAAATGAAATTATGTAAAATGCTATTTATTTAGAAAATATGGGAAAAATATCAAATAAAAAATAAAATGCCATTTTTATTTTTTTATAATTTTCTAGACATCCTAAAGAAAAATATGCAAAAAGAATGAATTAAAAATAATGATTTTTCTATTTATTATGAATTTTTAAAAATGAATGAAAAATGAAAAGAAAATAAAATAGAAAATATAAAGAAATAGCCAGAGGGGTGAGAATAGCAAACAATTCATGTTCAGCGCGTTGGGCCAACTAACTTGGGGGGTGCGAATAACTGTCTGAGCCCAATCCCCCCAATTAGTGAAACGGTGCGTTTCAATTTTTGAAACTTCCCACCAAAACTCAGGTTAAATGTGGGCCGTTCGATTCGTGGTCAAGTCAATCCTCCCCACCAGATCCAAGGGCGTACGAGTTGTCTTCTTCCTCCATCCGTCTAGGGTTTCAGCCATGAACTCCATGCACGAAAATTCCATCCACTCTTTCTCCATGCACTCTTGATGAAAATGAACAATTCTAAACCCTAAAATAATCTATAAAACCCAAGGAATCCATGTCTAGTCCTAGTTTTCTCTAATTCTCTTTGTAGACTCCAAACAGAGGGCACGAAACTCAGGATATACCATGCTTGCCTGATGTCAACTTTGCCAGAACTCAAACCTGATGATCCACAGATACTCTCCATACTTTCCTCATTATTCTATGCCTCATTACATTGATTATAATCCAGTACACAGCTTATTCTTGAAGCTAACAGAAATGGCAACCTGTCATGGATCTCCACGAAACTATCCCTAAACTTCAAGAATCATTCCCCTAGGGTCTCTAAACACTCCTATCCTAACCACATGATCTATAACAGCCTGAGTAGTGAGATTCGAAGAAGTTTACATACCTTGCACTTGGTGATGGTAATGGTGGTTAGACTCCAATTCAACCTTTGATACTTGCTGAAAATGATCTCCAATGAATGAGTATGCTTCTGTTTGCAGTGATTTTTGCTTAATCCTTGTGAATTACTCTATTCCCTTCTTCATGCAAGTTGGAGTTTCAACTTGAATCTCTTTACACAGCCATGAATTTTCTCCAATTTCTTGTGCCAATTACTCCATGATGATAATGGATGATGATGGTAACAGAAATTAGAATGATGGAGGAAGTTTTAATGGATTTTTGATGAAAATGCAACTTGGAGTGAAGAAGATAATTGGTACAATTCTTGATCAATTCAACCACTTCTTGATGTGAATCCTAGTGTTTGAATGATGATGATGAAGATTCAATCCAAAGATGTGAGAATTTTGAGAGATTTGTGAGAGTTTGAGTAGCTTATGCAAGAATGGAAAAATGAGTGAAAATGGAGGTTTTTGAACAAAATGGGAGCACCAACCCTTGCATGAATCAGCTTGCATGAATATATAGGTTGCATTAGAACCTCCTAGAAGCTTGGAGAAGTTTCCCTTACACTTTTCCTTTTCAATTTGGATTATGTAACTTTCAATTCAAGCAACCATGAATAACTCTCAAATTATGAACTAAACTCAAAATTCCACTTTAGCCAATGTCTTTAAAATGCCTTTTCCATTCAAAATGACCTATAATTTTGCATCATTTGGCCAAGATATGAAAAATCTCATTTTTTAAGCCATTTTTCTTCATTAAATTCACCAATTTTGAAACCTTGTGCTATGGACATTTCCAATCTCTCATGGTCACTTTTCTAGACTCAAAATATCATTTGGAGCAAGTTTGATGTTGTAAGTTTTTCCATTTGAGGCCTCCTTGTGTGAGTTTTGGACATAGGTTAAAATGACCTGTAATTCACAAATGACCAAAATACCCTTTGCTTGCCAAGACCATAAGTTGAGTTCCACACATCATATGAAGGCATACTATACCATTCTAGAAAGCTAAGACAATGAGGAACAACTCTTATGTTTACCAGAAATTCATTTGAAATCTCCTTGAGGGGTAAAAGTTGCTTGGAAGTCAAGTCACTTTCATAGACAAAATTTCAGATACCTCAGATGACCTGTAACTTGCAAGGACCATAACTTGAGCTCTATAAATCTCCTTGATGTCTTCCACCACTCAAATTAAAGGTCTTGAGATCCTCTACAAGTTTCATGTTGACCAAGGATCCATTTGAAGCTTGCATTTTGACTTATCTGGCTTGGAAATTTGACCTAAACTAGGGGATTTTACACAGAAACCCTAATTTAGAGACTCCTCTTCTCCTTGATTTCTCTTGAATTCTTCTTAGCATAACAACATATCCTTGTTCTCCATGTCAAATGATGAACCCCACATCCCTTCAATAGACCTGCATGCCCTTAAATCAATCAATTGACCTAGGGTTGACCTAGGGTTGACCCAGATGAAACCCTAGTTGACTGTCTTCAACTGCAATTCTTGTGATCCCATCAAAAACTTTTTTTCTTCTCCAAATGACTTTCTAAATCCTCCAAGATGTCTAGATACTCCCCATGCTCTCCATTCACAACTCATAATTCCCTAGTTGACCCTCAGGTACCATCAGATAGGAGATAGACTCAAGGCTTGATCTGCTGAACTCTTTGCTTTCAAATTCTTTCTTGATGACTTGAATGAGCTTGAATTAGGATAATAACCTCTTGATAGGCTTCTAGAGATGATAATAATGATTGGACCCCTGTTGAATGACTTGCCATGCTTATGCTATGCAGATGAGTAACCTATGTACATGACTCTATATGCAAATGCTAATGATATTGAAACATAAACCAAGTGAAGAAGGTTGAGCAAATTTTAGGGTGCAACACAGCCAATAAGAACATAAAGAAGATTGTTCAAAAGATGGTTGTGACCTACAAAGATTGGCACGAGATGCTGCCATTTGCATTGCACGGTTATCGTACAACGGTACGTACATCAACCGGGGCAACTCCTTTCTCCTTAGTGTATGGTATGGAAGCAGTTGTACCGTTAGAAATGGAGATCCCTTCTTTACGAATTTTGGTTGACATAAAACTCGAAGAGGCAGAATGGATTAAGAACCGACTGAACCAACTCAGCCTGATGGACGAGAAGAGGTTAGCATCGATTACGCATGGTCGTCTGTACCAAAGCCGAATGAAGAAAGCTTATGATAAGAAGGTGCGTCCTAGAAGCTTTCAGACGAGTGATCTCGTCCTGAAGAAGATTCTTCCTCCACACTCCGATCACCGGGGCAAGTGGACTCCTAATTACGAAGGTTCGTACGTCGTCAGCAAGGTCTTCTCGGGAGGAGCTTTGTTGTTATCCACGATGGATGGTGAAGATTTTGCATCCCCGGCAAACGCGGACGCAGTTAAAAAATACTTTTCTTAAAAACGACCCGCTGGAAAGAAAAAGAATATCCAGGCAAAAATGGGGCATCCCGGCGAACCATAAAAAAGGAAAAAGGTTCGGGCAAAAATTAGGGATATAAATTGAAAAATGTACACCCGCAAGGTCAAAAACCCAGATGGGCGACTTTGGCAAAAAAGGGTATCCCAGTGAACTGAAAACCCGCAAAGGCTGGTTCACGCAAAAGTTCGGGATTTGAAAAAGCAAATGACTGCGTTCCGCGTGTGGACTTTCATTGTTTAGTGGTTTCGAAGACCTGAGGGCCGTTTATCTGAATCAATCTCTCCTGAAGCTGAAGCGTCGGAGAAGTATCGAAGTCGAGTGGGTCATAGAGGGATCAACTCATGGTGTTCGTCTACGCCTCGTTGCCGACATTTGTATATACTGATGTATATTTATGTTTTTATATTTGCGCGGCTTCCTTATTCCAGGAGCTTGCATCTGTTGTAAAACATTTTTACCCATTCAGGGGTTCGTTATCAATAAAATGTATACTATTCAGCAATTCTGTTTGTCTGTTTAGCATTTATCTGTTTTTTTTGCGAAAAAGAACGCCGATGTTTTTGATAAAATGCGCATACATAAACTTACTAGCCTAGGCCACTGATTGTTGAAACAATGAATTACTTAAACATTGCCACAAGATGATAACCTTGATAGGTCCCTTTGAGAAGGGTATCTTGTCTGTTTGTCTGTGTTGTTACAGGTGTAGCATATTCCAGGCAGTACGCCGTACGCGTCCCTGAGCAGGATGATTCCTCCTTCTCCAGCAAGGTTCAGCAGTCTCTCCCCGCAGTGTCCGAACGTGAGATCGTAAGCATTGATATGTTTCCCCTGGCAGAGAAGATTCTCTCCCCAGTCAGATGTATCCTGAAGGAACGGCATCTCCCCAGCTGAGTCAGGCGCCGAAGCGTGTGTTCATCCCCCAGCACCGGGTCACAAGTGCAAGTCTCGTAGGAGACCATTCACTGAAGTGTGCAGCAATTGATAGTCCCGGACTGAAGTCTTCGATGGAATTAAGATTCCCCACAGAGTCGTACTCTCCCCGGAAGTCAGGATGATTTCGTCTTCCCCAGTCGAGTTTGCAGATCCCCAAGAGAGTCGAGTCTTTGGAAGTAGTCCGGGCCATGATTGGTTGTCCCCAGTAGAGTGTTGAATAGTTGATGCTGTATTTCCCCACCGGAGTCGTTGTCTCCAGGAGGTTTAGCCGTGAAGGCCGTGCAGTTTATTTCCGCGGTTGGCATCACTCTCCTCACCAGGTCCAGGTTCTCGTAGAGCTTCGTTCCCCGACAGCAGTTAACTGAGGTTTTCTTCCCCATGCGGAGTCCGATTGAGATTGGCGTGACCGTTTCTCCGTGGCAGGATGATTCCTCCTCCCCACCAGAGTGGTTCTTTCTCCTTGACAGAAAGATTCTCCCTTCAGCATTTATTTTGCTGACGGGATCGCAGCATGTTGCATGATTGCATAACATTTTGCATGAGTGCATAGCATTTCCACCGTGTGGAGCATTGCGCCATTGTCAAAGCATAAGCATAATAAGCATGATCTAGGTCGTTACCGTTCTTGTTTTGCAGGTGTTCCTCCGCGGAGTCGCTTGCTCAAGATGATTCTTGAATTCTCCCCAACGGAGTCGCTTGCTCAAGATGATTCTTGAATTCTCCCCAGCAAGGTCGTTTGCCCAAGATGATTCTTGAATTCTCCAGCGAAATCGTTTGCTTAAGATGATTCTTAAAGTCCCCAATGAAGTCGAAAGAGTTGGCTGCTCAAGTTGATGCTTAGAGTCTTCGGTAGAGTGTTTGTTCAGGATGGTTCCTGAAATCTCCAGCAGAGTTATTGGTCCAGGATGATTCTTGAAATCCCCACGGAGTTATTCGTTCAAAATGATTCTTGATTTCCTCAGCAGAGTTGATTCACCCCGAATGATTTCTGGATCCCCGAAACAGAGCTACTTGATAGTTCTCCAGAATCCCCAGCGGAGATGCGTCATCCCCAGCAGGTTGCTGAACAGCGAAGTTGAAACTTCCCTCGAAGACTTGATAATTGAAGTTCGACCATATTGACGAAGCAGTTCTCCCAGCTGATGCGGAGTACCTGATGGAAAAAGTTTGGATATCCCCGAGCGGTTCATGATTGACCGAGAATCCTATTCCCGACTTACTGATGAAGTCCGGCTGGTGCCCGAAAGTTTTCTTTGAATGCCCGATGGCATAGTTAACTTGATTGTTGACCTGATGAGTCCCGAGGAACCGATGCCTGACGGCATGATCGACCATGTATTACCGGTTACCGTGTGACCAATTCCCCAGCTAGTTGCCGTGCAGCTAATATTTCAGTTTTCGAAGATTTGTTCTCATCTGAGTACCGCGTACTTGTGCAGTTGGAAAATTTCCGGGTTTGTCGGTATTCAACCGTCTCGTACCTTGATGGGTTGAGAGTCGTTCGCTTCTCACCCAGTCGGGTTCAACCCGTTTGAATAGGGGTAGATGTTGCACCCAAAAATTTGACCAACTCTTCTTTACCTAGCTTATGTTTCATTTCATTCACATTAGCATTATCATTTGCATTTCATTGACATGTATGCAGGAGATCAAGAGGTATGATTACCAATAAAGAGCTATACAAGACTATGATGATCTAAGAAGGTTATTCAAGTGTTCAGGGGTTGATATCCTTGCCAGAGAAGTCTAAGATCCTCAGAGAGAGTGGTTGAAACCAAGGTTGTGTGCCTCCTAACTTGAGAGTTGTGGGAGCTCCTCAGATGATTCTGAAGCTATGAAGAAGGACTTGAAGCCTTGAGAGAGCTTATGAGATGTCTTGAAAGCCATCATGAAGCCTAGACAGGTCATTGTACAAGATTAAGAAGACTCAGCCATGAGTGGTGTAATTAGGGTTTGACTAGGTCAACCCTAAGTCAACTGATGATTTGAGGAAGGTTGAGACCTAATACAAGAGCCATGTAATCATGTATTGATGCATTGAGATGCTATAAGGATGATTCCAAGGTCAACTCATCATGATTGAAGAGTTTGAGAAGTTTCAAGCTAGGGTTTCTAAGGCTTGACAGTGTAAAATCCCCTAGTTTGACCCCTATCTTCAAGGCAGTTTAGCTCAAGATGTGATTGTCATCTCATCTTACCCCCAACATGAATGTTGTAGAGCTTGTTCTTAGATTTAATTTGAGTGCTATAAGTCCTTGATAGGATTTGTAGAACTCAAGTTATGACTTTGACAAGTTACAGGTCATCTGAGGTATGTGAATTTGGGGCCTTGAAAGTCACCCAACTTGCATCCAACTTTTTCCCAAGAAGGATGATTCCTATGAACTTTTGGTAAACATTAATGTTGTTCCTTATTTTCTTATATTTCTAGAGAGTACTAGAAGTCCTTGATAGGATTTGTAGAACTCAAGTTATGGCTTTGACAAGTCAAGGGCATTTTGGTCATTTAGAGATTACAGGTCATTTCAAGCATAAGGCCATAACTCCCATTTCCAAGCTTCAAATGGAAAAACCTTCAACATCAAACTTGTTCAAAATGATGTTTTAAGGTTATTAAGGAGGTCATGAGATGTTGAAAAGGCTTGTAGCTCAAAGTTGTAAAAATGACCTAAAATAAGGGCTTAAGTTAAATGAATCAAAGTTGGAAATTGATATTTTCAACCTACACATCCAAACCATGGCATGTAATATATCATTTTGACTCTAGAAAACATTTTAAAAACAATGGTTTATCCACATTTTTTATTTGAGGTCTAAATTGTGGACTTGCTTTGAAAAGCACTTACTTGCATATTAAGCAACATTTGCAAAACTCAAAATCAAGGCATGGGCAAGGGTTTTTGCAACCTAAACACCCCTAATATCTCACTAGGGGAGAAATTAAGAGTGAATGGGATGAATTCCAAGCTGTTTGCAAGGGTTGTACATGTCATGATAAGTGATTCAAAATCTCATGACATGAGATGTGGAAAATCTCATTGGAAGGATCTAGAGGGTTCTAGATCATCCAAACTTCATCTATATATTTAGTAGAATGGATCCATGGCACAGGTTGGTGATCATTGAAGGATTGAGCATAGTTTGAGATTGAGTTTTCATAGATTGCAATTGAAATCGGTTTCATCAAATTCCTCAACTTCCATTCATTTTCTTGATTGATACTCCTTCCATGAGTGCCAAGGAGTGATTTCAGATCATTTTCAAGAAGAATTGGTGGCTAGATCGTGTGGGAGCAAGTGGTTTTCAGCACCTACAACTCATCATCGTGTTTCAAGATTGAAGCACTTTCCATTGAATCTTTTACATACAGCAGCAAGGAGGAGGTTCAGTGATCGTGTACAGAAGATTTGAGAGCTTGAAGTGAAGATTTGGTGCATCTGTTATTCAAGAATTTCCAGGTTGGTAACCTTCTTCCTATAGCATGATTTAGGTAGAATTAGGTTGAATTAGGGTGCTAGATTAGTTGTAGAATGGCCTAGGATGGATTTCAGATGGTTAATTGATGAATTAGAGACAAAATAGGAAGATCACCATTTTCGGTTGAGATTGGGAGATGGTGATTCTTGGGGTTTCAGAGGAAACTATGGGTATTGTTGAATTCGTGGCAAGATTTGGAATGAGTTTCATGTTTTGACCTCTTGGATTGGAGGCCTCTAGGAAGAACTAGGGTTGAAGGGGACGATCGGAGCTCCATCGGAGGTGGCCGGAGCTGGGCGCGAAGCTCAGGCGTTTGAAATGGAGAAGATGAAGTTTTCACCATTAGATCATGGTCTAACCATTGACTAGGAGAGGATCCAACGGCTGTGTTTTAAAATTGGATTGTGAAGGATTCTGATGATGAAACGATGCGTTTCATTTATTCAGGCGTTTGGGCTTAGTGATCTGAGTGCTATTCACACCCCCCAGCGAGCCCAACCCAGTTTTTTAACTGAAAATGATTACTTCTTGCACCGCGCGCTTATTCATTTTTATTTGATTTTCATTTAATTTCCATTTAATTCATGATTCTTGTAAAAATCATAACTAATTGAATATTAATCCAATCAAACCCATTCTTTTTGCATATTAATCATGATTGAGTCTATTATTTTTTAGAGAAAAAATATTTTCATTTCATGTAATTTCTGATTTAATTGGAATTTTGCATTTTAATTGATATTAAATTGTTCATGTTTGATGCATATTTTTGTAGAATTTTGTTTGATCTCATGGTGATGATTTTAAGCCTAATTTTTTGTGTGTGATTAGGTTAGACATGTATGATCCCATAGAATGTTTCTGACATTTTTGTGATGAAAATAGGTGTGCTTTCTAGATTGATGTTTAGAGGTTTCCTTTTAGGGTTTTAGGTTTGATACCTTAGAATGTAGAATTTAGTTCTAGGTCCAATTTGATGGTTTGATCTCTGAATTTAATGTGGTAGAGTCATGATTGACCTAGGTTCCCATAGTAATTTTTGTAAGATTTTACAATTGATTTTAGTATTTTAGTTAGGACTAACTTTAGTACTAGGTTCTAGGTGATCCTAATTTACTAATTCAACTAGTTTAACTTCTTTAGTTCCCTTAGATTAGGGTTTGTGCTTGGTTTGCCTTTGGTTGAGATTAAAGACAAGTTGAATACAAGGTGAGGATGCTTGAAGTTGCTTGAAGGTGCTTAGAGCTTTGGATTTGTTTGTGCCTGAAGGTGTCTGATGAAGATTAGGAGATAGGACATAGGGAGAGCCTTATAGTTAGAATGATTTCCTTCACAAACATGGAAAGCATCTTGTGCTTCCATTCCTCCCAATGACTAAAAGTCCTTCTAATATATTCACATCCCTCCTTTGGAGGGATGAGTGGCTTTATCTGGGAAGTAGAACTTTGAGGGAACCAGTCTCTCATAATGATGAACCCTTACAGGCTTCCTTTGGTTGTCAATAAGCTGTTTATCATTTCCTCTCATCCTGTTAAATCAATTATCTTCTGGGTTGAGTACCTTGAGAGATGTTAGGCTTGAGTTTGAAGATGAGGACTTCACTGAAGAGTGTGGAAGAGGATGATTCCTTGAGCATGGCCATTGTAGCTGAAGCTTGAAGGGTTTGAAGAACAAGTTGATACTTGAAGATCCAATGGAGATTGAATGAAGAGCTGAGGCTTAGAAGATTGAAGGATGAAGTTGACACTCCTATGTGATTGAAGAATACTCTGAGAAGCTGAGGCTTGTAGATGAAGAGAGAAGACCAAGTTGAGACTGGTAAAGCAAAGAGAGCTGAAGCTTGAAGACCAAGTTGATACTTATGAAGGGGATTCAATTGAGATTGAGTGAAGAGATGAGGCTTGAGGAAAAAAAACATAAGTTGATACTTACATTAATGATTGAGAACCTGAAGGAATCAAGTTGATACTTGTGGTTAAGAGCAAAGCCTGAGGGTGGAATTGACTGTAAAGCTGAAGCTGGAAGAAGAAGATTAAGTTGAAACTTATATTGATGGGTTGAAACCTGGAGAAGCAAATTGATATTTGTCATGAGAGAGGATAGCCTTGAAGGGTGATTGAAGTTTGAAGCCTGAGTTGCTATCAAAAAAGCTGAAGCTTGGAGTTGAGAGTTGTTGATCTGCTCTCTTGTCTGTTTTCTTTTCTGTATTGATGTGCCTTGTTTGACTTGCTTGATGCATTAGAATAAGTTCATATCTAGACTGACTTTAATCTTGGAGCATGATTGCACTAGAGGTTGAGTTGCTCCCTCTGCTTGTATTGTTACTGTATGGCTTTGCTTGCGGGTATTCGGTAGAGCCCTGCTCCCTTGCCCATGTGGTTTATTTTGCTTGATAGCATGATTTTATTTCCTCTGTATGATTGCAGTTTGCTGTATTTTGCTTGATAGCATGTTGTTTTATTTTCCTTTATGATTGTTGTTATTCATTCTGGCTTGAGGTTGATATGAGCTTGTGGAGGCTGCTACCCCACACACATTTCCTCCCTCACTTGCATTGCATGCATTTTACAGTCGTTTACTGTTTACTGTTTAAGTTGATGCTTTATCTGTTACTGTTTATCATTGACATGATCCCCTAGGAATCTCACTTCCTTTGATAAGGAAGTGATGATTAGAACTTTAGGTTGAAACCTATGCATGATAACTTCTAGGAGTTCCCTGTTTCAAACCTCAACCATAGGATGGATCCTTGGCATGACAACAGTAGGACTTGATAGTCTCCCCGTAGTTGAGCCTGTTCTCTTCTCATCTCAAAACAGCTTAAGATACAGTAATCATGAATGATTTCTTTCGTACGTTACGAGCCTTAAGCTATCTGAGAAAGGATTGTTGGAGAGCTTCTTTTCAACAGTCTGGATGTTTAGTATGGTACCCTTTGGGTGACATGCGACGCATTCACTCTCAGGTCATAGTCTTTAGTGCGATTGAAATTGCAAACACAATAAAAAACACTTCTTTCGTAAAAGACAGAAAAAAAACTTCAAACCTTTTTGCCCCGTGGGCCCATAATTCAAAGGAAAGCTTTTCTGAAGAAAAGAGTGTCGTTAAACTTCAGCGCCAACGCAAATAGGTTTTGTCCCTAACTGCTGGAATTGTTGTTTAACCCTACTCGGTAGAACAGATGAATCTGAATTCCCATAATCCGTAGTATCCCGAACTACGTAAGCTCTGATCTCTCATATCTGTTGAGAGTATGTAGGCACAATATTGATGTATTGGCGAGCTACCTTCCCCGTAACCCGTAGTAGTCTGAACTACGTTGACTCTGATTTCTCATTCTCTGATGAGAATACGTAGGCATAAAGCGTGACGCTTTGCCGAGTCATTTTCTTTTCTGTTTAAGCCAGCCTTGATAGGTAGATAGATAAACCAACTCGTCCAATAAACACAACAAGCGTGGATCCCGTCGAGTACGACGGACGTGAGGGGTGCTAATACCTTCCCCTTGCGTAACCGACTCCCGAACCCAGACAACGGTTGCGATGACCTTGTCTTACCCTATTCGTCAGGTTTTTCCGATCGTTTCCTTTCCCGCTCCGAGGGATAAATAACGAAAGGTGGCGACTCTTCTGTTTTGCCGGCACCTTATTTTCGCGAAAGCGACACAACCCAAAATCATAATCCTTCAAAAGTTCTAACCACCTTTTTTGTCTTGCATTCAATTCCTTTTGATCAAAGAGATACCTCAAACTCTTGTGATCACTAAACACTTCAAATCTTGCACCAAACAAATAATGCCTCCAAAGTTTTAGTACAACTACAACAGCGGCCAACTCTAAGTCATGCGTTGGATAATTCTTCTCATGCACTTTGAGTTTCCTCGAAGCATATCCTACCACTTGATTATTCTGCATCAACACACCTCCCAAGCCCTTTAAAGAAGCATCACAATACACAACAAACGGCTCTTCCGGATTTGGCAAAATCAGAACAGGAGCTGTCGTCAATCTTCTCTTAAGTTCCTGAAAACTCTCTTCACACTTGGCATCCAAAACAAAAGCTTGACCCTTCCTAGTCAACTGCGTCAACAGCAATGATAACTTAGCAAATCCTTCAATGAACTTACGGTAATAACCCGCTAAACCAAGAAAACTTCTAATTTCAAAAACTGATTTTGGAGTCTCCCATTGCGATACCGCTTCAACTTTCGACGGATCAACCACAATACCTTCACTTGAAATTACATGACCCAGGAAACTCACCTCTTTCAACCAAAATTCACACTTAGAAAGTTTCGCATACAATTGCTTCTCTTTCAATACAGATAACACAATCTTCAAATGCTCGGCATGCTCCTCTTCATTCTTCGAGTAGACCAAAATGTCATTAATAAACACCGCAACGAACTTGTCCAAATAAGGATGGAAAATCCTATTCATATACTCCATAAATACACCTGGTGCATTAGTCACACCAAATGGCATAACAGAATACTCATAGTGTCCATACCTCATTCTAAAAGCAGTCTTCTGAATATCCTCAGCTTTCACACGAATCTGATGATACCCAGACCTAAAATCTACTTTACTGAACACACTTGCTCCAACCAACTGATCCATCAGATCATTAATTCTTGGGAGTGGATACTTGTTCTTAATCGTCACCTTATTCAATTGTCCGTAGTCCACACAAAGTCTCATAGAACCTTCTTTCTTCTTGACCAACAACACCGGTGTACCCCACGGCGACACACTCGGACGAATAAACCTCTTCTCAAGCAAATCTTCAAGTTGACTCTTCAAATCTTTCAATTCTGACGCGGACATACGATATGGAGCCATCAATATCGGACTGGTTCCAGAAATCAGGTCAATCGAAAACTCCACTTCTCGTTCTGGCGGTAAATCCTTTATCTCATCAGGGAAAACTTCCGGAAAATCTCGAACAATTGGTAAAGCGACAATTGCTCCACTTTCACCAATACTCAAAGTTGCCATCAACATAAATACCTTTGCACCATCCTGTACTGATTTCTTCACTTGCTTCGCTGTCATAAACAAATCCCTTTCAACGTTCGATTCAGGAAAAATAACCGTTTTATCAAAACAGTTAATATAAACCCGATTGAATTTCAACCAATTCGTTCCAAGAATAACGTCAAGTTGATCTAAGTGAAGAGACACTAAGTCAATCCCAAAGTCTCTACCAAAAATACTCAAAGGGCAATTCAAACACACATACGGTGTAGTTACCGAACCCATAGCAGGAGTATCAATAACCATGCCACCATCAATAACAGACATCTCAAGATTCAACCTCCTAACACACTCCAGAGAAATAAAAGAATGTGTAGCTCTAGTATCAATTATAGCGATCAAAGGTATACCATTAATAAAACACGTACCTCTGATCAAGCGATCATCACTAGCAGTCTCAGATCCAGATAGAGCGAACACCTTTCCGCTCCCTTGATTCTTCTTCGGCTTGTCGCATTTGGTACTAATGTGTCCTTGCTCGCCACAGTTGTAGCAAGTCACATTTGCACCGCTTCTACATTCAAGGGCTTTGTGGCCTGGCTTGCCACACTTAAAACACTTCTGCTCCATACTCTTGCACTCAGTAGCACGATGCCCCGCT
This sequence comes from Lathyrus sativus, assembly GCA_963859935.3. NCBI lineage: Eukaryota > Viridiplantae > Streptophyta > Magnoliopsida > Fabales > Fabaceae > Lathyrus > Lathyrus sativus. The sequence goes on from OZ012736.1 coordinate 62,944,345, forward strand.
TCACCACAATTGTAACATCTTATCGGAGTAGAAACTCCCCCACTTGGCTTCTTGCCGAAACCAACCCTTTGTTTCCCTTTCTCAGCAGGAGTTACGTAAGGTTTCCCTCTGAATTGGCTCTTTCCTTTCTTATCACTTAGGCTCTTGTAGTGGCTAGATCGAGCCCTACTATCCTCATCGTAAATCCTACTCTTGTTTACCAACTCAGAAAATCGCCGGATTTCCTGATAACCAATAGCTTGTTTGATCTCAAATCTCAAGCCATTCACAAATTTGAGACACTTAGATCTCTCGGCATTAACAGTGTTGTAGTGAGGACAAAACTTGATCAACTCCTCAAGTTTTGCCGCATACTCAGCTACCGTCGAATTACCTTGCTTCAGCTCAAGGAATTCAATCTCTTTCTTTCCCCGCACATCTTCTGGAAAATACTTCTCCAGAAATGTCTCTCTAAAAAGATCCCAAGTGATCACAATATCATCCTCTTCAAATCTTTGGCGAGTGTTACCCCACCAGTCTTCGGCTTCCTCTTCGAGCATATGAGTTCCGAACTGCACCTTCTGTGCATCCGAACAATTCATAACCCGAAAAATCTTCTCAATAGCTTTCAACTAAATTTGTGCTTTGTCAGGCTCGTGGGTTCCCTTGAACGTCGGTGGATTATTCCTTTGGAACCTTCCCAAAGCACGAAATTCATCATCAGCATTATTCCCCACATTCACATTGGCCTGAGAATTTTGCCCAATTGCCCCAGCCAATCTCGTTAAAGCCTCCGCAATTGCTTCGTCATTCCTACCTGCAACCATCTTACTTGATTCCAACAACAGAACCACGTAAGAACAACCAATATCGATAGTGTAACACACACATATCAATATACTCAGAGAACAACACACTAACAACTTGGCCGGACGGACCGACCTGCTCTTATACCACTTAATGTAACACGCCCTTCTATACCCCCAAATAAACAATAAATATATATATAGGCACATATAAAATTTATCAGAGTATGCTTTAAAGTACGGTATAAAAGAAGCATGTCACATTATCAACAATAAAACATTCAACGCCTGCTCTATACAATTATGCAACCGTGGGATAGTTTTCAAAATAGAGGAACTTGGTCCTTACACCCACGTCTCGATATTTAAAATTAAAGCGGAAGATTAAAACATTTAAATTACTTCAAAACATTTAATCACATAAATACATGTTATCCAGTTGGTTCATCAATCATTCATGTTATAAAACATTATCAACTGATACATCACAAATGTATCACAAAAGAATGTTATACAAGCCTAACTACCCGGTGTTACATAATCAGAGCAGTCCGACTCAAAAGAATGAAGCTATACTTCACAAAAGAAACCTCCAGCAACCTAATCTACAATGCCTCATAGAGCATCATAAAACAGCAGAAGGATGAGAAATATTACCATAATAATCAATGCTTAAGATTATATATATAAACAAGTAACAATTACATATAATCCACATTTCTCACCACACTTCATTTCATAGTCATATTCATCACGGCATAAATATAAACGAATATGAACAAGCATCAAGCATATCCGTTCATGCATATTTCACAATTATCCAAACACATCACATTTACAAGCACACTTCATATATCAATGACATTTATACTATGTGACCCCAAAACAACTCAATGCAACTCAATGCCACTCAATGCTATGTGGTACCAACACTCGTTATCATTTTTCGGTTTTTACATTAAACCGGGTCCACTCTTCTAGACCGATAACGACAAAAGCCCGTCCTCTAAGCTTTCAAACCCACTCTTCTAGGCTTGGGACAAGTCACTAGTCTCCATGAGACTAGCAAGCATTGCCCCTTGACTGAATGATGCATATGCAATCGAAAATCAAATGCACTTAAGACCGACATCTTAATCTCATGCATTAAAATAATTCATCTCTTCAAGAATTACGTCATGATTGCACACACAACATATTTCACAACAATTCAAGGTATTCACACAATTAATACCAATAACATATTCACAAGCTATGCACATATATCCACAATGTTCTCATGCACATTTATCATACAATTCACGCACAACATTATGTGTTCACAATTTATCAGACAATGCACACATAACCTCTATTATGTTCTCATGCATTTCCAATCAATACAAATAATATACACATCTCAAAACCTAGGATTCACGCCCGAAGGCTACCCACAGCATATCACAATAGTACATAAACTATGCGATTAAACAAGCAATAAACCATAGTCGAACCACACAATCAACCTATGGATGAATCTCAAATAAAACAAAAACCTGTCATACTCGCTACTCCTTCGCTAAGCGAACTCCTAGCGAGTATTCGCTACTTGTTCGCCTAGCGAACCTCAACAGAAGCTACTGACTTCATTCGCTACCTGCTCGCTACAGCGAGCTTCCCAGCGAACCATTCACTATCTCTTCGTTACACATTCGCTACCAGCGAACACACAAAAAATCCATTATGTCCAAGTCTGGGACCATTCGCTACTTGTTCGCTGAGCGAGCTCCTAGCGAGCGTTCGCGACCTGCTCGCTTAGCGAGCTGCTAGCGAGTGTCTGCGTATTTTGTTTTTCACTTACTGTTATCCAACTCAACCAACTCCACAAACTCCAATCTCACCAATCCAATTGCAATACTCTTAGTCTAACATTTCTAGACTATTCTACATTATCTATTTCAGATTCTAACCGATTAAATGGAGTTCTACCGATTAAATCCAACTTTGCCCTAAAGTGGAAAAAATGGTGGAAAACATCCAAAAACCCAACCCAAGCATACATAATCACACACATTGATCAAATAATAATGTTTCTCACCCTTACCTTGATTGGATTGAAGCTTTGGGTTGATCTTGATCTCTTCCAAGCTTTTCCTCTTCTCTTTCTTTCTCTTTTCTTTCCATAATGTTTCTATTCTTTTCTTTTCTTTTCCACTTCCCTTATATATATATATATATATATATATATATATATATATATATATATATATATATATATATATATATATATATATATATATATATATATATATATATATATATATATATATATATATATATATATATATATATATATATATATATATATATATATATATATATATATATATATATATATATATATATATATATATATATATATATATATATATATATATATATATATATATATATATATATATATATATATATATATATATATATATATATATATATATATATATATATATATATATATATATATATATATATATATATATATATATATATATATATATATATATATATATATATATATATATATATATATATATATATATATATATATATATATATATATATATATATATATATATATATATATATATATATATATATATATATATATATATATATATATATATATATATATATATATATATATATATATATCTTATTTTCTTTCCATTCTATTTCCCTCTTCAATCATCTACCAATTAATTCCAAATCATTAAAATTAATTCCAATAAACCAATTAGTTAACATAATTAATTAATTAATTAATGAAATTTGGGCTGTTACAACACTCCCCCACTTTAGGAATTTTCGTCCTCGAAAATGTTGCCTGGTTCAAACAGCTCTGGATAAGACTCCCTCATCTGGCTCTCCAGTTCCCAAGTCACATTTCCACCAGCCGGTCCTCCCCAAGCGACCTTCACCAAAGAAATCTCTTTGCCTCGAAGTTGCTTCAACTTCCGATCCTCTATCCGCATAGGTGATGCCTCCACAGTTAGGTTATCTCTCACCTGCACATCGTCTACTTGGACTACATGAGACGGATCCGCAATGTATTTCCTCAACTGAGATACATGGAACACATCATGGAGATTAGCAAGTGACGGCGGTAGAGCAACACGATAGGCCACTTCTCCTATTCTCTGCAAAATCTGATAAGGACCAATGAAACGCGGCGTCAACTTACGCGACTTCAATGCCCTACCAACACCAGTCATCGAAGTGATCCTAAGAAACACGTGATCTCCCTCTTGAAATTCAAGTGCTTTCCTCGTCTTGTCATGATAACTCTTCTGGCGACTTTGAGAAATCCTCGTCTCTCTTGAATCATCTTAATCTTGTCCGTAGTCTACTGAACTATCTCGGGTCCAACTACAAGACTTTCTCCCGACTCATACCAACACAATGGCGTCCTACACCGTCTACCATACAAAGCTTCGAACGGTGCCATACCAATACTCGAATGAAAACTGTTGTTGTAAGTAAACTCAATCAAAGGCAAGTAGCTATCCCAAGCCCCTCCTTTCTGCAACACACGAGCTCTCAAAAGATCCTCGAGCGATTGAATAGTCCTCTCGGTCTGACCATCTGTCTGAGGATGATAAGCTGAACTTAAACGCAACTTCGTACCCAAAGCAATTTGCAAGCTCTCCCAAAATCTCGAAGTGAATCTCGGATCCCGATCCGACACAATACTAGACGGAATACCATGCAAATTGACAATCCTCTCGATGTATAACCTGGCCAATCTCTCTAACGCATAATCCATTCGCATAGGAATAAAGTGAGCAGATTTAGTCAATCTATCCACGATAACCCAAATAGCTTCAAAATTACCTGGCGTCCTCGGTAATCCAGACACAAAATTTATAGAAATGCTATCCCATTTCCACTCAGGAATAAACAACGGTTGCATCAAACCCGACGGCTTCTGATGCTCAATCTTCGACTTCTGACAAGTCAAGCAAGAATACACAAATTCGGCAATATCCTTCTTCATACGAGGCCACCAAAACACTTTCCTCAAATCTTGATACATCTTAGTAGCACCCGGATGAATACTCAATCCGCTACGATGTCCTTCCCCAAGAATACTCTTCTTTAGCTCCTCAATATCCGGAACACAAACTCTATCCCGAAACCTCATAATACCATTCTCGTCCATCCGAAAATCACCACCTTGGCCTTGGTTGATCAAAGTCAACCGATCAACTAAACTCAAATCGGATTTCTGTCCTTCTCGAATTTCGTCCAAAATACCACTCGTAAGCTTTAACATCCCGAGCTTAACTCCATAAGAAGTCCTCTCACATACCAAACTCAAATCACGAAATTGCTCAACCAACTCCAACTCTTTCATCATCATCATTGACATGTGTAATGACTTCCGACTCAACGCATCTGCTACCACATTCGCTTTGCCCGGATGGTAATTCAACCCAAAATCATAATCCTTCAAAAGTTCTAACCACCTTCTTTGTCTTGCATTCAATTCCTTTTGATCAAAGAGATACCTCAAACTCTTGTGATCACTAAACACTTCAAATCTTGCACTAAACAAATAATGCCTCCAAAGTTTTAGTACAAATACAACAACGGCCAACTCTAAGTCATGTGTTGGATAATTCTTCTCATGCACTTTGAGTTGCCTCGAAGCATATGCTACCACTTGATTATTCTGCATCAACACACCTCCCAAGCCCATCAAAGAAGCATCACAATACACAACAAACGGCTCTTCCGGATTTTGCAAAATCAGAACAGGAGCTGTCGTCAATCTTCTCTTAAGTTCCTGAAAACTCTCTTCACACTTGGCATCCCAAACAAAAGCTTGACCCTTCCTAGTCAACTGCGTCAACGGCAATGATAACTTAGCAAATCCTTCAATGAACTTACGGTAATAACCGCTAAACCAAGAAAACTTATAATTTCAAAAACTGATTTTGGAGTCTCCCATTGCGATACCGCTTCAACTTTCGACGGATCAACCGCAATACCTTCACTTGAAATTACATGACCCAGGAAACTCACCTCTTTCAACCAAAATTCACACTTAAAAAGTTCTGCATACAATTGCTTCTCTTTTAACACAGATAACACAATCTTCAAATGCTCGGCATGTTCCTCTTCATTCTTCGAGTAGACCAAAATGTCATCAATAAACACCACAACGAACTTGTCCAAATAAGGATGGAAAATCCTATTCATATACTCCATAAATACACCTGGTGCATTAGTCACACCAAATGGCATAATAGAATACTCATAGTGTTCATACCTCGTTCTAAAAGCAGTCTTCTGAATATCCTCAGCTTTCACACGAATCTGATGATACCCAGACCTCAAATCTACTTTACTGAACACACTTGCTCCAACCAACTGATCCATCAGATCATTAATTCTTGGGAGTGGATACTTTTTCTTAATCGTCACCTTATTCAATTGTCCGTAGTCCATACAAAGTCTCATAGAACCTTCTTTCTTCTTGACCAACAACAACGGTGCACCTCACGGCGACACACTCGGACGAATAAACCTCTTCTCAAGCAAATCTTCAAGTTGACTCTTCAACTCTTTCAATTCCGACGCCGACATACGATATGGAGCCATCGATATCGGACTGGTTCCAGGAATCAGGTCAATCGAAAACTCCACTTCTCGTTCTGGCGGTAAATCCTTTATCTCATCAGGGAAAACTTCCGGAAAATCTCGAACAATTGGTAAAGCGACAATTGCTCCACTTTCACCAATACTCAAAGTTGCCATCAACATAAATACCTTTGCACCATCCTGTACCGATTCCTTCACTTGCTTCGCCGTCATAAACAAATCCCTTTCAACGTTCGATTCAGGAAAAATAACCGTTTTATCAAAACAGTTAATATAAACCTGATTGAATTTCAACCAATTCATTCCAAGAATGACGTCAAGTTGATATAAGTGAAGACACACTAAGTCAATCCCAAAGTCTCTACCGAAAATACTCAAAGGGCAATTCAAACACACATACGGTGTAGTTACCGAACCCATAGCAGGAGTATCAATAACCATGCCACCACCAATAACAGACATCTCAAGATTCAACCTCCTAACACACTCCAGAGAAATAAAAGAATGTGTAGCTCTAGTATCAATTATAGCGATCAAAGGTATACCATTAATAAAACACGTACCTCTGATCAAGCGATCATCACTAGAAGTCTCAGATCCAGATAGAGCGAACACCTTTCCGCTTCCTTGATTCTTCTTCGGCTTGTCGCATTTGGTACTAATGTGTCCTTGCTCGCCACAGTTGTAGCAAGTCACATTTGCACCGCTTCTACATTCAAGGGCTTTGTGGCCTGGCTTGCCACACTTAAAACACTTCTGCTCCATACTCTTGCACTCAGTAGCACGATGCCCCGCTTCACCATAATTGTAACATCTTATCGGAGTAGAAACTCCCCCACTTGGCTTCTTGCCGAAACCAACCCTTTGTTTCCCTTTCTCAGCAGGAGTTACGTAAGGTTTCCCTCTGAATTGGCTCTTTCCTTTCTTATCACTTAGGCTCTTGTAGTGGCTAGATCGAGCCTTACTATCCTCATCGTAAATCCTACTCTTGTTTACCAACTCAGAAAATCGCCGGATTTCCTGATAACCAATAGCTTGTTTGATCTCAGGTCTCAAGCCATTCAAAAATTTGAGACACTTAGATCTCTCAGCATTAACAGTGTTGTAGTGAGGACAAAACTTGATCAACTCCTCAAATTTTTCCGCATACTCAGCTACCGTTGAATTACCTTGCTTCAGCTCAAGGAATTCAATCTCTTTCTTTCCCCGCACATCTTCTGGAAAATACTTCTCTAGAAATGTCTCTCTAAAAAGATCCCAAGTGATCACAATATCATCCTCTTCAAATCTTTGGCGAGTGTTACCCCACCAGTCTTCGGCTTCCTCTTCGAGCATATGAGTTCCGAACTGCACCTTCTGTGCATCCGAACAATTCATAACTCGGAAAATCTTCTCAATAGCTTTCAACCAAATTTGTGCTTTTTCAGGCTCGTGGGTTCCCTTGAACGTCGGTGGATTATTCCTTTGGAACCTTCCCAAATTACGAAATTCATCATCAGCATTATTCCCCACATTCACATTGGCCTGAGAATTTTGCCCAATTGCCCCAGCCAATCTCGTTAAAGCCTCCGCAATTGCTTCGTCATTCCTACCTGCAATAATCTAACTTGATTCCAACAACAGAACCACGTAAGAACAACCAATATCAATAGTGTAACACACACATATCAATATACTCAGAGAGCAACACACTAACAACTTGGCCGGACGGACCGACCTGCTCTGATACCACTTAATGTAACACCCCCTTCTATACCCCCAAATAAACAATATATATATATATATATATATATATAGGCACATATAAAATTTATCAGAGTATGCTTTAAAGTACGGTATAAAAGAAGCATGTCACATTATCACCAATAAAACATTCAACGCCTGCTCTATACAATTATGCAACCGTGGGATAGTTTTCAAAATAGAGGAACTTGGTCCTTACACCCACGTCTCGATATTTAAAATTAAAGCGGAAGATTAAAACATTTAAATTACTTCAAAACATTTAATCACATAAATACATGTTATCCAGTTGGTACATCAATCATTCATGTTATAAAACATTATCAACTGATACATCACAAATGTATCACAAAAGAATGTTATACAAGCCTAACTACCCGGTGTTACATAATCAGAGCAGTCCGACTCAAAAGAATGAAGTTATACTTCACAAAAGAAACCTCCAGCAACCTAATCTACAATGCCTCATAGAGCATCATAAAACAGCAGAAGGGTGAGAAATATTACCATAATAATCAATGCATAAGATTATATATATAAACAAGTAACAATTACATATAATCCACATTTCTCACCACACTTCATTTCATAGTCATATTCATCACGGCATAAATATAAATGAATATGAACAAGCATCAAGCATATTCGTTCATGCATATTTCACAATTATCCAAACACATCACATTTACAAGCACACTTCATATATCAATGACATTTATACTATGTGACCCCCAAACAACTCAATGCAACACAATGCCACTCAATGCTATGTGGTACCAACACTCGTTATCATTTTTCGGTTTTTACATTAAATCGGGTCCACTCTTCTAGACCGATAACGACAAAAGCCCATCCTCTAAGCTTTCAAACCCACTCTTCTAGACCGATAACGACAAAAGGCCGTCCTCTAAGCTTTCAAACCCACTCTTCTAGGCTTGGGACAAGTCACTAGTCTCCATGAGACTAGCAAGCATTGCCTCTTGACTGAATGATGCATATGCAATCAAAAATCAAATGCACTTAAGACCGACATCTTAATCTCATGCATTAAAATAATTCATCTCTTCAAGAATTACGTCATGATTGCACACACAACATATTTCACAACAAGTCAAGGTATTCACACAATTAATACCAATAACATATTCATAAGCTATGCACACATATCCACAATGTTCTCATGCACATTTATCATACAATTCACGCACAATATTATGTGTTCACAATTTATCGGACAATGCACACATAACATCTATTATGTTCTCATGCATTTCCAATCAATACAAATAATATACACATCTCAAAACCTAGGATTCACGCCCGAAGGCTACCCACAGCATATCACAATAGTACATAAACTATGCGATTAGACAAGCAATAAACCATAGTCGAACCACACAATCAACCTATGGATGAATCTCAAACAAAACCAAAAACCTGTCATACTCGCTACTCCTTTGCTAAGCGAACTCCTAGCGAGTATTCTCTACTTGTTCGCCTAGCGAACCTCAACAGAAGCTACTGACTTCATTCGCTACCTGCTCGCTACAGCGACCTTCCCAGCGAACCATTCGCTATCTCTTCGCTACATATTCGCTACCAGCGAACACACCAAAAATCCATTATGTCCAAGTCTTGGACCATTCGCTACTTGTTCGCTGAGCGAGCTCCTAGCGAGCGTTCGCGACCTGCTCGCTTAGCGAGCTGCTAGCGAGTGTCTGCGTATTTTGTTTTTCACTTACTGTTATCCAACTCAACCAACTCCACAAACTCCAATCTCACCAATCCAATTCCAATACTCTTAGTCTAACATTTCTAGACTATTCTACATCATCTATTTCAGATTCTAATCGATTAAATGGAGTTCTACCGATTAAATCCAACTTTGCCCTAAAGTGGAAAAAATGGTGGAAAACATCCAAAAACCCAACCCAAGCATACATAATCACACACATTGATCAAATAATAATGTTTCTCACCCTTACCTTGATTGGATTGAAGCTTTGGGTTGATCTTGATCTCTACCAAGCTTTTCCTCTTCTCTTTTCTTTCCACAATGTTTCTATTATTTTCTTTTCTTTTCCACTTCCCTTATATATATATATATATATATATATATATATATATATATATATATATATATATATATATATATATATATATATATATATATATATATATATATATATATATATATATATATATATATATATATATATATATATATATATATATATATATATATATATATATATATATATATATATATATATATATATATATATATATATATATATATATATATATATATATATATATATATATATATATATATATATATATATATATCTTATTTTCTTTCCATTCTATTTCCCTCTTCAATTATCTACCAATTAATTCCAAATCATTAAAAATAATTCCAATAAACCAATTAGTTAACATAATTAATTAATTAATGAAATTTGGGCTGTTACAACCCTTCCCCACTTTAGGAATTTTCGTCCTCGAAAATGTTACCTGGTTCAAACAGCTCTGGATAAGACTCCCTCATCTGGCTCTCCAGTTCCCAAGTCACATTTCCACCAGCCAGTCCTGCCCAAGCGACCTTCACCAAAGAAATCTCTTTGCCTCGAAGTTGCTTCAACTTCCGATCCTCTATCCGCATAGGTGATGCCTCCACAGTTAGGTTATCTCTCACCTGCACATCGTCTACTTGGACTACATGAGACGGATCCGCAATGTATTTCCTCAACTGAGATACATGGAACACATCATGGAGATTAGCAAGCGACGGAGGTAGAGCAACACGATAGGCCACTTCTCCTATTCTCTACAAAATCTGATAAGGACCAATGAAACGCGGCGTCAACTTACGCGACTTTAATGCCCTACCAACACCAGTCATCGGAGTGACCCTAAGAAACACATGATCTCCCTCTTGAAATTCAAGTGCTTTCCTCCTCTTGTCATGATAACCCTTATGGCGACTTTGAGAAATCCTCATCTTCTCTTGAATCATCTTAATCTTGTCCGTAGTCTGCTGAACTATCTCGGGTCCAACTACAAGACTTTCTCCCGACTCATACCAACACAATGGCGTCCTACACCGTCTACCATACAAAGCTTCGAACGGTGCCATACCAATACTCGAATGAAAACTGTTGTTGTAAGTAAACTCAATCAAAGGCAAGTAGCTATCCCAAGCCCCTCCTTTCTGCAACACACAAGCTCTCAAAAGATCCTCGAGCGATTGAATAGTCCTCTCGGTCTGACCATCTGTCTGAGGATGATAAGCTGAACTTAAACGCAACTTCGTACCCAAAGCACTTTGCAAGCTCTGCCAAAATCTCGAAGTGAATCTCAGATCCCGATCCGACACAATACTAGACGGAATACCATGCAAATTGACAATCCTCTCGATGTATAACCTGGCCAATCTCTCTAACGCATAATCCATTCACATAGGAATAAAGTGAGCAGATTTAGTCAATCTATCCACGATAACCCAAATAGCTTCAAAATTACCTAGCGTCCTCGATAATCCAGACACAAAATCCATAGAAATGCTATCCCATTTCCACTCAGGAATAAACAACGGTTGCATCAAACCCGACGGCTTCTGATGCTTAATTTTCGACTTCTGACAAGTCAAGAAAGAATACACAAATTCGGCAATATCCTTCTTCATAAGAGGCCACCAAAACACTTTCCTCAAATCTTGATACATCTTAGTAGCACCCGGATGAATACTCAATCCGCTACGATGTCCTTCCCCAAGAATACTCTTCTTTAGCTCCTCAATATCCGGAACACAAACTCTATCCCGAAACCTCATAATACCATTCTCGTCCATCCGAAAATTACCACCTTGGCCTTGGTTGATCAAAGTCAACCGATCAACTAAACTCAAATCGGATTTCTGTCCTTCTCAAATTTCGTCCAAAATACCACTCGTAAGCTTTAACATCCCGAGCTTAACTCCATAAGAAGTCCTCTCACATACCAAACTCAATGTTTATGTTCTTTGCGACTAACCAAACTGTGTAGATGCAGTAATTTCGAGTGGAGATAATATTCATTCCCACAGGTGATCATTTATACATAACCGGCCGTTTTACTACTTTGGCCGCATTTGGTGAAGTTGGAGGGCTAGAAAGTTGTTTCAGAGTATAGTCTAATAGGAACGTAATGTGGCCTCACATCGTTGTTAAGCAGGGTCATTATTGAAGGCACCATATCAGAGTTAAGAAGCCCATGACTGAATGTTCGTGAATGAGAGCATGGTACAAACCTCATCATTACATCGAAGAAGCGTGCTATCTACTACCCTTTTTTTAAAATAATAATCACTACCTTCTTAAGCACATGGGAGAATTGATTAAGGATTATAGGTCCAATTAGTATGCGATATTGGCCTCCGCATTCATCAAGATTTCAAGGTCCCAAAGCCCATTTTGTTCATTTCATTTCAAGCCGAAGAGGATCCTTTCGTAATCCAAGTAAAGTTTTTTTATTTTACCTAATCTTTGTTAAAGTTCTATCAACATGGAACGGTGTCAGTGGAAAAGAAACATACAAGGCCTGTGAAAAATATTTTCCCAAATACTCATATTGTACTCCAAGCTCAACATTACAAAGAAAAGGTTGTTTTGATTAACCAACAATACAACACAACCAGAAGAGGGCCACCTAAGTTTGGTACATTTCACTCTTTCCTATAAGAAATTACAAGAGGTGTCTGAAAATATAGAAACAGCAAGCCATGTCGTGCGACCGCTTCGTCCAGCGCTAAAGGTAAACTACATCTCGGTCACGGAGCAGTTCCGCAGAACTATAAGCTACAATTACAACTACTGGAAGTTCAATTCAACTTATATACAAATCTGGAGTTCATGAAGACTTGTGATAAGCAATGATCCCTCATATGTACCGTCTTCGGCTTCGTCTCGATCATAATTCCTCGCTCGGTTTCGACCTGCATAGCAATGGCAACATCATGTTAAAGGAAGTTCTAAGATAACCGCTTTGGGCAGCGCTAGAGCGATTTGGCTTGTACGCCAATGACCGTGGAATGGGCATACAATATTCCCCAAGGGGATGATCCTCAGGTAACCTAAAGGAAAGCATAACAAGTGATATGCCACAGCAGTGCAGCAAACAACAGCACATCAGTCGACAAGCTTTTGCACGCAACGATAGCGTTTACTCAGCATAGCAGGTAGCAAGTAACCCCGCACACCAGCAGCAGAGCATATCAGTAAGTGATAGCACCTGCAATACAGAAGCACATAAGCAATATCGTGACAAACGCATCAATGGTAAGTAATGTCGCAGCATCAGCATTTGCAAGCGTCAGCAAAACATCGAACCACGGCAGCCTCGTCATGGCTCAGACTTATGGGTCATCACTGCCGCTCTAAACGCATCAACACCTCATATGCAAGCAACAACAGGTTTCTGTCATCATCTGCAAGCAAAAGGCAAATAGCAGCAGTAAGTCACAACAGATAACGTACAACGCCAGCTGCGAGCAAGCACCTATAACAACACTGCCATATCAACAATAGCAAGTTGCAGACAACACCAATGGTATCAGCTTAAGCATAACGGCAAGCAATAGCAGTACAAGCATCGCAGTATTAACAACAGAAGTGACATCGACAACATCAGTTCACAACCGCAATTACATCCACGGTTTGGCCCTCAGGTAGCACATCATTGGGCAAGGCTCGAGTAGCCAGGAGGATAACGAGGAGGTTCGCCGCCAACTCCCTACCGACTCAAAAGCGTCAGCGGAGGTTCGAAAACAACAGAGGCAACTGCAACTCCCAGCTCAGACACAATGTCTTCATCGTCGGTTCAACCCTACATCAGCCACAGCATAAGGACAAGCGTAGTATCTAAACTCAAGTATGATTATCACCTGCGAGAAGAAGAAAAGGAAGTGTTAGCATAATTCCAGAATGGCAAGTTTCTATTCTCAGCAGCAAAAGAAACCAAATCACCAAGTTAACGGTAAATGAAGCAAATCAATGCAGAAGAGGAAAATTTTGAACTTCCTGTCGCTACTCGAAAAATACGCGCAACGACGGGGATGGCGAAAAGGAAAAGGACAGAAGAGTCACCACCGAACTTTATTTATCCCATGAGGGGAAAGGAAAATATCGAGAAAACCTTAAGAAAAGGACGGATAAGATGGTCTCGCAACCATGAACGGGTTCGGAAGTCGGTTATGCGAAGGGTAGGTATTAGCACCCCTCGCATCCATCGTACTCGATGGGAACCATTTGTTTGTCGTGTGTGATTTATTTGCTAAAAGATTATGCTATAAAAGTGTGTTCCTAGGGAGAGAGAAAGAGGGATAACGGGGAAGAAAAGAAAGAAAAAACTCGGTAGGACTTCGCGGTCCTAGGCCTACGTATTCTCAACGGACGTGAGAAAATCAGAGTCGACGTAGTTCGGGAAACTACTGATATGTGGGATTGTGCTCGCCAAGGATTGTGGCCCTTGTGCCTACGTATCTTTACTTGAACGAAGTAAAGAATCAGAGCAGCCGTAGTTCGGCCTACGATTTGTTGATGTTTTTATGGATGATGCTATCGTACGCATTCTAGCAGTTAGGTGTATTGTTGCTCGCTCGTTGGAGACTTAGGCGTTACCTGTTTGCGGTAGAACGGACGTATCATATCCTTTTCGAAAGATAAGTTTTCGCCATGCGAGGCAAGATGTCACATTTGATTTGTTGGATTGTTTTTTTTAAGGGGCGAGATAGGTCCTCGGATAGTAACCCCTACGGGTAGTACCCAATTCTTTATCTCAAAGTTTTTGTTATGAAAGGGGTGTGGCGAACATAGCGTCTTCGTATTGAAAGACGAGTATCAAAACCACACACACTATAGTGAGCATCTCGACACTCGGAGAGGAAGAAGTCTACACTTAAGCCTCTCTTTTTAGTTCAATACAAAGAGAACTTCATTCTCTTATTAAAGCGTTTTTTATTTTGAATGGTAAGTGCTTTTGTGACAGAGAACCCTACAGTAAACGTCAGCACTCGGGATACGAGAAGGCCTACGCCTAACCACTCCACGACCATTCAAGTTTTTGTTATGAAAGGAGCTTGAAAATACGCTCGGTGCGGGACCGAGGTTTTAGGTGGGGAAAGTTGCGGAAGGAAGTTATAGAAGGAGATAGGTGGCGGGTAGAGTCGCGTCTTCGTATTGAAAGACAAATATCGAGACCACCCACACTACAGTGAATATCCCAACACTCAAAGAGGAAGAAGTCTACACTCAATCCTCTCTCTTTAGTTCAATACAAAGAGAATCGATTTATTTATCGTAAGTGTTTTGAAAATGCACTCGGTACGGGGCCGAGGTTTTTTAGGAGAAAAAAAGTGTGGATGAAAACATCTTCGTATTGAAAGACGAGTGTCAAAACCACCCACACTACAGTGAGCATCTCGACACTCGGAGAAGAAGAAGTCTACACTCAATCCCCTCTCTTTAGTTCAATACAAAATGAACTTTATCCTTTTGTTAAATATGGTGAGTTGGCTTAACAATCGTTTGAGAAAATCCGCTTGACGTTGGGTCAAGGGTTTAATTGCTTAAAAAGGTTTGAGGTGAAGCGAGCAAGGTCGATGGCGACGCGCAAGGCAATCGGCTTACAAGGTCAAAAATGGCTCGATGAGAATCGAGAGTTTGTTTTCTTGAAAATGATTTTTAGAACCAAAGGTCAAAAATGACCAACAATAAACATGCACAAGAACCAAACAATCATAACGGGTTAACCGGCTTAAAAAAAACAAAACACAAAAAAAACGGCACGAAAAAACGTGAAAAACAGGGGTCTGACACGGGCGGCCGTGTTGTGTGACACGGGCAGCCGTGTTGTATGACACGGCCCGTGTCACAGTTCCAGAGAAATTAGGGTTTTTGAGGCAAACAGCGGCGTGACACGGTCGCCCATGTTGCATGACACGACCCGTGTCATAAGGTCTGGGAGAAAAATGATTTTTAGGGCAAACAGAGGTGTGACACGGGTGGCCGTGTTGTGTGACACGGGTGGCTGTGTTGTGTGACACGACCCGTGTCATGAGTTCTGGGCATTTTATGCTTTGAAAAGTCACACAGAGATGCAACACGGCCGGCCGTGTCGTGTGACACGGCCGGCCGTGTCGTGTGACACGGCCCGTGTCAGGCTACCAGATGAAAAACTCAAACTTTTCTCTTGTTTTTTGCTTCTTTTTGTGGTTCTTTCAAAAGGTTTCTTGGTCCCCCTTGGGTTCTTACATGCTATACACAGCACAACAACACTCAAACAAAAAGAACAAATGATAAATGCACAATATAAAAGAAGAAAAGAGTTTGAAGAAATGGATACCCAAGAGTTGTTACCCTCCTTGCAAAGCCTCCACTGATTTTGGCTAGGTGTTCACTTCTCTTCACTCTATGCTTTGATGACTCTCCTCAATGGCTCCCTTGTGTTTCTCTTTTACTCTCTTAATCTTTTGCTTGTTTTTTGCTCTCTCTATTTTTTCTGGTTTTCTCTCTTACTCTTTGCTCTCAATATCCCTCTCTCAAAATGTTGTGAATGATAGTGAATGATAGTGAATGATCCTTTTGTGCAGCCTCCTTATCTTACTTTTTCTGCTGCATTTTCTGCTGTACCAAAACCACAGCTCTTGCACACTTCTCCATTTTCAGAATTTCCATTATTGGCAATATCTTTTACCACCTTTTGGTGCAGCCCCACTTTCCTTCCATTTCTAGTATGTTTTTTGTTGTATTTTCTTCTGCAGCACTCTACCTTTCTATTCATCCTTGTACCCATTGGTTGGTTGATTTGTTTGGACATACCCATGTAGTCAACACACTACCTTTTGGACATCATTTTCAAATTCTGATTTTTGATGTGTAGATGTATCAACATAAGCTTATAGCCTTGGTTTTGTGACATAAAATGATTTTGTAATATGATACACATTGCCACTTCTTGCATGGGGCTGTTTTGGACCATATTCAAATTACCCATGAATGTATGCATAGCCTTGATCTTGAGATATTCCAACATTGAATTAGCTCTTAAATATTTTCCTTGCATGTTTGTAAGCACAAAGAGGACCATGTGGACTTGATGAGGCATGGGGGATACCATGGCATGAAGTTATTTTTAGAAACTTGAATTAAGACTAGAAATAGCTTAATTTCCTAAGCATTACCAAGAGTTTGGATTTTGTAACAAATGTGACATTCTTGCAAATGTCATGAAATTTCTCTTTGTAATATTTTTGAATCTAGCCTTGAATTCATGAACCTTGAATTTGGAATGATGCGCCTCTCTTATGTCATTGAATTTGAAAGAAATGAAGAAATGAGTCAAGCCTTGAAAGAGGGCAAATTTTAGGGTGCAACACTTCCAAAACAAGAGCCAACACCCTTCAACAAAATCAGACAGAAAAGGCAAGGATTGGAGCAAATCATCAAACGAGATCAGACAGCAATCACCCAATAAGGAAGGTTCTGAAAACAATCATGATTGGAGGCCCAACAAATCCCTCTATAAAAAGGACGATGGGAATCCATTCGAAAGAGATCACAGAAGAAAGGGGTACGCGCACTCAGAGATACCGAGAAAGTCATCATTGGCGGGCGACGAGATCGTGGATCGCGTCGTAACCTCACCGCCGCTGCCTTCAAGCCGCCGCTGACTCACATTCTTGGGTAAAATTCTCTTTCCGAATTCATGATTGCATGAGTGATTTTGTTGTGTTGTAGGCCGTTGATGAACCTATGAAGAAAATGGGGGCGGAACATTGAAAGAAGAATTGTGAAACGATGGAAGAAGAGGAGGAGGAGAAGATCGATGACAGATCGAAGAGGGTTTTGGGGGGGTGTCAGGTTTTGTTTTTCTTCATTGCTGGTTTTGTCTATTTTCTGTAAACGTTGTAAATGAAAGCAATTGCACGTACACGCACATACCATATCACCATGCACCCTCATATGTCCTCCGCGTATCACCGTACAATCTCATCCAGCGATCCACATACCGCCGTCCACGGTACACCCGCGCTGCCTTTACCTCACTGAATCCATCCGCCTCATTAAATTAGATAAGCCCAATTAATCAGCCTAATCCATTTAACTTAATTTAATTAATCAACCTAATAACTAATAATTTATATAATCAGTTTTTTTATTAAAATAACTAATAAAACCTTTTATTTAAATTTAGCCTTTTATAATTAACTTATTCATTTAATTAAGCAACTTCTTTTTTTTAAAAAAACTAATTAACTCACATTTATTTTATTTTCATCAACTTAATAACCCTTTTTTAATATAATAAAATTAGTCATATTATAAAAATAAAAAGCTTCTCACTTATTAAAATAATTTTTGGTAAAACTAGTTAAACCCCTATTTATCTAATAAGAAAATCATTCCCTTTTAATTAACTCTCATTATTTGATAGGTTAGTAATTATTTAACTTAATTTAAATTCACTTAAAATAATATAATTTACCCTTTTAATATAATCCTTTTAATCTAATCTAAAACCAATTCAACTAATCAACCTTTTATTAAATAATATAATTTGCCCTTTTTAATCTAATTATTTCACTTAGTTGAGTTTTCTTCATAATAATTTATAATGAGACCTTTTTTATCTAAAAAATAATTTATCTGATAACAAATAACAACTTTTAATCACGTTAATCAAATATCTCATTTCATAACAATCTATCTAATTTATTTTATTTATTTTATCCCCCCTTTCATAATTGCGTAACGAAAAATCATTTTCATAATATATTCACTTGTTATAAGAATAATTAACCATTTTTTTTAGAAAATTATTTTCTTAAGTAAATTAACTCTCATATCGAGTTAACTTTTACTAGAAGGGAGCTAATATAACTTTTAACTAAATATAGTTAATAAAATCAATTCAACCCTCTTCCTTCAAATCAACTCGACTAAATTCAATCTTACATCGTAATTGAATCCATCACACATGCTTACGCTTATGATCCGACTTCATTCACGTAAGCACAATTCACTCACTTGTGCACCTTAGCGCTTCCATGTGTTTGTGTATGCTTTATGTTGTCTGCTTTTATTTTACCCGCAATTTACATTTACCGTATTTATTTTATCGCAATGCATAGCGTCCAAAGGAAGAACCTGCGTATAACTTAAACAATTGTGCGTATGCATCTCATTTGCATCATATTCCCCTATGATCCTTGATCCCATTCAAGTCGATCTTCTAAGTTAGATCCTACCCCATAGGAAGGACCTTTATCTTTACAACATAGAAACAAACTCAATCAACTCAATTCAAACTCTTTCAAACATTAGAGAATA
Source organism: Lathyrus sativus (assembly GCA_963859935.3). Taxonomy (NCBI): domain Eukaryota; kingdom Viridiplantae; phylum Streptophyta; class Magnoliopsida; order Fabales; family Fabaceae; genus Lathyrus; species Lathyrus sativus. The sequence goes on from OZ012736.1 coordinate 62,963,885, forward strand.
AGATGTCAATCATCTTAAGCGAGATAAAACTCCTACCCCATAACAATACAATCAATTTTCCTACAAAGTTGTGGTGGTTAAATCAAGTAATCTCCCTTAAAATGACAACTCATCTTTTCTCCTAAAATTAATCAACCAACTACCTTTATCCCGTAGGAACTTTGACCACAGTCAAAGAACTCCTCAAACCCTTTAGGGGAACTACATATACTCTGATTCCACTCCCGTAAGGATATGTAGGCATAAGATGCGATATCTTATCGAGTATACTTAGAAATAAACCCCTAGGTCGTTCAACCTTAAGCAGATAAATCTTAGCAATAAAACAAACATAAAACAAGAGGTTCCTGTAGTGTACTACAGAAACTTAGGATGCTAGCACCTTCCCTAAGTTTAACCAACCCCCGAACCTATAACTCTCTAGCTTGCATTTGCATTGCATTATGGGTATTTCGATCTTCTTCCCTTCCTTTGGACAAATCAAAGTTCGGTTGCAAATGAATAAGATTCAAACTCATCAATAGCTTGGTATCCAAATTTCACCGCGACAGAAATGGCGACTCCACTGGGGAGATACCTTCAGTGGGTTTCTCTAACTTGTTTTGTTTTATATATTTGCTTATATTTGCTTAATTGTTTACTTGTATACTTGTTTGTTTATTGCCTTTGGATTGATACTCTTGAGTGGTGAGACAAAGTCCTACACCCGGACTTGAGTGAACTTAAGATAGGATAGTGATATGTTCGACGAGGCTTATAAGGGGTGGAATCCCGACCAAGCTGACTTGAAAATCACGCTCAATTGAGGCCCTCTCGAAAGCTGTACTATTGAACGAGTTTTTAATCGTGAAAACATACACTATATTCGATGTTGGAGCCTATGATATCGAGGACCGTAGTTACCTTAACCCCACATTGGCCTTTATTAGGATGTGGTGCGGGACTATGAGGGAGTACCCCCGAAATAGTGCTACTCGATGCTACACTCAAAAGAAGTTCTCTTGAGAATATTATTAACCACCAAGTAATTGGGAAGTTGATAATATCCGAAAGATGGGCTAATGATTTTGGGAATCTTCTTAGAACCTTGTTCCGCAGGTACAATAAACCTTTAGTCCATATCCTTTGGGAATGGGTATACCCTTTGGCTCCATGCTCGTTGAAAACCTAGGGTCCCCCTTTGTTTGTTTACCTTTGTGTATCTATGTGCTTACTTGTGTTTGTTGCATTCATAAAGCATCATACCTCATTGGACTTCATGGGATTCATCTTTGTTTATGAACATTGTAGGACACTATGGATTCCAACAGAAGACACACTTTGAAATATACTTTTAAGAGTCCTAAATTAGGTGACCTAAGGAAGTTGGTAGCCTTGATTGAAGACAAAGAAAAGTTCAAGAGCAAATACGGGAAGCTAATATCTTTATTAAGTCTCCAAGTGGATGAAGGACTTCTTTCCACTTTATTGCAGTTCTATGATCCGCTTTATCACTGTTTTACATTCCCAGACTTTCAACTATTGCCTACATTGGAAGAGTACTCCTTTTTGGTTGGTCTACCTATCCTAAAAGAATCTCCCTTCCCTTTCTTGGAGAGCAACCCTGAGGAAAGAGATATTGCTAAGACTCTTTATCTAAAGGTATCCGACGTCAAGGGAAACTTAATTAGTAAAGGTGATATTTTTGGTTTGACTACGGATTTCTTAATCAGTAAAGCTATGTTTTATGCCGATTATACAAACAAGATTCCATTCGAGGAAATCTTTGCCCTACTTATTTATGGAGAGTTTCTATTCCCAAGTTTTGAAGGGTTCGTCGACCTTAATGCAATTAAGATCTTTATGAAGAGCAATCCATTGCCAACTCTTTTGGGAAATACTTATCATTCTGTGCATCTCCAAAACTTCTATGGTGGAGGGATGATCACCTGCTGTATGCCCTTACTTTATAAGTGGTTTATTTCGCACTTGCCTAAATCTAGTTCTTTTTCAAATCTCGATAGAGGGCTTTGGTCTCCGAGAGTTATGGCGTTGACCCACTCGGACATTGATTGGTACAACCGAGCGTATGATGGGACATTAATTATTGATGGTTGTGGGGATTTTGCTAATGTGTTGTTACTTAGTTTTAATGGAGGGATCAGTTACAATCCGGTTTTAGCTCGTCGACAGTTGGGATATCCGTTGAAGGAGCCACCTAAGAGTGTTCAGGTGGAGAGCATTTTATTTAGAGATAACAAGGAACTTCAATACAAGATTCTGGCTGCATGGGGACACTTGTATAGGAAAGGGAAGGAGAGCCTTGGGAAACTTAATTGTGTGTCCTTGGAACCATACCTTCAGTGGGTCAGGGAGAGAGCAATCAAGTTGAAGATGCCCTATTCTCGTCAAGATCCCATACCTCCAAGAAGAGAACCCACTTATGTCTTTATGTTCGAAGCTGAGAAGTTAGAGGTCGCTTTGAGGAAGTCGCAACATGAGTTAGAGTCATGGAGGAACAGGTACCAAGTGGTTGTTGCAGAGAATGTCAAACTCCAGAAACAAAAGGATGAACTTCAGAAGCAGCTACAGTCGAAGGATGAAGAATTACTCCCCTGCAAGAAGAGGAGAGTTCTAGAGGATTTATTTTCCTCCGACCCTCAATGCACTCTTTGGAAGATGATTGTAGACAACCTTATCCGTGGGAAGATCCAGCTGGAAGAGCAACTCAAGCAGTGGAATTCGGAACTTCCTTAGGGCTTTCATTAGCTTTTATTTAGCTATTTATTTGGGACTTTTAAAAGAATAATTATTTGTAATCTGTTTCAAAATTAATAAAATGTTTTTCTTTTTACCGCAATGTTTATAAATAGTTGGGATCCCATGAAGTCCTACTCATCTTGCATTGAATTCTCTTTCTTTGTTCCCGTCAAGAAACTCAATTTCGTTTTACAGGTATTGTAACTATGGATTTCAAAAGAGAAACATTGAAGTATACTTTTTAGAGTCCTAACATTGAAAGCTTAAGAGAGCTAGCAGATCTCATCGAGAACCGTCACGCTTTTGCAACAGAATATGGAGGAGCCTTCTATTTTCTCGAGCTCAAGATGAAAGAGGGACTGTTGGAGACCCTTGTTCAGTTCTACGATCCGCTGTACCATTGTTTCACCTTTCCAGATTACCAGCTAATGCCGACCCTAGAAGAGTATTCTGAATTTTTGAAGATACCTGTGACCACTCGACCCGTGTTTACCGGATTAGAGGACACGCCCAGTGACCAAGAGATCGCCAATGCTACCCATCTCAGCCTAGCAGACGTTCAAGCTCATTTAACCACCAAGGAAGGAGTCCTTGGATTTCTGGTCGATTTCCTGATCGAGAAAGTTTGTTATCACGCTGAAAGGAAGGAGGTCCCGATAACGGAAGCTACCTTTGCCTTGTTGGTCTATGGGATCTTTTGGTTCCCAAAGATTGATGATTTTGTTGACATGGATGCAATTAAGTTGTTCATCCTTAAGAACCCAGCTCCCACTTTGTTAGCTGACACGTACCATTCGATCCACTCGAGGAATGCGAGGACATATTGTTTGTTGTACCACCTTGTTGTATTCATGGTTTATTTCCCGCCTAGCTCGGCACCCATCTGTTTGGGACCAGACAGAGACGTCCCGTTGGTCTGAAATAGTCATGGCCCTTACTCACTCTGATATTGTATGGTATGACCCTACTTATGGAGGTGTTGAGATGATTCGTAGCTGTGGAGGATTCCCCAATGTACCTCTTATTGGGAGGGAAGGATGCATCAGTTACAACCCTGCTTTGGATCACCGACAATTAGGGCACCCAATAAAGGAAGTACCTGACCCGACTCTGCTAGAGGGAATCTTTTTCAAGGAAGGAGAGGATCCAGACTTGAAGGCTGTCATAATATATGCGTGGAAGTACGTCAACGTGAAAGGAAAAACTGCTTTAGGGTTCCCTAATTGTGCTGCCTCTAAAGACTATCTGTGTTGGGTGCGAGAGAGGGCTCTCGACCTCAAGATGCCTTTCCCTTTTCACAAATCTATGGTGTTGACCTTCCATGATCCTGATTGGTTTGATGTGAGTGAGGTAGATCAATTGAAGGCCGCCTCGGACGAGGCACGAAAGCTAAAGGCCGCTTGGAGGAACAAGTTTTTCACCCTCAAGGTAGAGAAAGAGAAGTCTCAGAAGCTGCCAGAGATAGAATCTGCAAGAAAAAGGAAGGCGCGAGAGGACTTATTTTCCTCTCACACCTCTTCAAGAACTGTCACCAGGGATGATCTTCACCCAGCTACTGTGGCTTGGAAAGAATGTGTAGATCGACTCATCAGCGAGAAGGCTGAATTGCAGGAGCGCGTCAATCAGCTGATGGAGGAGCTCTGTGTGCAGAAAGAGCTTAACGAGTAGATCTATAGGTCTTCTTTTGCTTTTATTTCAATATAATAAACTCTCAAAAGAGTACTTTGCTTTGAAATGCTTCTTGAATATCAATGATAATATAAGTCTTTATCCAACGTATAATACCGAAAAAACAATTTGAGTTTCTTGAAGTTTCATACTCATTTGCATTTTTGCATCGGCATAGCATTGTTTGCATTCCAAGGTCTCACTCTTGCTTCATCTCCACAAACAAGTTGAATCACCAGTACAACACTCGCGTCAGTCAACGCCAAAAGATGGACCAGCTTGAACAAGAGAACAAGGTGCTCCACGATGAAGTCGCAATTCTGAAGGAAAGTTTGGAGAGGTTCAATGGTCTAGTTGAAGCTCTGTTAAATCAAGCCACACTCAGCAACCAAGAGGTTCAAAGGACCGTTATCTCCGAAGTTGTGTCAGCACCGATCCCAATGGTGCATACTGTTGCCGAAGTGACCTACAGCATGCCGCCAGGTTTTCCATGGGGAATGCCTTCTTATTTCACTCCTGCTGGCTATCGCCCACCTGTCCCTGAGGTCCCTGTCATGACCATTGTGCAAGTTGTCCCTACCACTGTTGCCGTAATGACCACTGCACCACCGCATGTGAATGTTACTCCATGTATTCTGGATGAGCCAATCTACCATGGGTCTCCAACTGAAACTGTGGGTTTTGAAGAGAGGATGGATGGTTTTCAGGACCAATTTTTTGAGATTCAGAAAGAATTAAAAGCCCTTCGTGGAAAAGATCTGTTTGGGAAAAGTGCTTCTGACTTGTGTTTGGTTCCCAACGTCAAGGTTCTGCCAAAATTCAAGGTTCCCGATTTTGAGAAGTACAAAGGAAATACTTGCCCTCAAAGTCATCTCATCATGTATGCCAGAAAGATGTCTGCACAAACTGACAACGATCAATTACTCATCCACTACTTCCAGGACAGTCTGACAGGTGTTGCGCTCAAATGGTATATGGGGTTGGATAGTGCGAAGATTCGATCTTTCAACGATCTACGTGGGTTCTTCATCAAGCAGTATAAATATAATGTAGACATGGCTCTAGACAGAGATCAGTTGAGGGCCATGATGCAGAAAGACAAAGAGAACTTTAAGGAATATGCTCAATGTTGGTGCGAGTTAGCCGCGCAGGTTACGCCACCTTTAGAGGAAAGGGAAATGACCAAGATCTTTCTGAAAACCCTTGGTCCTTTCTTTTATGAAAAAATGGTCGCAAGTGCACCCCGCGACTTCACCGAGATGGTGAATATGGGAATGCGTTTGGAAGAGGGGATCCGAGAAGGAAGATTGATCAAAGAAGAGAATGCTCCTAGTAGTGCTAAGAAGTATGGAAGTGGTTTTATGAAGAAAAAGGAAAAGGAAGTGAACGTTGTACAAGAAGGAAGACCCAGAAAAAGGTATTCACCAGCATATCAGGTTGTAGCAGTATCGCCAGTGTTCAACGCTTCAGCTTATCAGCCGCAACCACAACAAAGTCCACAATCTCCTCAACAGAATCGGCCATTCAACAGTCAGGGTCGTGTGTACAGAAAGATAAACTTTGATCCCATCCCTATGAAGTATGCTGATTTGTTCCCAGCCTTGATCCGAAAAGCTCACATCCAGACGAAAGCACCACCCGAGGTTCCCAAGAACCCTCCTCCTTACTATAAAGCTGACAGATTTTGTCCTTACCATCAGGGAGCTCCAGGTCATGACATTGAGAGTTGTTTTGGTATGAAAGCAGACGTCCAGAGGCTCATTAAGTGCAGAATCTTGTTCTTTAAGGATTCCAATCCTAATGTGCAGGACAACCCATTACCTCCACATGGTTCACCCTCCGTAAACATGATTCAAAGTTACTCAGAAGGAAGTGGTCAGGAAGTTTCAGATAAGGAGACTGAAGAAGTATGTGTTATAGTGCCTCATTTCAAGGAAGTGGGGCGTATTGAGCACGTATGACAGTAGAAAGCCGACCGTTACTCCCCTAGTAATCGATATGCCAGGACCTGTCCCTTACACTTCTAGTAAGGCCATCCCGTACCGATATAACGCTACAATGTTGGAAAATGGAAAGGAGGTACGGTTACCTACTTTGCCTTCAGTTGTTAACATTGCAGATGTCAGTAGAGTAACAAGAAGTGGCCAAGTCTACCCTTCGGTGCCTTCGCAAGACAAGGGAACCTCAGCAGAGCAACCGAGTTCAAAGGACCCAATTGTGGATCAATCCGGTGGATCTAATCTGTCCAAAGCGGATAAAGTGTTGAAAGTAATCACTACGCCAAAATTGATATTTTGTATCGCCTAATTTAATAGCGCTTTTAAAGAAAGTGCTATTAAAAAGGAAACAAACACATCTATAATAGCACTTTGTTTAAAAACGCTATTAATATTCTTCACTAAGATAGCGCTTTTAAAAAAAGTGCTATTAAAAAGGAAACAAACACATCTATAATAGCACTTTGTAAAAAAACGCTATTTATATTCTTCACTAAGATAGCGCTTTTAAAAAATGCTATTAAAAAGGAAACAAAATGTGATTTTGATAGCACTTTGTAAAAAATGCTATTATTAAACTTTACTAAGATAGCGCTTTTTTTAAAACGCTATTAATATTCTTCACTAAGATAGTGCTTTCAAAAAAAAACGCTACTAAAATTTTTCACTAAAACATCACTTTTCACTAAGATAGCGCTTTTTTCTAAAATGCTATTAATATTCTTCACTAACATAGCGCTTTTCAAAAAAATGCTATTAAAAGTTTTCACTAAAATAGGAAACGGTTCATTTCACAAAGAAAATCCTAAAATCTTCTTTCCCCTTCGCTCCCAAATCCGCCGCCAACATCTCCTTTCCTCTCCTTCATCGGAACCCTCTTCTTCACAAAATAGAAAGACCTTTCACCCTTGGCCATCACCATCTTCTTCATCCATTTTCGTCGCCGACCCTTTTCTCTCATTTTTTGCCGTCAAACTATCTCCACCGTTGTCATCTTCAAGCTTCTCCTTCATCATTCTCTTCACCATCACCAACCGGTGTTGGTGGTGGTGACGGGGAAACTGGTGAAGGGATTTTGATACTATCTATTGTGGAAGAAGCAGAGGAGTATCAAAACTGAGAGTGAAACCAGTACTAGTTAGTGGTCCTAAACTGAGAGTAACAAAAGCATCTGATGCCTTTGTCGAACTAGCAGATGCGAGTGGTTACGCGCTAGCCGTGATGCCATCGGCAAATGGAATGGTTCCGGAGCACCATCCTCATTTCATCGGTACTTATTGAGGTGCTGCGAGTACTACATTTTGTTCCGAGATTGTGGAATCTGCTGATGCGTACTTGTTTATTGGTCCCATTTTCAACGACTACAGTTTTGTTGGGTATTCACTTCTTCTCAAGAAAGAGAAGGCGATTATCGTTCATCCCAACCAGGTTGTAATTGGTAATGGACCTGAAAACAACTATGCCTAAGATTTATGCTTAAGTTTTTACTTAATATATGAATTGCATACATGGTTGTAATTTCCCTTGTTGGATTGACAGAACTCCATTATGCTGGTAGTCATGGAATGGACATTGTTGGTCCTCTTAGAGAATCGGTATCTGATAATCACCTAAATTGCATTAGATCCACGGATAAAAGGTACTAGTCTCCGATTCAAGGTTTCTATCTGGCATATGTTTCTAATCTTACTTCATTTTGTCTTTCTTGTTCGAGAAGTATCGTTGTAAAGCGCCTATATGTTGATTTATAATCAATGTCAACGTGTCAGTGTTAGCGTCATATCTGATGTCTATGTAAGTGCTTCATAGATTCTGATTGGCTCATGTTTATACAGGTACGGATGTTGCTCGTTGAGTGTATAAAAGGCATCAAAGGAGCAAAAATTGAGAATAATAATTTTGTGTCTCTGGTCATTATCGTAATGTGGACGAAGAGGTACTGCTAACTACTCCCTCTATTTGTTTTAAATTGTTGTTTTTGTAGAATATTTTGTCAATAGTATTAATGAATGAATAGGCGGTATAATATTTTGTTTCGTATATTGTACAGAATTGGGATTTGGTGGCACAACGCGTTTACGATATAATGAAAGACTATCCACATTTACAAACTTTTTTTACAAGAATACAAGAATGATTTGGCATTTTTTTACTCTATATCTTCTGTGAAACAGGTTGGATATGGTGATGCAGGTAACATGTATGGTGTTCAGGGTTCTGGAGCTAGAGCACCTTTATTATTCTGTAGATGTGCGGACTCAGGCAATGTATCAACTTCTTGATTCTGGATTTATTGGGTTGATTTTTTCTTGTTACAACGAAGATGCAAACAAGGTTGGTCACGAACACATGATCATTGTGAGACGTCTTCTATTATATATGCTCACCAATTTTAACAACAAATAATAGCTGTAAACTGTATACAGGTAGGGAGAATTCAAGTAATTGCTTTCCAGTCATCTGATGGGAAGTAAAATAACATGTCAAAACCCATACCTCTGTCTCCTGTAAATAGAAGCTCCATTATTAATATTGATTCATCACCAAGTACCTCAGAGAATGTACCAACAAGATCTAGTTACTTCAAGGCAGATAATTCAGAGCAAGACACTGGTGATTCAAGAAATGTGGGTACTAGTAAGGTATACATTATCTTATATCAAATAGATTCAACACTCAGTGTATTGCATTTTGTGGTTGAAGAACAGACAGCAGTTTGAAAATGTAGATTACAGTTGAACATAGAATTACAGAATATGTTGCAGCCTATACAAGCTGTAGGGGTTGAGTGTTTGTTGAACAAAACAACCCTTGACACTTTCTAATCTATATTTTTCTGAGTGAAGTTCTTATTCAAGGTTAAGGCAATTTTTCCTATTATACTGGCTTTTATATACATCTTTTTGTTGATACAGCGGGTGAGGTTGATCTTATGGAGATGAGTTCAGCCCCTTAAGGCTGCCCTACCTGTACAATTGTGCTTGTAATTTTCTGTCCAGGATAAAAGTAATTAGTTGTGTGTGTGTGTGTGTGTTTAAATTTATGTAACTAATTTCTTTCTAGGGTGGGGGGAAATCTTCAGAATTGGGGAATTTCTTCGCTAATGCTGATGCTAATTATCAGAGGAGTGGAAAATATGAAGGAAACTATCTTCTCACCAATTCAGACGTCGGATTTGATGATCCCATGGATATGTCAGAAAGTATCCAGGAAGCTATGCACCGTTCAAATTTGGACACAAGGTATAGAATATAGATGAGTATGTGCTTGACCACTTTGTTCTTTATCCAACAAACAAATAAAGCTTGTTTTTGGAATTTGGATTTATTTTGTCCCCCTCTTGCACATAAGGGAGCATGGTGCCTGTTGTTTTGCATCTGAAGCCTAACTCCAAGGGACTGGGTGATAAATGTCATAAGTTTTTCAGACAAACATCAGGTTTGATTGCAAATCTATCTTAAACTTTCTTGTGGCAATGGTGTACTTAACTATTTTCAGACATGTTTTGTTACTTTTTAGAGTTCAGAAAATTATAATAAGGCTATGATTCTTCTCTTTTTAACATATTAGGATTGATTTTTTATGTTATGTCTTAATGAATTTCTAGATCAAACACTTATCAGATGTTGTACCTACTAAAGTTGGGGATAGATTGCTAAGCATGTTGCCTCCATGGCATGCATATGAAAGAGCTTGCGAGTATTTCATTTTCTCACGCGGTCTTGAATATATTTACACTACTGTGAGAAACATGAAGGTATTATTACTTTTCATCCTAAGTTTCGACTTTCACACATCATAAAATAACACACATGATTTCATTTGATTAATGTGATGTGTTTTATTTTTGTTTTAGGATGATTTGGGACTTTATCAGCCAAATTTGATGGTTTCGGTTTTGAAACTTTGTACAGGTAACCCAATTTCCCATGAATTGTATGAATGCCATTTGTAAATAGTAATCTTTATCATTGTTTATGGTTCTTCTATAGTGGTATCATGAAGCAGGTATCTACAAGCTCGCTTTTTAGAAAGCTTATCGCTCTAACATTCATAAGGGTCAGCTTAAGATACATGGAATATAAGCGAGTTTATGAGGTCTGGTCACCAGCTCTATAAATAAATCATATCACATCCTTTTCAGATTATGATTATTTCCAAAAGCTGAAACAAACAGATAAAGAAAATCCTAAAAAGATAACTTTTTTCATAAAATAGTTTGAGAGATTTGCAATCAAACCTGAAGTAAACATCTTCCGAACATATCATAAGCTCTATCTATAAGCTCTCTCAAATAATCTCACAAGTATTTTTATATAAGTTATAATTTATTTTTATAAGTTTTTTAATAAGATCAGTTCCATCATAATGTTGTATGTGCAAGTTATGGAATTTCTCAAATCACTTGTGGCATGGAAATCAAACTCTTTAGAATAATGTATAGAGAAGATTCTGATTTAGGGTTTGGTTGAGAACATTTCAAGGGCTTATTGGAGCACAATTAAGCTCTGAAGAAGACCTTTCAAGATAGGAATAACTTTTTCACCAAGTTTTGTTTTGTCCAAGATTTTGTGGTAGCTTTTTAGGTCCATTAATGGTGATAGCTTTATAATCATATGAAACGGAAGCTTCATGTTGAGCAATAAGTGAAGTTGCAAGTATCAGCAACACATTGAGCTTGAAGGCCATAATGAATAATGAACATTGAATATGTTATGTATTTTATTTTCAAATATTTTAGCTGCTTAGTCATTATTATTTTTATGAATTCTAATATCGTAAAATGCTTATATATATATATATATATATATATATATATATATATATATATATATATATATATATATATATATATATATATATATATATATATATATATATATATATATATATATATATATATATATATATATATATATATATATATATATATATATATATATATATATATATATATATATATATATATATATATATATATATATATATATATATATATATATATATATATATATATATATATATATATATATATATATATATATATATATATATATATATATATATATATATATATATATATATATATATATACCAAAAGAATGATTTTGTGTATAAAAAAAGTGTACTACAATAGCATTTTCAAGAGAGAGTGCTATTAATGATACATACTATAATAGCACTTTTATGGAAAAGTGCTATCTAATATGTGTTTTATAATAACGCTTTGTTTGAAAGTGCTATTAAAATCAAAGCAAATTACCGGTACTATAATAGCGCTTTGTATGGAAGTGCTATCTAATATATGTCTTATAATAGCGCTTTTGGAAAAATGCTATTAAATACCGGTACTATAATAGCGCTTTTGGAAAAGCGCTATTAATTATCAGTACTATAATAGCGCTTTTAAAGCGCTATCAAATTTTTTTTTACAATAGCGGCCTGGTTAATAGCGCTTTTAAGCGCTATCAAAAAGCAAAAAAATCGCTATTAAATAGCTTTTTTGTAGTAGTGAATCAAGAGAAGTGAATATAAAGTTGCAGATCAGCTTCTGCATACCCCATCTAAGATCTCCATCCTGCAGTTGCTAATGAGTTCATAGGCACATAGGGAAGCGCTCTAAAAGATATTGGAACAAGCATATGTAGAGCATGATGTTACAATGGAGCAATTTGATAATATCATCGGCAATATTACTGCATGCGACAATCTGAGTTTCAATAAGGAAGATCTCCCATAGGAAGGAAAGAAGCATAATATGGCCTTGCATATTTCTGTGAATTGTGGGAACGATTCTTTGTCCAGTGTGTTGGTTGATACTGGTTCCTCTCTGAATGTGATGCCTAGAACCACTTTATCCAAGTTATCTTATCAAGGACCGCCGATGAGGTCCATTCATGTCATCGTCAAAGCTTTTGATGGATCTAGAAAAGCAGTGATTGGTGAAGTAGATCTACCGATGACTATCGGTTTGCAGACTTTCATGATCACGTTCCAAGTCATGGACATTCGCGCTGCCTATAGCTGTTTTTTAGGGAGGCCGTGGATACATGAAGTTGGGGTCGTTACCTCCACCCTACATCAGAAATTGAAGTACGCTTTTGAGGGAGAAACGGTTACAGTTTGGGGAGAAAGATCTTTAGTGGTGAGTCATTTATCATCATTTTTGTATGTTGAAGCTGAAGAAAAAGTTGGTACGCAATTCCAGGCTTTATCAATCATAGGCGATAGTGTTCAAAAACCCAGAGTACCCATGTCATCATTCAAGGATGCGCAGCAGGTTGTGAGCAGTGGCCCTCAGACAGGTTGGGGGAAAATGTTGTTTTTGCCAGAGAATAAGAACAAGAAAGGCCTTGGTTTTTCCAGTGGGTCTACTCAATAGGTCATCAGAAACCAAGGGCTCCCGCCGATCAACGAGGTGTTCCGCAGTGGAGGGGTCATCCATCCTCTTCATATCAACGTTGTGTCCGAAGACGAGTCTGAAGGTTACATATCAGATGGTTCAGCAAGTCTCTCCATTCCATTTGAAGATTATGAGCCCTATATGGAAGATCCGGGTTATGTCTCAGACGACTTTGATTATAGTTTTGGAGTCTATGCTATTACTGAAGAAGATTCTGGTGAAGATGTTCCAGATTTCGTGACTCCGGGAGTTCTGGTCAATAATTAGAGTGTGGTTGAAGCCCCTGCTGTGATTCATATATCAAAGTAAAAATTTGTGTTTAAGTTTTCGCTCTGCCCAAGGCGAAAATGTTGTTGTGTGGGCTTGCTTTTAATAATCCTCTTTGCTCTGCCCAAGGAAAAGGTGACTCTGTTGGGCATTTCTTTGTTTGGATTTTGCTATCATCAATAAATATTTGTTTCCATTTGTGTGCCTTCCTTTTTATTATTACTATGTTGGAAAATAATAATGAGTAGCATCTTGCGTACACACACTTTCCACTTTATAAAACTAAATAAAATAATATCACATGCGCAGATTGCTACACCCATCACATCCCGGGAATAATGACCCTCTTCCTTCACCAAACTTCGAATTCCCTGTGTTTGAGGCTGAAGACGAAGAAGACGATATTCCAGAAGAGATCTCCAGACTGCTTGAGAAAGAAGAAAAGGATATCCAACCTCATCAAGATCCGGTGGAGGTAATCAATTTGGGAATAGGAGAAATCCGTAGGGAAGTGAAAATTGGAGCTCTGCTCAAGCCCGATGTGAAAGAGCAGTTGATTGAGTTGCTCAAAGAGTTTGTTGATGTGTTCGTGTGGTCCTATCAAGACATGCCTGGATTGGATACTACCATAGTTGAGCATCGCCTGCCATTGAAACCAGATTGCCCACCAGTTAAGCAAAAACTCAGAAGAACTCGGCCTGATATGGCCCTGAGGATCAAGGAGGAAGTACAAAAGCAGATCGATGCAGGTTTTCTTGTCACCGCCGAGTATCCGCTTTGGTTAGCCAACATTGTGCCCGTTCCAAAGAAAGATGGAAAAGTCCGTATGTGTGTAGATTACAGGGATCTGAGTAAGGCCAGTCCGAAAGACAATTTTTCGTTGCCTCACATCGACATTTTGGTAGACAGTACTGCGAGATATGAAATCTTCTCTTTTATGGATGCATTCTCAGGATACAATCAGATCAGAATGGATCCCGAGGACAGAGAGAAGACGTCGTTCATCACCCCCTGGGGCACCTTTTTCTATAGAGTTATGCCATTTGGATTGAAGAATGTCGGGGCAACATATCAAAGGGTTATGACTACCTTGCTCCATGATATGATGCACAAAGAGATTGAAGTGTATGTGGACGATATGATAGCTAAGTCGAAGACCGAAGATGATCATGTCAAGCATTTGTTGAAACTGTTTGGCCGATTGAGAGAATACAAGCTCCGTTTGAATCCTAACAAGTGCACGTTTGGGGTACGATCGGGGAAATTATTGGATTTCATTGTCAATCAGAGAGGTATTGAAGTGGATCCTGATAAAGTGAGGGCCATTCAGGAAATGCCAGCTCCGTCTACAGAGAAATAGGTCAGAGGATTTTTGGGACGTTTGAACTACATCTCCCGGTTTATATCTAATATGACTGCTAAGTGTAAACCTATTTTCAAGCTGTTGAGGAAAGAACAAGGGTATGTTTGGACTGAAGATTGTCAAAAGGCTTTTGATAGTATCAAAGAGTATTTGCTTGAACCACCTATTCTGATACCGCCGGCGGAAGGGAGACCTTTGATCATGTATTTGACTATGTTGGAAGATTCGATGGGTTGTATACTCGATCAACGAGATGAGACAGGAAAACAGGATCACGTCACTTATTATTTGAGTAAGAAGTTTACTGACAGTGAGTCCAGATACACTATGCTTGAGAAGACTTGTTGTGCTTTGGCATGGACCGCTAAGCATCTGCGACAGTACATGTTGAGTCACACTACTTGGTTAGTTTCGAAGATGGATCCTATCAAGTATATCTTTGAGAAGCCCGCACTGACTGGGAGAATTGCTAGATGGCAAATGTTGTTATCAGAATATGACATCGAATACCATACTCAGAAGGCTATTAGAGGAAGTATTTTGGCTGACCATTTGGCACATCAGCCTATTTTGGATCATCAACCTTTGAATGATGATTTCCCGGACAAAGAGGTTATGTATTTGAAAATGAAGGATTGTGAAGAACCTCTACCAGGTGAAGGACCCGAGCCCGGTTCTCAGTGGAGCCTGATTTTTGATGGAGCTGTCAACGCTCATGGGAGAGGAATAGGTGCGATTATCGTGACCCCCCATGGGTCTCATATTCCGTTTACCTCTAGGATAACATTCAAGTGTACCAACAATGAAGCCGAATATGAAGCATGCATTATGGGCCTCGAGGAGGCCGTGGACTTAAGAGTTAAGAATTTGGATGTATTCGGTGATTCTGTTGTAGTCATTTATCAAATCACAGGAGAGTGGGTAACTCTACAGGATAATTTGGTCCCATATAGAGATTATGCAAGAAGACTATTACCTTTCTTTGACAGGGTCGATTTCCATCACATCCCTCACGATGAGAATAGGATGGCAGATGCGTTGGCAACTTTGGCTTCCATGATTGTGGTGAACACTTGGAATGCATGTCCTCGGATTGAAGTAAGACGTCTTGACAGACCCGCCTTCGTCTTTGCCATTGAAGGTGTTGAAGATGACAAACCCTGGTACCATGACATTGAAATGTTTCTCAGAACGCAAGAGTATCCTTCGGGAGCCTCCAACAAGGATAGGAAGACGTTGAGAAGATTGGCCAGCAATTTTCTCCTGAGTAATAATGTGTTATACAAGCGGAACTTTGACATGGTCTTGCTAAGATGTGTTGACAAGCGGGAAGCAGACATGTTAATGACAGAAATTCAAGAAGGGTCCTTTGGTACTCACACAAATGGACATGTTATGGCTAAGAAGCTCTTAAGAGCCAGTTATTATTGGATCACGATGGAATCCTACTGCTACAAGTTTGCTCGGAAATGTCACAAGTGTCAGATCTACGCTGATAAGATTCATGTGCCTCCAACTTTGTTGAATGTTATCTCGTCTCCGTGGCCATTCTCCATGTGGGGAATTGACATGGTTGGAATGATAGAACCAAAGTCATCTAATGGACACCGATTCATTTTAGTGGCAATTGACTACTTCACTAAGTGGGTCGAAGCTGCGTCTTATGCTAACGTAACTCGACATGTGGTTGTCAAATTTATCAAGAATCAGCTCATCTGCAGATATGGTGTGTCGAGCAAGATTATTACAGATAATGGGTCCAACTTGAATAATAGTAGGATGAAAGAACTGTGCGAAGAATTCAAGATCGAGCATCATAATTCTTCTCCCTACAGACTGAAAATGAATGGGGTTGTTGAAGCCGCCAATAAGAATATTAAGAAGATAATTCAGAAGATGGTAGTCACATACAAAGATTGGCATGAAATGCTCCCGTTCGCTCTACATGGATATCGTACTTCGGTACGCACATCAACTGGGGAAACTCCTTTTTCACTTGTCTACGGTATGGAAGTTGTACTCCCAATAGAGGTCGAGATTCCCTCCATGAGGATATTAATGGAAACAAAGTTATCAGAAGTCGAATGGTGCCAGAGCAGATATAATCAGCTAAACCTAATTGAAGAAAAGAGGATGACGGCCTTGCGCCATGGGCAGTTATACCAGCAGAGGATGAA
Organism: Lathyrus sativus; assembly: GCA_963859935.3. Taxonomy (NCBI): domain Eukaryota; kingdom Viridiplantae; phylum Streptophyta; class Magnoliopsida; order Fabales; family Fabaceae; genus Lathyrus; species Lathyrus sativus. Next base: position 62,980,499 of record OZ012736.1, read on the forward strand.
GAAGGCATTTGACAAGAAGGTTCGACCCCGAGAATTCAAGGAAGGTGACCTTGTGCTCAAGAAGATTCAGTCTTTCCTCACTGATGCCAGAGAAAAATGGGCTCCGAACTATGGTGGACCGTATATGGTGAAGAAGGTCTTCTCAAGAGGTTCCCTGATGTTAGCCACAATGGACGGAGAAGAAATCACCCGCCCCGTGAACATAGATGTTGTCAAGAAGTATTTTGCTTAGAAATTAAGAAGTTTCAGTTGACTTAGGAACAAAATCATTATTCCATCGATGTAATCACTATTATTACTTTCCAACATTGTAATATTGAAGTCGCGTTGTTCTGCCGACTACCGCTTTAATAAATGAGGTTTTTCCAATTGTGGCATATTAAATATTTTCTTCATGATAGCGAAGTCCTGAATAATACCTTTTTAAAAGAGTACCTTGTGTTTATTTGATATATGAATGACAAAAGGATGTCCATGGATGTTTATTTCATCCACGGAGACGAAGTTTTGTCATACCCCGTACAGGACAGGTGAAGATTTCCCTCAAGAGGTGACTGATCTGTGAAGACGTAGCTTGAGTGGAGACTTTGGTTTCCGGCTCATTGGTTTTGCTAGCATACACACAACATATAGGTAGATAGCATAGCATTTTCATTTCTGCACATTTGTGTTTGTTTGTCTTGTCACTTCGGGTTGTGGTTGTCCCCAAGTGACTAGGTGTGCCATTTCCTTCCAAATAGAGTCGTCAGCCCTAAGCAGAAAGAGCACAATATTTCCATTTCCTCGTGGAAGACGGTCATTTTAGCTAAGTACCATTGGAGTTCATGCCTCAATGATCGGGTCCTGCTTGACAGTTTCTCTTCAGTTATTTCCTGAATTGAACTTCGGTCTTTGGCAATCATATTGTGGACATTTCCAACTTTTGAATATGGCTAGGGCATGCATTTATTTTGCATTTCTGCCCCCTAGGAAGAATTTATGAAGATAATTATTGAAGACAGAATTTTCTCCGACAACATTATCAACAATTTACACCTGGGTTGCAAGCATCCTCTTTATCTGAGCAACTCGTTTTGATCAGCATCCCCTTCAAAACGACAAATGGCAGTCTCTTCAAGACAGTTTGTCCATCCTCAATGGATTTATCAAGATCTATCAATTCATCAAAAAGGCATTCCTCCAGAAATCTATCAGAGAAATGCGTCGAAGACATTACGAACTGTTCTATTCACTTGAGAATTTACACTACAAAGAATACATGCTTTTACATGCTACAACAAGAGATACTCCTCAAGAACGTATTTTCCCAAGAGTCTATCACATAGGATTAATTCCATCAAATGGCATCTCTCCCGAGAAGTTTGGTGAAGATTATTACAACTGATCTCTCTTTGAGAAGACACATTTACAAATCAACCGGCTCACATCTCTTCCGAAGATCTCCGGTGAAGTTTTACAATTTTCAGTACATTATGGCTTATAGTAAAAAAAAAGTTCTACAATCTACAATGACATTTCTAGATCCCCTGTGAAGATGCTTTCACGAGTCCTCGTCATTTTGGGTAGGAACTAAGACCCGTTCATGGCAAACACACCATGAGTCGTTGGGGGGTTTATTTCAAGAACTGAGACCTGTTCATGGCAAACACACCATGAGTCGTTGGGGAGGTTTATTTCAAGAAAACCGAGACCCGTTCATGGAAAACACACCATGAGTCGTTGGGGAGGTTTATTTCAAGAACTGAGACCCGTTCATGGCAAACACACCATGAGTCGTTGGGGAGGTTTATTTCAAGAACTGAGACCCGTTCATGGCAAACACACCATGAGTCGTTGGGGAGGTTTATTTCAAGAACTGAGACTCGTTCATGGAAAATACACCATGAGTCGTTGGGGAAGTTTTATTTACACTATTATCAACACCACATGCAAAAGCAAAATTATGTTTCGATCAAGAGAGTTCGTTTTGGTTATCACCGTTGTTTGGACTGCTACCGGTTAGCATCAGATTATCCTTCAATTTCAAGTTTCTCGCCTTGGTGCACATGCTGCATCCTTATACTTTTGGAGATGTCTCGTTACTAGTTGTTTACTGTCCGCGCGGAGTCTCGCTTTGTTGAGCTCGTCTCTCCCGTTGCTCCCGCGTTTCTCGTGTGTTGTGTCTAGTTGTTTCCCCTGTGGCATCTTTCCTCCACGGGACCCTCTGTCTTTCATTTCATATCATTGCACATCATATTCATTCGGTGGTTTCTTAGGTCCAAAAAAAAATTCGTGCGAGGTTTGTATTTAAGTCCCTCCTATCTTGTCGAGACAAAGATTTCAATCTCCATATCTCCGGATAGAAGTAACTTAAATAGGGGCATCTGTCACACCCTAATTTTTGACCCTAAGTTCCCCCCGTTTTGTGCTGTTACGTGGCTTTAATTTAATTTTTATGTTCTTTGCGACTAACCAACTTGTGTAGATGTAGTAATTTCGAGTGGAGATAATATTCATTCCCACAGGTGATCATTTATACATAACCGGCCGTTTTACTACTTTGGCTGCATTTGGTGAAGTTGGAGGGCTGGAAAGTTGTTTCAGAGTATAGTCTAATGGGAACGTAATGTGGCCTCACATCGTTGCTAAGCAGGGTCATTATTGAAGGCACCATATCAGAGTTAAGAAGCCCATGACTGAATGTTCGTGAATGAGAGCATGGTACAAACCTCATCGTTACATCGAAGAAGCGTGCTATCTACTACCCTTTTTTTTTAATAATAATCACTACCTTCTTAAGCACATGGGAGAATTGATTAAGGATTATAGGTCCAATTAGTATGCGATATTGGCCTCCGCATTCGTCAAGATTTCAAGGTCCCAAAGCCCATTTTGCCTCGATTGTATTGTGTTACAATTTCGGAAGTTCAACTCAATATTAGTTTTCGAAACCCGTATGGACACATAAATTTCGTTGACCGGCCATGTATAGAGTGATTCCCCACATGAATCCACTCTAAATGAGTTTAACATAGTTCTAAATTTGGTTTGCCTTCGATTTCGGTCCGTTTAGTCTCGTGACTTACTCTTGGGCCTTCTTACAACGAGCACTTTTATTTGCAGGTATTTGTTTGATGGGTTTGTTTTTAATGGCTTTATCATGTTCCCCATTTGATAAAATGTACCCCAATTCCCATAAAATGTAATAATTTTATCGTCTTTGTCTTGGTCATGCTTTAATGCCTTAAACCCTTTTCAAAAGAAATAAATTCTCTATCCAACTTCGAGCCATTTTTGCACCTTGTAGGTCAACTGCTTCCAAAGCATCGTCATCAACCTTTTGGTCACTATACACAAAATTTAAAAGCTTACTCATGGGCTTCCTTACAGTGAGACCTATTTGATCAATTATTTCTAGTTGGTCATTTAGAACACTAACCCACTTTGCTAGTGTACACGATTAAAACTCAATTCAATTGCTTGTTCATTTGTCGAAACCCTAAAGCTCTTGATACATATCAAGTTCGCTTACTACGTGTAAGTCGAGCGCTTTTGCCTCATCATCGACCTTACCTTGTACCATTAGGACCTCCTTTTCATTAGTTCAAACCTTAATCATTTTGCATGCAGATTTGAACCTCGATCAACGTCGAGCATTTTATCAAAGTTAACCTAATGAACTTAGCTATACTTAGACCACACTTCAAACAAAGATGAAAAGGGAGCTGGAATGGAGTCTTCGATTCCTCTCCTCAATTGTTTGGGCTCGAGGAGCCTTTCTTAAGTTCGAACAATTGTCTTCTCTAAAAGATTTATAACCCGACTCACATCAAACTATTTCATAGTAAACTAAATCAAATGTATTTTCTCAAACACGTAGATGAAAAAGAGAGAGAGTCGAGCCTTCAACCCACTCTCCCGATTACTTGGGCCTAAGGATCCTTTCTTAAGCTTCAAGTAATTGTCATCCGTTTAAAATATCTTAATCAAAATTGTTTCGCAATTAAGGTTGAAAAAGAGAGAGAGTCGAGTTTTCGATTCACTTTCCCGACTACTTGGGCCCGATGAGCCTTTCATAAGCTTCAATTAATTGTCATCCAAACAAAACATCTAAAACATCAAACTCTCTTTCCTCGCCCCTGTGCAATTGAGACATCCTAATACACTAATTCCTCGCCCTCACGCGATCCACAACTCAAACAACTTTTCACAAATAACATTGTTTAGTCCCTTCTTCCGCGCATATGAACTAGTGCTTCAGCCTCCCCTAGCGAGCAGACAAACCAACATTTAGCAATTAGAATGTTACCTAAATGCTCGTTCATAAAATACACCAACCAACTGTAGTCCATCAAACTATGATGCTCTGACTTTCTCATTGCACGAGGAAGTATGTAGGTATAGGGGCCCTAATCCTTGGCGAGCGCCCTAATAAAATCACCCATTTTCCCCTTAGAAGCTATATCTCTTATTCACTATTTTCTTAGAAGAAAACAAAAAACCTAGCTAACTTTTTTCTCGAATCAAATCAAGAGGTTCCCGTTGAGTACAACGGACGTAGAGGGTGCTAATACCTTCCCTTTGCGTAATCGACTCTCGAACCTAGAACTTAGTTGCGATGACCATGTTTTTATCTCTTTAAAGGTTTTATCGATATTTTCCTATTCCTTCCTTGGAATGAATAAAGTTCGGTGACGACTCTGTTCGAATGTTTTTTCCGCGTCCATCGTTAGAATTGTATTTTTCGAGGTATGACACCTGCAAGTCATGAAATGCCAAACTTTCACACGTCAGTCAAAACAAAATTTCCAGCCAAAATTTCACAACTGCACAAAGCCTTCACAACATTTCACTATTCAAGCTACAACATGACAAACTGACCCTACAAATACGCACAAAGCCAAAAGGATTTTCTCCCCACATGACTCAAAAACCTGATGTGTAATCCAAAATAACGGCAACGCACCGCAAACTATAACCACACCACTCGTAAACCATTTCACTATCTCTCCATAACCATAACACACACACCTAAAAAAAATTGCGAAGGCCAAAATCTACGTCACAATTTCCTCTAAAAAAACTTTCCACTTCCACCCTCGTGCCTTCCTACAAATAGAGACCCTCTCTCACTCATTGGGACAAGCTTTCACAAGCCAAGATAACCCTGCGGAAATTCCTTCACAAACCTCCATTAATCTTCTTCAACCCTCCTTCAAACCATCTCCAAATCACCACTAATCCTTCCTTATTTAACCTAAACCCAACAAAAAACTCCATAACCTTCAACAACAAACACCAAAACCATTTCCAAGTCACAACCGAAACAGAGAACATAATAGAATATCAAGATGAAGAGATTGAAGACCAAATCGTGAAAAAAAAAAACCAATACAAATCGAACCTGAACCGAATGAATTGCATAGAGAAATTTGAGCGAGTAGAAGCTGAAATCTAGCGAGAAAGAGAGAGGATATAGACGAGATCTACATAGTAAAGGTTGATTTCACATGATACTTTGACGAAAATCTTGTTCTCTGCGTTCTCCTTTCATAACCTTGCCCTGTTCTATTTTTCTTTTTTTTAAGAAGACGATGTGGTTGTTATTACTGGGTTTTGATTTTTTTGGTTTTAGTTTTTTCAGAGAAAAGTTGTTGCTCATAACATGGTGGTTTTGACTTTTAAAAAAAGCTATTTTGTTCTTATTACTTTAAAACGAGATCCATTGCCGTGACTTGTTTGATCTGTTTTTTTTTTGTGCCTTTGTTATTGTTGGGCTTTATAGCCCGACTAGCAACTCAACATCCTTTCTTTATTCTTCGTATCACCTCCCTTTTTTTGTTGCATGTGTTTTTTTTTTGTTTAGAGGGATGATGGGCTTTAAGCCCAAAGGATTCTATATGTTCATATACACACCTGCAGATTCTATGCACCCCTCCTCATTTGTTTAGTATTTTTTTGTTTTAATAGTTTTCACTTTAATTATTTTTCCAAATTTTGTTTAAAATTGTGAATTCGTACCCTAACCTTTTAGTATTTAACAATTCGTATCTTTATTTACATTTCGTTTTTGGATCTTCAGTTTTGTTTTCAATTTCATTTTCGATCCATGAAGTATTTTTATTCATGAGTATTGGTTGGTTTAGGTTATTTAACCTTCATGATTTTAAATATGTAGAAAATGATCATCGAGATCATTTTCTATACTTTGGGATCGTTTTAGGTTATTTTGATTAATCGACGCGAGTTTGTGATTAAGAAGAGATTGTCACCTTTTCTTTTCGTGTGGCACGATTTCTTAGAGAGTGATTCACAATATCATTTCTCTATCGTGTTTTAGCATAAATATCATAGCTTGCGCGACCTCCTATAGTATGATCTTCGTCATAGATTGTGCTACAATGGTCTAGCACTATAGTCGACCCGATTCACTCGATACAATCACTAATCACTAACTTTAATTTCAGTCAATATACACTTGCTTTAATTTTTGCCCAATATACACTTGATTTACATTTCCGTCAATATATCTCGATTATATCATTGTTCATACACTATTGTTAATATTATCTTGATTATATTATTATTGATATTATCTTGATTATATTATTCATATTGTTCATATCATATTCATCTTGTTCATATCTTGTTCACATTAATCAAAAACACACTAAAAAGATCGAAACCCTAAAAGTCTAAATTGGTGGGTTGTGGTTAATTTTCCGAGCCACGGAACTTTGACTGTGTACAGAAACCCTAACAAAGGATATTTTGTCTGGCTCTTGTTTAAGGCATAGTTTAGGACACCTCGCACACACACGACTTCCTCTTGGGCTACCTGACAATGAGACCTTTTATTTTGTGTAATCCCATCTAACTTACATGTACCCCGCTCCCATTCCGATGTACGCATTCGTATTGCTTTGGTTGTAGTTTATTTACTAGGAGCACCCCTAGGGACTAACATAGACTAAACCATTTTCAAACTAATTCTCGATTCGTCGTCGAGCCATTTTTAAACACCCTCTATAAGTCGATTTTTCGTAAGCATCACCATCAACCTAATGCACACACTCTCATATTTCATTGTGGTTTTGTTACTAGGAGAACCCCTAGGGACTAGGATCAATTTTTGCCCTTTTTCATTTAAACTTTTGATTCGTCGTCGAGCCATTTTCAAATCAACTACTTAGCACACAAATACAATCAAACCCTTGATCCAACGTCAAGTGGATTTTCAAAATCAAACTTCAAAATGAATAACAACTATTGAAACTCTTTTCAAGGTGAAAAAGAGAGGGATTGAGCCTTTGATCTCTCTTCAGTTGTTTGGGTGCAAGTTCTCTTACTCATGTGTGAGAAATTGACGCCTCTAAAATACTTCCAACTCGACAACTTTCAAACTATCTTCCAACCATTCGTCATTCAAAACACTCTTCAAATACAACTTCTTTTCAAGATGAAAAAGAGAGAGAGTGGAGTTTTGACTCACTCTCCCGATTGCTTAGGCCTGAGGAGCCTTTTTTAAGCTTCGAGTAATCGTCATTCCAAATCAAACTTCAACAAATTCAACCCCACTTATTTTCATGGTCGTTTCCATGAACTATGAACGCTCTGATTCTTTATTCTCGTTCAAATAAAGATACGTAGGCACAAGATTGCGATGATTTTGGCGAGCTACCTTTTTCTTTTTCCCCCATTTACATCTACCTTCACTTCCATATTTTCCCGTCATTCTGCGTCTATCCAAACCCTTTCCCTTAGTTGAACTACGAAAGCTCTGATTTATCATTCTCGTCAGAATGAGCATGCGTAGGCACAAGGGCCTCAATCCTTGTCGAGAACCCTATTCTTAAACCACTCATTTCCCCTTAGTATCGTTCTCTTTTATCTTACCATTTCTCATTTATTCATTGAGAAGAAAACAAATAAGCTTAGCTAATGTTCATCATAATTCGAATTAAGAGGTTCCCGTTGAGTACAACAAACGTGAAGGGTGTTAATACCTTCCCTTTGCGTAAGCGGCCCCCGAACCCAAAATGTGGTTGCGACGACCATGTTCTTATCTCTCTTTAAAATTTTTCTCGATATTTTCCTTTCCTTCTTTTGGGATAAATAAGTTTTGGTGGCGACTTTGTCGAACTGCATTTCCGCGCCTTTCACACGAGGGTCGTGTCTCTCAATTGTTTTGATTTTTTTGAGGTGCAACAACACCCAACTTCTGACTCTCTCTAATATTATTAAGAAAATCATGGTTGATCTTCAGCATACCCAACATCACACTTTGTGGTTTCAGCTCACAAACCAAGCTCGAGTCTTTGAACTGCTCAATCAATTCCAACTCTCTAACCATCATAGCAGACATATGGAGGGACTTCTGACTTAAGGCATTAGCCACGACATTAGCTTTACCGGGATGATAATTCAAGTAAAAGAATCTTTCAAAAATTCCAACCATCTCCTCTGCATTATATTCAACTCTTTCTGATCAAACATATACTTCAAGCTCTTATGATCACTATAAACCTCAAATATAGAACCATAGAGATCATGTCTTCAAATCTTCAACACAAAACCTATGCAGCCAACTCTAAATCATGAGTAGGATAATTCCTTTCATAAACTCTAAATTATCGCGAAGCATAAGCCACAAATTTTCCATATTGCATCAACACACCATCTAAACCCATCAAGGATGCGTCACAATACACCACAAATGGTTCATTCGGTTCAAGTAGAATTAAAACTGGAGATGTAGTCAACCTCTTCCTCAACTCAATGAAACTCTTCTCACAGTGAATATCACACACAAAAGCTTTACCTTTGCAAGTCAACTAAGTCAATGGAAGTGCCAACTTAGAAAAGCCTTCAATAAACCTACGGTAATAATCAGCTAGGCCCCAAAAGCTTCTAATCCTAGACACTAACTTTGGAGCTCCCCATTGTAGAACTACATCTACCTTGGATGGATCCACAGCAATACCATCGCCTAAAATAACATGACCAAGAAAAAATCACCTCTTTCAACCAAAATTCACACTTTAAAAAATTAGCATAAAGCTTCTTCTCTTTTAACACTTCCAACACAATCTGCAAATGTTCAACATGTTCCTCTTCTGACTTAGAATAGATCAGAATGTCATCAATGAAGACCACCACCAATTGATCCAAGTAAGTATGAAAGATTCAATTCATATACTTCATTAACACACCAGGTGCGTTAGAAACTCCGAACAACATCACAAAATACTCATTATGTCCATACCGAGTACTCAAAGTCGTCTTCTAAATATCCTCATCCTTCACTCTAATATGATGATAACCCAAACTCAAGCCCATTTTACTAAACACACGAGCACCCACCAAATGATCCACTAAGTCATCTATTCTTGTAAATGGATACTTATTATTAATTGTTACTTTATTCAACTGTATGTAATTTACACACAACCTTATACTACCATCCTTCTTCTTTACCAACAACATCGAAGCTCCCCAAGGCGACACACTTGGTCTCACAAATTCCTTTTCCAACAATTCTTCTAATTGCTTCTTCAAATATGTTAACTTCGATGCCGACATCATGTATGGTGCAATAGAAACAGGTCTGGTACCAGGGACAAGATCAATAAAAAACTCCACTTCTCTCTCTGGCGGCACATCTGAAATATCATCTGGAAAAACCTCTAGGAATTCGTGCACCACTTGCAACTCACCAATTACTGATCGAATTTCCACAAACAAGGACGCAAAAACACAAGCACTTGGGCTTCCTCATCTAAAATCTCTTTCAACCCTCTAGCAGATAAACCAACTTCTTCCTTATTATCAGGATCAAGAAACTGCACTAAATTGTTATAACAGTTTATATGAACATTGTCACACCCTCATTTTCGCCTTTAGCCTTTATACCCTACATTCGCCATATCATACATCATTTTATTGCATATCGAGCATGTGGGTACGGATTGGGTCGATTTGTCATTTTCCATTTCAAATGAGATAACTTGTCTATCTTGGACTACATGGAAGAAAAAGTTCATTATCTAAGGTTTGATCTAAATTGGAAAGTCTACTCATGTGGATTTCTTCAAGAAGAAGTTACTTGACAAAATATTAGGATATGCAAGATATATTCCTAATGACCATGAAATGCAAGGCATAATTCAAGATTGCTTCACCCAATTTTGTTTCAAATTCTTGATCAAGTGGAGTTCAAATTTGCAAAGCATGAGTCAATATCACAAGTGCATAATTCAAAGTTCAAGATTAATGAAGTCAAGACTAGATTCAAGAATATGGCAAAGAAAAATTTCATGACATTTGCAAAAATGTCACATTTATTGCAAAGTCTCAAGCACTTGATAATGCTTAGAAAAGTAAGCTACTTCTATTCTTAATCCAAGCTTCTAATCAAATTCATGTTATGGTAATGCCACACCAAGTCTTCATTATGCTTACAAACATCCAAGAAATATGCAAGAATTAAATCAAGATTGGAATGTTTTAAGACCAAGATTATGCATGTTTAACCATGGCAAAACAGTCCCATGCAAGAGGTGACAAATTTCTTCATGTCACAAGATCACATGTCACAAGACCAAGGGAATAACATGTGACAATGCTTCTACATATCAGAATTTTCAAAATGCTGTCAAAGGTGGTAGCATTGATCACAAGAGTTGTCCAAGCACAAGCCAACAAAATAGGTGCAAGGCACAAAGTGCTGTAGAAAAAAACAGCATAGGCAAAGTGCAACAGCAAAAATGCAGCATAGCTCTTGCATGGAAATGGAAAGAAAGAGAGTGGCATGAGAAAAGGTGGTAAGAGACACCACTCCATGAAAAATCTGATATGTGGGGAGAAGAGAAAACCCTAGAGGAGCTGAGATAAGAGGAGGGGGTTGTAAACAAAAGGAGATGACTCTTGATTCATTCAACATCCATACACACATTGCAAACCAGAAAAATATAGAGAGCAATAGAAACCCTAAAAAACCAGAAAAATAGAAAGGAAGAAAAACCAGAAAAAAGAGAGTGATATAGAAGCATAAGAGGACCATTGAGAAGGAGAATCTTCACAACATAGAGTGAAGAGTGGAGAGCACATCCAACAAAGGTCATTGGAGCACTTGCAAGAAGGATAGAAAGCTCTTGGTATCCATTTCTTCAAACCTTTCTCCCTTTACTTTTTGCTTTTATATTCATTTCATTTATTCTCTTGTGTGTTGTTGTACTGTATATATCATGGTCCTAATAGGGACCAAGAAACCATTTTCAAGAAACCATAAAAATGAAGGAAAACAAAGAAAAAAATTAGTTTTTTTTATCTGGTAGCCTGACACAGGCCGTGTCACACGACACGGCCGGCCGTGTTGCACATCTGTTTGCATTTTCATGGCACAAAAACCCCAAGCCTCACAACACGGGCCGTGTTACACAACACAGTCGGTCGTGTTGCACCTCTGTTTGAGGTTTCAACCTACAAAATGTCCAGGACCTCTGACACGGGCCGTGTCACACAACACGGCCACCCGTGTCATACCGCTGTTTGGCTTCAAAATCTTTTTTCTCCCAGACCCTAGGACACGGGCCGTGTCACACAACACGGCCACCCGTGTCACACCTCTGTCAAGCCCTAAAACTCATACTGCATGTACCTTATGACACGGGCCGTGTCGCACAACACGGCTATAATACCCCAAATTTTGCCCTAAGATTTGTCGTCGCATTTCATTGCATTTTTATTGCATTTAATCAATTACTAACAAATTTGTGTAGTCATTTGACTTTTTGCAGGTAAATATCATATGGCATGCATTTTTTTCTAAAAAAGTAAAAATGGCACAATTGGCAAGAGGACATGTGTAAGGAGTTGTGAGTGTGAGAGGTTGAGAGTTCGAATCTCACCTTTGTCACTTTTTTGTTTTTTATTATTTTTACTCTAAATTTTTCTATCTTTCATTAAAAAATAACAAAAATAGTTTTTTATTATTATTTAATTATTATTTTCGTATTTTAATTAAATCATTTTTTAAAATATTATTCTTTTCACTTTTTTCTAAATTATTCATAAAAATATCCAAAAAAATCATAAAATAAAAAATATTGAAAAAAATTTTGTCCTTTTTATAATATTTTTTATTTTAGGAATCAATAGGATTATTAGTTTTTATTTTAAGTTTATTTTAAATTATTTAAATTTGGGCTTTAAAATGGGCTTTAGGGACATTATTGACAATTTGGTGTTAACCCTAATTTGTTCCCTGTATATACATGTGTTGCCTTGTTGAATAGGAGAGAATGAAAAAAAACCTAAGAGGAGTGAGTGTCGTTTACCGTTATTTCTTTTTCTTCATCTATTACTGTTGTTTCTTTTTCTTCATTGTTTACCGTTATTTCTTTTTCTTCATCTATTACTGTTGTTTTCTTTTTCTTCATCGTTTACCGTTATTTCTTTTTCTTCATCGTTTACCGTTATTTCTTTTTCTTCATCTATTACTGTTGTTTCTTTTTCTTCATCGTTTACCGTTATTTCTTTTCCTTCATCTATTACTGTTGTTTCTTTTTCTTCATCTTTTACCGTTATTTCTTTTTCTTCATCTATTACCGTTATTTCTTTTTCTTTATCTATTACTGTTACGTTTATATATTTATAATTTTTAAATTGTTAGAGTTTATATATATATAAGATTAATTTTTGATCGAATTATATCGATACGATGTTTGCACATTTGTGTGCATGACGCGTGACATTTGTGTTAGTTCGATCTGGTTGCGATGATCGCATTTTTGTGTGAGCAATAATACTGTTTTTTTTGCTTGATTTCTTTTTCTTTGCGATAAATTTTGTTTCGTCTGATTTAGATCTGGTTGCGCTGAGCGCATTTCTGCGTTAGCAACATTGTTGGGTTATTTGCCACATTTAAAATTCATTATTGCTTTATTATTATTATTATTATTATTATTATTATTATTATTATTATTATTATTATTATTATTATTATTATTATTATTATTAGTATTATTATTATCATTATTTATTATTATTAGTATTATTAGTATTATTATTATCATTATTTATTATTATTATCATTATTATTATTATTATTACTATTATTATTATTATTATTATTATTATTATTATTATTATTATTATTATTATTATTATCATTAATTTATTAAAACTTGTTATAATATAAAAATCTGTTTTTTAAAATAAATAACATTAACATCTTTTCCAAATTAATATGAAAACCTATTATTTTTAAGAAAAACTTTTTTTTAGATAAATTTAAAATAATAACTAAAATCTTTTTTTAAAATAATAACTAGAACCGTTTTTAAAAAAATATATAATAATAACATTAAACCTTTTTTTTTTAAAATAAAACCTTTTTGTTAGATAATTAAATTAAGACTATTTTTGAAAAGTTTTTTTTAATAATATTAAAACCTCTTTTTTAACTTAAATCAAAAGCTTTTTTATATATCACAAATAAACAACAAAGAATATCTATAACTTTCGCACTTCCGTTTCATAACTTGTCTGATTACTGTCTGACTCTGTCTACTAACCTTGTGTATTCAATGTGCAGCTTGTTACGTTGCTATTAGTTATTTTAATGTGTTTTTCAATTCAAGTTGTATATAATTGTATCCGTTTCTCATTTGTAACCTCGCGAACCAACAATCGCGTTTACTTTCTGCATTTTATTTCCGTTTGTATTATTTAAATTTCTCACACTTTCATCACTATTACTTCTGTCACATCACACCTCCGAAGGATTAGGTCTAGCCGTTTGGCCGTCGCGCCAATAGTCCGTAAAACTTCACACATTCAATTTCAAACCCTCAAAACTACAAACTACAAACCCTAATTTTCACAAATGCCTCGCCGCAGGCAAAATTACCATGTTACCCCTAGCATTAGGTCAAAGAGCCGCCGCACTCATTTTAGGGTTTCCCGCCGTGGAATCCCTAATTTAACCCTAATTACAATTTAACAATTCATAACGTAGAGATCGGAGTTTAAGACTCCATATAAGCGTGTCCTTAAGATGCGTTTATTCCCCTTGAGACCTTGACCACAGTCGAGTGTTCTTTAACCTCCCTTGAGAGGGGAACTACAGTTACTCTGATTCCATTCCCGTAAGGATATATAAGCACAAGATGCGATGTCTTGCCGAGTAAACTTAGAATTAACCCCTAGGTCTTTTAATTTTCAATCCTTTGTATATACCCTAAAGCAAAATAATTAATGAAATAAATAAAAAAAAATAAACAAAAGGTTCCCGTAGAGTACTACGGAAGTTTAAGGTGCTAATACCTTCCCTAAATTTAACCAACCCCCGAACCTTAGATCTCTCCCTTTTAGGTTTTTCCTTTCTTTAACCTTTCCTTCGGATAAATCAAAGACCGGTTGTAAATGAATTAAGATTCAAGTTAATCAATAGCTTGACATCCAAATTTCACCGCAACAGAAAAATGGCGACTTCACTGGGGAGTCCTAACTATTGAGGGTTATCCCTATTTTGTTTATTTTTCTTTATATATTTGTTTTATTATATATTTTGCTCACTTGTATGTATATATTGGGGTACCTTACTTGGAGTTACTGTGTTGTGAGATAAGTCCTACACCCGGACTTGAGCGACCTTATGATAGGATGGCTGATATATTCGACGAGGTTTATAGGGAGTGAGTCCCGACTAAGCTAAATCGAGAATCACCGCTCAGTTGAGACACTTTCGAAAATGGTTCGGTTGATCGAGTGTAGTCGTGAAAACTTTTACCGTTATCGATTGGAGTCTGTGATACTGGGAACCGTAGTACCTTTACACCATCTTGACCTTATATAGGACGTAGTGCGGGAACTATATGGGAGTAGTCCTACAATGGTTGCTACGCGATACTACACTCGAACGAGGTTCTCTTGAGAATATTATCGACCCTTGAGTCAGTCGAGAAGTTGATAATATCCAAAAGATGGGCTGATGACTTTGGGCACTGATTTAGAACCCTTGTTCTGCAGGTACAATTAACCTATAGTGCACACCACTTTGGGAAGGGTAGACCTTGACTCCATTCATTGTTCCTCTAAAATTAGGACCTTTGTTTGCTTATGTGAGTTTGTGCTTTGCATCCATAAAGCATCATATCATTTCTAGTTTCAAGGAATTCAAAAGTCCTTTGCAAATTCAAGAAGTCCTACATTTTAAAGTCTAACAGCTTTTCTCGCTTTCCTAAAAGGGAATGTTTGCAATCGACCGTTGAAATTCTTGAGACCATTGCATGGCATTAGCATCACATTTTTGCATTGCATTTATCCCCCAGTTTCTCCTTCTTGGTCCTATCGTCTTCTAGTGTACCTTTGAGTCATCAAGCTGATTCCTCGACACAGATATCAGACCAGAAACGGAACAGGAGTCACTTTGATCCTATTCTCATGACTTACACAGAGCTATATCCTGACTTAGTCCGGCAAGGACTGATTACTACAAAGGCTTTACCACCTCCTCTTAATCCTCCGGCTGGATTTAGGGCTGATCTCCATTGTGCTTCCCATGAGGGTGCCCCAGGCCATGACTTGGAGCATTGTTTTGCATTGAAGGCTAGAGTATGTGAATTGGTTAGAACTGGAATACTTGATTTTACAGACAGTCATCCGGATGTTCAGAAAAATCCCTTGCCAGTACATCAGAAATGAAGTTTTGTCACTAGGCCTTTTGTTTCTCGTTGTTTGCACTTTCCTTATTTTGTTTAAGTTGTTTGCTTTTAATTATGTTTGTACTTTCATTAATGAAATAAGCATTGCGACTTTTGATTCAATTCATTTCCGTCCATTTATTTGCATCTTTATGCTTTATTTTTCAAATGTTTACTTCTTGTCCAAAATTTTGATATGCTAAGATTGGAGGGAGGATGATGAAAACGTTATACCCATAATTGCTGTCAGTATGCTTTCAATCAAACCTTGTTGACGATGTAAGGCATTGTTTCAATTCCCAAACACTGGAGAAATAAGGAAGTTAATCCCTCGTTACCCCCTTCGAGCCTAGAAGTTGGAGTTTCTTTCGTTACAAAAAACCCACAATTTTAACCTTGGGATGGGTAGTTCTCAGTTAACTTGGTTGTGTGTTCATACGATACACCTTTCATTAACAAATTTTCCTTCGCACACGTCAAACAAGTGTCGAAGATGTTTTCTAATCAAAAGGTCGATGATGGCTCACCGTAATCATTAAAATCAAACAGTCACTTTCCTTCACACAAAAAAATAATATAAAAAAAGCAAAAGAAGCCCGCTAAGTCAAAACCTATGAAGGAGACTTAGGCAAAACTGGGGCATCCCGCTGACTGTAAACTCTAAAATAAACAGTTCAGGCAAAATTTAGGGATAATACAAAGAGATTTTTAAATCCTTATCTTGAAAATCCTCAATGTCAAAACAATCAAATGTTATAGGCGAGTAGTGGCTGCCTTTTCATAGGTCCCTTTGACTTCTGAATCATCACTGCGACGATCAATAAAATCCCTAACTTATGGGAACCTGAATGCATAGTATGAGTTAACTGAGCATAGGACTGAAGATCATCACGTAGATTGGGTGGGTACAAATAAATTTTGAGCCTTTATCTTTTGTTTCATAAACCGTGAATCAGGCCACGTTACAACCCTCAAAAGACCTAACTGAAACAGGGTTATTTTGAAAGTATACTACAACAAGGTTGCGTAACCTGACTCCAAAAGATCCTTGCGAATCATTTATTTTGGCAATACACTTTTATTTTAAACTTTGAGTGTCTTGAACCGCCTTGTTCTGACTAACGACTCATGTATTTTCCATCTTTCAAAAATAAATTTTCAAAAATCGCATGAACTTTGCATTACCATGTTTGTATGAATATTTTTGTTTGCAAACTGGCTTTCCTCTAAGGAATTTTCAAACAATGAGAAACTTGGTCAAGTGATCTTATCAGGGGCAAGTTCCTTTTACATCCTGTCAAAGAATTAGTTCAAGATTTGTTCAAGGCAATATCTTCTCAGATTTGGTTTATCCAGAGAATTGTTCAAGACTCAGACTGGGGCAAGCCCTCCGAGGATACAGCAAAACAGTCGATTCCACGAATCAGACAGCTGAAGCAATTATCAATTCATTTGACCTGGGGCAGTTTACTTGCATAATCCCCAAGCAGTTATTCATCATTCCTACAGTGACTATCAACTTGATACAGTTTAACAGAATGACAGTGATCTCCGTGTTGAGGAATCAGTCCTCCAGTTTTGTCATCTCACAGAAAGAGTCGAGTCTTGTCGTCGACGTCTGCATTTGCACCTGATCATATGTCATAGCATAATTCCTATACATGTGCACATCTTGGGTGCTTTATTCCCCATTTACATTTCTATCTTGGGTGCTTTACTCCCCATTTACATTTCTATCTTGGGTGCTTTATTCCCCATTTACATTTCTAGCTTGGGTGCTTTACTCCCCATTTACATTTTTATCTTGGGTGCTTTACTCCCCATTTACATTTTTATCTTGGGTGTTTTACTCCCCATTTATATTTTTATCTTGGGTGCTTTACTCCCCATTTACATTTCTATCCTGGGTGCTTTACTCCCCATTTACATTTCTATCTTGGGTGCTTTACTCCCCATTTACATTTCTATCTTGGGTGCTTTATTCCCCATTTACCTCTCTATCTTGGGTGCTTTACTCCCCATTTACATTTTTATCTTGGGTGCTTTACTCCCCATTTACATTTCTATCCTGGGTGCTTTACTCCCCATTTACATGTCTATCTTGGGTGCTTTACTCCCCACTTACCTTCTATCCTTGGGTATTTTATCCCCCATGTACCTTTATCCCGGGTGTTTTATTCCCCGTTTACCAGATATTCCTGGGTTTACCTAACATCATGGTGTTTTACCCCCATTTGCGTTTTTCTCCTGAGCTCGTGTTTTACTCGCATCTTACTTTGCGGACAATTTCTAATTTACTTGGCACCTATCAACAATTCTGTGTCGTGTATACCCGACGTTCTTCCAGATATGACATGTCTTCTTCCCTAGTGCAATTCCTCGGTGGGTCGTCCCCTGTGACGTTGTTTCGTCTGTATCCGTGCATTTGTCATTTTCATCATACGCATCATATCAGATTCATATTATATTTAGCATTATAGTTCGTTTTGTTTTGTTCATATCATTGCATAGCACTGCGTCTAAAGGCAAAATTTTCGGTTATCTGTATTTAAATCCCTCCACCATGATTTCTCGAGTCTCCGTTGCTCAAATCACCCGGTGAAGTTATTTAAATAGGGGCAACTGTAATACCCCAAATTTTGCCCTAAGATTTGTCGTCGCATTTCATTGCATTTTTATTGCATTTAATCAATTACTAACAAATTTGTGTAGTCGTTTGACTTTTTACAGGTAAATATCATATGGCATGCATTTTTTTCTAAAAAAGTAAAAATGGCACAATTGACAAGAGGACATGTGTAAGGAGTTGTGAGTGTGAGAGGTTGATAGTTCAAATCTCACCTTTGTCACTTTTTTGTTTTTTACTATTTTTACTCTAAATTTTTCTATCTTTCATTAAAAAATAACAAAAATAGTTTTTTATTATTATTTAATTATTATTTTCGTATTTTAATTAAATCATTTTTTAAAATATTATTTTTTTCATTTTTTTCTAAATTATTCATAAAAATATCCAAAAAAATCATAAAATAAAAAATATTGAAAAAAATTTTGTCCTTTTTATAATATTTTTGATTTTAGGAATCAATAGGATTATTAGTTTTTATTTTAAGTTTATTTTAAATTATTTAAATTTGGGCTTTAAAATGGGCTTTAGGGACATTATTGACAATTTGGTGTTAACCCTAATTTGTTCCCTATATATACATGTGTTGCCTTGTTGAATAGGAGAGAATGAAAAAAAACCTAAGAGGAGTGAGTGTCGTTTACCGTTATTTCTTTTTCTTCATCTATTACTGTTGTTTCTTTTTCTTCATCGTTTACCGTTATTTCTTTTTCTTCATCTATTACTGTTGTTTCTTTTTCTTCATCGTTTACCGTTATTTCTTTTCCTTCATCTATTACTGTTGTTTCTTTTTCTTCATCTTTTACCGTTATTTCTTTTTCTTCATCTATTACCGTTATTTCTTTTTCTTTATCTATTACTGTTACGTTTATATATTTATAATTTTTAAATTGTTAGAGTTTATATATATATATATATATATATATATATATATATATATATAAGATTAATTTTTGATCGAATTATATCGATACGATGTTTGCACATTTGTGTGCATGACGCGTGACATTTGTGTTAGTTCGATCTGGTTGCGATGATCGCATTTTTGTGTGAGCAATAATACTGTTTTTTTTGCTTAATTTCTTTTTCTTTGCGATAAATTTTGTTTCATCCGATTTAGATCTGGTTGCGCTGAGCGCATTTCTGCGTTAGCAACATTGTTGGGTTATTTGCCACATTTAAAATTCATTATTGCTTTACTATTATTATTATTATTATTATTATTATTATTAGTATTATTATTATCGTTATTTATTATTATTATTATTATTATTAGTATTATTATTATCATTATTTATTATTATTATCATTATTATTATTATTACTATTATTATTATTATTATCATTAATTTATTAAAACTTGTTATAATATAAAAATCTGTTTTTTAAAATAAATAACATTAACATCTTTTCCAAATTAATATGAAAACCTATTATTTTTAAGAAAAACTTTTTTTTAGATAAATTTAAAATAATAACTAAAATCTTTTTTTAAAATAATAACTAGAACCGTTTTTAAAAAAATATATAATAATAACATTAAACCTTTTTTTTTTAAAATAAAACCTTTTTGTTAGATAATTAAATTAAGACTATTTTTGAAAAGTTTTTTTTAATAATATTAAAACCTCTTTTTTAACTTAAATCAAAAGCTTTTTTATATATCACAAATAAACAACAAAGAATATCTATAACTTTCGCACTTCCGTTTCATAACTTGTCTGATTACTGTCTGACTCTGTCTACTAACCTTGTGTATTCAATGTGCAGCTTGTTACGTTGCTATTAGTTATTTTAATGTGTTTTTCAATTCAAGTTGTATATAATTGTATCCGTTTCTCATTTGTAACCTCGCGAACCAACAATCGCGTTTACTTTCTGCATTTTATTTCCGTTTGTATGATTTAAATTTCTCACACTTTCATCACTATTACTTCTGTCACATCACACCTCCGAAGGATTAGGTCTAGCCGTTTGGCCGCCGCGCCAATAGTCCGTAAAACTTCACACATTCAATTTCAAACCCTCAAAACTACAAACTACAAACCCTAATTTTCACAAATGCCTCGCCGCAGGCAAAATTACCATGTTACCCCTAGCATTAGGTCAAAGAGCCGCCGCGCTCATTTTAGGGTTTCCCGCCGTGGAATCCCTAATTTAACCCTAATTACAATTTAACAATTCATAACGTAGAGATCGGAGTTTAAGACTCCATATAAGTGTGTCCTTAAGATGCGTTTATTCCCCTTGAGACCTTGACCACAGTCGAGTGTTCTTTAACCTCCCTTGAGAGGGGAACTACAGTTACTCTGATTCCATTCCCGTAAGGATATGTAGGCACAAGATGCGATGTCTTGCCGAGTAAACTTAGAATTAACCCCTAAGTCTTTTAATTTTCAATCCTTTGTATATACCCTAAAGCAAAATAATTAATGAAATAAATAAAAAAAATAAACAAAAGGTTCCCGTAGAGTACTACGGAAGTTTAGGGTGCTAATACCTTCCCTAAATTTAACCAACCCCTGAACCTTAGATCTCTCCCTTTTAGGTTTTTCCTTTCTTTAACCTTTCCTTCGGATAAATCAAAGACCGGTTGTAAATGAATTAAGATTCAAGTTAATCAATAGCTTGACATCCAAATTTCACCGCAACAGAAAAATGGCGACTTCACTGGGGAGTCCTAACTATTGAGGGTTATCCCTATTTTGTTTATTTTTCTTTATATATTTGTTTTATTATATATTTTGCTCACTTGTATGTATATATTGGGGTACCTTACTTGGAGTTACTGTGTTGTGAGATAAGTCCTACACCCGGACTTGAGCGACCTTATGATAGGATGGCTGATATATTCGACGAGGTTTATAGGGAGTGAGTCCCGACTAAGCTAAATCGAGAATCACCGCTCAGTTGAGACACTTTCGAAAATGGTTCGGTTGATCGAGTGTAGTCGTGAAAACTTTTACCGTTATCGATTGGAGTCTGTGATACTGGGAACCGTAGTACCTTTACACCATCTTGACCTTATATAGGACGTAGTGCGGGAACTATATGGGAGTAGTCCTACAATGGTTGCTACGCGATACTACACTCGAACGAGGTTCTCTTGAGAATATTATCGACCCTTGAGTCAGTCGAGAAGTTGATAATATCCAAAAGATGGGCTGATGACTTTGGGCACTGATTTAGAACCCTTGTTCTGCAGGTACAATTAACCTATAGTGCACACCACTTTGGGAAGGGTAGACCTTGACTCCATTCATTGTTCCTCTAAAATTAGGACCTTTGTTTGCTTATGTGAGTTTGTGCTTTGCATCCATAAAGCATCATATCATTTCTAGTTTCAAGGAATTCAAAAGTCCTTTGCAAATTCAAGAAGTCCTACATTTTAAAGTCTAACAGCTTTTCTCGCTTTCCTAAAAGGGAATGTTTGCAATCGACCGTTGAAATTCTTGAGACCATTGCATGGCATTAGCATCACATTTTTGCATTGCATTTATCCCCCAGTTTCTCCTTCTTGGTCCTATCGTCTTCTAGTGTACCTTTGAGTCATCAAGCTGATTCCTCGACACAGATATCAGACCAGAAACAGAACAGGAGTCACTTTGATCCTATTCTCATGACTTACACAGAGCTATATCCTGACTTAGTCCGGCAAGGACTGATTACTACAAAGGCTTTACCACCTCCTCTTAATCCTCCGGCTGGATTTAGGGCTGATCTCCATTGTGCTTCCCATGAGGGTGCCCTAGGCCATGACTTAGAGCATTGTTTTGCATTGAAGGCTAGAGTATGTGAATTGGTTAGAACTGGAATACTTGATTTTACAGACAGTCATCCGGATGTTCAGAAAAATCCCTTGCCAGTACATCAGAAATGAAGTTTTGTCACTAGGCCTTTTGTTTCTCGTTGTTTGCACTTTCCTTATTTTGTTTAAGTTGTTTGCTTTTAATTATGTTTATACTTTCATTAATGAAATAAGCATTGCGACTTTTGATTCAATTCATTTCCGTCCATTTATTTGCATCTTTATGCTTTATTTTTCAAATGTTTACTTCTTGTCCAAAATTTTGATATGCTAAGATTGGAGGGAGGATGATGAAAACGTTATACCCATAATTGCTATCAGTA
Organism: Lathyrus sativus; assembly: GCA_963859935.3. Taxonomy (NCBI): domain Eukaryota; kingdom Viridiplantae; phylum Streptophyta; class Magnoliopsida; order Fabales; family Fabaceae; genus Lathyrus; species Lathyrus sativus. The sequence goes on from OZ012736.1 coordinate 63,002,942, forward strand.
TGCTTTCAATCAAACCTTGTTGACGATGTAAGGCATTGTTTCAATTCCCAAACACTGGAGAAATAAGGAAGTTAATCCCTCGTTACCCCCTTCGAGCCTAGAAGTTGGAGTTTCTTTCGTTACAAAAAACCCACAATTTTAACCTTAGGATGGGTAGTTCTCAGTTAACTTGGTTGTGTGTTCATACGATACACCTTTCATTAACAAATTTTCCTTCGCACACGTCAAACAAGTGTCGAAGATGTTTTCTAATCAAAAGGTCGATGATGGTTCACCGTAATCATTAAAATCAAACAGTCACTTTCCTTCACACAAAAAAATAATATAAAAAAAGCAAAAGAAGCCCGCTAAGTCAAAACCTATGAAGGAGACTTAGGCAAAACTGGGGCATCCCGCTGACTGTAAACTCTAAAATAAACAGTTCAGGCAAAATTTAGGGATAATACAAAGAGATTTTTAAATCCTTATCTTGAAAATCCTCAATGTCAAAACAATCAAATGTTATAGGGGAGTAGTGGCTGCCTTTTCATAGGTCCCTTTGACTTCTGAATCATCACTGCGACGATCAATAAAATCCCTAACTTATGGGAACCTGAATGCATAGTATGAGTTAACTGAGCATAGGACTGAAGATCATCACGTAGATTGGGTGGGTACAAATAAATTTTGAGCCTTTATCTTTTGTTTCATAAACCGTGAACCAGGCCACGTTACAACCCTCAAAAGACCTAACTGAAACAGGGTTATTTTGAAAGTATACTACAACAAGGTTGCGTAACCTGACTCCAAAAGATCCTTGCGAATCATTTATTTTGGCAATACACTTTTATTTTAAACTTTGAGTGTCTTGAACCGCCTTGTTCTGACTAACGACTCATGTATTTTCCATCTTTCAAAAATAAATTTTCAAAAATCGCATGAACTTTGCATTACCATGTTTGTATGAATATTTTTGTTTGCAAACTGGCTTTCCTCTAAGGAATTTTCAAACAATGAGAAACTTGGTCAAGTGATCTTATCAGGGGCAAGTTCCTTTTACATCCTGTCAAAGAATTAGTTCAAGATTTGTTCAAGGCAATATCTTCTCAGATTTGGTTTATCCAGAGAATTGTTCAAGACTCAGACTGGGGCAAGCCCTCCGAGGATACAGCAAAACAGTCGATTCCACGAATCAGACAGATGAAGCAATTATCAATTCATTTGACCTGGGGCAGTTTACTTGCATAATCCCCAAGCAGTTATTCATCATTCCTACAGTGACTATCAACTTGATACAGTTTAACAGAATGACAGTGATCTCCGTGTTGAGGAATCAGTCCTCCAATTTTGTCATCTCACAGAAAGAGTCGAGTCTTGTCGCCGACGTCTGCATTTGCACCTGATCATATGTCATAGCATAATTCCTATACATGTGCACATCTTGGGTGCTTTATTCCCCATTTACATTTCTATCTTGGGTGCTTTACTCCCCATTTACATTTCTATCTTGGGTGCTTTATTCCCCATTTACATTTCTAGCTTGGGTGCTTTACTCCCCATTTACATTTTTATCTTGGGTGCTTTACTCCCCATTTACATTTTTATCTTGGGTGCTTTACTCCCCATTTATATTTTTATCTTGGGTGCTTTACTTCCCATTTACATTTCTATCCTGGGTGCTTTACTCCCCATTTACATTTCTATCTTGGGTGCTTTACTCCCCATTTACATTTCTATCTTGGGTGCTTTATTCCCCATTTACCTCTCTATCTTGGGTGCTTTACTCCCCATTTACATTTTTATCTTGGGTGCTTTACTCCCCATTTACATTTCTATCCTGGGTGCTTTACTCCCCATTTACATGTCTATCTTGGGTGCTTTACTCCCCACTTACCTTCTATCCTTGGGTATTTTATCCCCCATGTACCTTTATCCCGGGTGTTTTATTCCCCGTTTACCAGATATTCCTGGGTTTACCTAACATCATGGTGTTTTACCCCCATTTGCGTTTTTCTCCTGAGCTCGTGTTTTACTCGCATCTTACTTTGCGGACAATTTCTAATTTACTTGGCACCTATCAACAATTCTGTGTCGTGTATACCCGACGTTCTTCCAGATATGACATGTCTTCTTCCCTAGTGCAATTCCTCGGTGGGTCGTCCCCTGTGACGTTGTTTCGTCTGTATCCGTGCATTTGTCATTTTCATCATACGCATCATATCAGATTCATATTATATTTAGCATTATAGTTCGTTTTGTTTTGTCCATATCATTGCATAGCACTGCGTCTAAAGGCAAAATTTTCGGTTATCTGTATTTAAATCCCTCCACCATGATTTCTCGAGTCTCCGTTGCTCAAATCACCCGGTGAAGTTATTTAAATAGGGGCAACTGTAATACCCCAAATTTTGCCCTAAGATTTGTCGTCGCATTTCATTGCATTTTTATTGCATTTAATCAATTACTAACAAATTTGTGTAGTCGTTTGACTTTTTACAGGTAAATATCATATGGCATGCATTTTTTTCTAAAAAAGTAAAAATGGCACAATTGACAAGAGGACATGTGTAAGGAGTTGTGAGTGTGAGAGGTTGATAGTTCAAATCTCACCTTTGTCACTTTTTTGTTTTTTACTATTTTTACTCTAAATTTTTCTATCTTTCATTAAAAAATAACAAAAATAGTTTTTTATTATTATTTAATTATTATTTTCGTATTTTAATTAAATCATTTTTTAAAATATTATTTTTTTCATTTTTTTCTAAATTATTCATAAAAATATCCAAAAAAATCATAAAATAAAAAATATTGAAAAAATTTTTGTCCTTTTTATAATATTTTTGATTTTAGGAATCAATAGGATTATTAGTTTTTATTTTAAGTTTATTTTAAATTATTTAAATTTGGGCTTTAAAATGGGCTTTAGGGACATTATTGACAATTTGGTGTTAACCCTAATTTGTTCCCTATATATACATGTGTTGCCTTGTTGAATAGGAGAGAATGAAAAAAAACCTAAGAGGAGTGAGTGTCGTTTACCGTTATTTCTTTTTCTTCATCTATTACTGTTGTTTCTTTTTCTTCATCGTTTACCGTTATTTCTTTTTCTTCATCTATTACTGTTGTTTCTTTTTCTTCATCGTTTACCGTTATTTCTTTTCCTTCATCTATTACTGTTGTTTCTTTTTCTTCATCTTTTACCGTTATTTCTTTTTCTTCATCTATTACCGTTATTTCTTTTTCTTTATCTATTACTGTTACGTTTATATATTTATAATTTTTAAATTGTTAGAGTTTATATATATATAAGATTAATTTTTGATCGAATTATATCGATACGATGTTTGCACATTTGTGTGCATGACGCGTGACATTTGTGTTAGTTCGATCTGGTTGCGATGATCACATTTTTGTGTGAGCAATAATACTGTTTTTTTTGCTTAATTTCTTTTTCTTTGCGATAAATTTTGTTTCGTCCGATTTAGATCTGGTTGCGCTGAGCGCATTTCTGCGTTAGCAACATTGTTGGGTTATTTGCCACATTTAAAATTCATTATTGCTTTACTATTATTATTATTATTATTATTATTATTAGTATTATTATTATCATTATTTATTATTATTATTATTAGTATTATTATTATCATTATTTATTATTATTATCATTATTATTATTATTACTATTATTATTATTATTATCATTAATTTATTAAAACTTGTTATAATATAAAAATCTGTTTTTTAAAATAAATAACATTAACATCTTTTCCAAATTAATATGAAAACCTATTATTTTTAAGAAAAACTTTTTTTTAGATAAATTTAAAATAATAACTAAAATCTTTTTTTAAAATAATAACTAGAACCGTTTTTAAAAAAATATATAATAATAACATTAAACCTTTTTTTTTTAAAATAAAACCTTTTTGTTAGATAATTAAATTAAGACTATTTTTGAAAAGTTTTTTTTAATAATATTAAAACCTCTTTTTTAACTTAAATCAAAAGCTTTTTTATATATCACAAATAAACAACAAAGAATATCTATAACTTTCGCACTTCCGTTTCATAACTTGTCTGATTACTGTCTGACTCTGTCTACTAACCTTGTGTATTCAATGTGCAGCTTGTTACGTTGCTATTAGTTATTTTAATGTGTTTTTCAATTCAAGTTGTATATAATTGTATCCGTTTCTCATTTGTAACCTCGCGAACCAACAATCGCGTTTACTTTCTGCATTTTATTTCCGTTTGTATGATTTAAATTTCTCACACTTTCATCACTATTACTTCTGTCACATCACACCTCCGAAGGATTAGGTCTAGCCGTTTGGCCGCCGCGCCAATAGTCCGTAAAACTTCACACATTCAATTTCAAACCCTCAAAACTACAAACTACAAACCCTAATTTTCACAAATGCCTCGCCGCAGGCAAAATTACCATGTTACCCCTAGCATTAGGTCAAAGAGCCGCCGCGCTCATTTTAGGGTTTCCCGCCGTGGAATCCCTAATTTAACCCTAATTACAATTTAACAATTCATAACGTAGAGATCGGAGTTTAAGACTCCATATAAGTGTGTCCTTAAGATGCGTTTATTCCCCTTGAGACCTTGACCACAGTCGAGTGTTCTTTAACCTCCCTTGAGAGGGGAACTACAGTTACTCTGATTCCATTCCCGTAAGGATATGTAGGCACAAGATGCGATGTCTTGCCGAGTAAACTTAGAATTAACCCCTAGGTCTTTTAATTTTCAATCCTTTGTATATACCCTAAAGCAAAATAATTAATGAAATAAATAAAAAAAATAAACAAAAGGTTCCCGTAGAGTACTACGGAAGTTTAGGGTGCTAATACCTTCCCTAAATTTAACCAACCCCTGAACCTTAGATCTCTCCCTTTTAGGTTTTTCCTTTCTTTAACCTTTCCTTCGGATAAATCAAAGACCGGTTGTAAATGAATTAAGATTCAAGTTAATCAATAGCTTGACATCCAAATTTCACCGCAACAGAAAAATGGCGACTTCACTGGGGAGTCCTAACTATTGAGGGTTATCCCTATTTTGTTTATTTTTCTTTATATATTTGTTTTATTATATATTTTGCTCACTTGTATGTATATATTGGGGTACCTTACTTGGAGTTACTGTGTTGTGAGATAAGTCCTACACCCGGACTTGAGCGACCTTATGATAGGATGGCTGATATATTCGACGAGGTTTATAGGGAGTGAGTCCCGACTAAGCTAAATCGAGAATCACCGCTCAGTTGAGACACTTTCGAAAATGGTTCGGTTGATCGAGTGTAGTCGTGAAAACTTTTACCGTTATCGATTGGAGTCTGTGATACTGGGAACCGTAGTACCTTTACACCATCTTGACCTTATATAGGACGTAGTGCGGGAACTATATGGGAGTAGTCCTACAATGGTTGCTACGCGATACTACACTCGAACGAGGTTCTCTTGAGAATATTATCGACCCTTGAGTCAGTCGAGAAGTTGATAATATCCAAAAGATGGGCTGATGACTTTGGGCACTGATTTAGAACCCTTGTTCTGCAGGTACAATTAACCTATAGTACACACCACTTTGGGAAGGGTAGACCTTGACTCCATTCATTGTTCCTCTAAAATTAGGACCTTTGTTTGCTTATGTGAGTTTGTGCTTTGCATCCATAAAGCATCATATCATTTCTAGTTTCAAGGAATTCAAAAGTCCTTTGCAAATTCAAGAAGTCCTACATTTTAAAGTCTAACAGCTTTTCTCGCTTTCCTAAAAGGGAATGTTTGCAATCGACCGTTGAAATTCTTGAGACCATTGCATGGCATTAGCATCACATTTTTGCATTGCATTTATCCCCCAGTTTCTCCTTCTTGGTCCTATCGTCTTCTAGTGTACCTTTGAGTCATCAAGCTGATTCCTCGACACAGATATCAGACCAGAAACAGAACAGGAGTCACTTTGATCCTATTCTCATGACTTACACAGAGCTATATCCTGACTTAGTCCGGCAAGGACTGATTACTACAAAGGCTTTACCACCTCCTCTTAATCCTCCGGCTGGATTTAGGGCTGATCTCCATTGTGCTTCCCATGAGGGTGCCCTAGGCCATGACTTAGAGCATTGTTTTGCATTGAAGGCTAGAGTATGTGAATTGGTTAGAACTGGAATACTTGATTTTACAGACAGTCATCCGGATGTTCAGAAAAATCCCTTGCCAGTACATCAGAAATGAAGTTTTGTCACTAGGCCTTTTGTTTCTCGTTGTTTGCACTTTCCTTATTTTGTTTAAGTTGTTTGCTTTTAATTATGTTTATACTTTCATTAATGAAATAAGCATTGCGACTTTTGATTCAATTCATTTCCGTCCATTTATTTGCATCTTTATGCTTTATTTTTCAAATGTTTACTTCTTGTCCAAAATTTTGATATGCTAAGATTGGAGGGAGGATGATGAAAACGTTATACCCATAATTGCTATCAGTATGCTTTCAATCAAACCTTGTTGACGATGTAAGGCATTGTTTCAATTCCCAAACACTGGAGAAATAAGGAAGTTAATCCCTCGTTACCCCCTTCGAGCCTAGAAGTTGGAGTTTCTTTCGTTACAAAAAACCCACAATTTTAACCTTGGGATGGGTAGTTCTCAGTTAACTTGGTTGTGTGTTCATACGATACACCTTTCATTAACAAATTTTCCTTCGCACACGTCAAACAAGTGTCGAAGATGTTTTCTAATCAAAAGGTCGATGATGGTTCACCGTAATCATTAAAATCAAACAGTCACTTTCCTTCACACAAAAAAATAATATAACAAAAGCAAAAGAAGCCCGCTAAGTCAAAACCTATGAAGGAGACTTAGGCAAAACTGGGGCATCCCGCTGACTGTAAACTCTAAAATAAACAGTTCAGGCAAAATTTAGGGATAATACAAAGAGATTTTTAAATCCTTATCTTGAAAATCCTCAATGTCAAAACAATCAAATGTTATAGGGGAGTAGTGGCTGCCTTTTCATAGGTCCCTTTGACTTCTGAATCATCACTGCGACGATCAATAAAATCCCTAACTTATGGGAACCTGAATGCATAGTATGAGTTAACTGAGCATAGGACTGAAGATCATCACGTAGATTGGGTGGGTACAAATAAATTTTGAGCCTTTATCTTTTGTTTCATAAACCGTGAACCAGGCCACGTTACAACCCTCAAAAGACCTAACTGAAACAGGGTTATTTTGAAAGTATACTACAACAAGGTTGCGTAACCTGACTCCAAAAGATCCTTGCGAATCATTTATTTTGGCAATACACTTTTATTTTAAACTTTGAGTGTCTTGAACCGCCTTGTTCTGACTAACGACTCATGTATTTTCCATCTTTCAAAAATAAATTTTCAAAAATCGCATGAACTTTGCATTACCATGTTTGTATGAATATTTTTGTTTGCAAACTGGCTTTCCTCTAAGGAATTTTCAAACAATGAGAAACTTGGTCAAGTGATCTTATCAGGGGCAAGTTCCTTTTACATCCTGTCAAAGAATTAGTTCAAGATTTGTTCAAGGCAATATCTTCTCAGATTTGGTTTATCCAGAGAATTGTTCAAGACTCAGACTGGGGCAAGCCCTCCGAGGATACAGCAAAACAGTCGATTCCACGAATCAGACAGCTGAAGCAATTATCAATTCATTTGACCTGGGGCAGTTTACTTGCATAATCCCCAAGCAGTTATTCATCATTCCTACAGTGACTATCAACTTGATACAGTTTAACAGAATGACAGTGATCTCCGTGTTGAGGAATCAGTCCTCCAGTTTTGTCATCTCACAGAAAGAGTCGAGTCTTGTCGTCGACGTCTGCATTTGCACCTGATCATATGTCATAGCATAATTCCTATACATGTGCACATCTTGGGTGCTTTATTCCCCATTTACATTTCTATCTTGGGTGTTTTACTCCCCATTTACATTTCTATCTTGGGTGCTTTATTCCCCATTTACATTTCTAGCTTGGGTGCTTTACTCCCCATTTACATTTTTATCTTGGGTGCTTTACTCCCCATTTACATTTTTATCTTGGGTGCTTTACTCCCCATTTATATTTTTATCTTGGGTGCTTTACTCCCCATTTACATTTCTATCCTGGGTGCTTTACTCCCCATTTACATTTCTATCTTGGGTGCTTTACTCCCCATTTACATTTCTATCTTGGGTGCTTTATTCCCCATTTACCTCTCTATCTTGGGTGCTTTACTCCCCATTTACATTTTTATCTTGGGTGCTTTACTCCCCATTTACATTTCTATCCTGGATGCTTTACTCCCCATTTACATGTCTATCTTGGGTGCTTTACTCCCCACTTACCTTCTATCCTTGGGTATTTTATCCCCCATGTACCTTTATCCCGGGTGTTTTATTCCCCGTTTACCAGATATTCCTGGGTTTACCTAACATCATGGTGTTTTACCCCCATTTGCGTTTTTCTCCTGAGCTCGTGTTTTACTCGCATCTTACTTTGCGGACAATTTCTAATTTACTTGGCACCTATCAACAATTATGTGTCGTGTATACCCGACGTTCTTCCAGATATGACATGTCTTCTTCCCTAGTGTAATTCCTCGGTGGGTCGTCCCCTGTGACGTTGTTTCGTCTGTATCCGTGCATTTGTCATTTTCATCATACGCATCATATCAGATTCATATTATATTTAGCATTATAGTTCGTTTTGTTTTGTCCATATCATTGCATAGCACTGCGTCTAAAGGCAAAATTTTCGGTTATCTGTATTTAAATCCCTCCACCATGATTTCTCGAGTCTCCGTTGCTCAAATCACCCGGTGAAGTTATTTAAATAGGGGCAACTGTAATACCCCAAATTTTGCCCTAAGATTTGTCGTCGCATTTCATTGCATTTTTATTGCATTTAATCAATTACTAACAAATTTGTGTAGTCGTTTGACTTTTTACAGGTAAATATCATATGGCATGCATTTTTTTCTAAAAAAGTAAAAATGGCACAATTGGCAAGAGGACATGTGTAAGGAGTTGTGAGTGTGAGAGGTTGATAGTTCAAATCTCACCTTTGTCACTTTTTTGTTTTTTACTATTTTTACTCTAAATTTTTCTATCTTTCATTAAAAAATAACAAAAATAGTTTTTTATTATTATTTAATTATTATTTTCGTATTTTAATTAAATCATTTTTTAAAATATTATTTTTTTCATTTTTTTCTAAATTATTCATAAAAATATCCAAAAAAATCATAAAATAAAAAATATTGAAAAAAAATTTGTCCTTTTTATAATATTTTTGATTTTAGGAATCAATAGGATTATTAGTTTTTATTTTAAGTTTATTTTAAATTATTTAAATTTGGGCTTTAAAATGGGCTTTAGGGACATTATTGACAATTTGGTGTTAAGCCTAATTTGTTCCCTATATATACATGTGTTGCCTTGTTGAATAGGAGAGAATGAAAAAAAACCTAAGAGGAGTGAGTGTCGTTTACCGTTATTTCTTTTTCTTCATCTATTACTGTTGTTTCTTTTTCTTCATCGTTTACCGTTATTTCTTTTTCTTCATCTATTACTGTTGTTTCTTTTTCTTCATCGTTTACCGTTATTTCTTTTCCTTCATCTATTACTGTTGTTTCTTTTTCTTCATCTTTTACCGTTATTTCTTTTTCTTCATCTATTACCGTTATTTCTTTTTCTTTATCTATTACGGTTACGTTTATATATTTATAATTTTTAAATTGTTAGAGTTTATATATATATAAGATTAATTTTTGATCGAATTATATCGATACGATGTTTGCACATTTGTGTGCATGACGCGTGACATTTGTGTTAGTTCGATCTGGTTGCGATGATCGCATTTTTGTGTGAGCAATAATACTGTTTTTTTTGCTTAATTTCTTTTTCTTTGCGATAAATTTTGTTTCGTCCGATTTAGATCTGGTTGCGCTGAGCGCATTTCTGCGTTAGCAACATTGTTGGGTTATTTGCCACATTTAAAATTCATTATTGCTTTACTATTATTATTATTATTATTATTATTATTATTATTAGTATTATTATTATCATTATTTATTATTATTATTATTATTATTAGTATTAGTATTATCATTATTTATTATTATTATCATTATTATTATTATTACTATTATTATTATTATTATCATTAATTTATTAAAACTTGTTATAATATAAAAATCTGTTTTTTAAAATAAATAACATTAACATCTTTTCCAAATTAATATGAAAACCTATTATTTTTAAGAAAAACTTTTTTTTAGATAAATTTAAAATAATAACTAAAATCTTTTTTTAAAATAATAACTAGAACCGTTTTTAAAAAAATATATAATAATAACATTAAACCTTTTTTTTTAAAATAAAACCTTTTTGTTAGATAATTAAATTAAGACTATTTTTGAAAAGTTTTTTTTAATAATATTAAAACCTCTTTTTTAACTTAAATCAAAAGCTTTTTTATATATCACAAATAAACAACAAAGAATATCTATAACTTTCGCACTTCCGTTTCATAACTTGTCTGATTACTGTCTGACTCTGTCTACTAACCTTGTGTATTCAATGTGCAGCTTGTTACGTTGCTATTAGTTATTTTAATGTGTTTTTCAATTCAAGTTGTATATAATTGTATCCGTTTCTCATTTGTAACCTCGCGAACCAACAATCGCGTTTACTTTCTGCATTTTATTTCCGTTTGTATGATTTAAATTTCTCACACTTTCATCACTATTACTTCTGTCACATCACACCTCCGAAGGATTAGGTCTAGCCGTTTGGCCGCCGCGCCAATAGTCCGTAAAACTTCACACATTCAATTTCAAACCCTCAAAACTACAAACTACAAACCCTAATTTTCACAAATGCCTCGCCGCAGGCAAAATTACCATGTTACCCCTAGCATTAGGTCAAAGAGCCGCCGCGCTCATTTTAGGGTTTCCCGCCGTGGAATCCCTAATTTAACCCTAATTACAATTTAACAATTCATAACGTAGAGATCGGAGTTTAAGACTCCATATAAGTGTGTCCTTAAGATGCGTTTATTCCCCTTGAGACCTTGACCACAGTCGAGTGTTCTTTAACCTCCCTTGAGAGGGGAACTACAGTTACTCTGATTCCATTCCCGTAAGGATATGTAGGCACAAGATGCGATGTCTTGCCGAGTAAACTTAGAATTAACCCCTAGGTCTTTTAATTTTCAATCCTTTGTATATACCCTAAAGCAAAATAATTAATGAAATAAATAAAAAAAATAAACAAAAGGTTCCCGTAGAGTACTACGGAAGTTTAGGGTGCTAATACCTTCCCTAAATTTAACCAACCCCTGAACCTTAGATCTCTCCCTTTTAGGTTTTTCCTTTCTTTAACCTTTCCTTCGGATAAATCAAAGACCGGTTGTAAATGAATTAAGATTCAAGTTAATCAATAGCTTGACATCCAAATTTCACCGCAACAGAAAAATGGCGACTTCACTGGGGAGTCCTAACTATTGAGGGTTATCCCTATTTTGTTTATTTTTCTTTATATATTTGTTTTATTATATATTTTGCTCACTTGTATGTATATATTGGGGTACCTTACTTGGAGTTACTGTGTTGTGAGATAAGTCCTACACCCGGACTTGAGCGACCTTATGATAGGATGGCTGATATATTCGACGAGGTTTATAGGGAGTGAGTCCCGACTAAGCTAAATCGAGAATCACCGCTCAGTTGAGACACTTTCGAAAATGGTTCGGTTGATCGAGTGTAGTCGTGAAAACTTTTACCGTTATCGATTGGAGTCTGTGATACTGGGAACCGTAGTACCTTTACACCATCTTGACCTTATATAGGACGTAGTGCGGGAACTATATGGGAGTAGTCCTACAATGGTTGCTACGCGATACTACACTCGAACGAGGTTCTCTTGAGAATATTATCGACCCTTGAGTCAGTCGAGAAGTTGATAATATCCAAAAGATGGGCTGATGACTTTGGGCACTGATTTAGAACCCTTGTTCTGCAGGTACAATTAACCTATAGTACACACCACTTTGGGAAGGGTAGACCTTGACTCCATTCATTGTTCCTCTAAAATTAGGACCTTTGTTTGCTTATGTGAGTTTGTGCTTTGCATCCATAAAGCATCATATCATTTCTAGTTTCAAGGAATTCAAAAGTCCTTTGCAAATTCAAGAAGTCCTACATTTTAAAGTCTAACAGCTTTTCTCGCTTTCCTAAAAGGGAATGTTTGCAATCGACCGTTGAAATTCTTGAGACCATTGCATGGCATTAGCATCACATTTTTGCATTGCATTTATCCCCCAGTTTCTCCTTCTTGGTCCTATCGTCTTCTAGTGTACCTTTGAGTCATCAAGCTGATTCCTCGACACAGATATCAGACCAGAAACAGAACAGGAGTCACTTTGATCCTATTCTCATGACTTACACAGAGCTATATCCTGACTTAGTCCGGCAAGGACTGATTACTACAAAGGCTTTACCACCTCCTCTTAATCCTCCGGCTGGATTTAGGGCTGATCTCCATTGTGCTTCCCATGAGGGTGCCCTAGGCCATGACTTAGAGCATTGTTTTGCATTGAAGGCTAGAGTATGTGAATTGGTTAGAACTGGAATACTTGATTTTACAGACAGTCATCCGGATGTTCAGAAAAATCCCTTGCCAGTACATCAGAAATGAAGTTTTGTCACTAGGCCTTTTGTTTCTCGTTGTTTGCACTTTCCTTATTTTGTTTAAGTTGTTTGCTTTTAATTATGTTTATACTTTCATTAATGAAATAAGCATTGCGACTTTTGATTCAATTCATTTCCGTCCATTTATTTGCATCTTTATGCTTTATTTTTCAAATGTTTACTTCTTGTCCAAAATTTTGATATGCTAAGATTGGAGGGAGGATGATGAAAACGTTATACCCATAATTGCTATCAGTATGCTTTCAATCAAACCTTGTTGACGATGTAAGGCATTGTTTCAATTCCCAAACACTGGAGAAATAAGGAAGTTAATCCCTCGTTACCCCCTTCGAGCCTAGAAGTTGGAGTTTCTTTCGTTACAAAAAACCCACAATTTTAACCTTGGGATGGGTAGTTCTCAGTTAACTTGGTTGTGTGTTCATACGATACACCTTTCATTAACAAATTTTCCTTCGCACACGTCAAACAAGTGTCGAAGATGTTTTCTAATCAAAAGGTCGATGATGGTTCACCGTAATCATTAAAATCAAACAGTCACTTTCCTTCACACAAAAAAATAATATAAAAAAAGCAAAAGAAGCCCGCTAAGTCAAAACCTATGAAGGAGACTTAGGCAAAACTAGGGCATCCCGCTGACTGTAAACTCTAAAATAAACAGTTCAGGCAAAATTTAGGGATAATACAAAGAGATTTTTAAATCCTTATCTTGAAAATCCTCAATGTCAAAACAATCAAATGTTATAGGGGAGTAGTGGCTGCCTTTTCATAGGTCCCTTTGACTTCTGAATCATCACTGCGACGATCAATAAAATCCCTAACTTATGGGAACCTGAATGCATAGTATGAGTTAACTGAGCATAGGACTGAAGATCATCACGTAGATTGGGTGGGTACAAATAAATTTTGAGCCTTTATCTTTTGTTTCATAAACCGTGAACCAGGCCACGTTACAACCCTCAAAAGACCTAACTGAAACAGGGTTATTTTGAAAGTATACTACAACAAGGTTGCGTAACCTGACTCCAAAAGATCCTTGCGAATCATTTATTTTGGCAATACACTTTTATTTTAAACTTTGAGTGTCTTGAACCGCCTTGTTCTGACTAATGACTCATGTATTTTCCATCTTTCAAAAATAAATTTTCAAAAATCGCATGAACTTTGCATTACCATGTTTGTATGAATATTTTTGTTTGCAAATTGGCTTTCCTCTAAGGAATTTTCAAACAATGAGAAACTTGGTCAAGTGATCTTATCAGGGGCAAGTTCCTTTTACATCCTGTCAAAGAATTAGTTCAAGATTTGTTCAAGGCAATATCTTCTCAGATTTGGTTTATCCAGAGAATTGTTCAAGACTCAGACTGGGGCAAGCCCTCCGAGGATACAGCAAAACAGTCGATTCCACGAATCAGACAGCTGAAGCAATTATCAATTCATTTGACCTGGGGCAGTTTACTTGCATAATCCCCAAGCAGTTATTCATCATTCCTACAGTGACTATCAACTTGATACAGTTTAACAGAATGACAGTGATCTCCGTGTTGAGGAATCAGTCCTCCAGTTTTGTCATCTCACAGAAAGAGTCGAGTCTTGTCGTCGACGTCTGCATTTGCACCTAATCATATGTCATAGCATAATTCCTATACATGTGCACATCTTGGGTGCTTTATTCCCCATTTACATTTCTATCTTGGGTGCTTTACTCCCCATTTACATTTCTATCTTGGGTGCTTTATTCCCCATTTACATTTCTAGCTTGGGTGCTTTACTCCCCATTTACATTTTTATCTTGGGTGCTTTACTCCCCATTTACATTTTTATATTGGGTGCTTTACTCCCCATTTATATTTTTATCTTGGGTGCTTTACTCCCCATTTACATTTCTATCCTGGGTGCTTTACTCCCCATTTACATTTCTATCTTGGGTGCTTTACTCCCCCATTTACATTTCTATCTTGGGTGCTTTATTCCCCATTTACCTCTCTATCTTGGGTGCTTTACTCCCCATTTACATTTTTATCTTGGGTGCTTTACTCCCCATTTACATTTCTATCCTGGGTGCTTTACTCCCCATTTACATGTCTATCTTGGGTGCTTTACTCCCCACTTACCTTCTATCCTTGGGTATTTTATCCCCCATGTACCTTTATCCCGGGTGTTTTATTCCCCGTTTACCAGATATTCCTGGGTTTACCTAACATCATGGTGTTTTACCCCCATTTGCGTTTTTCTCCTGAGCTCGTGTTTTACTCGCATCTTACTTTGCGGACAATTTCTAATTTACTTGGCACCTATCAACAATTCTGTGTCGTGTATACCCGACGTTCTTCCAGATATGACATGTCTTCTTCCCTAGTGCAATTCCTCGGTGGGTCGTCCCCTGTGACGTTGTTTCGTCTGTATCCGTGCATTTGTCATTTTCATCATACGCATCATATCAGATTCATATTATATTTAGCATTATAGTTCGTTTTGTTTTGTCCATATCATTGCATAGCACTGCGTCTAAAGGCAAAATTTTCGGTTATCTGTATTTAAATCCCTCCACCATGATTTCTCGAGTCTCCGTTGCTCAAATCACCCGGTGAAGTTATTTAAATAGGGGCAACTGTAATACCCCAAATTTTGCCCTAAGATTTGTCGTCGCATTTCATTGCATTTTTATTGCATTTAATCAATTACTAACAAATTTGTGTAGTCGTTTGACTTTTTACAGGTAAATATCATATGGCATGCATTTTTTTCTAAAAAAGTAAAAATGGCACAATTGGCAAGAGGACATGTGTAAGGAGTTGTGAGTGTGAGAGGTTGATAGTTCAAATCTCACCTTTGTCACTTTTTTGTTTTTTACTATTTTTACTCTAAATTTTTCTATCTTTCATTAAAAAATAACAAAAATAGTTTTTTATTATTATTTAATTATTATTTTCGTATTTTAATTAAATCATTTTTTAAAATATTATTTTTTTCATTTTTTTCTAAATTATTCATAAAAATATCCAAAAAATCATAAAATAAAAAATATTGAAAAAAATTTTGTCCTTTTTATAATATTTTTGATTTTAGGAATCAATAGGATTATTAGTTTTTATTTTAAGTTTATTTTAAATTATTTAAATTTGGGCTTTAAAATGGGCTTTAGGGACATTATTGACAATTTGGTGTTAACCCTAATTTGTTCCCTATATATACATGTGTTGCCTTGTTGAATAGGAGAGAATGAAAAAAAACCTAAGAGGAGTGAGTGTCGTTTACCGTTATTTCTTTTTCTTCATCTATTACTGTTGTTTCTTTTTCTTCATCGTTTACCGTTATTTCTTTTTCTTCATCTATTACTGTTGTTTCTTTTTCTTCATCGTTTACCGTTATTTCTTTTCCTTCATCTATTACTGTTGTTTCTTTTTCTTCATCTTTTACCGTTATTTCTTTTTCTTCATCTATTACCGTTATTTCTTTTTCTTTATCTATTACTGTTACGTTTATATATTTATAATTTTTAAATTGTTAGAGTTTATATATATATATAAGATTAATTTTTGATCGAATTATATCGATACGATGTTTGCACATTTGTGTGCATGACGCGTGACATTTGTGTTAGTTCGATCTGGTTGCGATGATCGCATTTTTGTGTGAGCAATAATACTGTTTTTTTTGCTTAATTTCTTTTTCTTTGCGATAAATTTTGTTTCGTCCGATTTAGATCTGGTTGCGCTGAGCGCATTTCTGCGTTAGCAACATTGTTGGGTTATTTGCCACATTTAAAATTCATTATTGCTTTACTATTATTATTATTATTATTATTATTATTAGTATTATTATTATCATTATTTATTATTATTATTATTATTATTAGTATTATTATTATCATTATTAATTATTATTATCATTATTATTATTATTACTATTATTATTATTATTATCATTAATTTATTAAAACTTGTTATAATATAAAAATCTGTTTTTTAAAATAAATAACATTAACATCTTTTCCAAATTAATATGAAAACCTATTATTTTTAAGATTCAAGTTAATCAATAGCTTGACATCCAAATTTCACCGCAACAACGGCCACCCGTGTTACACCACTGTTTTCTCACTTCGTGCCATTTTTTTGCATGTCTCAATTTTTTTTTAGCCGACTAACCCTGTATGTTTGCATCATTTTAGTGTGAATATTGCTATTGTCCTTGTTGACTTTTGATTCCAAAAACCATTTTCAAAAATAAACTCTCGATTTTGTCGAGCCATTTTTAACATTGTAAGTCGGTTGCCTTGTGCACCGCCATCGACCTTGTTCGTATCGCTTCAAATGTATCTTTACAAACAATAAACCTTGATCCAACGTCAAGTGGTTCTCTTTTCTCATAAAAATCCAAAATACAATAAAATATACGATTAGAATTATGCACCATGAGTTTTAAAGTGGTAGAGAAGGAATGAGAATGGAATCCTCCTACACTCGTTCCGAATGTTTTGAATACAAGGCGCTCGACTTGGTTATTCGAGACATTCATCTCTATCCAAAGTCTTTTGTATAATCCTAGTCAAGAATAGATTCTTCCCTAAGAAAAACCTAAAAATAACATCAAGTCATCAAACTATTTTTCGCCTTAGGGCATCAATCGAAAAACCCTTTTTCAAGGTATAAAATCAACCAACAAACAACTATTTCGTAAGCCTCCGAACTACGGAGCTCTGATTCTTCACTTCTTTTAAGTGCGGATACGTAGGCACAAGGGCCACAAGCCTTGGTGAGCATTAAAATAAATAAACCAACCCCTCTTTTCCTTAAGCAAGCAAACTCTTAATAAAAACACCCATTCACGCTAAACAACCTAGGAGGTTCCCATCGAATACGATGGATGCGAGGGGGTGCTAGCACCTTCCCCTCGCATAACCGACTCCCGAACCCTAATACTTGGTTGCGATGACCACGCTCTTTTACCAAAGGTTTTATCGCTATTTCCCTTTCCCTCCTTGGGATAAATAAAATCTGGTGGAGACTCTGTGTCATTTTTCGCGTAGCGACAAACATGATTAAACTCTAATCAGTTCATTCCCAAGATAACATCAAGATTTCCCAACGGTAACAAATAACATCAACACCAAAGTCTGTATCAATGATCGACAGAGGACAATTCAAACAAACTAGAGAAGTAGTCACCAATCCCTTGGCATGAGTTTTAATAATCATTTCTCTCTTCATAGAAGAAACACCAAGGTCTAACCTTTCCGCACAAGTCCCACCTCCCAAGAATCCTTCTACCTACGTAGCGGATGGAAAAAAACTTTTTACCTTCATCGAACTCGACTTCACGGTCTAAAGGCAAGTCGCAGATATCTTTCAAGAAAACATCAGGGATCACACACTACTAGCATAACACTAGCCATCACATCAATCTCTACTATCAGAGAATCCAACATCAACAATACTTGATCGTTCTCCCTAAAGACATCCCAACTTAGCCGACATACAGGAATCTCGAATACAGGACATCTTCAGTGTCAGAAACAACATAGCTTCGGCATTGCCTGAGCTCTCATAATCAGCAACACACCACACCATCATCCAAGCGATAGGTAAACACATGGTTTAATTCCCACCAATCATTTCCAAGACAAACATCAATTGGTTCCAACTAAAGACAAACTCTGCCCATCCTTAAGAAAGACGTCAGGATACTCTAACATCAATGGCCTAACTCTAGCCAAAACATCGCCTTCACCATCACCAAGAAGCAATCAACGAGAACACCTGCTTGTTTTCCCTCAAGGATCACACCATTCTCAAAATAGTTGAATATCCAACAATGCACTCTCACCTGAAGCAACACGATATCTAAGCTCTCAATAGTTGGAATATCCAAGAGAAGTAGACGCTTCACCCGCATTTTTTCATTCCCAATCTGCAAATGGAAAACAAAACAAGCATCGACAATGTTTTCGCACACATGTCACATACTAGGGAACAAACATAAGTAAAAAACTTGGTCGGATAAACCGACCTTTTCTGATACCACTATGTAACACCCTAAATAATCCCCCGCGTAAAATAAGTAAAATCAGAGTAATTATCCATAAAATCATATTTAGGAATGTCACACTTTCAACAAATACTTAATCATTCAATCAGATATGTAGCACATGTTCTTTTAAAAAATTATTTATAATAACATTATCAGCGAAACATAATTGAAGGTTAATTCATATAGCAGCGGAAATAACATTTAATCATTTAGTTAACAACTCAAGGCATAACATAATTGATAGTGTCATAAATAAACAACAGTCATAGGAAATAAAACATGGAGACCAACCACCAATAATAAAAGCACGCAACGTTCCATAACCCCAGTGTTACATATTAGAGCAGATGCCAAACTAAAGAATAAATGAAAAACTTCATCTTCCACTCACATCTGAGCTCCTATTGCGGATTATCTACATATTACCCACGTAGAGGTAATATTCAAACAGAAGGGGTGAGATATCATGATAATATAAATGAAAGGATGTTAAACAACATGCATTAAGTTAGCACAACAACAATTCAAGTAACATCTCACATCAATCATACAACGGTATCATCACCAATTATTCACCAAACAAACAGCAAATCACATGATACAAATCAATTAATCATCCATCACCATGTATTTAACAACTTAGAAACATATATGACATATAATTCAATGAGACTCACACCTGACTCAATATGTATGCATGTGGTACCAATTTTTGTGAACACTCAGGTTCACTGTTCTGATCCCCACCTCCTAGGATCAGAACCACTCACTGATCCATCACCTCCGAATCAGCTACCGACCTAATCCACAAAATGGGATTTTATGCTCACCAACAACGGACCATCTATTCACAAATGTATGCAATGAAACTATGTATGCATACAACAACACCAACACCAACACCATCGTGTATAATAACCCACCACTATGGTTATTGTACACCGCCCAAATTGGCCAATAAGCATAAAAATGTATCTCATACAGTATAGGCACACATACACACACACACACACACACACACACACACACACACACACACACACACACACACACACACACACACACACACACACACACACACACACATATATATATATATATATATATATATATATATATATATATATATTATGCAATCATAATAATATTATCAAACATGCTCATTTTACACCGATAACACCACAACAACCTCTTTATAACAACATTCAAGTTTCGCCATTTACAACGGGATTTCTTTACATGCACAACAAGAAATATCCATAATATCCAACATATTAAACATAAAAATATTAGAAAATGGTTCATCTAATTATACCATGTTAAAGTTTGGCTCATTAGCTTTCCAACGCTTCGAACGATTCGTCATTTGGATTAACGGTTAAAATGTTATGACCGAAACTGTTTCTGGCGTTTTTCTGCCTATGAGTCGACTCAAAGGTCGACGCACAGAGCTATGAGTCTCCGTATACTGTTAAAATTTTCCACAATTTTTCATTCGGGTGGCTATAAGTCACACCAGGGGTACCTATGAGTCGACTCATACTGTTTTGAACTCCAAAAATCACTTTTTTTTAAAAGCATTTTCACAACAAAGCCTATATCACTAACCCCTATCACCATAGACCCAATTTTATACCAAAATAAAATACTAAACCTCTATTATGAATTATTTTACTTATGTATTAACAACAATTCATCATAATTTCATTCTTCCGACTCAAAATCCAAAACTCAACAATGGAGGAATTTTTAACAATTTCCAAAATAGAATTTTTGCACACACACATGTATAGAACTCATCACATATCAGTTAGAAAACATCATTCATCACACAATCAAATAATAATTTCATCATTGATCAAGTATTCATAGTAATCACCACATAGAACAATATTTCACCCATAAGACAAAACCTAACTTCTACCCACCGTTCAACATGTTAACCCTTATAGAATCAGAACTCCACTCTTACCTTAGATTTGATGAGCCTTTCCCTTCTTTAATGGACTTCTTCCCTCTTCCTTGCCCTAGTCTCTTTCACCTTCAGTTCCAATTTCACGTACCATGAAAAACTGATTTCAATAACCTCAAATTCCCTTTATAAAATCTCTCCATTATGGTCTTCCTTATTTGCCATCACTCATGCTCATGCAATTACAATTATGCCCTTCAATTCTCTACACACTTAATATCTCATTTTCTTTTATTATTATTATTATTATTATTATTATTATTATTATTATTATTATTATTATTATTATTGATCTCATCTAATCAAAATAATAATGATAATAATTCCCAAAAATTATCTAATTAAATTAGTATCAACCTAATATTAAATAATTAAATAATTATCACTAATTTTTCTATTTAGTTTTACTTCTCACACCACCCATCTCTACTCAACTGCTCACACATTTTTCCACCCTCAAGGTCTACTCTTAAGGTTACTACCCCACATCAAGGGTATCCCCAAACACAACAAAACATACATAATCACATTTATACGCACAACTTCACGTAATTAAATTACAAAAAAATAATTTAAAATAAACGGGGTGTTACATTATCAGTAATGTCTCTCTAGGATTCTGTAACAGTAGATGATGTCCTTCTTTATAAATCGGTTGACCACTTGTCAGGTGATGTTGGCAAATGAATCCATTTCTATCCACTTGGGAAAATAATCAATAGCAACCAAAATAAAATGACGCCCATTTGAAGCAGTCGGCTCCATCTTTCCAATCACGTCAATGCCCAACATAGCAAAGGGCCAAGGAGATGTCAATATGTTCATAGGAGTAGGCGGTACATGTACCTTATTAGCATAAATATTTAATTTATGACACTTGATCAGTAAAATAGCAAGTGTACTATGTTGCCAATTGTAGTTAAAATAAGGGATTTATCCCCAGTATCGATCTTGAGGACTGCATAGGCAATATAAGCGTAATTCGAATTTAATCAAACAAAAATAAATTGGGGTTTTTAGATTTGGTTTGAATATGATAAAATACAATATTTAAGATAAAGAAAACTAATGAATAAGATTCAACAAGATATGAGGGCATACTAGGGGCAGTGTATGAATTGCCTTGCAAAAATATCAATCCTTATTTCTTAAACATAACCACAGTTTTTATCAAGTTCTTGACTGCTACTTTTGTTCACTCCTAAAGCCTTAGTGAGAAAACCTTTAAAATCATAATCAATTTACTATGTTCATAGACAATTAATTTGAAATCAAGCATTGAAAATACTTTCAGCAGTATTCAAGTGCAACAGGGTAATCTTAGTCCTAGGAAATATCTACTTAGGCATTATCGATCAAACTGTGTTAACAATGGTTTTTACGACCTAAGGTTAATCGTAAAACTAAATGAATTTTTATGATTGAAAATTTTATAAAATCATTGAACGATAAAACTTGATTAATAAAATAAGTGCTTATGTCATTCATAGAGAAATAATATCAATACAATAGCAATTCAGGGACACCCCATAGCATTTGGGGGTTTAGCCTCTCAAAATAATAAAATAAGCATCATGAGGGGTTCAATAAAAATAAGCATCATAAGGGGTTCAAGAAAAAGAAACAAGGAAAATAGGGCCCTGGTTCCACTTACCAAAGAACTTCTTCCTATGCCCCTTTGATTTGACATCCACCAGCCAGCGAGTGTGAATACACTTCTTCACTTTTTTGCTTGATTTCTCAAAGTGATGCCCACATAGCCAAACTCCTTGCATAAAGCTACCACCTGACTTTTTAAGTATAATTCATCCAAGGATAGGTTTTCTTCCTTGTAAGTATACAAACCGGCCCCTGTCAAGTAGTGGCTTTTAGTATAATACTTATGGAAGATGTTTGAACAAGCAAAGGATGAACCAATGTCTAAGTGGCAAGTATGTGCTTCCTTGGTCAAGGGAACAACCAAGTAAAAATGATATTTGAAATTATTCATGCTTTTAGAACAAGCTTCGAAATATTGAATGGGTTGCCCTGTAACACCCCCTTCTATACCCCCAAATAAATGCATATACAAATTTATCAGAGTGAAAATTCTAGAATAAGGTATAAAGGAAGAATGTCACAATTTCACCAATGAAACTCTTTAACATTTGCTCCATAAAATATGTAACATTTTCATGGTTTTAGAAATCACATTTCAACATTTAAATTTAAGCGGAAGATAAAATCATTTAATCATTTCCAAAATATTAATTCACATACACATAAGATATCCAGATTAATACATCATGTCAGGTAATTACAAAACCACATCAGCCGATACATCGCAATGTATCACAAAAGAATAACTATACTAGTCTAACTACCCGGTGTTACATATCAGAGCAGCCGACTCAAAAGAATGAAGATAACTTCACAAAAAAGACTCCAGCATCCTAATCTGCAATGCCTCGTAGAGCATTATAAAACAGCAGAAGGGTGAGAAATATAACCATAATAATCAACGCATAAGATTATATATATATATAGGTAATCATATAATTCAACTCCATATTTCTCACCACAATTCACCCTCTTAGTCATGTATATTTACCACACATATATAGACAACATGAATATTCACAAAGCATTCCTACATCATGCATACACTCACATTTCCACAATCTTATCATTCACACATAAGCAGCTCTTCATGCATATGTCATATATCAATGTGACTCAACAACTCAATGCAACTCATGCAATGCGGTACCGACTCTCGTTATCATTTTTCGGTTTTTACATTAAACCGGGTCCACTCTTCTAGACCGATAACCCGTTATCATTTTTCGGTTTTTACATTAAACCGTGTCCACTCTTCTAGACCGATAACAACAAAGGCCCGTCCTCTGAGCCTTCAAACCCACTCTTCTAGGTTTGGGACAGGCCACTAGTTTCCACGAAACTAACAGACATTGCCTCTTGACTAAATGATGCATATGCAATCAACCACAACAATGCACTTAAGACCGTTCTCGCATCTTAATCTCATGCATTTAATAATTCATCTCTTCAAGAATTACACAATGATTGCACATACAAGGTATTCACATCACAGTACCAATCATACAATTACAAGTTATGCACACATATTCACAATGTTCTCATGCATACTCATCGCATAACTGTATACACATCAAGCATATACAAGTTCATTAGATAATACACACATAATCACCTATTATGTTCACATGTATTTATACTTGATGCAATTAACATTCAAATCACAATTCTAGGATACACGCTCGTAGGCTGCCCACAGCACATATCATCACAATAGATCACATACATACTCACAATGTAGAGGTATTAGTCTATGTGAAACAACTAAATCATCAACACATAGAAACCACAGCAAAGAAAAGATGCTGTCAAATTCGCCCATATTCGCCTGGCGAACCCTCTCAGCGAACACTCGCTAAGCCTTCGCCTGGCGAGACTCCCCAGCGAGCCAAAGTCAGTAGCTACTGACTTTGTTCGCCACCATTCGCCAGCACCTTCGCTGGGCGAACTCGCCAGCGACGTCCACTGAGACTTAATCATAATTATTCGCCAGCGTTCGCTAGGCTTCGCCCGGCGAAGCTTCGCCTTCGCTCGCCTGGCGAGAGCTAGCGAACCTGCGCATAACAGAATTTATGTTCTGTCTTCTCCTTCTCAAACCACCACCAACCAACTCCCAAACATAAAAACCAGCTCAAACAACATCACTACATGTTACTCGACTATTCTACAGCATTATTACTCAATTCCAACCGATTAAATCACAGTTCTACCGATTATTCCAACTTTTGCCCTAAATGGAAAAGGATGGAACTACACCAAAAACCCAACCCAACATATATAACATCATGCAATGATCAAATAGAAACATTTCTCACCCTTACCTCGATTAATCGGAGCTTTGATGTTGGCTCTTGATGATTTTCCACTTTCCTCTTCTTCTCTTCTCTTTCTCTTCTTCTTTCTTTCCAAATGTTTCTCTCTAACTTTCTTTTCTTTTCCTTTTCTGTTATATATTTCCTTTATTTTCCTTCCTTCCAATTTCCTTCTCAATTCTCTATTAATTCCAATTAATAAAAATTAATTTCCAACATTAATACAAACCCCACTAAATCAATTAATTACTATAATTAATTATTTAATGAAATTCGGGCTGTTACAACCCTCCCCCACTTTAGGAATTTATGTCCTCGAAAATGTTACCTGGTTCAAACAGTTCTGGATAAGACTCTTTCATTTGGCTCTCAAGCTCCCAAGTAACGTTCCCACCAGCCGGTCCTCCCCAAGCGACCTTCACTAAAGAAATCTCTTTACCTCGAAGCTGCTTCAATTTTCGATCCTCTATCCGCATAGGTGATGTCTCAACAGACAGGTTATCTCTCACCTGCACATCATCTAATTGGACTACATGAGACGGATCCGCAATGTATTTCCTCAACTGAGATACATGGAATACATCATGAAGATTAGCAAGCGACGGTGGTAAAGCCACACGATAGGCCACTTCTCCTATCCTCTACAAAATCTGATAAGGACCAATGAAACACGGCGACAACTTGCGCGACTTCAATGC
Organism: Lathyrus sativus; assembly: GCA_963859935.3. Classification (NCBI taxonomy): domain Eukaryota; kingdom Viridiplantae; phylum Streptophyta; class Magnoliopsida; order Fabales; family Fabaceae; genus Lathyrus; species Lathyrus sativus. The sequence continues at coordinate 63,028,259 of OZ012736.1, forward strand.
CCTACCAACACCTGTCATCGGAGTGACTCGAAGAAACACATGATCTCCCTCTTGAAATTCAAGTGCCTTCCTCCTCTTGTCATAATAACTCTTTTGACGACTCTGACCAACTCTCATCTTCTCTTGAATCATCTTGATCTTATCAGTAGTCTGTTGAACTAACTCGGGTCCAACAACAGAACTCTCTCTGGACTCAAACCAACACAATGGTGTCCTACACCGCCTACCATACAACGCCTCAAATGGTGCCATACTGATACTCGAATGAAAACTGTTGTTGTAGGTAAACTCAATCAAAGGCAAGTAGCTATCCCAAGCTCCTCCTTTTTCCAATACACAAGCTCTCAAAAGAACTTCAAGCGACTGAATCGTCCTCTCCGTCTGACCATCTGTCTGAGGATGATACGCTGAACTCAAACGCAACTTAGTACCCAAAGCACTCTGCAAGCTCTCCCAAAATCTCGAAGTGAACCTCAGATCTCTATCCGAAACAATACTCGACGGAATACCATGCAAACACACAATCCTCTCAATATACAATTTAGCCAACTTCTCCAACGGGTAATCCACACGCATAGGGATAAAGTGAGCAGATTTAGTCAATCTATCCACGATAACCCAAATAGCCTCAAAATTACTCGGCGTCCTCGGCAAACCCGATACAAAATCCATGGAGATACTATCCCATTTCCACTCAGGAATAAACAACGGCTTCATCAAACCCGATGGCTTCTGATGCTTAATCTTTAACTTCTGGCAAGTCAAACAAGAATACACAAATTCCACAATATCTTTCTTCATACTAGGCCACCAAAACACTTTCCTCAAATCCTGATACATCTTAGTAGCACCCGGATGAATACTCAATCCGCTACGATGTCCTTCCTCAAGGATACTCTTTTTAAGCTCAACAACATTCGGAACACAAACTCGATCCCGACATCTCATAATCACATTCTCATCAATCCAAAAATCACCACCTTGGCCTTGGTTGATTAAAGTCAACCGATCAACTAAACTCAAATCCGATTTCTGTCCTTCTCGAATTTCATCCAAAATACCACTTGTAAGCTTTAACATACCCAACTTAAATCCAAAAGAAGTTCTCTCACATACTAAACTCAAATCCCGAAATTGCTCGACCAATTCCAACTCTTTCACCATCAACGCCGACATATGCAATGATTTCCGACTCAATGCATCCGCTACTACATTCGCTTTACCCGGATGGTAATTCAAACCAAAATCATAATCCTTCAAAAGTTCAAGCCATCTTCTTTGTCTTGCATTCAATTCCTTTTGATCAAAAAGATATTTCAAACTCTTGTGGTCACTAAACACTTCAAATCTTGCACCAAACAGATAATGCCTCTAAAGTTTCAACACGAACACAACGGCGGCCAACTCTAAGTCATGCGTCGGATAATTCTTCTCATGCACTTTGAGTTGCCTCGAAGCATAAGCCACAACTTGGTTATTCTGCATCAACACACCTCCTAAACCCATCAAAGAAGCATCATAATTCACAACAAACGGCTCTTCCGGATTTGGCAAAATCAAAACAGGGGTTGTCATCAACCTTTTCTTAAGTTCTTGGAAACTCGCTTCACACTTGGCATCCCAAACAAAAGCTTGACCCTTCCTAGTCAACTGCGTCAACGGCAACGATAACTTAGTGAATCCTTCAATAAACTTCCGATAGTAACCAGCTAAACCAAGGAAACTTCTAATCTCAAAAACTGACTTCGGAGTCTCCCATTGCGATACCGCTTCAACCTTCGACGGATCAACCGCAATACCATTACTCGAAATCACATGACCAAGGAAACTAACTTCCTTCAACCAAAACTCACACTTAGAAAGTTTTGCAAACAACTGCTTCTCTCTCAACACAGATAACACAATCTTCAGATGCTCGGCATGCTCTTCTTCGCTCTTCGAATAAACCAAGATGTCGTCGATAAACACAACCACAAACTTATCCAAATAAGGATGGAAAATCCTATTCATGTACTCCATAAATACACCTGGTGCATTAGTCACACCAAATGGCATCACAGAATACTCATAGTGTCCATACATCGTCCTAAAGGCCGTCTTCTGAATATCCTCAGCTTTCACGCGAATCTGATGATACCCAGATCTCAAATCAATCTTGCTGAACACACTTGCACCAACCAACTGATCCATCAGATCATCAATCCTCGGAAGTGGATACTTATTCTTAATAGTCACCTTGTTCAACTGTCTGTAATCCACACAGAGCCTCATAGAACCCTCTTTCTTCTTAACCAACAACACCGGTGCACCCCACGGTGACACACTCGGACGAATAAACCTCTTTTCAAGCAAATCCTCAAGTTGACTCTTCAACTCTTTCAATTCTGATGCCGACATACGATAAGGAGCCATCGATATCGGACTAGTTCCAGGAATCAAATCTATTGAAAACTCCACTTCTCGCTCCGGTGGTAAATCCTTTATCTCTTCAGGGAAAAATTCTGGAAAATCTCTAACAATTGGTAAAGCACCAATCTCTTCACTTCCACCAATTCTCAAAGTTGCCATAAGCATAAACACCTTAGCTCCATCTTGCACTGATTCTTTCACTTGTCTCGCTGTCATAAACAAATCTCCTGCAACGTCCGATTCCGGAAAAATAACCGTCTTGTCAAAACAGTTAATATATACCCGGTTGAATTCCAACCAATTCATCCCAAGGATGACATCGAGTTGGTCTAGGTGAAGACACACTAAATCAATTCCAAAATCTTTACCGAAGATACTCAACGGACAATTCAAACAAACATACGGTGTAGTTACCGAACCCATAGCAGGAGTATCAATAACCATATCGCCACCAATCACAGACAACTCAAGATTCAACCTTCTAACACAATCCAAAGAAATAAAAGAATGCGTAGCTCCGGTATCAATTATAGCGATCAAAGGTGTACCATTAATGAAGCACGTACCTCGGATCAATCGATCGTCACTAGCAGTCTCAGATCCAGATAGAGCGAACACTTTTCCGCTCCCTTGATTCTTCTTAGGCTTATCACACTTGGTACTAATGTGCCCTCGCTCACCACAGTTGTAGCAAGTCACACCGGTACCGCTTCTACACTCAAGAGCCTTGTGGCCTGGCTTGCCACACTTGAAACACTTCTGTTCAACACTTTTGCATTCGGGAGCATGGTGTCCCGCTTCACCACAGTTATAGCATCTAACCGAAGTAGAAACTCCCCCACTTGGCCTCTTGCCATAACCCATTCTCTGCTTCCCTTTGTCTGCAGGAGTCACATAAGGTTTTCCTCGGAATTGACCTTTTCCTTTCTTATCACTTAAACTCTTGTAGTGGCTAGACCGAGCCCTACTATCCTCATCATAAATCCTACTTTTGTTTACCAACTCAGAAAATCGCCGGATTTCCTGATAACCAATAGCTTGCTTGATCTCAGGTCTCAAGCCATTCACAAACTTGAGACACTTAGATCTCTCAGTATTAACAGTGTTGTAATGAGGACAAAATTTGATCAACTCTTCAAATCTTTCCGCATACTCCGCTACCGTCGAATTACCTTGTTTTAACTCAAGAAATTCAATCTCTTTCTTCCCTGGCACATCCTCTGGAAAATACTTCTTCAGAAAAGTCTCTCTGAACAGATCCCAAGTGATCACAATATCATCCTCCTCAAATCTTTGGCGAGTATTACCCCACCAATCTTCAGCTTCTTCTTCGAGCATGTGAGTCCTAAACTGCACCTTTTGTGCATCTGAGCAATTCATAACCCGAAAAATCTTCTCCATAGCTTTCAACCAAATCTGTGCTTTGTCAGGCTCATGGGTTCCCTTGAAAATCGGAGGATTGCTCCTTTGAAACCTCCCCAAAGCACGGAATTCATCTTCAACAACATTCCCCGCATTCACATTGGCCGGAGGATTCTGCCCAATCGCTCCCGCCAACCTTGTCAAAGCTTCTGCGATCGCTTCATCGTTCCTCCCTGCAACCATCTTATTAATTCCAACAACAGAACCACGTAAGAACAACCAATATTGATAATGCAACACACACATATCAATAACACACAGGGAAAAACACTCTAACAACTTCGCCGGACGGACCGACCTTCTCTGATACCATTATTGTAACACCCCCTTCTATACCCCCAAATAAATGCATATACAAATTTATCAGAGTGAAAATTTTAGAATAAGGTATAAAGGAAGAATGTCACAATTTCACCAATGAAACTCTTTAACATTTGCGCCATAAAATATGTAACATTTTCATGGTTTTAGAAATCACATTTCAACATTTAAATTTAAGCGGAAGATAAAATCATTTAATCATTTCCAAAATATTAATTCACATACACATAAGATTGTTAGACTAAGGCACGGATCTAGAAGGGGGGGGTTGAATAGATCCCTTTTAAAAATTTGAGTGGCGCTACCAATAAAATTGGTTTTCAAAATTGTTTTCAAATGCGGAAGCGGCCTTGGAAAATATAGTCTAAAACGAACAACTATTGGAGAGCCGGATATGCGTCAAGCAGATGAATTTAAGACGATAACGGATAGTAAATCACTACACACTTTTATGCAAAACTCAGATGTGATTCACTCGTACTATTTCCTTATTCCAATGATCAAAAATTACACCAAAACTAGCAGCAAAATTAAGGCAATTTTAGTTCAGCACTTTTGTCGAACAGTTGGTGTGCACAAATACCTTAAATGATATTTGTGTTGAATGAGTGATTGAAAAAGCCTTAGTACAGTATTTCTATTGTACTTAGTAGTTAAAAAACAGTGTTTCACCAACTCACTCAATCAATACTACAATTTGACAAAATCACTTATTCTAGAATCACTTAATTTTTAAGCTGTAATTGAAAATGCAGAAAATAAAGGAACACAAGATTTGATGAGGCAGTTCCCCCAGTCGTCCTCGCGTTGGGGTACGTCTGCCCTCAATTCTACAATGAGAATTGAGATATGTATTGAATAGATATCACCTGTTTGGTAGAACAGTTATACACAAGAATCGATAGACAATTGATACAAACAATCTTAATGTTGCTGATAATTTCTACCACTTCTTGCCCCTTGATTCAAGATGAATCAAGTCCTCCAATTTGATGTGAATGACCTCCGATTGCAGCCACCTTATTGACAACTCTTCCGTTGATCAAACCTTCGGCACGGCTGATCTTAGACACACCCAAATTGAACCCGGAACGTCTTCAACCTTTCAACGCCCTAGCTACTAGATTGATCAACCTTCCGCTAATCAATCACCTTCGCACTCGCTTGATTGTTGAACCGACGATTCCGTAACAAAAGCCTTCAAAACCTGTAGTCTTGATAGGTAAAACCTCAAAGGTTTTCTCCCAAGAAACACCTGCACCAGCTTCCACTCGAACCGGATCTTCAATCACGCGTTCGAACCTTATCACCGTCGAGCAAACCACAAACCGCAGCAAAAAAAATTGATTATCTGTAATTTGAGGATTTGTGAGTTGATTGAACGATGAAGATGAAGAACACTGATGCACCTCTTTCACGTTTCTTGACCTGAACACTTTCTCACAATGCTTTCAAAAATGTTAGTTGTTAAAATTGAAAAGACAGCTATTTATAGTAATATACAAAACAGACAGTTGACAGATCAATGAAACATAGCAGAATTTCTGTTTCTGCGCGCGAACGGTCGACCATAGGGTCGGCGTGCGCTGAGCCGTGTGATTCTCAAACTGTCATGCGCCGAGTCAGCGGTCGACGCATGATCTTCATGCGCTGAGCCGTCTGATTCTTAAACCTGCATGCGCCAAGTTAACGGTCGACGCATGACCTTCATGCGCTGACCCGTGTGAACTGAATGAAACTGTGTGCTGACGGTATGGTCGGCTCATGGTTCAAAAATCTGCAAAAACATAAATTTCTACAGCTTTTTGTGCATTACGTCATTGTAAAAATTGAATCATAAGTAGCGTGAATGATTTAAACGAAAGAAGGATATCTCTTAGCAAGTTGTCATCATCAAAAACCAGAGGCACGCTTGTGTTGGTAGATACTTTGCCTTCACATTCTCCCCCTTTTTGATGATGGCAACCTACTGTTACGCAACACGTGATAGGTATAGGTATGCTCCCCCTTTCTTTTACAATTATAGCGGTCGTAATCATCGTCTATCTACTGCTCGGTTCTCCCCCTTTGACAACATCAAAAAGAGGTAAACTCGTGACACAATAACAACACATTGAATCATGCATAAATGAGATACCAACAGATGAGAAGTAAACAACAGTTATACATACGATGGAGATAACAGTTAATAGATTACAGAACCACAAAAATGTCATGATAGCAACATAGAAGTAAGCAACAATCATAGTGAGTTTGGGCAGAAAAGCAAAACACAACAAACAAAATGAATGCAAGCCAAAACAGGAAACAACAAATGACATATGAGCGCATGCTAATAGCCCCGTCCACGTCCGCGACCACGACCACGCCTGTCATAGTAATGAGGATGGCGTTGGGGATGAGCTAGATCAGTAAATTCTTCTGTGATGTTATTCAAAAAGTCAAGACTGTCGACAATGGCGCGCTCTTCAGCTTGATGACAGTGAGTTAGAGTCTCGAATCGAGCGTCCAGCTGAGTCGACATTCCACTGATCCGTTCATTTTGGTTATGCAGTTCAGAACGAATTTGTGCCATTCTTTCATTTTGATCCCTCATGAATTTTTGCTGTTGTTCCTGCATATTGGTCATAAAATTTCGCTGTTCCAACTGCATCGACTGCATCATTTCTAAAATCTCCGAATTGTTTGACGGTTGTTGAGGAGAAGGTGGGTCTGCAGTGCTTGGTTGATACGGCTGATAGAATTTGCCAAGGGTGGTCCACCCGGTGTATTGCCATTCACCCCAGCCTTGGTTATTCTCCTCATCCTCATTTTCCTGTTGGTTTGAGTAGGCAGACCAGTTATTGTGTTGATTGTCATCTTGATATGTTTGTTGATAGTTTTCAGAAGGCACGTATGGTTGATGACCTTCATTAATATCGTGGTCCAGCTGAGTCTCATCAGCGGTTTCTTGTGCCTCTCCTGCATTGTCACCTTGATTGTCTTCATCTTCACTTGAGCTTCCTTCTGCTTCTTCATCTTCTCCACCCTCTGACTCATCAGCACTTTCTTCACTCGAGGAGGCAGCTGCAGCCATGGTTGAGCGCCGATAAAATCTGTACTTTTTGAGCGACTGATCCCACACATATCCCATCATAGCAAAGACCTTTGAACTGAACTCTTTATCGGAAGAAATTGGAGTATACGGAAAAGACGGGTAATTGATACCTGCAGAGTTTAAAGCTTCCTGAATGAATGAGCCATAGGCGAGCGCGGTGCCTCGCTTGGAGTCTCTTAGTTCATACATCCGGCTTGTAATATAGTACGGCCAGTTAATTTTAATGCCGTGACCTAGTATATGGATGAGATGCACTTCAGCTTGTTCGACTCTTGACAAACCACCTTGTTTAGGCCGCAGAATGCGCGCCACAATCCATTGAAGGATCCTTGGAAATGATCTGAGTTTTCCGGATGTGACGGACCTCGGAAAAGCCGCACTGTTTACAATGTGCTCCGGATAATGCCTCTTGAGCATATTATTCAGTGCTTTGTTATACTCATAACCTTCAAGAGTTTTAGAATCGGTCACTTCGGCTAGGGGAGGTTCACCATCCTCTACAGACATATCAAAATACTTACTCCAGAATTCAGTATTTACAGTCACTTGAGTTGTTCCAATATGGGAATGAAAGTTTTCTCCGTGAAATTTATCATTCAATTCAGAGTAAAAGACACGCACCAGATCTTCGCTATATTGTACATTGCATTCAACAAATCGTTCAACACCATGATAAGTAAGAAAGTTCATGAACTCACCCAGATGCATGCGTTCAGCAACCAGTTCATAGAAGGCGTGTTGTCGAACCACTTTCCTCTTACCAATGTCTTTGTTAAAGTTTTCCCGACGAGACGGATGAACCAGGGATTCTGCAGTGATTGGCACTGTTCCGGAGGTTGACCCTCTTGATCTCTTTCTTGTAGGTCTAGAGGAAGAAGCCATGGGTATAGTTTTGTGGGTACAAGGAACTCTTTACCAATGTGATGGAGAATGAAGAGTTTTGAGATGAAGGATTTTGAATTTTGAGAAGAAGGAGAGAGATAACCCTTGTTTAATGTAAGGATTAGGGTTTGATTGGAAAATGTGATTGGAAAAAAAAACTGAACCGTCAAGTAATCAGGAAAACTGGGTTTTTGCGCGAGCCGTCGACGGTAGCTTCTGCATGCGTCGACGCATGCTTCAGATTTTTCACCAGATACAAAAGTTAACAGGGTGCGCCGACCGCTGCCCTGTTATGGTCGACTCAATATGCAACAAACAGCAGATTTTTGTATTTTACCATATTCAGAGGTACATGCTATGCAAAAATGATGTCATGACATATAAGAAAAAAATATCTATATACATATGCAGTAGATGTCATACAAATTTAGCGTAGTATAAGCGATATGATTTGAGATCAACAGGATTATCAAACAAAGAGAGAGAGAAAGAACAATATCACCTTGATGCCTGATTTGCTTGATACACAACATACTTATACTTACACGAATATCAAATTGTTAGAAGTACAACAGCATGATTATTTGAATGAAATAAGATAACATCAGCAAATATTATTCCCGTTCCGAAATGTCGAGGATGCCAAGTTCTCGGCGGATATGAAAGAAAGGTTTCGTTGCTAGCGGCTTTGTGAAAATGTCCGCTAGTTGGTTTTTAGTGTCAACGTGTTCAAATACAACATCACCTTTCTCAACATGGTCCCTAAGAAAATGGTGTCGAATTTCTATATGTTTAGTGCGAGAGTGTAATACGGGATTTTTGGTAAGGTTAATAGCGCTAGTGTTGTCACATAGGATAGGAATACGTTCAAGTTTAAGATTGAAATCTAGTAGTTGTTGCTTAATCCACAGAATTTGAGCACAACAACTACCAGCGGCAACGTATTCCGCCTCGGCCGTTGATAAAGCAACTGAAACTTGTTTCTTGCTATGCCAACTAACCAAGGAGTTTGAAAACAAATGACATGTACCACTAGTGCTTTTCCTATCCGATTTGCACCCGGCAAAGTCGGAATCGGAGTAACCTACCAACGAGCAATCACTACCCTTAGAATACCACAATCCATACTTCGGGGTACCTGACAGGTATCGAAGAATTCGTTTAACAGCTTTTAGGTGGGATTCTTTGGGACATGATTGGTATCGTGCACACATGCACACACTAAACATAATATCAGGACGTGACGCAGTAAGATAGAGAAGTGAACCAATCATACCTCTATATCGTTTTACCTCTACGTCCTTGCCATTTTCATCTTTATCCAAATTTACGCATGTAGGCATTGGGGTGTCTATGGCCTTGGATTTTGCCATGTCAAATCTCTTGATCAAGTCCAAACAATATTTTGTTTGGCTCACGAATGTCCCTTCTTGGAGTTGTTTAATTTGCAGGCCGAGGAAGTATGTGAGCTCCCCCATCATACTCATCTCGAATTCGCCCTGCATGAGGTCAGAAAACTCTCTCACGAGATTCATGTTAGTGGATCCAAATATAATATCGTCAACATAGATTTGCACCAAAATCAAGTGCTTTCCTTGACGTTTAATGAAGAGTGTAGTGTCAACCTTTCCTCGTGAGTACCCCTGATTAAGTAAAAACTTACTTAGTCGCTCATACCAAGCTCTAGGAGCTTGTTTGAGACCATATAAAGCTCTTTTTAACTTGTAAACATGTTCAGGGTATTCATGAGATTCAAAACCGGGAGGTTGAGACACATATACTTCTTCATTTATGTGACCGTTAAGGAACGCACTTTTAACATCCATTTGAAATAACTTAAAATCCTTTGCACATGCAAAGGCGAGTAAAAGGCGTATAGCCTCGAGTCGGGCAACCGGCGCATAAGTTTCCTCATAGTCGATGCCTTCCTCTTGGTTATACCCTTGAGCGACCAATCTCGCTTTATTACGGGTTATTACCCCGTTTTCGTCCAACTTGTTCCTAAACACCCATCGGGTGCCGATTACTCGATGGCCTCGCGGAGGAGGGACAAGGTCCCATACCTCGTTTCTTTTAAACTGATTTAGTTCCTCTTGCATCGATAAAAACCAGTGCTCATCGAGTAGGGCCTCTTTGGGGTTTTTAGGCTCTATTTGTGAAACGAAAGCGAAGTGATAACAAAAGTTACTTAGCTTAGATCGAGTGGTGACTCCCTTTGTGATGTCTCCGAGAATATTGTCAATTGGATGATCTTTACACGACTTCCAAGCTTGAGGGAGATCATCGTTTGTAGGCGGATGAGCTTCCTCAGTTACCTCATGGTGTGCATCCTTATCCTCCTCAATTTTGACTCTATCGGGTTGATCAATCCCCGTTTCGCCACCTTTGAGTATGTCTTCTGTGGATGTACCTGCACCATGAACAACACTATCCTTTCCGACATTTCTCGGATAGGACTCATCAAACGTAACGTGCACAGACTCTTCAACAGCTAGTAATCTTTTATTATAAATCCTATATGCTTTACTTGATTGCGAGTACCCTAGAAAAATGCCTTCATCGGCTTTTGAATCAAACTTGCCCAAGTTTTCCTTTCCATTGTTTAATACAAAGCACTTGCATCCAAAAACATGAAGGTGAGAAACATTAGGCTTTCGCCCTTTTAAAAGTTCATACGGAGTTTTGTTTAGAATGGGGCGGATGAGTACCCTATTCAAAACATAACATGCCGTACTAATGGCGTCGGCCCAAAAGTATTTTGGTAAACCACTATCATTAATCATTGTTCTTCCCAATTCTTCTAAAATTCTGTTTTTACGCTCCACAACCCCATTTTGTTGAGGAGTTCGTGGAGCCGAGAAGTTATGATCGATGCCATGGTTACCGCAATATTCTTCAAATAAATGATTTTCAAATTCACCTCCGTGGTCACTTCTTATTGACACAATGTTTGTATTTAACTTATTTTGGGAGAGCTTGGCAAATCTCTCAAAAGCGGCAAACGTGTCACTTTTACTCACTAAGAAGATGGTCCAACAGAACCTAGAAAAGTCGTCCACTATTACGAATCCGTAATAGTTTCCTCCTAGACTTTTGATCCTAGACGGCCCAAACAAGTCCATATGAAGTAGTTCAAGAGGTCTCGTTGTTGAAATAATCTTTTTGGATTTAAAGGAGATCCTCGTTTGTTTTCCTTTTTGACAAGCATCACAAAGGTGATCCTTGGTGAACTTAATTTTGGGAAGTCCTAGTACTAGATCTTTTGAGACAATCTTATTGAGTAAGTCAAAGTTGACATGCGCTAAGCGCCTATGCCATAGCCATGAGTCTTCACTCATAGATATGAGACATTGATCGCTTGTTGGGGATACCACATTCAAGTCAAGCATATACACATTGTTTACTCTAAAACCAATAAACACATTCTTCTTATCACTTTCATGCACAATTTTGCAGCAATCTTTTGAAAAGGAAACATTGTAACCTTTGTCGCATAATTGGCTAATGCTAAGGAGATTATGTTTAAGGTTTTCGACAAGCAACACATCGGAAATTGTAGTAGAGGAGGGATTACCTATACTACCTTTACCTAGTATCGCTCCGCGGTTGTTATCACCGTATGTTACATACCCTTTCTTCTTAGCCACGAAGTCTATGAATAAGGATATGTCTCCAGACATGTGCCTTGAGCACCCACTATCAAGAACCCATCTTCTCTCGGTGGACTCGACACATTTCACCTGTCAAAATATAACTTAGAAAAGGGAGGTACCCAATGGCATATTGGGTCCTAATAGGTTAGCGACAAGACGGTTGCGTTTGGGCAACCATTGGTAGATGCCTTTAGGAACAAGAAATCTCCTAAATCGACATTTACCAATGGAGTGGCCTTTCTTGCAACAGTAAAAGCATACAAAGTCGACATTAGAATCACTTTCACTTGCTTGATCCCTAATTACATATGCATATTTTTGATATGGGTTTATCATACTTTTTCTAAAATCCTTTTTATCGATTGCAAATGTAATTTTAGGTTCAAGTGCCTTGTCTAATTTGGCCTTAAGGTTTCTAACCTCACCTTGCCAAATATGACAAGTATCACAACCAAAGTTGAAAGGATTACTATTGTCCTTACAATCCGATTCATTATCTTTCACAATGGAAGCCTTAAGGTCCTCTAATTTCTTTTCGGACTCTAAGACTTTGTGCTCTAAATATGTAAAAATTCTTCTATTAGAAGCAAGTTTCTTAAAGGCTTCAGTTGCTTCCTTGTGTAAAACATCGAATGCGGTTTGTAATTCGGAATGAGACATATTAGATGACATATTATATCTAGAGTGACGTACCTGTTTCTTTTTCTTTTTCTGATTTGCGGAGAGACATAGATTCACGGACTCTTCTTCATCACTAGAGCTTTCATTAGAGGAGGAAGAATCACTGTCGCTTTCCCACGCGATGTACGCCCTCCTAGGCTTTGATGCTCTCTTATGTGACTTCGATTGTTCCTTTTCTTTTCCCTTGTTGTTCATTGGACAGTCCGGTTTGTAGTGACCGGGCTTTCCACATTTATAGCACGTTCCTCTAGTCTTTTTGCCTTTTTGATTGTCATCTTTGGAGAACCTTGATTGCCTTCGGAAATTTACCAGGTTCTTCTCCGAATGTTGGATGCCGTTCTTTCTCACGTACCGGTTATACCGTTTAACGAACAGCCCCATGTCCTCATTTATGTCTTCTTCTTCGTCGTCGCTTGAAGAATAATCACTTTGCTCTTTTGCTTTAGACTTCGAGGAAGAAGCCTTAAGAGCTATGGACTTCTTTTCACTCATCTTTACTTTGTCCTTCTTTTCTTTCCTTTCATGTTGGTCAAGACTCAAGAGTACCTGTTCATGCTCTTGTAGTTTGCCAAACAATGTAGTCAGGTCTAATACCGTAAGATCATTTGCCTCTTTGATGGCGGTCACTTTCGGCTGCCATTCCCTGCTAAGACATCTCAAAACTTTATTAGTAGCAAGATCATTGGAAATAGGTCTTCCTAGTGAATGTAATCTGTTTATGAGATGAGTAAATCTCTTTTGCATGTCAGCAATGGTTTCCCCTTGCTCCATGAAAAAAAGATCAAACTCTTGTATAAGAGTGTTGATTCGAGCCAACTTAACATCGTTTGTCCCCTCATGGGCAATTTGTAGTGCATCCCACATAGTTTTAGCCGTAGGGCAATGGGATACACGGTAGTATTCATCTACACCTAATGAGGAGATTAGAATGTTCTTAGCTTTCCAATCGTAATTATACTTTCGCTCATCGTCGTCGGTCCATTGTGCTTCGGGCTTTGGCACAACTTCGTTATTCTCATTTGTCATGGTTATTTCAATCGGACCATTGAGAATAACGTTCCATATCTTTCTATCTATGGAATTAATGTGCACCCGCATACAGTCTTTCCAATAGCTATAATTTTCACCGTTAAAAACGGGAGCTCTATTGTACGCCCCTTTTGGTTCGTTAGCCATTATTCTATCAATGTTGTATTTGAAGCACCGGAGAACCGGAGCTCTTGATACCACTTGTTAGACTAAGGCACGGATCTAGAAGGGGGGGGGTTGAATAGATCCCTTTTAAAAATTTGAGTGGCGCTACCAATAAAATTGGTTTTCAAAATTGTTTTCAAATGCGGAAGCGGCCTTGGAAAATATAGTCTAAAACGAACAACTATTGGAGAGCCGGATATGCGTCAAGCAGATGAATTTAAGACGATAACGGATAGTAAATCACTACACACTTTTATGCAAAACTCAGATGTGATTCACTCGTACTATTTCCTTATTCCAATGATCAAAAATTACACCAAAACTAGCAGCAAAATTAAGGCAATTTTAGTTCAGCACTTTTGTCGAACAGTTGGTGTGCACAAATACCTTAAATGATATTTGTGTTGAATGAGTGATTGAAAAAGCCTTAGTACAGTATTTCTATTGTACTTAGTAGTTAAAAAACAGTGTTTCACCAACTCACTCAATCAATACTACAATTTGACAAAATCACTTATTCTAGAATCACTTAATTTTTAAGCTGTAATTGAAAATGCAGAAAATAAAGGAACACAAGATTTGATGAGGCAGTTCCCCCAGTCGTCCTCGCGTTGGGGTACGTCTGCCCTCAATTCTACAATGAGAATTGAGATATGTATTGAATAGATATCACCTGTTTGGTAGAACAGTTATACACAAGAATCGATAGACAATTGATACAAACAATCTTAATGTTGCTGATAATTTCTACCACTTCTTGCCCCTTGATTCAAGATGAATCAAGTCCTCCAATTTGATGTGAATGACCTCCGATTGCAGCCACCTTATTGACAACTCTTCCGTTGATCAAACCTTCGGCACGGCTGATCTTAGACACACCCAAATTGAACCCGGAACGTCTTCAACCTTTCAACGCCCTAGCTACTAGATTGATCAACCTTCCGCTAATCAATCACCTTCGCACTCGCTTGATTGTTGAACCGACGATTCCGTAACAAAAGCCTTCAAAACCTGTAGTCTTGATAGGTAAAACCTCAAAGGTTTTCTCCCAAGAAACACCTGCACCAGCTTCCACTCGAACCGGATCTTCAATCACGCGTTCGAACCTTATCACCATCGAGCAAACCACAAACCGCAGCAAAAAAAATTGATTATCTGTAATTTGAGGATTTGTGAGTTGATTGAACGATGAAGATGAAGAACACTGATGCACCTCTTTCACGTTTCTTGACCTGAACACTTTCTCACAATGCTTTCAAAAATGTTAGTTGTTAAAATTGAAAAGACAGCTATTTATAGTAATATACAAAACAGACAGTTGACAGATCAATGAAACATAGCAGAATTTCTGTTTCTGCGCGCGAACGGTCGACCATAGGGTCGGCGTGCGCTGAGCCGTGTGATTCTCAAACTGTCATGCGCCGAGTCAGCGGTCGACGCATGATCTTCATGCGCTGAGCCGTCTGATTCTTAAACCTGCATGCGCCAAGTTAACGGTCGACGCATGACCTTCATGCGCTGACCCGTGTGAACTGAATGAAACTGTGTGCTGACGGTATGGTCGGCTCATGGTTCAAAAATCTGCAAAAACATAAATTTCTACAGCTTTTTGTGCATTACGTCATTGTAAAAATTGAATCATAAGTAGCGTGAATGATTTAAACGAAAGAAGGATATCTCTTAGCAAGTTGTCATCATCAAAAACCAGAGGCACGCTTGTGTTGGTAGATACTTTGCCTTCACAAAGATATCCAGATTAATACATCATGTCAGGTAATTACAAAACCACATCAGCCGATACATCGCAATGTATCACAAAAGAATAACTATACTAGTCTAACTATCCGGTGTTACATATCAGAGCAGCCGACTCAAAAGAATGAAGATAACTTCACAAAAAAGACTCCAGCATCCTAATCTGCAATGCCTCGTAGAGCATTATAAAACAGCAGAAGGGTGGGAAATATAACCATAATAGTCAAAGCATAAGATTATATATATATATATAGGTAATCATATAATTCAACTCCATATTTCTCACCACAATTCACCCTCTTAGTCATATATATTTACCACACAGATATAGACAACATGAATATTCACAAAGCATTCCTACATCATGCATACACTCACATTTCCACAATCTTATCATTCACACATAAGCATCTCTTCATGCATATGTCATATATCAATGTGACTCAACAACTCAATGCAACTCATGCAATGCGGTACCGACTCTCGTTATCATTTTTCGGTTTTTACATTAAACCAGGTCCACTCTTCTAGACCGATAACCTGTTATCATTTTTCGGTTTTTACATTAAACCGGGTCCACTCTTCTAGACCGATAACAACAAAGGCCCGTCCTCTAAGCCTTCAAACCCACTCTTCTAGGTTTGGGACAGGCCACTAGTTTCCACGAAACTAACAGACATTGCCTCTTGACTAAATGATGCATATGCAATCAACCACAACAATGCACTTAAGACCGTTCTCGCATCTTAATCTCATGCATTTAATAATTCATCTCTTCAAGAATTACACAATGATTGCGCATACAACATATATCACAACAATCAAGGTATTCACATCACAGTACCAATCATACAATTACAAGTTATGCACACATATTCACAATGTTCTCATGCATACTCATCGCATAATTGTATACACATCAAGCATATACAAGTTCATTAGATAAAACACACATAATCACCTATTATGTTCACATGTATTTATACTTGATGCAATTAACATTCAAATTACAATTCTAGGATTCACGCCCGTAGGCTGCCCACAGCACATATCATCACAATAGATCACATACATACTCACAATGTAGAGGTATTAGTCTATGTGAAACAACTAAATCATCAACACATAGAAACCACAGCAAAGAAAAGATGCTGTCAAATTCGCCCATATTCGCCTGGCGAACACTCGCTAGGCCTTCGCCTGGCGAGACTCCCCAGCGAGCCAAAGTCAGTAGCTACTGACTTTGTTCGCCACCATTCGCCAGCACCTTCGCTGGGCGAACCTTCGCTAACCAACCTTCGCTGGGTGAACTCGCCAGCGACGTCCACTAGGACTTAATCATAATTATTCTCCAGCGTTCGCTAGGCTTCGCCCGGCGAAGCTTCGCCTTCGCTCGCCTGGCGAGAGCCAGCGAACCTGCGCAGAACAGAATTTTTGTTCTGTCTTCTCCTTCTCAAACCACCACCAACCAACTCCCAAACATCAAAACCAGCTCAAACAACATCACTACATGTTACTCGACTATTCTACGGCATTATTACTCAATTCCAACCGATTAAATCACAGTTCTACCGATTATTCCAACTTTTGCCCTAAATGGAAAAGGATGGAACTACACCAAAACCCCAACCCAACATATATAAAATCATGCAATGATCAAATAGAAACATTTCTCACCCTTACCTCGATTAATCGGAGCTTTGATGTTGGCTCTTGATGATTTTCCACTTTCCTCTTCTTCTCTTCTCTTTCTCTTCTTCTTTCTTTCCAAATGTTTGTCTCTAACTTTCTTTTCTTTTCCTTTTCTGTTATATATTTTCTTTATTTTCCTTCCTTCCAATTTCCTTCTCAATTCTCTATTAATTCCAATTAATAAAAATTAATTTCCAATATTAATAAAAATCCCACTAAATCAATTAATTACTATAATTAATTATTTAATGAAATTCGGGCTGTTACATGCCCCAAAAAGAATAAAACCAAAGCCAGTTACATAGTTAGGGTTGTTTTGTATCTTAAAAAGATGGGAAAACAACGTTATTGTCGGCTTACAACCTTTATAATCACACCCGTATTAAAAGACTTTAAATAATGCCCAACTCATGGAATGGTTCAATACGTCAACTTTAAATTCATTGAAAGAGAGATGGTAATCTATGATGGAGAACAAGTATTCCTTGAAAGGGATATAATATCTATTATATTTCTTGCATATCCTATTATATTCACATGGAGGAAATGCCCATCAGGCGGTTGCGTAACCCACACCCGTCAAAGATTGATTAAAGGCACCTTTATGAGCAAAGGAAGAAGTAATCCCTAGTATGCTGAAATCGAACAAATTGCCTAAAGTATCCTTACCATCTTTCTTTGTTGATACTCACATTGTCACCATGATTAAAAAATATATATTATTAAAAGAATTAGTGTAGGTATAATGATGTTCGAGTGAACCTTGTCTTGAAAGCTCTAACAAAGAAACGTAAGAAGAAATAGAGACCTACTATTCAAGCTCAGAAGAAATGACCAATGCATCATGCAAATCCACTAGGGCCAGCAAAATTGTTGAGTTTGATTCAACACCTAATAAAGCAGTTCCAAGAAAAAGCTATAAAGGAAACAAAAACACCATCTTCGCAGATGGGTTATAGCAAAATAAAAGGCAAGAGAACACTTCAAAAATCCTTTATAAACTATTCAGGCATGTACGACTATATTATACACTACGCACTACCAATGATTGAGATCTTCTAAAAAACAATTTAGAAGCACTCAAGCACTCTAAAGACTGAGAAACTTCATTGCTAACTAGAAAGGAAAAGGCGTGTCAATCACTCCCAACGTCACATTGCAACTTCCAAGATAGGCATTCAATGTGCCCATTCCCAAGACTAGCAACATCCCATCTGAGAATTCCACGACCACGAATAATATGGCCAGATAATAATACACACCATAAACCTTCATCCTATAAAGCATAGAAAAGGGCTTAGGGGAAACTATTTTGAGCCAGTCACAAGGCCCATAAAGCGAAGGTCCAATTATAAGGTGGAAAGTTACCATGCAAGGAATATATACATTTTTTTCTCTGCGTCGTAGAATACCCTTCACGAGGACTCCATGCTAATCTCCCCAAATTAATCCAACGTCTGACTGCATCTCACGTAATTCCACACGTGTGCAATTAACAACTATTTCCCTTATTTAAAGAGGAAAATGTGCCCTATATAGGTATTCAAATGTTTTTCATCTAAACTTCATTTCTCACTTTATTTCTAACTTGAATGTATGAGTGTTAATCATACATGTCAAGATCTCCTTTCCACTACATCAAAAACTTTGAACCACCATAATAATTTGTTAAAAAAATCATCATTTGTTATATTCATCTAGTTCTAAAGCATATGTGTGTGTGTGTGTGTGTTGTGTGTGTGTGTGTGTGTGTGTGTGTGTGTGTGTGTGTGTGTTAGCGAGATTAATTCACTTTTTTGTATACATTTGATTTAACAACTTTGATTTAAAAATACAATCTATTATTTGTTCCATTCCCTCTTTGGGTTGTTTTTGGTTCGGTCCGGTCCAGATATTTCCTCTCCCAAGAAGTGGACCGAAATAGTAATTGGGTAAAACGAAACCAGACCGAAATAGTGTTGGTCTCTTTTTTGGACTATAATCGGACTGGTACTTTCGGGTAAACTGAGACCGGACCAAAATAGTTATGGTCTTTTTTTTGGGACCGAAACCGAAACCGAATCTCAAAAGTATCCAATTCTTAAATTAAGTATCCAAATCTCAAAAGTGCATAAATAAGTATTCAATTCTCAAAAATGCATAAATTTAACACATAAAGTGCACAAACATAATTAAGTACTTGTTCAATTCTAATAGTATAAGTGCTAAAAAGTATAATCAGCATACAAAAAAACTTCAATTCTAAAAAAAATGCACAAGGAGATTACATTTTTTATGCCTCAGAACAATCTCATGATTGGCATAATGCAAAATATAGATCTTCAAGTTGCAGTTGTCGAAGCGACACCCGAATATTCACCAAAATGATATGTCAAAGGTTCATCTTGTGGTTCTTCAAACTACATATGTAAAGGCATAAAATTAGAGTTGCTTAAAAGTTAGGAAAATGGAAAACATATTAAGCAAAGTTACTCACAACACTTGTAGTGCAACCCTTCTTAATTACATGCATCTCCTTCACCCAATCACCCCCACAAACTACCATTTCAATTGTCTTAGTTTTCATAGATGATCGTTTCAGATCAATAACCCTTTTTCCAGTACTAAAAGTTGCTTCTGAAGTAACATTAGTAAATGGAACAGTTAGGATATCCTTTACCAATTTACTAAGAACGTGATACTTTGCTTCATTTCTCATTCACCATGTTAAAACATCAAGCTTAGAATTAGGGGGAACTTTCAAAGGAGGCTCATCTAGATACATTTCAAGATCAGTTTTTGAATTACTATTATCTATAATAGTTTCTAAAAACATCTCAAAATTTCTCCTTCCCAACCCAGAACCAGAACTAGATCCTACTTCAGGAGTTGTAGATACAGGGCATCATTTGTTCCATAAGCATCTTGATACAATTAGAAGAAGGATTTTAATTTGGTTGATAACTCTTGTTGATAGGCACTTGCTTTATTAGGATTTGGATACAAGAACTAATATACCCATTTGATGAAGACCATCTTATACCTATTTGATCAAGTAGAGTTGCAAATAACTTAGGAAATAATTCATAATTGGGCTCAAAATTTAATTTCATCATTGGTGCAATTGATTCACAAGGCAACAGAATTCACAAGGCAATAGAATTCACAAATGACAAGGTAATAGAACTCACAAGGCAACATAATTCACAAATCACAAGGCAACATAATTCACAAGGCTACATAATTCACAAGGCAACGTTGGCCTTAGATTTTAATTTCATCATAGGCATAATTCATAAGGCACAAGGCATATCAAGCAGATAACTAACTACCTAAGGTACAATGCCACAAAGTACAATGGTAACACATTTAATAGCCTCAAAAATATCATATACGTGAATGCAACTGTTTCATCATAGGCATATCAAGTAGACAACTAGCTACCTAAGGTACAATACCTTAAAGTACAATGGCAACACATTGAATAGCCTCAGAAATATTATATATATGAATGCAACTCTAATATCAATGTTTGGTTTCATCTTAGGCATATCAAATATATACTTAAAGATAATGCAGCAAAATACAAAGGCAACATAATTGAATCTACATGTACATACCTTAGATCAAGAATGGCACCAATAGATATAAATGTATTAGACTTTGACCAATACTTGTCATATTTCAACATCATTTCAGTAGCAAGCTTTTGCAGCTGAGGATTATTTGAGATGCTTGAAGGTTGATCAAGTAGCACCTTTACCCTGTAAAGTTCAGTCAAGAACAAATTGGTAGTAGGGTAAGAGGTTCCACTTATAATTGTTGTAACATCAGCAAAAACCTCCAAAAACTTGCAAATATCATGAACATCTTCCCAATCATTGACCTTAGGCAAAAAGTCGATAAATGCACCATTCTCCTCAGCATATCTAGGCTACATTTCTCTATAGTGGTATGCAGTGGACAACATCAACCAGGTTGAGTTCCATCTTGTCTTGGTATCTAACACTTGCATTATGCCTTCAAGTTACAACTCGTCAACAATTTTTTTGAAAGCTTTGCATCTAGCTTTAGAATTGAGCAAGTATTTCACACCATTTCTAATCTTGTCAACAATATTCTTAATCATATCAAGACCATCATGAACCAACAAATTTAAGATGTATGCACAACACCTTACATGAAACAGTTTACCATCTAATGGTAAATTTCTCCTACCAGAATAATTTATATTCAATCTAGCAATACAGTTATCGTTGGCACTAGCATTATCTACTGAAATTGAAACAACCTTATCTCTTATTCCCCAATCATCTATCATCTTAATCAACTCCCTACACAGAACCTCCCCAAAATATGGTGGTGTCACATTCTTAAAAGATAAAACTCTTTTGTCAAGCTGCCATTTTGAATCAATGAAATGACCAGTCACAATCATATAACCTATTTTATGTTCACCAGACCACCACAAGTCAGTTGTAAGACTGACCTTTTTAATCAAATAGATACACTTTTTTCATCTTAACTTTCTTAGCCTCATGAAAAGTCTCACAATCAAGCTTAACATGTTTCCTACTAATATTTTTGTACCATGGATAAACCTCTCTTATAAACTCATTAAAAATAAGACCTTCTATAAAAGAAAAAGGAAATTCATGACCTAGAACCATATGTGCTGCAAGTTTTCTAACCCTAGCATAATTATATTTCCAAGTTGCCAAAATAGGAGTACTAGCACTACCACCTACATTTAACCTGGATTGTGAACCTCTTTATCATTATTACCTTTCTGTAGTACCCCAAAATTTTCCCTCTCTTTTTCTAACATTAAATGGCTTGTGTTCTTTGCATCTTACATTTCTGCATATCATAGCATTGGTTCTTGAGGCATGGGATCAAGGTGTTTTCATGGCTCAGGGCTCCCTTTTATTGCAAGAG
The DNA here is from genome assembly GCA_963859935.3 of Lathyrus sativus. Lineage (NCBI taxonomy): Eukaryota > Viridiplantae > Streptophyta > Magnoliopsida > Fabales > Fabaceae > Lathyrus > Lathyrus sativus. The sequence goes on from OZ012736.1 coordinate 63,050,282, forward strand.
TTTAAACAACGAGCGTCAGAGGCTCCGACATTTATTTTGCCCAATGATCGAGTGACCGATTTTATTTTATTCAGCATGTTATTTTTAGCCCAGGAGATGGTGCACAGGCTATCTCAGGCATTCTCACAGTTATAATATCGAAGGGCAAGTTTCAGAGGCTTAACAGAGCTCAGAACAGGTGGCAACAAATGATTATATAAGTTTCCCTCAATTTGGCGCCAAAATTGGCATTTTTTGAATGTGGTAACCGGTTACCACCTATGGGTAATCGGTTACCCTGGGCGAAATTTGCCAAGAAATTTGAATTTTCAGCATTGCAAATTTTTAATCATTCTCAACCATTGATTTCACATGATCATCATTGGAAGGATCTAGAATTGTTTCAATTTTCACCATTTCCCTCCAAATTTCAAACACTTCATTCCTAATTTTACTCCTAATTTCCATTTCAGACACTAATACACATTCCAAACCACATTTTGATTCCAAACCTAGAGCTTATTTAAGTGAATTTGCTCCAAGCCTCAAGAGAGGAACCTTCATTTTCAGATTTCACATTCATTCTTGAGAATTTGCTCTCAACTTTCTCTCCACTTTTTCACTCCCAAAACCTCTGTTAAAGCTCTTTCCACTTGAGTTCATTGATTCTTCATTAGAATCCTTGAATTCTAGAGCTAAACCTCCATCGTTCATCTCCATCATCTTCAATTCATCACTCAATTTTCGTTTGAATTGAGATCTGAATTTGGAAGCTAGATTTGAAGTGCTTTTGGATTAATCTTGGCTTGATTTTGCTTGTTCTTCACTTCTACTATAAGGAAGCTCTTGGATCTTAAAGATTCTCTGGGTTTCTAGCTTGGATCTGTTAGTTTCAAGTAAATCAACACTTACCAAAGCAAATCTCAGCTTTGAAGGTTGGTAATTCTAGATCCAATTCTTGTTTTGAACTTATTTGCATAATCACAATGTAGATCCATGGCTTTTGATGCATTTTGATCCATTTTGATGATTTTGATCTTTGTGATTTGTGATTTCAATGTTTTATTGTGTTTACATGATGTTTGATCACTGATTCTTGATGATAAATTCGTGCATAATTGATTACTTGTTAATTTGGATGTTTGGATAAGTTGTTGGTTGTTGAAAAGTTATTTCGGAAGCTATTTTTCTGTTTCTGTCTCAATGGTAATCGGTTACCATTATCAGGTAACCGGTTACCTTGCCTAATTTTCACATTTCTGGACTTTTTTTTAACAGGTAACTGGTTACCTGATTCTGGTAACCCGTTACCACTGGGATAGTTTGCCTTTTTTCAAAGAGGTAACATGTTACTTGATTCTGGTAACCCGTTACCACTGGGACAGATTGCCTATTTTTTGCATTTCTTGCTTGTTTGAGTTTCTTTCCACCTCTAAACTTCATGGATTGATATGATGCATTTATGTGGACTGTTCTTGACATATTTCATCATTCTTGAATGTTTGATCTCGATTCTTCGACACGTAACTTTCGGTTTTCGTTTGAATGCTTAACATGTTCATATTGCTTGATTGATGAATGATCACGTGCCTTTCTTGCTTAGATCATTTTAATTGATTATCATGAATGTTTGTTTTGCTAGATTTGTGATGCATGTGTGTGTTTGCTTTCGATTCTGTTTGTTGCATGTTTGTTTGATCGTTCGATCATTTGATTTGAATTGAAAAATACGATGATCTTGTTGATTCTTAATGATGCAATGTTGTTGATCAATTATGTTTGATTCTTGAAGCATGTTCATACTTGTATGATATCTATCCATGATTGGTGTTTGCTTATGTTTGATTGCATTAAATCATGCTTGCTTGCTTGCTGCCCCACTTTTCACAACTGTTCTTATTTTGAATTTGCATGTTGTCCTTGCCTTACTTACTTGCTGCCTGCCTTTTTACACCTACTTTTATGCTGAAACATGTGTTGTTATAGGTTGTCTTGCTTGTGTGCTGGATTTTATTGATGTTTTATGCATGAGGAGCTGTTGTAGCTGCTACTTTTACCTTGTTTCTTTGCTTTTTTATTTGTCTTTGCATGCTCCCTTAGGATTCTTAGTCCAATTTAATTTTTGATTAAGCTTGAAGTAGGATAGACGTTAGGAGTTTATTCCATGCATGATAACAAGTAGGCTAGTCTCTCTCAACCTCAACCTTAGGTCCATCTTTTGCATGCTAACATTATGATAAAATTTCCTTTCGCATCCCGACCTTAGGAACACTTTGCATGACAATGTTAGGACCGAGTTTCCCTTAGACCTTACGTACGTCTCTCTTCTCATCTCAAAACACATTCTAAATCATCTAATAAATACAATGAACATTATACGCTACGAGCCTTAAGCACATGAGAAATGATGAGTGAGGGGTCTCCTCTCGCTTGTTTAGAGTGTTTAGTGTACGTCCCGTCTGGAGCCGATATGCGATGCATTCGTTCCTATGTCATAGTCTTTAGTGCAACGTGAAACACAAAACAAACTAATCCTTTTCACTAAAACTCACACAAAAAGTCAAACCTTTTATCCTTTGAGATTGTGTTTCAAACTCATTTTCAGAAAAGAGTACATTACTTTTCCGTTCTACCGCAAATAGGCATCATCCCTAACTGCTGGAATGGGAACTTAACGTCACTCATAAAAAACACTTAACCAACCTGTGGTTTCCTCTTTTCCTGAACTACGTATACTCTGATTTCTCATACCAGGTGAGGATACGTAGGCACAAGACGACGATGTTTTGGCGAGCAACCTTCCCCTATCACCCGTAGTTTTCCGAACTATGTTGACTCTGACTTTTCCATTACACGAGGGAATACGTAGGCATAGGGCGTCGATGTCTTATCGAGTCTCTTTCTTTTTCTTTTGTTCTCGTTTTTGCTTAGCAGTAGCTTTTAGATAACACACCCTTTGATTAGACAACAAGCGTGGATCCCGTTGAGTACAACGGACGTGAGGGGTGTTAATACCTTCCCCTTGCCTAACCGACTCTCGAACCCAAGATTTTATTGCAATGACCTTGTCTTTTCCCGTTCTTCAGGTTTTCTTCAATCGTTTCCTTTTCCTCTCTTTGGGATAAATAACGTTCGATGGAAACTCTTCTGTTTTTCCGCCGGGTGTTTTTCGCAGTTGCGACACTTTCAACCTCAACTTTCTCTAAATACAAGCTTCTAAATGTTTCTTACCATTAGAAGTACTTTTCCACTTCACATCATAAGTGTAAAGCTTACCACATCATCTGCACTTCCACTTCTTAATACCATCATGCATTTCAATATGTAGCATTTCAGTATGAACAACAAAGTTTTTGGGACGAGGAACTTTACCAAATACATTTCTCTAAGTAGTGCTATCAGTTGGAATCTCCAAATCAGTAGTATTCTGAGTCGTATTCTAAGTAGTGTTATCAGTTGGAAGCTCCAAATCATTAGTATTCTGAGTAGTGGTATAAGTTGGAAGCCCAAAATCAATCATCTCTCAATCTATATATTTCCTTCCATTGTCTCATCCTCCCCAATCCCATCAAGATCGATTTCAATATCAAGATCATCCATGGTTGGAGTCAATGATAAATTTTGAAAAGACATGGAATAAAATATAATATCAATCAAACAATAGTATAATAATTTACAAAACTCAACAACAGAAGTCAAAACTCATGTCAAAATTGAAACATGTATGTACAAACAACAATCAAAATTCAAAACATATTAGCTAAAATCGAAACATGTTTATTATCATTTCAAACATTTTGAAATAAATGAAACACTCAGAGAAGTATGATAAAACGGAAAAAAAAATGATGAACATAATAAACAAAATATGAAGACATTAAAGGTTGAAGGTTGAAGATGAAGACATTACCCATACGAGGTTGAAGATGACAACAAAATACTAATGATGAAACTCAGACGAGGCGAAGTTGGAAAGGGAGAAGACAAGGCAAAGTTGGAAATTGGGGAGGGAGATGAGAGATTTGCGTTTGACTGATTGTTGACTAAGATTTAGATGGAAACATATATACTTCGCCAATATTGGATACTTATTGAATATTTAGATTCTCTATTTTGGTATCGGATAAAAAAATTATCCATTCCCGAACTAAGTAACACTTCGGTCGGTCCATTGATTCAATTCTAATAAACTGATTCATGAGTGGATCACAGGTGATTCTTCCAAAAACAACCATAATCCCTTTCTCTATACATTAAAAAGAAAACAAATAAGAAACAAAAGGGAATTTATGTAATTTTTTAATCATAAATTTAATTTTAAAAACTAGAATAGTTTTGGATCTGTCTTTGTATTTATTTGATTGACTTCAACACTAATAATTCAAGCAAAACCATATGACAAAAATGATTAACTTAATTAAATAATCTAAATCCATATAATTAGCCAACCCAAAATTTATTTGTTTTCTCCAATCTCAACGCTACACTCAACATTTCCACATTGTCAACATCACTGCATGTCGGCTCCCTTTCTCCAAGCAACTTCAAAAGCACCTTCCTTCCGTTTTTATCGTCCACGCGTCACTTCCTCACACACTCCTTTTCACAGATCCAAAACCTACACGTGTCACAATCTCATAATCTCAAGCAAAAAACCATTACGAATCATCTTCCAACACGTGTCCTCCATTTCCTCTCCTATAAATACCCTAAACCCACGTTACTAACTTTCAAACACAAAATCCAAACACAGCCCTTTTAATCAGTTTTTGTCTTCTTTCACTTTCCATGATCCAAACAACAAACGGGTCGGGTCGTCGGGTATTCAACTTCCCGGCGGTTCATCCATCCCCAAACATTGCTCTTTCCACTCTTCTCACTTCCCTCATCGCTCTCTCCGATGATATTTCCAATTTCCAACACAAATTCTTCTCTTCCAATAAACGAAACGCGAGAAACGCTGTTCGTTTGATTCATCTCCTCCAACCATTCCTTCATGATATCCGAGAAAATCACTCCAATCTTCCATCTCCGGCGACCCTTTGTTTCACCGAGCTTCATTTCATCTTCCAGAAGCTTCTATTCTTGATGGAAGATTCAACCAGAGAAGGTGCGAGGTTGTTTATGTTAATGGAGTCGGGTCGGGTTGCGACGATGTACGGGGTGTTGTTCCGATCCGTTACGACTGCGCTTGATATTTTTCCTTTTGATAGTGTTTATATGTCTGTGGAAGCTAAAGAGGATGTTTTGTTGTTGATGAAGCAAGCGAGGGAGGGAAGGTTTGAATTTGAGGCTGAGGACGAGGATGTGGTGATGTGTGTTGTGAATGTCTTGAAGCTGTTTGAGAAAAGGGTTGCTCCTGAAAAGTTTGATATGAAACGTGTTCTTGATTATATTGGGGTTTTGAAGTGGAGTGAGGTTAATAAAGAGGTGAAGTTTTTGGATGGTGAAATTGGGTTTGAATGGTTGAATGAGAAAAAGAAAAAGGTGGGTTCTTTAAGTGGTTTGATGGGGTTTATGAGTTATTGTAGATGTGTGGTGATGGAAATCGTGGACTTTGAAGAGGGGGAAAGTAGTAATAAAATTGATACAAGAATAGAAACTGAAATGATTTTGAGTTGTGTAAACTCGGATGATTTTCGATGTCCAATCTCTTTGGAATTGATGAGTGATCCTGTCAATATAGAAACAGGTCATACTTATGATCGTTCTTCAATTCTCAAATGGTTTAGAAGTGGAAATGCAATGTGTCCAAAGACGGGTAAAAGTCTTAGCAGCATTGAATTGGTACCTAATTTGGTACTTGGGAAGTTGATTCAACAATACTGCAATGTCAATGGCATTCCTTTTTCTGATTCGGGTCGTCGGAATCGGGACATGACAAGGACAATGCAGCCTGGAAGTGCAGCTGCTGAGGGAGCAATGAAGCTCTTGGCTGGTTTTCTTTGTGGATGTCTTGACAACGGAAATGTGGAACAGAAGAGCCGTGCTGCATTGGAGGCAAGAGTTCTTACCAAAACAAGCATTTTTAGTAGGTCTTGTTTGGTAGAAGCTGGTTCAGTTCCTCTTTTGTTGTTGTTGTTGGCATCAAGTGATTCATCAGCACAAGAGAATGCTATTGCAGCCCTTTTAAACCTCTCAAAATACACCAAAAGTAGAAGTGAAATGGTTGAAAATTGGGGATTAGAAATGATTGTTGGGGTCTTAAACAAAGGGATAACAATCAAAGCAAAACAACATGCTGCAGCAGTGTTGTTTTACCTTGCTTCAAATGCCGACCATGGTAACTTAATCGGCAAAGAGCCAGAAGCAATTCCATCATTGATCAGTCTCATCAAAGACGGCACTGATCGAAGTGTAAAGAATGGCTTGGTTGCAATTTTTGGCCTCCTAAAAAGCCATGAAAATCACAAGAGGATACTTGCTGGTCAAGCAATTCCTTTGTTAGTTAACATCTTAAAAGCACATGAAAAAGAAGACTTTGTCACAGACTCACTAGCAATTCTAGCAACTCTTGCAGAGAAAAGTGACGGAACAATGGAAATCCTTCGTTTTGGAGCTTTGCATGTAGCCGTTGAAGTTATGAGTCCTTCCTCCACTACTTCAAGATTAGGGAAAGAGCATTGTGTGTCTTTGTTGCTTTCTCTATCAATGAATGGAGGAGAAAATGTGGTTGCTCATTTAGTAAAGAGTTCTTCTCTTATGGAATCTTTATATTCACAACTAAGTGAAGGAACTTCTAAAGCAAGCAAAAAGGCAAGTTCTCTCATAAGGGTTCTTCATGATTTTTATGAAAGGGGATCCTCTAACTACAAGACATCAGTTATTCCACGTGAACAATTCATTCATGTATGGTAAATTTACTAAACCTGGTATATTTTTTCAACCCGGGTATTCTTTGATTTGTTTTTAGTGATATTGTGAATTGTAGATATTGTAATAACACTATAAATTTTCTTCACCTTTTATTCATTTGTTGTACTTGATATGAATTAGCTCATGTTTTAAAGAGCTAATTGTTTAATCAGCTTCTGTTTTTAATGATGAAGCTTGTACAAATGATTGTAAATATTTTTCCTTGTATTAATCAAATAAGATTGTAATCTCTATTCATCAATAAAAATGTTCTTTCATTTTTTCTTTTGTTGTAAACAATTTTGTCAAAATTGAGACTTTATATTAGATCGGAAGAGGAGAGTAAAATCCTAAAATATAAAATCGTAACTAAAATTAAAAGGGGAGATAAAATCGTAACTAAAATCGAAAGATTCTATCCAATTAATTTTATAGGATCAATATGGGATATCAAGATCGTAAAATATAGAATTATAACTAAAATTGTAAGATTCTACCAAAATAAAAATAATTATAAAAAATATATTATACTCTCTCTGGTTCTTAAAAAAAAATTTAGATTCATTGAAAATTAATGTATTTGGACCATATATGATCTAAATACATTGTTTCTTCAATAAATCTAAAACATAAGTTTTTTTTCTTATATTAAGAACGAGAGGGAGTATTAAATAAGCATAAGTTTATATGTTAAATATAAAACCAACTGATCTTACTGGATCAGAAAGGGATCAGTGGCCAGTGACACGTTGTGAGCTCCTTAATTCGTCGGTGGTGGAGAAGAGGAGGGGAGTGTACTTGCAAGGTACTTTGATGCTAAAGTGAGACACATAGTAAGAGAAAGGCATGTACAGAAAGCAAGATCGTGAATAGAATACCTGACCCTCTAGTAAAAGAGGGTATTTATAATGTGCCCCCGGCGCGGGGCCAACTGTTACTTTGCATTGGGTTGGATTGCTAGGCCCAATGCAAATAACTGACAGGGCTTACGTGGCGTAGGGAAGACTAGCACGTGGTCTTCGCCCTAGGTCAACTTCCCCGTGATCTTCGGAAGGTGGGTAGTTGCCTGATGACATGTCCCCGCATGGGTGCACTTGGAGTCCGCCGGGGAGACGCGTGAGTGCTCCCCGTGTAATGTGATAAGTTGGACCCTCATTGGGCCTTCTCCGACTAAGAAATGGGTTGGGTCGTGCCAGGCAGTGGAGCAGTCTCTGACCCAGTCCAGAACACCAACAATCAAGTTTCAAATCTTAAATATAAAATTAAAAGTTTTAAATTTTAAACATAAAACAACTAACTCCACAAAATAAAATACTTAAAAGGCTATAACAATTCACTAATGCGCCAAGAATGTGGATCATTTCTCATAATATCATCTCTTTCATCTTCATGAACTTCGTCATTTCCATAAGCATCACCATCATCAGAATCATCATCACCATCACCTATATCATCATTTCCTCCTTCATTGTCATTTTTTATAATTTTAGGGACATTGAATTTATCTACTAGTACAGTTGATTTAGCATTATTATGGCTAGTTTGATCAATATTCATCAAATTTTCATCTAGATCAATGATACTTACACGAGTAACACCTCCATTTTCTTCTTCAGCTATATACCACCAATAATCATCATCTTGAAAATCGTCAATTATTCGATCTTATTTTTTCTTTCAATATTATTCTAGGTCAATTTTATATTTACCATCACATACACTAGATCATTCATAACCTTTTACTTCAACCGATTTATTTTCTTTGTATAAAGCTAAATAGGTTAAATGTTAATTTGAAATGAATAACACATAGTACATACGAAAATCATATATTGCGAATTTAAAAACTTACCATCTCAAAAGCACTTCAATTCCTCTCACAGCCTGAAAAACTACAGGTCAAACTCAATACACAGATATTGAAGTTTTGCAACTCTGGGTGTGCATCGCAGTAAGATTTAACTATTGAGTTGGTGTCTTGTTTACTAATCCACATTGAGCTATTTCACTCTCAAAGAACTTTACTCTTAAAATACTCAAGTTGACAATCAATTTTATTCACCATATTCATATATCCTCCCATCATTCTTTTTAAACATGCAGACATTCATTGCTTCACTTCATTATCAACTTTAAAATTAGGTTTGTAATGCAACATTGGATTGAGATAATAGCCTGCAGCATGCAAAAGCCTATGAAATTGTTTGTCCCATATTTTATCAATAATTTTCTATAAAAATTGATAACTAAAGAATCAAAAGATTAAATTAGTTCATAAATAATTATTAATATACTACTTATTTTGAATAAATCAATGGAAGAAATTTTATTAAACTAAATATCTTTTTTCTTACTATAACTAGTTTATATCTCCTTTTTTTACTAAATCCATTGCTTCATAGATATAGTCCATGAATGCTTTCTCATTAGAATCTACCATATGCATGACTTTAAGTAATGAAAAAGCACCTTTAAGCAAATAATCAAATTCTTTCAAAAATTCTTGTTTGTGACTATATATTTTCAACCAGTTTCTCATCCTTTGTATTAAAAATTGACTATCCTTCCATTGTTTGGAAGTGAACATCTTATACAACTTTCACCTATTTTCATTCAAACAACCCAAACACAAGTAAGATGTTGTAAAACGAGTTATTTCAGGTCTAATCAACTCACCTCCTTCTGGATAATGATGCAACAAAGTTATAAGACAGGTCTTAGCATAGATGTAACTTGTGATTTTTTTTTACCCGAAGCAATAATCTCCTTATGCATAGGTATCTTGCTCTCGAAATCCTCCAACGTTAAATCAATGTAATGAGCCACACAGGGTATCCAACAACGCCTATTTCTCTTTCCCGTCAATATTTGTCTAACCAACTTATAATTTGTAGCATTGTCTGTTACAATTTAGACAACATTTTCTTCACAAACTTCCTCCACAATGCCATCCATCATTTTGAAAACTTTATCTGATGTATTTGAAATGGCAGAAGCCAATTGATTTTAAAAAGAAAGTTTCCATATAACTATTGACCAAAATTTAATGATAGTTCTCCTCCTTTGGTCAGTTCATCCATCTTACGATTGTACATCCAAACTTTTTTCAAGAACCCATATGTTCCACCAATATGCTACCTATATCCTCAACTTTTTTCTTCAAATGCTTACCTTGAATGTCATGGTAAGATGGTGGATTATATCATTACCAAATTGAGAAAACATATCACGTATCTTTATAAATTTTTTATCTTTTACAACATTAAAGGACATAGTATTGTTGTAAAATTAAGTTGCAACTTGTAGGCTAGTGTTATCTTTCTCTTTTTTCTGAAAAGTATTATTAATAGTTGATTGGGAAGTTGCCTCTCTCTTTAAAATATTTGTAACACTCAAAGACTCTACTTTTTTTTCTTCTTCCATCTTCCACATCAACTTCTATTACATCCTGACTTAGAGTTCTCTTCTTTATAAGGTTGGTTTGCAATTTATGAACAATGTTCCACATTTGTTTACAAACTTCATCCAAAAAGGATACCATGATTTGACATTTATATTTGTGCATGTTAAGTGATGCTTTAATCGAAAGAAACCACCATAATATTCATTATGACAATAGTTGCACTTGATTTTTTTTGTTCCTTCCACAACAATGCCATGTTGTCATCCCACATCTTGTCAATGACTAGCACCATTTTTTGCAACATTTCTACTCCCAAAGTCCCAACACTTGGATTTGTTGCAGTATCAAAAAATAATATATTACAAAAGATGAAGGGAAACTTGAAACACAGAAGATTAAGTCAAAGCTCGAAACGTAGAAGATGAACGGCGAAGCCAAACAAGGTTTTAATTCAGATGTATTACAAAAATCAAGTTTTTCTTTGCTTTTATAGGAATCAGATTTCAAATCGGGTCAATATTTCAACTGGGTAATAAGACTGAGAATAGTAAGATTTACCCAGAATAGTGAGATTTCACGCTGGTAGAAATTTTCGTCGTGATTTTTGGTAATTTACGGCTTTGGTTATGATCCAGATCAACGATGGATGGAATTGAGATCGCAAGATCGTGCAATTCGTCGATCTAGATCGAGATTTTGGTATTGGTTCTAATAGCCCTCTTCTCTCAAAAGACCTCCGCACATATATAAATGAGTTTTTTCATAAGTAAGTTCCCTCTACAACCCATGGGGTGCTTCCACGCCCCGGTGAAAAGTCACAACTGCCTCTAGAACACGGAGATGCATCTCCAGACACACCCTTTTTACACATTCATCAGCGCAAATTAGTGAGTCACGCTTGTTTTGCCAACTTTTATTCCAAAGATGCATCTTTGTATCTGCATTAGAATGAGCCCAGAGATGCATCTCCATAATTACCCTTAATTCAAATTTCACTGAGCTTTATGGAGATGCATCTCTGGAATATGCTATGTTAGGTCAAACCATAAATAATAGTAGAATATTGAAAAAAGCAACACAAATTAACATTCAAACATTTAACATTATATAGATAATTATTAACATAAATTTAAAATTACATTTCATTACAAACGAATGGTTCAGAACTGTTGGGTGAGAATATGGAAGTAGAAAAGCGGTCTAGAGTGGGTGAATAAATCCTAATTAAAAATTCAATCAATTTTCCAAAAATAGGATATCAGAGGTTTTTCAAAAGTGCGAGTAAAAGGTTTGAAATGAAAATATGAAGATTATACTTTTATTGGAACTTGATCACATTAACGCTTAATCAATCTACAAATATCAATTGATGGTTTTATGATGATACACAAAGGTATTCAATTGATTCAGTTTTATATTCCACATGGTGTGTTTATACAACGATTCAATATCAATGAATCCTAACCTCAATATTTTCTCATAATTTAATCACTGATTCATCTCAATTAGGCGCCAATTCGATAATAAAAAAAACTAACTTTGCGTAATAAATCACTAACAATGAATAAACAATGAACTACACTAGAATTAAAATACCTAAGCATGCAATATCCTATGAAAATTAAATGCAAGAGAGAGAGAGAGAGAGAGAGAGAGAGAGAGAGAGAGAGAGAGAGAGAGAGAGAGAGAGAGAGAGAGAGAGAGAGAGAGAGAGAGAGAGAGAGAGAGAGAGAGAGAGAGACTACACCGGGATTTATAGTGCTTCGGTGTTCGTCCTCGCTTTGCCTACGTGCACTCCTCAATGGTTTCCCATTGGAACCTGCATTGTTTCTTTTTATTTTTACAAATATTGCAATAGTTCATACAATAATAATGCTGAGAGAAATAAATCAACAATCTGGATCTTGACTCGTATACAATGTAATGGTAAACTTTTTTGCATAATCTTTACTAGATTAATGCTTCTTGAATCTTCCAATATCAGCAATCTACTTCAAGCCTACGTGTGTAGCAATCACCTTTTGATCCTACTGATTCCTTGAGTGATGAACTGTCTGAATATTTGAGAATAACTCCACCTTGTCTATAGCCTTCCACACAGTCATTACCAAGGCAAACTAGAGAGAAGAATCTCCTTCTTTTCACTGGAATTTGTGAGCACCAATGATAACAATCTCAATCTTGCAAGCTGTCTGAAAATCTCAATCAAATCTTCGAGAACGATTAGTTTTAAGACGACGCCTCCCTCAATCAATTACAAATCCCTCGTGATCAATATCTGAAATCAAACTTAAGGTTGAAGATGTAAGAGTTTTATTGCAATATTTTTGTGAACTTTCAAAAAGAGTATTAATTTCACAGAAAATCATAATGTTGATTATGAATTCCACTTACTTGAAAAATGATGACAAAAAATATTTTATATGTTCTTAAGGTTAAGCACAAAAATGAATGGAAAAGTTAGTTAGAATCGAATCAAGAGCGTTTCATGATTTGAGTCAAAAGAGAAAGTGAAGTGGAATAAGAAGGAAAAGTTATTTTCACCAATTTCTCATTTGATTCAAATCAAGTGTAATGTGTGATTTGAATCAGAAATCCCGTGATTCGAATCAAGGGAAAAATATGATACAGAGTCTGATTCAAATATGGAAAAACGTATCCGATTTGAATCAGGTGTAAAGTATGGCTCGAAAAAAATGAACCAAAGGTGACCCAAATCATTCGGATTTGAATCAAGTGCAACATGTGGTTCGAATCATAAAGATGCTTGATTCAAATCAAATTAAAAGTATTATTTGAGTCAGAGTGTTTGAAAAAAATTGATTTGCCCCTGTTCAATTTTATTCGAGTCAAGATATGTAATTGTTCTTAATCAAGTACATAAAATCTCAAATTTTCATGATTTTTAAAATACTGAGATTTTTCTTTCCACCTAACTTGAATAAATAACACACATGCTTCTTATTTCATTGACTCTTCGATTTTATGGATATCACATGAGAGTATTCAGTTTGGATTTCAAATTGACGAGAGGTATGTCCTCGAAGACCTTAAATTAAAGTGGGGGCTTTGCGCCATTAAAATACACAAATGCAAGATGGGAATATTTATTAATTTTGGTGTGTTGTGTTTGTGTAAAGAACATGGAATGAGAGACCCTCTATTTATACAAGTTTTAGATCAATTTGGACCTTAGAAACATTATCTTGTCATCAGGACATATTTCAAATATGCATATATGTCGTGTATGATTCCATATGCTTCTTCCACTCTTGTATAAGCTAATGATGAAAATTTGGTGGCTCTCATCTCCTATATCGAGAAAAATCAAAAACCAGAATTGTTATCACCTTTAATGTTTACAATCCTCTCAATGTATTATGCATAAAATGTGACATCTCTTCAATGTGGATAGTTTTTGGTAACGGTGATGGGGGAGATGGTTTGTTAATGCGAGCACCCTTAAAAAAAATTAGATTTAGGAGTTGGAGAATCTGAAAAATGTGAGTCAACATGTTCAAAGTAAGAATCAGATTGTCTCGTAAAATTGTCACTCTCAGTTGGTTTGACCTTCCAAAGGCGGTTTCAAATTCTTGGTTTTAGGATAGGCAAACTTCTTCAACTGCTCTTTGATGTGCAATTTCATGTTGTCATCAACTTTCACGATTCTTTCTAGGGTCACTTCCCACTTGATCACGATAGATATGTTTTATTTATCATCCTTCATCACAACATCACCATCAAGTCGGAGCCTTTCCCAATGAGTGTAAATCTCATTCATATGTATCGATGGGTTGGCCTTTATTTTCTTTGCAATTAAACAAGCACATGGAAGATCATACGTCCTCCTAAGTCACTACTACAAAACGCGTAAACAACAACGACGTGTTTAAAAAGGATTCATATACACCGTTATAATAAGTTAAAATTTCCGCGCCCAATGCGTAGTTGGATTTATAAACAGTAATTTAATGACGATTGTCTTAAAAAACTGTAGTAATAAATGATATGTAGCAAGTTTTGATTCCCAACAACTATATTTTTTTTCCATTTTTTAGAGTACATTAAGCTTGTGTCACTTAAGTCCATTATTTAAAAAATAAATTGTAAATGATTTTACAACAGTGAAGCAAACCAACCTTTGTTATAGGGTATTAAGTGTGTGTCACTTAAGTTCATTATTTAAAAAATAAATTGTAAATGATTTTACAACGGTGAAGTAAACCAATCGTTGTTAGAGGACTTACAATTCCACTACGGTTGGGTTGTTCAGCCGCGAATAAATGGTTTACTGATAAATAAAATAAAACTTATCTATATTTCTTTCATAAGATGCCCTAGGCGAACAAGCGAGCCAGAGACGACGATGGTGGCGTAATCTTTACCATCTTCGTATCCATTCATTTGGAGCTCAAATCTCCACCCTCTTTGTTCATTTGATTATTCAGCTTCGAAGTACGGTACTCTTCAACATCTTCGTTTCTTACGTGGATAAGATTCTTCAGCTTCGAAGTACGATATTCTTCAACATCTTCATTCCTTTTTTCTTTCTTTATGTTGTATATCCTCAAGTCAGTATGAGAGTACATGTTTCATATGCTTTAGGTTTAGATTTGCATATGCATATGCTTAAGTTTTTGGATTAGATTTTGGTGTGTCATTCACATTATTATACTTGTATAAATTTCAGAAGTTGTTAAGGATTGTAGTTGGATGAAAGTCGATAGATTAGGTCCGGTTTATGAGAACGGAGTTCTTGAATTCCTTGAATACTCTAATAAACATCTTCCCGACAATAATGGTATCTTTTATTGTCCTTGTGTTGTTTGCGCGAATATCAAAAAGGGTACAAAGAAAGAAATATTACATCACATTTGTTGTGATGGTATATGTCAAAATTATATAATATGGGCGTGACATGGTAAGGTGGATAAAGAGGAAAGTCGGGCGTCACAAAGTCAAAGAGTGGATGAAGATTAATATATGGAAGATCAACTAGAGGATATGTTATGTGATATTAGGGAATCATCTTTTAAGAATACTAATATTTATGATACTTTATGTAGTGATAAAGACACCCCTTTATATAAGGGATGCACAAATTTTACACGATTGTCGGCAGTGTTAAAGTTTTTTAATCTGAAGGTAAAAAATGGATGGTCGGATAAAAGTTTCACGGAATTACTTGAATTGCTAAAGCAACTGTTACCAGAAGATAACAAATTGTTGGATCGTTTCTATTAGGCCAAGAAGATATGTGTCCAATGGGTATGGAGTATATCAAAATACATGTTTTCCCTAATGGTTGCATATTATACCGGAAAGAGTATGAAAACTTGTACCAATGTCCATAGTGTGGTGTGTCGCGTTACAAACCGAAGGCCAACAATGGTGATGACAATGACTATGACAATGTTAGTAGGAAGGATCTTCCTGGTAAAGTGTTATGGTACTTGCCAATAATTTCACGATTTAAGAGACATTTTGCTAATTTGAATGACGCAAAGAATCTTAGATGGCATGCAGATGAAAGGACTCGTGACGGAAACATTCGCCATGTAGCTGATTCGTTGCAATGGAAAAAATTGATTCGTTGTTTCCAAATTTTAAAATTGAGCCAAGAAACCTTAGGGTGGGCTTGCCACCAATGGAATGAACCCCTTTGGTAATCTGAGCACTAATCATGCTTCGTGGCTTGTTCTTATCACTATTTATAACCTATCTCATTGGTTGTGCATGAAGCGTAAGTATATACTGTTAAGTATGATGATTTCTGGACCATGACAACCTGGTAACAACATAGATATTTATCTAAGTCCATTAATTGATGATTTACAACTCTTGTGGGATGAAGGCGTCAAAGTTGATGATGCATATTCTGGGGGAAAGTTTAAGATGCGTGCAATGTTATTTTGCACAATCAATGACTTTCTTGCATATGGTAACTTGGCTGGATATAGTGTCAAAGGACATAGAGTGTGTCCTATATGTATGATACTCGTTATCACCAACTTGAGTTTGGATAAAATACCGTTTACCTCGGGCATCGAAAATTTCTAAGACTCGGTCATCCTTATCATAGGTTATGGAAGGCTTTTAATGGAGAGCAAGAGTTTGATGAGGCTCCTGAACCTTTAACCATGGATGGAGTTTATCAACGGTAGGAACACATTAATGTTGTCTTTGAGAAGAGAGAAAAAGAAAAAGGGTCAGTTGCAAAAAATATATGGAAAAAGAGGTGCATCTTCTTCGATCTTCTATATTGGTCAAGTCTTGATGTTAGACACTGTCTTGATGTGATGTACGTGGAGAAAAATATGTGTGATAGTTTGATTGGCACACTTTTAAACATTCCAGGTAAGACTAAAGATAGTAAGGCTTCCCGCCTTGATATGGAGAAGATAGGTATACGGAAATAGTTGGCTCCAATAGAGAAAGGAAAAAGAACTCATCTGCCTCCAGCATGTCACGCTCTATCTAAAAAGGAAAAGAAAATTTTCTGCGAGTGTTTGCAAGGTATTAAAGTTCCGCAAGGTTACTCATCAAACATCAAGAAACTTATATCGATTAAAGATCTCAAGTTAATTGGTTTAAAATCTCATGATTGTCATGTATTTGTCGCACCTCGAAAATTCATTTCGAACATACGACCCTCGCGCGAAAGGCGCGGAAATTGCGGTTCGACAGAGTCGCCACCGAACTTTATTTTTCCCGAATGAACGGGAGAGGAAAATATCGAGAAAACCTCATAAACGCGGAAGGAACATGGTAGTCGCAACCATATTCCTGGGTTCGGGAGTCGGTTACGCGAGGGGAAGGTATTAGCACCCCTCACGTCCATTGTACTCAACGGGAACCTCTTAATTCGAGTTAATGGATGTTAGCTAAACTTAATTCTTCTCTTCTCACTACTAAATGCTAAAGGATACTATAAAGGCTAAAGACGCTAGGGGAAGGGGGATGGTTAGAGGATAGGGTGCTCGCCAAGGATTGGGGCCCTTGTGCCTACGTATGCTCATTCGGACGAGAATGAGAAATCAGAGCGTTGTAGTTCGACTACGGGAAAGGATGGGGGAAATGGAAGATGGAGGGGATTGTGCTCGCCAAGATCATCGCAATCTTGTGCCTACGTATCTTATATTCAAGAATGAATAAAGAATCAGAGCAGTCGTAGTTCGTGGTAACGACCACGAAAGAAACTGGATTGAATTGGTTTGAAATGGGTACGGATGACGATTACTCGAAGCTTAAGAAAGACTTCTCGTACCCAAGTAATCGGGAGAGAGAACCAAAGACTTGGGACACTCTCTTTTTCATCTTGAAGAATAATGTTATGTTTGAATGGTGTTTGAACTGATGACGATTACTTTAGCTTAAGAAAGATTTCTCGGACCAAAATAATCGGGAGGACGAACCAAAGACTTGGAACGCTCTCTTCTTCATCGTAAGAGAAGTTGTGTTTGAAAGGATGAGGTTGAAATGATGACGATTAATTGAAGCTTAAGAAAGACTTCTCAAATTCCAAATAATCGGGAGAGCGGACCAAAGACTTGGTACACTCTCTTTTTCATCGTGAAAGGAAAGTTGTTTGAATTTGAAATGATGTATAAAAGGATGAGATTGGTCGGATGACGACTACTCGAAGTTTAAGAAAGACTTCTCGGATCCAAGTAGTCGGGAGAGCGAACCAAAGACTTGGGACACTCTCTTTTTCATCGTAAAAGAAGTTGTTTGAAAGGTGAGTGAAAGGATGAGTAATTGAAGGGTGGTTGAATGTTATCGAGTTTGTTAATATTATTTAAAGGCGTCGATTGCTCACACACAAATAAGATAACTCGCATATAAACAACTAAAAGCAAGATCAAAGACTTGAACCTACTCTTTATACCTTGAAAAGAATTGAATAGTTGTTAGTTGATTGATAGTTTGTTTCGAAAATCCGCTTGACGTTGGATCAAGGGTTTGACTCATTATCGCGTGCAAAGCGTGTTGAAAATGAAATTGTTTGAAAAAAGAGACCGACTTGATTTACGCATCAAGGGTCGAGTTGTAATAGGTTGATAGCGAATGCGTATGAGCACTCGACTTACGGGTTGTTTGAAAGTGGCTCGATGATGAATCGAGAATCAGTTTGAAAATAGTTTGAATCCGCTCTAGTCCCTATGGGTGCTCCTAGGAGATAAACTAATAATCAAAGAAATGCGAAACATACATCGGAATGGGAGAGGAGTCCATGTAAGTTACACGGGATTGCACGAAATAAAGGGGTCTCATTGTCAGGTAGCCCAAGAGAAAGCCGTGTGTGCATTTGTATCCTAAACTACGCCTTGAGCAAAGTCGGGCATGACTCAAAGTTAGGATACCTGCAAATGACCAAAGATCCAACAGTCCACCAATTTGGCTTTTAGGAGTTTCGATAATTTATTATGTATTTTCGAATATGGGTGAATGAATATGAATAATGAGATATGATAATATGAATAATAATATGACAATAATATTCACAATAATATTTAACAGAAATTAAATTTATTGGTTAGTTTAGTGGATCGAATCGGGGCACGAAAGAATGAGATCTCGTCTTAATCGCAAACATAATGCCGATTAATCGAAGGTAGCCTATCACGATCCCAAAGTAAGAAAAATGACCCCAATGGTCATTCCCCATAGATTTGAAATCGAGAAGGTTATCAACTTCGATACGCGACGCTTACGAATATAAGACTTCATCGATTCAAAAATCGAAATAAAAATGGAAATGGAATAGAAAATGAAATAGAAAATGAAATAGTCTCGAATAAATTATCATCTATCAATAGTTTGATCGATAATAATTTGTAAACATTGTCATTGACCAAAAAGTGATAAAAATGAATAAAAAGAATAAAACTCTTTAAATAAAACTCTAAAAAAAACAACAACAAAAATCAACAAAACGGGTGGGTGTGTGAAAATGAGGTAATATGAGTATAACTTTGTAGAATCACCATGGGCTTAGTGGCCCATTCATCTATAAAAACACGGTGGATACAGGAGAGAGGGGTGCGGATTGAAAACCAATCTGGGCTTGCGAAGCCTAGAATCCAAGCCCTAAGTCCACACGACAAAAATAAACTCTTGTGAAAGAAATGCCAGCAATCAAAAAATAACCATGCCGTGAAAATATGCGGTCCACGCATTATCGTCCTCTTTTTGAAAAAAACAAATATTAACATTGGAAGAAAACAATTTGCCAACCCCCAAAACGACATCAAATCCAGAAACACGACCACTGTGAATCCAACCTCCTCACGCGCGATTCTGAATCTCTCTCCCTCGAACTGTTTGTGTTCGTTTCTCTCCTCATTCAATCTCATATTCTCTTCTCTTCTTCATTTAATTTTTGGTTTGTTATTTAAACAGGATTTGGGTTTGATTTGTGAAAAGTTTGGATATTGAATAAGGTCTGAAGAAATGGGTTGTTATCGTTCGAAAATGGGGTAGCCGATGAAGGAAGGTTTGTTTGTGATTTGGGTTTGAAGCTGTGATTTACGGTTGGGGTTGAAGGCGAGTTGTTGGGTTGAGAGTGAATTTGTGGGTTCTGTTGTTTGTTGGGTTGGAAGGAAGGAAGAGGCGAGGTTAATGGTTATTGAAGATTAGAGTTGAAGGTTTATGTGTGTTCGGATTTGGGGTTGGTCGAAAATTTGTGAGGGTTTTCTGAAGATGAATGGTTTGAAAGCTTGTTGATATTATGAAAATGGTGTTGGATTGTTTCTGTCAAAAAATGGAGGAAGAATGAAGTGAGATTGAAATTTTGAGATGAAGGTGAAGAGAGGGTTTGAGGTTGGAATCAACTGGAGACGCTTGAGTTTTCAGTCAAGAGTTGGTGGATTTGAAGAAAAAGGGAAAATCTCAATTTTAAGTTTGTTGGAGATGAGAGGGTTATTATTTCTGAAGGTGAGCGGCTAGGGTTTATGAAGTTGAAGGTTAGAGTGTAGGAGCTGAAGAGTGTGAGGTTTTTGAGTTTGTTTCTTTTGATGTTGTGTTTTTTCTCTTTGAAAACTGATGGAGAAAAGAATCAGGTCCCCTCAATGCGATCTCCCCCTCCCTCTTTTAAGTTTTTTTCTTCCAAATTGTCCTGTTGCTGATGTCCAGTCATTTTCAGGTGCAGGTTTTGTCTGGTGTGGTTTGAGGGACTAGCTGTATGGTTGTGCAGAGTTTGTTGCTTTTGGGAGGGATTTTTGTGGGGACCAAAAGTACAACCTTATCTTTAACATGAGCTGGAAAATATGTGAATTTTCTACCACCAATTCATCATTTTCACCGCGGTAACTCCTTTTGACTTCTTTGATGTGGGCTGGCTTAGTTTTGTGACTATCATACTGTCTTGTGCATTCCATTAAGAGTTTTACTGCTAACATGCCACTTTTCTCATTGTTTGAAGGTATCAAGATTTCTAATGCACCAAGAGTTGCTTGTATGCGACATGAAGGATTGATTCCATGTGCTTGCTACCTCTTCATTATTATTTTGTTGCAATTATTTATGAAGCAAGAATGAATTGAGGCTTGTGATTTTTCTTGATTTTGTGCTGCAGGATGATTTCACAGGTGGTGCGTGAGGCTTAGCAACATGGCCTGAATATCTTGCGCAGATTATAGGTTGAAACCACCAATTCATGCCGTTGATGCATATCACGCTTGGCAGGTATTGGTTATGAGCAATGCAAACTTATGGCTCATATGAAGCAAATTGCGACAAGCCATAGACCTGTTACTTGTTTCCTCCACGCTGTCAATCTTGCGAGTTGTACGCCGGCAGCTGCGAATTTGTGCGTAGCAATTCCAAGGCTAACAAGTTCTGATTAAGGTACGTTTGTGAGCCATTTGTAATAGTTTCAATTATCCACACTTCCACACATAATATGCCGTCAATTCCACGACTGCTGGCTGATTTGGGATTATTGGTTTGATGCAGGATTTCTTATTTGGCTAGTGCAGTTTTGTGAAGGTTTCATTGGCAGCGATGGAAGGCATCCTGCGGAGCTTGCGCATTCCTTATTGTTGTGGCTGGTTTTGTAAGATACGGTTGCTGTCAATTGGAGGATGAAATTATGAATGATCTGGACATTTTCTTGGTGAGACTTATTACTTCATTCTCATCCTTAATTTCTTGACATAAGCACAGAATTTCTTGTCATGTCTCTTAATGAATTCCTTTGTGTGCTTCTCAGCGTGACAGGGTTCTCCAGTTTATGGCATAGATCTTCAAATCCGTCCCATCCTTGTTGCACATTTTCAACTCCACTGTAACAAAGCCCTGTCAAAACTCAACTGTCCCAAAAGACACTTCTCAATGTCTCTGACATCAAGACTTGTGTTGCTCCAGACGTCCTTACTCAGGTTATACATTTTTTGAAATTTAATTGTATGCGAGGCTAGTTGCCGAGGAGATACACTGCTATTGAGGTTATTATTTTTTGTTTACAGTTCTGCAGGTATTGGCTTTTACCTGATGCAAAGCGGCGCGGTAGCTTCTTGTGATGTTATCTTTGTAAGTCTTTTTTTACTTCGAATTTCTCCCTATCTTGGTCTTAAGTAAAAGAACTCTATAAATGCATTGCCATCATCAATACTTCTCAACCTATTCTCCTCGTACGAATCACAACCGCTTGCCCTTTTTTCTCTTTTTGTAGGTTACGAGCTGTTCTAAACCAGAAGAAATTGGCTGATTGCAGTCATCTGTTTGTAGGTTGTAGTCATCTGTTTTGAAAGGCATTCAGAGGGACTTTTTGCAGCTACAAGTGGCGACCTGATTGCGTTCTATAAACTGTGTCTTGAAAGAATTTTTCCTTTGCAAGTGTGTATGGCAGGTAATGGTGTCGCAGCCCTGCAGCTGTTGCAAGTGTGCTGCTACATTTTCATGGCATAATATCACAAACTCATTTCTGTCTTTGTCTGTTGTAGGTGTAGCAGATTTATGAATCATGAATCACACATCGGTGCTACCAGCTTTGTAGTAGGATGATTAATGATCATCGTGGCGAAGTACGAGCTGTGTTTCGGTCGCCATGTATTTGCTGGGGTCTTGTGATCATTGAATTTCTATGTTTGTTTTGCTGAAAGTCGCGCAAGTCATAAATGGCGGTAGGCACTGCTGCATGACTCAATTGACGGATGATATGAGTGGGTGATGGGTATAACAAATGGGGCCAGCTTGATCTGTATGCGCGTGACGGCAATACCACATGTTGTGCAATGTCCTTCCTGTGAGTATGCGAAAGTTGGATGGATGGCTGAGAGATTATTATTTCCATTTCTTCTTTTTTCATGTGTGTTGATCAGGTGCAGAGTGATGAGAAGCTTTGGTATGATTCTTCTACTGGTATTTTACCTATTACTCACATACGGTTACGCCGTTAAGGCTTCGTAACATATTCTGCTGTTGTAGTGATTCATAGGAAACCTCTTCGGTCGATTCGCACTAATGTTATCCGTGCTTCAAGGGAATGTGGCGCAGCAAGAGATCAAGACCTACAAAATAAGGGAATTTTGTTAGAAATAGTGCTTCCTGAGAATGGATTGAAGTCTATGTCTCATTTGAAGCGAATTCTTGGAGGTATAAACTTCAACACTTAGTGGCTTAATATGATTTCCACGTCCTTTATGATCTGCACTTTCTATCCCTTTTTACGTTTATTTTAGAGCTCTGATCTTGATATGTGCAGGCGGAAACCGATGACAAAGTATAAGGTGATATACTGCTTTTGACGGACAAGACTATAAGGAATAATGAGCTTTCGTCTTGATATACCTTGTCGTTCATCAAGGCCTTCACTTATACACCCGGTGGTCCTAATTGCACATATATATGGTTGTTCTATCATTTGACTCAAGAGTTCAACACCAGCAAAACCTCCCACCTGCACTAGCAAGAACCTCCCTGATCAGCGGAGATAATGAGAAAGCTAGGCCCAAATTCAATCTTCGGAAAACTTGGAAGCAAACTCAGGGCCTTAGCAGAAAAACAATACACCAAATCCCTCTAAATTTGTACTTCATGTATTAAATATTTATGATTAGAATTCATTTTGGGATCATGGTTGTAATCTTTTTAGCTTGTATTAATGTTGTCCGAGTTAGCAGGGACGTTCACATCGCAATGAACTTTTGGGTTTATAAAATAAATAGCCACTGAGTCCAATGGTGTGTCATTCTATCCACGCGAACTATCTTGATTTATCAGTTGCTAGTATCCTCTATGATTTGGCCATAAAAATTAATCCACCAGCTCCAATATCTATTGACTTATGGCCTCTGTGCTTGCTGGTTGTTAACATTTGGGGAGCTTCACCTAATGGCTTACTACAAATTGAACACAGCCTGAAGTAGGCTTCATACCGTTTTGCTCAGTCCAAATTAGCCATTGTTTGTAACTTGCCTTGAGAAGTTCTCTTCTTGGCTTATGGCACTTTAAACATGAAATATGAGCTAAAACGTGCGCCAAACTGACTCTGTCTCGGCAAAGAATTCCCATGGAACTTAATTAATCATCATCTTGCAGTTTGGAGTAAAAAGATAATCCGTTTTGAAACATATTCCATACGACCCGCAAATCTTCCACACTTTTTTTTAATAATCAAACACACTTCTTGAGCATATGCTGGTCAAAACCAAGAATCACTCAAAATGTAACTCAAGATCAATTTGGAATAAAGATTAAATGAAGATTTGAAACTAGTTAAATCCAAGATTAAAAGAACATGACATATAATCCACTCGAAGTGTTCCCTAATAATGGAATGTAACACAAACTTGCAATCATCCTGAAGTCCGTTGTCGTTTCTTTTAATAAAAAATGCCCTCAATCAATTGGGCTTGAAACGCAAATGGGCTGCAATTTTTCTTGTTGCACCTTTCTTGTAATGAAAACATGATAATTTCTCCCTTTTTTTTGGCAATTTTTGAAATGATTTTGGAATAAATGGTAATGGGCTTTTTGTGACTTGATCCAACGCAACCAATAAAAGTTTGAACTTCCAATTAGACTCTAAAACACTTCTACACCAAATTCCAGCCTTTTGAGTCTTCATCTAAAAAATGAAGTCATGAAATTGAGCAATAAATCCCTGAATTAAATCCTTTGAGCCCCAGTAAACAGGCACATCCCTTGGCATTGAAAGACCAAAATTTGACATATGCTGCACTGCAACTCTTGCTTGATTATTGAACCTCATTTAACAATAACCACACGCCTGACCCGACATCCTCAAGTGAAAATAGCAAGAAATCTTTGGACCTTTTTTAAAAAAAAAATAAAGCAAGTGGGTAAATATACAGAATGAAAGTTGTACAAAGGTAGGACAAATTTAGGGTATGACAGATGCCCCTATCTGATTGACTTAAACCAAGTAAGATGAATTGCTGCAGCATTCGTTCTTTCAAGGGATAAGACAATTAGATATAAAGAAGACCCTGAATTTGTCCGAAAAGAAAAAGAACGCCTGGGAAAAGGTTAACATCACCAGAAAGATGATGGGAAGAAATGCACACGGCTACCATCTGATAACACGAAATCATATAGATATTTTTATGCATAATTCAACTAAAGTTTAACCGTTTTCGATCCGATTTCGGGTTATTTTCGTGTATTTGTCTGATTTTTTGCAGGTATTCAACGATCATGTCTAAACAAGGCAACATGAAGAAAAGAAGCAATCTCAGATGAAATATGGACGAAAAAGGAGTGAAAACACAATGAAAAGCGCAGGAAGTTGTTTTTGCTGATGTGACGACCGTCACAGCTCCATGACGACCGTCACACGGGTGACGACCGTCACACCTTGTGACGATCGTCATGCAGGCAAAAACGCCCCACTTCAATTACACGTTAAAGAATCAGTTCCAATTCCCACAGAGTGGACCATGACTCCCTAAATTATCTGCCTCAAAGTCCATCATCTCCAAGGATAACCGTTGGAATTCCACTTCTATAAAAAGGCAAGAAAGGGACTTCAGAAAGTGTGCTGCATTCATACCATGAAGTGCTGCCAAATTTACTTTCCAGAGCATATTTTCCAGCAATATTCTTATTTGTTTCTATTTACCTTTCCTGTATTGCATTTTCCATTCTTCTATAACTTCTATTTTATTGTACGATCAATTTGGCATAAAGACCAGAATCCTGCCAACATCTGTGGAGAATCTGCCCAAAGGCCAATTGGAATATTTACAGGTTTCTCATTTCAATCGATTCCAGTTTTTTTATAATGCAAATCATTATTTATTATTTTTATTTATATTTTATCTTTCCCAAATCCATGTCTAGCTAAACTTAGGAAATCGATATGTAGTAATAATTCGAATGGGATTTGATAACAACTGGTTGAAAAACTTTCTTTTCATAAAAGTAATTTATGGTCTGAGTGTTTAAAATTGATTCACTGAATAAACTTCGTCGCGAAAGCGAGAACTTATTTAAAAGTAGTTTTGCCACGAAAGTGGGAAATTAATTAAGATACGAACCAACAAGCGAAAGCTGCGGTAAGGTCAGATAGTAAACACTAGTCATTCATTTTAATAACAGCGAAAGCACTTTAAAATGAATTAGAACTTAGAGATTTCCAAAAAGTAATTTTAACCCCGAACGGGATACGAAAGTGTACGTTTGGCCCTTAGGATTATGATTAGCGTCAATAACCATTGTGAGGCGAGAGTCTTCAAATCACCATTTTCTGCTTAAATAAACTTTGAAAATTATTTCATACACCAGTAACTTATCAAATTCCTGAAGAACACAATTACTACGTATCGATTCAATCAATTATAATCTAAATAGTATTCTTAGTTCCCTTTTAGTGACAATCTTATTCCCTTAAACATATTCTACCTAGCTAAACATAGTAACTCCCGAGAACACTAGTTTGATTACGAGTCCCTGTGGGATCGATATCTATTATTACTACGCGATAGACTGTGCACTTGCAGTTAGGTTGTATTAGACATAGAAAGTCGAGATCAAGTTTTTGGCGCCGTTGCCGGGGACCCGTTTAGTCAATAGTGTAACCTTCTGTTACGCCGTATAGACTAGGTTAACAATTTTCATTTTTCCTTTACTAGTGTTGTCGATTGTATGCCAAGAAATCGCCCGCAAAGCGATATCGTAAAACCTTCAGTCGCAGAACTAGAACGCTTCTTACATTTAAGAAGTAGAATCATTGAGTACCAACTCAAACAACTCAAACATAATACTCCCGAACCTCTCACTCCCATTCCCAAATCAGAAGAAGAAGAACCAGAGATGGCTGAAGGACCTCCAAACAAACCGCTGAAGGCATACGCTACACCCTCTCAGATGGAGCCTAGAAGTAGCATTGCTGCCCCAGCTATTACCCGAAATGATTTTGAGCTGAAACCATCATTGCTGTCGGCTGTACAACAAAACCAATTCTCAGGAAACGCAACTGAGGATCCGAACGAACATCTAACGAAGTTTGTACAATATGCAGACACAGTGAAAGCAAATGGAGTAACTCCAGACGCGATAAGACTTCGTCATTTCCCATTCTCTCTTAGAGATAGAGCATGGACATGGTTACAATCGTTACCATCCAACTCCGTTACGACGTGGGAGCAATTGAAGAACGTCTTCTTAGCGAGATATTTTCCGGCAAGCAAAACTGCTATGCTTAGAGCTCAAATCAACGGATTTCGACAGAAAGATACTGAATCTCTTTACGAAGCATGGGAACGATTCAAAGATATGATGAGAACATGTCCTCACCACGGTCTAGAAGACTGGGTGACAATCCATACTTTCTATAATGGGCTTCTATACAATACTAGATTGACAATAGACGCTGCCGCGGGCGGTGCACTTATGGATAAGCCATACGATGAAGCCTATCAATTAATAGAAAACATGTCACAAAACCATGCCAATGGGGAGGTGAACGCACTCCAATAGAGAAAACCACAACGAAAGGTGGGATGTACGAGATCAGCAGCCTTGAAAAGTTCAATGCTAAAGTAGATGCTCTAGCACAGAAGATCGATAGTCTGACCGTTAACCCCACTGCAACTGTCGCTGCAGTAACTCCAAATTGCGAGTTATGCGGAAGCACCACTCATAATGCACCCGAATGCCCATTGCTAGCCGGAATCCCACCAGACCAGGTAAATTATGCTCAAGGAAATCCCTACGCAAATACCTACAACCCAGGTTGGCGAAATCATCCAAACTTTTCTTACAAAAGCGAAAATGCATTGCAAATGCCTACTGCTCCGCAGAGATATCAGAAACAAGCTGCTCAAAATGCACCTAGGAAATCGAACCTCGAGTTGATGATGGAAAAGTTCATAGCAACTCAGGCTCAAACAAACAAAGAATTCTTGAATCAAAACATACACACTAGCGAGCAAATTAAACAATTGACCGGAAAAGTAGACGCTTTAGCCACCCACAACAAAATGTTAGAAACACAGATATCACAAGTGGCTCAACAACAAGCCTCTGCTGCCGCACCTGCTGGCACATTTCCTGGACAACCCGAACAGAATCCAAAAGGCCAAGAAAATGCTGTGATACTAAGAAGTGGAAAAGAATTGGACGAACCGATCGATCCGAGGACCGAAAACTCAGCCATGCAACAAAAACCAACTGAACAAGCAGAAAAGGAATCCGAGTTAGAGAAGAAGGAAGACAACGAGAAGGAGGATACCGCAAGTGAAAAAACTCAAGCACCTCCAGCGCCATATAAACCACCTATCCCTTATCCGCAAAGACTAATAAACTCCAAAACTTCAGGACAGTTTAAGAAATTTGTAGAGCTCCTTAAACAGCTGAATATTACTATTCCTTTTACAGAAGCGATAACTCAAATGCCGTCATACGCTAAATTTCTCAAAGAGATCCTGTCGAATAAGAGAAAGATCGAGGATAATGAAACAGTTACACTTACTGCAGAGTGTAGCGCTATTATTCAAAACCGCATGCCTCCTAAATTAAAAGACCCAGGTAGTTTCTCCATACCCTGCATCATAGGAAAGTTCGTAATAGACAAAGCTCTATGCGATTTAGGAGCCAGTATCCGTGTTATGCCCTTATCTATATGCAAAAAGCTGAATATGGGAGACCTCAGACCAACCAAAATGTCCGTACAATTAGCTGACAGATCAGTGAAATACCCAGTCGGAATACTGGAAAACGTTCCAGTACGCATAGGACAATTCTACATTCCAACCGACTTCATAATCATGGACATCAAGGAGGACACTGTAACCCCAATTATCCTAGGAAGACCGTTCCTAGCTACAGTCGGAGCGATTATAGATGTGAAGAAAGGAAGGCTAACATTCGAAGTAGGAGAAGAAAAGATAGAGCTCATTCTCACCAAGTTCTTACAAGCGCCAGCAATAGACGATACCTGCTATTTAGTAGACGAAATCGACGAATGCATAAGAGAACTTGAAAATGAAGAGACCACGTATTCAGAAATAATAAAGATTCAAATACCCGACATTTCTGAAGACGATAATTGGCGTAAACCGTATAAAGACGATAACCTAAGCGAAAGCTTAGCACTGACCCCAAACCATATGCCAGGTCTAAAGAACCCATCTTTAGAACTCAAAAAACTACCCAAAAACCTCAGATATGAATTTCTAGACGATGAACTAAAAAGACCAGTGATAGTCAACGCCGACTTAGGACAACCAGAAACCAAAAAGCTATTAGAAGTCCTAAAGAAGTACCCCACCGCGTTAGGCTATAACATAAGCGATCTAAAAGGTATAAGCCCTTCAATCTGTATGCATCGAATTACAATAGAGGAAGACTCTAAAACCTCTCGATAGCATCAGAGAAGACTGAACCCCATCCTGAGCACTGTAGTCAAAGATGAAGTAAAGAAATTGCTAGATGCAGGAATCATCTATCCGATCTCCGATAGTGAATGGGTCAGCCTAGTTCATGTCGTACCGAAGAAAGGAGGAGTCACAGTAGTTAAAAACGAGAAAGGCGAATCAATAACAAAAAGAGTCGTGACTGGAAGCAGGATGTGCATTGACTATAGAAAGCTTAACAAGGCTACGCGCAAAGATCACTTCCCGTTACCCTTCATAGCCCAAATGTTGGAAAGATTAGCCAAACACTCATACTTCTGCTATCTAGATGGTTACTCAGGATTCTTCCAAATTCCCATTCATCCTGATGACCAAGAAAAGACTACATTCACCTGTCCTTATGGTACTTTTGCTTACCGTTGAATGCCGTTCGGACTCTGTAACGCTCCAGCAACCTTCCAAAGATGCATGATGGCAATCTTCGCAGATTTCATAGACGACATCATGGAAGTATTTATGGACGATTTCTCGGTATGTGGACAAAGTTTCGAAAGATGCCTACAGAACTTAGAAATGGTATTAGAACGTTGCGTAAAAGTAAACCTCGTCCTAAATTGGGAAAAATGTCATTTTATGGTCTGACAAGGAATAGTTCTAGGACATGTCATATCAGATAGAGGAATTGAGGTAGACAAAGCTAAAATAGAGATTATAAAAGATCTCCAACCTCCAAAATCCGTACGAGAAATACGGAGTTTTCTAGGACATGCCGGTTTCTACAGAAGATTTATAAAAGATTTCTCGAAAATCACAAAACCTCTGACCGGCCTGTTAATGAAAGATGTTGAGTTCGTCTTCGACGACGACTGTTTAAAAGCATTCGAATCATTGAAATCAGCCCTTATCACCGCACCGATCATGCAACCACCAGATTGGCGACTACCGTTCGAAATCATGTGCGATGCGAGTGATTACACTGTAGGCGCAGTTCTAGGACAAAGGAAGGACAAGAAACTCCATGCTATCTACTATGCCAGTAGAACCTTAGATCCTGCCCAAATGAACTACGCTACCACAGAAAAGGAACTTCTAGCAGTTATATTTGCGCTTGACAAATTCCGTTCTTACTTAGTAGGAGCAAAAATCATCATATACACAGACCACGCTGCCATAAGGTACCTAATAAGCAAAAAGGATGCCAAACCAAGACTATTGAGATGGATCCTATTACTACAAGAGTTTGACTTAGAAATCAAAGATAAGAAAGGAACCGAGAACGTTGTTGCGGATCACTTATCCCGAATAGAAGGCATCAAACATGAACCAGTACCGATAAATGACGATTTCCCGTACGAACATCTGATAGCCAAATTAGAAAGTGAGACACCCAATTCAATCTCGGAAGATCCAGAATTCGAAAAAGCCGTAGAAGCCGTCTATGCCTAAGTCACATTACCTTAGTATGCTAACATCGTTAATTACCTCGCTGCGGGCGTGCTTCCACCGGATCTTACTTATCAGCAAAAGAAGAAATTCTTCCACGATCTGAAACACTATTATTGGGACGAACCTCTACTCTTCAAGAGAGGGGCCGACAACATATATCGTCGTTGTGTCCCAGAGGAAGAAATAGAAAATATTATTTCCCAATGCCATTCAGCACCGTATGGTGGTCATGCTAGTACATCCAAGACGTGCGCTAAGATTCTCCAAGCCGGCTTATTTTGGCCTAATCTCTGGAAAGACGTTCACATCGCCGTACAAAAGTGCGATCGATGCCAACGAACTGGCAACATCTCACGACGCGATGAAATGCCTCAGAAAGGAATCTTAGAGGTAGAAATCTTCGACGTCTGGGGAATAGATTTCATGGGACCATTTCCACCTTCTTTTGGTAATAACTACATACTCGTCGCTGTCGACTACGTGTCTAAATGGATAGAAGCCATAGCTGCTCCAACAAACGATGCACGAGTAGTAATCAAACTCTTCAAAAACACAATCTTTCCTAGATTCGGTGTACCAAGACTCGTCATTAGTAACGGCGGATCTCACTTCATATCACGAATATTCGATAAACTTCTCTCTAGATATGGAGTCCGACACCGAGTAGCTACACCCTATCATCCGCAAACTAGCGGACAAGTAGAGGTCTCAAACAGAGAAATAAAACAGATCTTGGAAAAGACTGTCGCTACCTCAAGGAAAGATTGGTCGTCGAAGCTACAAGAAGCTTTATGGGCTTATAGGACCGCTTTTAAGACACCAATAGGAACCACCCCCTACAAATTAGTTTACGGTAAATCCTGCCATCTCCCTGTAGAGTTAGAGCATAAGGCCTTTTGGGCCATTAAGACACTCAACTTCAACTAAACTGAGGCAGGAGAAAAGCGAATCTTGAACTTACACGAGTTGGAAGAACTTTGATTAGACGCTTACGAAAACGCCCGTATCTACAAAGAACGAACTAAAAAGTGGCATGATAAACATTCAATCAGGAAACAATTCAGTGTGGGAGACATCGTATTTCTCTTTAATTCACGATTAAAACTCTTCCCAGGTAAACTAAAATCTAGGTGGTCTGGACCTTATGAAGTGACTAAAGTACTTCAGAGTGGAGCTGTTGAAATTACCGATAAGACGAATGCACCATTTATCGTAAACGGGCAACGTCTAAAACATTACAATAAGAACGACAACAGTCCCCAAGTCAGCAATATAACATTGCTTGAGCTTCCAGCTCAGACACCCGAATAGCTTCTCACCAAGCTATTATCAGGCTTTAGACGTTAAAAACAGCGCTTACTGGGAGGCAACCCAAATTTCCCTCGTTATTGCATTTCATTTTTCTTTAAAAGTCCACTTTGAAAATCCAACAAAAATTCTAAACTTATAATTACTACTACTTTCTACTTTCGTTTGTTTTCATATTCTATTTTATTTTTTCCTCTTTTGTCTTTTGTTTCTACCGCTTTTCGTTTCTAAAAATCCTGACTTCAATTTCCTGTTTTAAACTTTTCAGGATTTTTAAAAGCCTTCAAAACATTCCTTCTGTTTTCTTCAAATTACCTGCGAGTATGGCCGAATACGACTTCACAAAGGTTCACTTCCGAGGACTAGCTCAAAAGGCAAGATTTGCAGCACTGACCGAAAGAGAATTCGCCTTAACGCTGTATTATGATAAGGCTACTATGGATAAACTAGGGATCACAGATAGCATTCAATACATGTTCAATCAACTGGGTTGGGAGAACACTGCTCTGAAAACACGTTTTGCTACCTATAAGGATCTTACCTATGAATTCCTTAGTTCTTTCAGATACATACCCAATTATGGTTTTGGATCCAGCACAGAGTTGATTACCTTCCGATTGTTTGGAATGGACCAAACCCATAGCCGGATGTCACTAGCTAACCTCCTAGGATTCCCTAGCGGACCGCATGTGTTCATCAGTGCAGAAGATGACGATATTGATTTTCAACTCGATCAATTCTGGGGTAGAATCACAGGCGACTATCACCCTGAATCAGACAGAATGTACAATGATGATATACACAACCCAGCCTTCAGATACTTCCATAAGATACTAGCTCACGCCTTGTTTGGAAAAGAAGAAAATATTACTGCAGTATCTAAAGAGGAGTTATTCATCATGTTCTGTGCTTCTCAGGGACGGACAGTAAATGCAGTGCCTTTCATGATGAGATCTTTCAAACGCCTAACGCTGGAACCTCAGACACCTATCCTTATAGGAGGCCTAGTAACAATGATTGCCCACGAGCTTGGCCTTAGATTCCACTTAAATGCCAGCACTCGTTTTGGCACCATCCGACCCATGAACATACAATTCTGCTTTAACAGGCGAATCTTAGGGACTATGGGACCTGGACCGTATGAGTACCTTATTAACGAAAAACCAGTACAGCTATTCACACTGCCTGATCATCTGATGACAAGTATCCACAACAAGGACAACTGGCTCTATGAATTGGATGAGCCTATGGGACCTCCTTCACCACAGTCAACACCACAGAACTATATGTATGACAGTGACCACATCTCTGAGGCACACGACTATATGTACTATGAGGATGTTGTATCCGAAGCTGAAGTAGACCCTACGACTCCTCCGCACTACAACACCTATCCTGAGCCTATCCTTGAGGAAACCACCGACAAAATGGATGTCGTGTTACTCAGATTGGACGACGTTGATACAGCTCTAACTAATGTAAAAGCTGACATCGCAAGCATGCACAGCGAACTGGTAGGCTTCATGGATTTAGTCTGCGACCAACTCGACTACTACGCACGGAAATTCGATGAGTTGAAGACACGAAAAGACTAGTTATTAGTTCTTAGCAGTAGTTTCAGTTTAGTTTAGTCTAGTTTAGTTTCATTCAATCATTTGGATTTTTCGCATTGTTAGTTTTCTTTATGTACTACATACAATCATTTCAATTTTATGCTATTTCAATTCTAGTTTTTAT
This sequence comes from Lathyrus sativus, assembly GCA_963859935.3. Lineage (NCBI taxonomy): Eukaryota > Viridiplantae > Streptophyta > Magnoliopsida > Fabales > Fabaceae > Lathyrus > Lathyrus sativus. Next base: position 63,083,831 of record OZ012736.1, read on the forward strand.
TCAATTATTCTGTTTTCGCATTATTTGTTGTTTGTTGGTTGTTATATTACATCACCGTATCAATACTAAGCCTTAAAATCACTACGAGTACGCCCTCAGAGCAAAATTCTGCGTTCTGCAGATTTTGCTGCTGTGACGACCGTCACAGCCTCATGACGAGCGTCACGCGGGTGACGACCGTCACACCTACGTGACGACCGTCACGCAGTCAAAAACTGATATCTGATAAAACAGGATTCGTGTTCTCTTCCACTTCCCCCATTACCACTTCCAATCATCCTAACTTCTACCCCACTACAAATTTTCGTCCTCCCCACATTGAACTCTATATTTCAACTTCAATCTCAACCTCCAAACCACACCTCTGTCAGTTCTTTCCTCTCTGCAGAAAAACCCCAATCTTCAGAAACCTCTCCATCTTCCAACAATGGCAAGGAATGCAGAAACCCCAGATATCAGCAACATTACCTTCAGTGAAGGAAACTTAGGCGAAAGACAACGAGCAAACTACATTGCATTTCATCAGAGGTCGCTCCAGCCGACTCATTATCCGCACCTTCCATCGCTTACGGAGCTCGGACTCCTTGAAGGTGTCACCTGGATGCTTCAAAGAGCAGGCATCTAGAACCTCTGCACCAACCCACAACCAACGTACGAACAACTCACTCTTGAGTTCTTGAGTTCGTTCACTTACGTCACAAGCAGCGGCGAACTTAACCAGCATTCAGGTGCCGCTTGCTTCCGGATGTTTGGCGTCAACTACCAGATGCACCAAAATCAGATTGCCAGCATTCTACAGCTACCTTGCGGCGACAACGCTCACCGCCGCATCACCGATCAGTTCCAGCACGAAGCTTTCGCGCTGTGGTATCAGTTGACCGGCATCAATGCCGATGGTTAGGACTCCCTGCACGCCACTCATATCCATAACCCAACCATCCGGTACTTTCACAGAGCGTTGAGTAACACTATCTTCGCCAGAGACAGCAACCACAAAGTGAACTCGAAAGAGCTCTTCTTTCTTTATTGCGTCTTCAACAATGAGTCTGTCAACGCTGCTCCGTTTCTGCTGGCTCATATTTAGGCCAACTGCAACCGTGGCTCGAAGCCATTCTACTTTGGTGGGATTGTCACTGCTATTGCACTTGGGCTGAACCTTGGCGACCGCCTCCAGCACCTCCATTCCATCCTGTTGTACCCCAAATTTTGACCCCTTAGATCCTCATTATCATTTTTAGAAGCATGATCATGCATTATCTAACCCTAAATCAGTGCAAGTTTATTATTGTCAAGTTACAGATGAATCAGGGTTCTCGCACCGACAAATTCAAAACAATCAAGGAATGATCAACCAATGATTTGGGCCAATTCAATCATGGAATGAAATCAAAGATAATATCAAAGTCAAATGGGAAGTCAATTTGAAGAAATCGTTTCAGAATCAAGAACAGTGCAGTCAGGAGGCCCCGATTAGGGTTTTTAACCAGTGGAAAGTCAACTGTGGTTTGACTTTGATGTTGGAAAAGGTTTTAATGGTGGGAGTGAGGTCCATGAAGTTAATATAGGCTATTAAAGGCTATTCAAGAAGTGTCAAAGTCCCAGGATGTCCAGAATATCAACAGGCGACTCGATCGGCACCGATCGATCGTACGGTTGACCGAAAAGTCAACTCCTCGAATTTTGAGAATTGGAATCCAAGTTATGAATCAAAGTTGTTCCTTATGTCATAATGGACTTGCATATCAATTTTCATGATCATTGGATCAAAGATGAGAGAGTAATCGAGAAATCGGGAAATTAGGGTTTTGAAAAGGGCTAAACCGTATCTCCTTAACCGCACATCCAATTGAGTTGGTTCTAGTCTCATTTGAAAGCTCTTGACAAGTCCTACAAAAGTCCCATACTAGTCCACAACCAGAAAATGCATACTTTTTGAGATATAAGCAAAAACATTCCTAGAAGGGAAAATAACTTAGAAAATTTCTAAGTTATTTTCACTTTAGAAGCTAAAATCAGCCAACTTCAAGGGGGTTTTTCACCTAGTTTCAAATAGAATCAAGATTTCTGGCCAACATGAAAGTTTTAGTACTATGTGAGGGCTTTCTAAATTGTACAAGAACATCTCAAAGTGATTTATGAGCTGAGAGATACATGTGTTCAAAGTTGGTGTTTTGTCACTTTTGTCCCACATTGATCAATTTTGCAAAAGCACCTCTATCACTCAAGTGGATCAATTTCAACGTGACAAACTCATGCTATCTGATATATTAAGCATCTCAAGCAGGTTGGATCAAAGAAATAGCAAGGAGATAGCATAGAATTAAAGTTTGAGGTTTCATTGCCTAAGTTGCAAATATTGACTTTTTCCAAGCATGAGGTGGAAGGCAATTCTGCTCCAGCCACTCTACCAAGCCTCTAGGCTGTGTTTTCTCAGTAAAAACATCATTAAAACTTGCCCATTGGGTTAGGGAGACAGCCAAGAACCAGAAAAAGCAAGGCAAGTGGACAATTGGATGGAAATATCTTAGTTTTCTTCATGGTGAAGCAAGGTTACATAGCAAGCTCCTCACTCCATATTTCTATAAATAGGGACCTCAAACCCCTCATTTAGGACAGGAAGATCATTCTAAAAACCTGCTAAAAGAAGCTCCTTCATCACACCTCTCTCTCACTTGCATTTTGCAAAAAATCACAAAGTGGTCAAAAATAGCCAAAATTCAGCATTTGCAATTTTGATACCACATCAAGTTCTTCATGTTCCAGAACTCAAACCATCATCCACACACCCTATAAATCACATATAGGAGGTGTACCAACCATTGAATCACCAAAAAATCCAAGAAAATCAAAAAGTCACCATTTCACTTGGCTTGTTTTGACCAAAGTCCATAAAATACACCAAATCTTGATCCAAACACTTTCTTGAGGATTTGATTGTTTGAACACCTCAAATATACCATATATCAAGTGTCCAAACCTTCATCCTTCATCAAGAGCTCACCAATCTCATTTTGGCATTACATTTGGCTTGTTGCTTAAAGTTCAAGTAAAGACACAATACCAAAGCTTGGATTTCATAAACTCTGGTTTTCTTCAACACTTTGGTTTGCTTAACTGATTTTCAACAGGTATGTAACCTCTGGACTATCACTTTACATCATCTTAGCATAAAACTCATGGTACTCATTTATTACCTATGCTTTAATGTATGTCTACCATGTGTGTGTTTGATTTGGATGGCTAGGTAATTCGGTTTTGTTCCTTTAATGCTGTTTGTTTCTGTTGTTTTATCTTGGTTTATTATACTCAATATGCTTGAGTCCTATGCAATGATACTAAATGTATGTCATGTGTTGCTCAGTTGCTTTCATACTATTAAAACCTATTTTTACTCAAAGCACTAATGTTGTTCTTGAAATGAACAAATGATATTGCTAGCATATTTGTGTTTGCTGCCAAATATTGTTTCATACTTGTATTGCCCAATTGCTTTCATACTGTTAAAACCTACTGTTCATCAGTAGGAATTAATTGGATTCTGTCACAACAGCATTTGCACACTTAATCCATTGTTTTTGAATACTGATGTACCATTACTTTACCTACCATTGTTTGCAATCATGAGAGCAAGAGGTTTGAAGGTATCCATAACAGGTTTGGTATCACAAATTCTGGATTGGTGTAAAGACATTCATGCTTTTGATAATAGCTTGCTTCATATATTGCTGTTAATTTGTGTCTTTGATTTTTGCCAAAGTTTGTTTTCACACTACCAGTATTTGTTTCAAGCTGCTCACTGCCAGGATTTATTCTCTCCATATTGAAAATTGCTCTTACTTTGTTGTGCCATACTGTTAAAGGATATTATGACAAGCATGTCTAAGTTTTGGTTTTGTCATGTACATGAGGTCTGAGAATTGCAAACCAGTTATACTGTCATGGGTGGGGGGGAAGTAGTGTATGTTTGTTGCTGTCAAACACATGGATGTCATGAGGGCATCAGTTCTTTGAGAAATAGATCAGTAGACTTGGCATTAGGTTTGGTCCTGTTCAGGTTATACAGCTAAGTGACCATATGCCTGATTTGTTAGCAAGTTGTGTGATTGGTTTGGGAAGTGAAAGTATCACAAGGGGTAGATCAGAACTTGTGTTGGCTGGTTTAGCAATGCTGTCATGAAAAATACCATAGCAGCTGAAGCATCATTTTTGCATAGAACACTATAGGTCTGATTTTATCATTTCCCCATGTTTCAGTACACATTTGAAGTATGCCTACATATTTATTTTGATTGGTTTGTACATAAAACTCATTTTCACATGTTGACATGAACACATGAATACACAAAACCACACACTTGGTCACTTTTGACATAAAGCATGAAAACTTGTTTTTCTTCTTTCCAACATGATTCTATGATCATCCACAACATGTTTATGCATTCACATTGTTGATTTAAGCATTGCATCAAAATATCACATGTGAACACAAAATGACACAAAAACACACAAGTCACCAAAAGACCCATTTTGCACCAAATCTTGTTTTTTCTTAAACTCACTCCACATACACCTTATATGGTTCATGTATAATGTGTTGAAACCTTAATTTGATGAAAGAAAGCCATGTATCAAATTTCATATCTTCATGTGCATCATTATGTGGATAACTTGCATATGCATGGTCAATTCTCATGACAGGTAGTTTCCTTGGAACTTTAATGCTTAGACCATCTACTTATCACCCACATGTGCTGTACAAATGATTAAATTGTTTAAATTTGCTTTGGAACTTCATCTGTGCATCATCATGCATGATTGTTCATCATTTTGCAAAATGTCTCATTCTCACATGTCAATTTGGAAATGCTTGTGTATTCTTGCTATCTCATTGTTTCTACAGCTTCATATGACCATATGTGTTGTGTTTGAATGAACCAAAACATTGAAAACAACCTGCACAATGATTTGTTTCACATCATGCTTCACGCACACATAATACACACAAATTGCAATTTGAATGCTACACTTTCATATGTTTGTTCCAGATCTGATGTTTTCACCTACACACACTTGATATCATACATTTAAGATGTTTTGATGATTGGTACAGCTCATGAGCACCTCGAACTCAAAAACCACTTTGACTTGCATTTGTTGTTTTATGAGTTCTTGCAACTTGAATGTGACTTTCCCATATATGCATATCCTGGTCCTAAACTTGTTTACCACTTGTCATATATCATATATTGGATGTGTATGTGAACTTACTTGGCCTTAAACATGCTTGTATCAAAGTGTTCATGTCATTTTGCAAGTCATAAAGTCATAATCATACACCCTATCGGGTTTTGCAGAGGAAAATGAGTTTCAGAAAACCAACACCACCATCCTCTTCCTCTCATTTTTCTACCCAATTTTCATATAAAATTTGCCTCAATCCGATGAGCGGTTAGTGAGATACGGTATAAAACGTATTTGGTTTCGATTATGTTTCCATGTCATTATGCATTCAAAGCACACACACACACCAGCTATCGTTTTTTTCACTAGGTAAACAATTTGGAAAAACTAACACCACCATCCTCTTCCTCTCATTTTTCTACCCAAGATCCATATAAAATTTGCCTCGATCCGATAAGCGGTTAGTGAGATACGGTATGAAACGTATTTGTGTTGATTATGTATTTTTGCCCAGCCATGGAACCAAACAAGGCATGTATATTTATGGTTTCCATTTGATTAATTGATGTAACAGCCGCCCCAGCGGTAGAGACTCGCGCGTGTATCAGTCTTGGCATGGGTTTGATCCCTTGTGATAACCCTTGCTGCCACTTTTCCTCATTTTTGTACATAAACTTCAAAAAATCGTAACTCTCTCATATTTTATCGTTTTTCGTCCGTTTTTTTTCATTGTGTTTGTTTTTATATGTACTTTCATGCCATGTAATTATTTCCCATGTTTGATTATTTTTTCACCATGTTTGATTACGCGCGATCCGCGCGTCAACGGTATTAACCCTATTTGGTTGCAGATGAAAATTAAAAAGGTTCCTCTTGTGTTTTCTCAGGAAAATTGATTGTTATCATGTCTATATATGTTTATCAACATGTTAGAATTTTTACCTCGAATTATTTTTTATCTCATCTGTCTGTAACGGTATTCCAGGTGCGAACTGTCGTCACGGTTCTCGTACCAAAACAATTGCTCTGATTGTCATCATTGCTTTCCGTCTTTAATCTTTGTATTGGTTGTCACCATGAATGTTTGAATAATGTTTGTATTTTATTTTATCCCCAAGCGACGAAGCTCGTTAGCTTTCGTCCAGTTGCCGACAATACTGTTCCTCCAAAGGAAGGTCTATCCACTTGACTGTCAATGTCTTGGACCAAAATCTTTGTTTTCCCTTTGACTTTGTTAAGTCACTCTAACCCTAGTTTAGAAGCCTTTAGACTTTGCTTGAAGTCTAAGAAACCCACCCATACTAGGAGTGTTCTTCAACTAGAACCCTAGGAAAGAGTTCGTCAACTCTGTGTAAGAATCATCATCATGATTTCTTACTTCCCCGTTTACAATTTAGTTTAGGGAGTTTTGTCAAACTCCACACAAACATGGTCATGTTTGTTCCCCCCTTGAACCTTGATCGTCATCAAGTGTTCTTTTCCCTGGTGAGGTGAACTACGATTGCTCTGATTCTATCCTAGTCAGGATACGTAGGCAGAAGGTGCGATACCTTTGCGAGCAAACTTAGAAAACCACTTAGGCCTTTATTTTACTTTTATTCCCTCCTTAAACCATAGTGCACGATTCACAAACTTAGCAAGTAATTAAACAAAAGGTTCCTGTAGGGTACTACAGATATTTAGGGTGCTAATACCTTCCTTAGATATAACCAACCCCCGAATCTCTTAAGCATTGTCGTTACATCGCGCAAAAGGTTCTTTCTTTCTTTAGACCTATCCTTTGAATAAATTAAAGACCGGTTGTAAAAGAAATAAGGTTCAAGTTAATTAATAGCTTGATATCCAATTTTCACCGCAACAGAAATGGCGACTTCACTGGGGACACTTTGCTTTTGCTTTTATTTTGAGGGTTCAACCTATTTTGTTTAACTAATTGCTATCTGTGAATACTTGTATATATTTGTGCTCTGATGGTTTGGGAAACTTGAAATGGTGAGACGGCACTACACCCGTGCTCAAGCGTACTTATGATAGGAAGGTGGTATATTCAAGAAGGCTTATAGGGAGTTGATTCCCGACCAAGATGACTTGAGAAAATCACCACTCAGTAGAGGCCCTTTTTGAGAGTTAGTATTGTTGATCGAGTATTCGTGAAAACAATGCTACTTTCTACATAGGTGCCCATGACACTGAGGACCTTTAGATACCTTTTCCCCCACTATGGCTTTATTAGGATGTAGTGCGGTGACTATAAGGAAGTAATTCCAAAGTAGTTGATACGCGATACTACACTTGGACGAGACTCTCTTGAGAATATTATCAACCACCAAGTATTTGGGAAATTGATAATATCCGAAAGATGGGTCGAGGACTCCAGGAACTCTTTTAGAACCTTGTTCTGCAGTTATGGAAACCTTAGTACATACCTTTGGGGAGGGCAGACCTTGACTCCTTGCTCATATTTTCCAAACCCGAAACCTTGTCTGTTTACTTGTGTAAATCTGTGAATATGTGATTACCTGTGTTTGTGCATTCATGCATCCATAAACATCATGTCATAAAAGTTTTATGGAACTCAGAGTCGTTTATTTATAAAATATCAGGAAAATCATGGACAACGGAAAAAAGAAAACTATAAAGTACACTTACAAAAGCCCTAATATAGATGAGATTGAAAGGTTGAGCACTCTGATCACAGATGTAGAAGGATTCAAGAGAAGGTACGGGAATTTGTTGTCTCTACTGAAAACAAGGAAGAAAATGGATTCGGGACTCCTTTCCACACTACTCCAGTTCTATGATCCACTTTATCACTGCTTCACATTTCCGGATTATCAGTTAGTGCCGACACTTGAAGAGTATTCCTGTCTGATTGGGTTACCCATCCTTGATGCATCTCCTTTTCCCATCATGGAGAAGGACCCTAAAAAGGAAGAAATTGCTAAAGCCACACGTATCGGGTTGGTAGACATTCAGAAGAACATGGTTACTAAAGAAGGAATCTTTGGGCTGACTGCAAAATTCTTGATTGGGAAGGCTCAGTATTATGCCGATCACTTGAGTATGGACGCTTTTGAGGCTATTCTAGCCTTACTTATTTATGGGATCTTTCTTTTTCCGAGCTTTGACAACTTTGTGGATCTCAATGCCATCAAAATATTCTTGAAGAAGAATCCAGCACCTACCCTACTAGCTGATGCTTACCACTCTGTTCATGAAAGAAATCTTCACAAAGGAGGAATGATCGTCTGTTGTGTTCCATTGTTGTATAAATGGTTCGTTTCTCACCTACCCAAAGCCCATGCCTTTTGGAGCAAAGGATGGTGGTCTGAAAAGATTATGGCTCTTACTCACTCCGATATTGACTGGTACAGCCGTAGTTATGATGGGATCAAAATCATTGATAGTTGTGGAAGCTTCGGGAATGTACCTCTCCTTGGTACAAATGGGGGAATCAGCTATAACCCCGTGCTTGCTCGTCGACAACTTGGTTATCCGCTGAAAGACAAACCCAGCAGTGCTCACGTAGAAGGTATTTTCTTCATAGGAGTTTCAGAATTAAAAGATGAAATTCTCAAGGCATGGGGGCATATACACAGGAAAGGAAAAGAGGACTTGGGAAGACCTAACTGCATCTCTTTTGAACCTTATCTCCAATGGGTACGAAAGAGGGCCATTCAGTTGAAAATGCCTTATCCTCCACAAAAGCCTATGGTATTAATAGAAGAACAACCATTGATTTTCATGTCTGAGGAAGAAAAGCTGAAGATCGCTCTGAGGAAGTCACAGCAGACTGAGGTATCCTGGAAGTACAAATATCAGGTGGCCATGGAAGAAAACGAGGAACTCCGCAAACAACTTCAGTCAAAAGAAGAGGAAGCAGTTGCAAGCAAGAAGAGGAAGGCACAGGAAGATGCGTTTTATTCCAACCATCAATCAACTCCTTGGAAGGCTATGGTAGACAAACTCATCCTTGAGAAAGCACAGGTGAAAGAAAAGCTCAGAAGAATCAAGAAGAGAGAGGATTTTCTTTGAGAGCATATTGAGTTGTAATATTAGGGCTTTTGTAAGATGTACTGAAATCTTTTTGTAATACCCTTTTTGAAAAATCAATGAAATGAAAGGATATTTTGGTAAAATTGAGTTCCATAAAACTTTTACATTTAGGGTTGCATTCTTGTTATTTTAAACATTCAAGGAACTAAAAGATTATTTTGCAGATATTATAGGATGGATTCTGGAAAGAGAGAAGAGGTTGTGTTCCGAAGACCGAGACTAGAGAACCTGAAGAAACTGGTAAGTTTGGTAGAAGACCCCGAGGCGTTCAGAGGAAGACATGGAAATATGCTGTCATTACTGGAAGTTCAAGTGTACGAAGAAATGTTATCCGCACTCGTGAAATTCTATGATTCAACCTATCATTGCTTCACGTTTCCAGATTATCAGTTGCTACCAACTTTGGAGGAGTATTCCGCCCTAATGGGGGTAGACGTTACCCCCAGTCCCTTTTCTGGAAGGGAGGGGATTCCTAATGAAAGAGCAGTTGCAGAGGCCACATATTTGGAATTGGACGAAGTGCGATCTCATATGGGTGCTAAGGGAGGATTGTACGGAATTTCAGCCATGTTCCTATATGAAAAAGCTCAGAGCTACGCCTTGTCACAAAATACTGAAGCATTTGAAGCCATCCTGGTGTTACTTATTTACGGACTATTCCTGTTCCCAACTGCTAGTGATTTTGTGGACACAGATGCGATCAATCTTTTCTTGATCAAAAATCCTGTACCCACCTTGCTGGCCGACACTTATTTTACCCTCCACCGAAGGAACCGCTATGGGGTTGGACGAATTGAATGTTGCACCGTTCTCCTGCACAAGTGGTTTATTTCACACTTGTCAGAAATTCCAGCCATTTGGGATAAGCAAAATGGACTCTCATGGACGGAAAAGTTGTTGTTGCTCAAACACTCAGACATTAAATGGTTTGATCCTATGTATGGAGGAATTTCCATGATCCAAAGCTGTGGAGACTTCCCGAATGTACCGCTCATCAGCGTCAATGGGTGCATCAGCTATAATCCTATTCTGGCCCGTCGACAGTTGGGGCACCCCATGGAAGATGAACCAGATCCGGACTATTTGAGGAAATTTTACTTGGAGGAAAGGAAGAATCCTGCTTATAGGGCTCGAATCGCGTACGCTTGGCGTTATGTCCACACAAGAGGAGTAACTGCCCTATGCCCCCACAATGCTACTGTTTCAGAATCTTACCTATCATGGGTAAGAGAAGCGGCAATGAAGATGTTCTATACCCGCTTTGAGCCTGACTCGCCCAAGCCTACCCTCGTAGAAGAGTTGAAGGCCGCCTTGGCAAAAGCTGAGAAAGAAGGGAAAATGTGGAGAGATAAGTATTTCAAGGCTATGCAAGAGAAAGAAGAACTTCAAGAATTAGTACGTCAAGGTGGAAGAAAGAATCAGTCTGAAGATGAAGGACCATCCAGCAGAAGAATCTAGAATCTATTGTTGTTGTTTTTCGTGTTTTGTAGAAGCTTGTATTTTCATTTCCCGTTTGATGTTATAAACTCTCCAGATATTATCAATGAAGATTTGGCTGTTTTTCCTATTTATTGTTATAATATTCGCAAATAAAGCTTTTATTCCCTTGAATGTTTAAAATCTGCATGTTGCATGTCTGCATTTCATGAACATTGCATATGCATGTTCCTGAGTCGAGTCTCATCCCTCTGTCTTGTCAACAGAATCACACTGAGACCTCGCCATCAGTACAACACACGAGCCCAAGCTCGCTTAAGGATGGAAGAGCAGAACTTGGATGTAAACAGAATCGACAATGAACTCGGGGAGCTCCGAGGAGGCATGGGACATATCAAAGAAGCCTTGCAAGTCATCCGGGCAATGTTGGACACTCAAGCCACCGTTGTCTCTGAAATCACTGCAGAACCAATCCCGACAGCTGTTACTATCGCCAATGCGCCAACCTATGGGTTACCTCCAGGCTTTGTGCCACCGCCGAGAGTCACTCAACAGACAATTCCCTTGGGAGGTGAGATTCCACAAGTTATTCCCACCTACACTCCAGCTACAGTTCAGGTTCAAGCACGCCCCATCTTTCATAATCCACCACCGGTATACGAAGGACCCGAAGGGTATGAAGAGGAAAATGAATCACATGAGAGGTTGAGGGAGAGTGTTGAAACGATAGGGAGAAAGATCCGAGCAATGGAAGGAAATGATACCTTCGGCACTGACGCCAGAGAAATGTGTTTGGTATCTGGACTAGTAATACCACCAAAATTCAAAATCCCAAATTTCGATCAGTACTCAGGAGCTACTTGCCCACGAACTCACTTAATCATGTATTATAGAAGAATGGCAGCACACGTCGAAGACGACAAGTTAATGATCCATTGCTTCCAAGACAGTCTGAAAGGAGCTCCAGCAAAATGGTATCTAAGTCTAGATCAGTCCAGAATCCACAGTTTTCAGGATTTGGCAGATGCATTCATGAAACATTACAAATATAATATGGATATGGTACCTGACCGAAGGCAGTTGTTGAACATGTCCCAGAAAAGCACAGAGTCATTCAAAGAATACGCTCAGCGGTGGAGAGAAACAGCATCCCAGGTAGAGCCACCCCTAAGTGAGAAGGAACTGACAGACTGGTTTGTTGACACAGTGAGACCAGAATTCTATGAGAAAATGATCAGCAGTGTGTCTGCAAGTTTTTTAGACATTGTAGCCGTGGGAGTAAGGGTAGAATTAGGGATGAAAAGCGGAAAGGTAGCCAGCAGCTCCGGCAGTTCTAACAACAGCAGTATTAAGAAGGTCAGCAGTGGGTTTCACAAGAAGAAAGAAGGTGAGACAAATGCCATAATGGGAAGAAGAATCCGTACCATGAGACCTCCATATCAGCAATATCAACCGCCTCAACAAAGTTTCTTCCAGCCAATCCAGCCTAACTATGTTCAACAGTTTCATCAACAAAGACCCATGTACCCGGTACAGTATGCCCCTCAGCAATATGTGGCAGCTGTGACCCCAGCATTCAACCATTCCACTTCAAACTATCAACCAGGGCGACCAGCGCCCATGTATCAGCAAAACCAGCAAGGGCATCAACGAGCGCCCAACGCTCCGCCCTTTCAACAAAATCAGCAGCAGAGGGTACCACAGCCCAGGCAACAATACCAGAACCGGAGGCCAACAACAAAACCTCCACTTCCACAAATACCAATGACGTACACTGAGTTATATCCATCTTTGGTCCAACAGGGGTTGATCACGACAAGACCACTTAATCCAGATACCACATCTCCACATTATAACCCAAATGCCCATTGTGCTTTCCATGAAGGTGCTGCCGGCCATGACTTAGAAGGTTGCTTTGCCTTAAAACATCTGGTAAGAGAGTTGATGGAGAAGAAAATCTTGTCCTTTGATGATGTACCACCTAACGTCAAAAGTAACCCACTGCCAAACCACGGAGCGGTCAATGCCATTGAAAAGACAGATGAGGAAGTAATCAATGATGTGTCAAAAATCAGAACGCCATTGAAGACATTACATGATAAGCTGACCAAAGCAGGGTTGTTGGGAGATGTTCATAACCAATGTGAAAAACGTACCATTAGTTCCAGTGGATGTAACGGGATACGGGAAGATATACAAAGATTGATAAATGAGGGGATGTTACAAGTATGTGGTAAGGAAAGGAAAGAAGAGGTTTCTGTAATAGAGCCAGTTTTCGACCTATCCAGGAAAAGAGAGAAAGTTCCAGTGTTTAACAGGGGTGCAAGGCCAGTTTTCAACAGAGCTGCTATAAGTCAACCACGACCAATCGTAGTTCAGAAACCAAGACCGTTCCATTATGACAATACAAAAGCTGTTCCGTGGAAATACGATGTGACCGTGGTAGACCAAGAAACGGGAAAGATTGTTCAGACAGATAATCAGAAAGATGTGACCAATATTGCCGGCACTAGCAAGATGACCCGCAGCGGTCGGATCTATCAGCCAAGAGAATCAGTAGCTATTCCAAAGGAAGTCATTCCTGCTGTGGTAATCAAAGAAAAAGAAGCTCCGAGCACAGAAGAAGGAAATGATGAATTTTTGAGGATTATCCGATGAAGTGATTATAAGGTAATAGATCAGCTTCATCAGACGCCATCAAAAATATCAATCTTGTCGCTCTTGATAAATTCTCCAGCTCACAGGGAAGCATTACAGAAGGTGTTGAGACAAGCACACGTCACTAAGGATATTTCGCTTGGGCAGTTTGATTCAGTAATAGCTAACATCACAGCGTGCAATACTTTAAGCTTCAGCGACGCCGAGTTACCCAAAGAAAAACGTGATCACAATCGTGCACTACACATATCCATCAAATGCCAGGAAGATACTTTGGCACGAGTACTGGTCGACACAAGATCCTCGTTAAATGTGTTACCCGCAAGATCACTGGCCAGACTAGCCTATGCCGGGGCAGAGATGAAACCAACCTCGTTAATTGTAAAAGCTTTTGATGGTTCGAGGAGGACGGTCATCGGAGAAGTAGAATTACCAATTTTGGTGGGCCCCCATGAATTTAACATTGTATTTCAGGTGATGGACATAAATCCAGCTTATAGCTGCTTACTGGGACGTCCCTGGATCCATGAAGCAGGGGCGGTAACTTCTACCCTGCACCAAAGAATGAAGTTTGTGGTAAATGATAAACTGGTGATTGTTCATGGTGAAGAAGAATTAATGGTCAGTAATCTTTCATCATTCCGGTACATTGAAGCAGAAGAGGATGCGCTAGAGACATCATTCCAAGCACTAGAAATAGCAAACGCAGTGATGATAGAAGAGACGGTGGCAAAAAGTAGTCCAACTTTCGCATCTGCTCAAGGCGCCAAAGCTACGCTGGAAGAAGGCACTCCCACAGGATGGGGAGAGGTCATTAAGGTAAAGCCGAAGACAAACCGCCAGGGGTTGGGTTACAAACCAACTCAAAGCGAAGAACCAAGGCATGACAACAGCCGGCCAAAGGCTATTCAAGAAATATTTATCAGTGGCGGTTTTCAAATTAACGCCGTGGAAGGAAATCTTGAAAGTGAAGACATAGAAGCACTAGTGTATCATGACGAAGCTACTCTGAACAACTGGGAGGCTATCGAAGTTCCTGTAGTTTTTCCCGAGTCAAAGTAATTTGTTGTTTTTCTTTGTTATTTTTAAAATCTCCATAGCCGTGCCCAAGGCTATAGGAATGTTTTGTAAGGGCCCCATGCTTTCAAAGGAATATCAATGAGAATGGACTATTTTGTTAAAAATCCTCGTGTTTGTTCTTTACCGTCTTTTGCTTTTACTTTGAAAGAAAAATGGCAATACAAAAAACCAAAACAAAAATAATTTTCTCTTTCTCTGTGTGTGTTGCATTTGTTGATTGTGTGTTTTAATAAAATAAACCCTTCAAACATGCAGTGATGACCATAACCCCATTGAATCCTGTGACCACGCATCTCCTCCTGGCCTTGATTCACCAATTTACCAAGCTGAAGACGAGGATGAGGACTGTGAAATTCCTGATGAACTGGTAAGATTGGCCCAAAAAGAGGATGCAGAGCTTCAACCCCATAAGGAACAGGTAGAAGTTATCAACCTTGGTACCGAAGAAGATAAAAAAGAAGTCAAAATTGGGGCAGCCCTAGGGGCAGAAGTAAAACAGCAGTTAAAGGAACTCCTAAAAGAATATGTAGATGTGTTTGCTTGGTCTTATCAGGATATGCCTGGTTTGGATACAGACATAGTGGTTCATAAGTTACCGCTCCGGCCTGAATGCCCTCCGGTTAAACAGAAACTCAGAAGAACCAGACCCGACATGGCTCTTAAAATCAGAGATGAGGTAAAAAAGCAGATTGATGCAGGCTTCCTGGCAGTGGCCAAGTATCCAGAATGGGTAGCCAACATTGTTCCTGTACCAAAGAAAGATGGAAAGGTAAGGATGTGTGTGGATTATCGAGATTTAAACAAAGCCAGTCCAAAGGACGACTTCCCTCTACCACATATTGACACTTTGGTAGATAATACAGCTCGGTTTGTAGTGTTTTCCTTTATGGACGAGTTCTCTGGTTACAATCAAATCAAAATGGATCCTGACAACATGGAAAAGACAACCTTCATCACTCCATGGGGCACCTATTGTTATAAGGTTATGCCATTCGGTTTGAGAAACGCAGGCGCAACTTATCAAAGAGCTATGGTGGCTTTGTTCCATGACATGATGCACAAAGAAATAGAAGTATATGTGGATGACATGATCGCCAAGTCTCAAAATGAAGAAGACCATCTAGAACATTTGTTGAAGTTATTCAAAAGACTCCGGAAATATCAGTTGAGGTTGAATCCCTCAAAGTGCACTTTCGGAGTCAGATCAGGAAAATTACTCGGTTTTATGGTCAGCCACAAGGGGATTGAAGTGGATCCAGACAAAGTCCGTGCCATCCAAGACATGCCAGCTCCGCGGACCGAAAATCAGGTTAGAAGCTTCCTTGGAAGGTTGAATTACATATCCAGGTTCATTTCCAATATGACCCCCACCTGTGAACCGATCTTCAAGTTGTTACGAAAGGATCAAACGGTCGTATGGAATTCTGATTGTCAAACAGCGTTCGATAAAATCAAAGGTTATCTCCAAGAACCTCCAATTTTGATACCACCCGTTCCGGGAAAGCCTCTCTTTATGTATTTGACAGTGCTTGAAAACTCAATGGGTTGCGTTCTGGGTCAACAAGACAAATCTGGACGGAAAGAACATGCCATTTATTATCTGAGCAAGAAATTTACTAATTGTGAAAGCAGATACTCACTCCTAGAAAAGACTTGTTGTGCTTTAGCATGGGCCGCTAAGCGTTTGAGGCAGTATATGATTTGTCACACCACTTTATTGATCTCGAAAATGGATCCAATAAAGTACATCTTTGAGAAGCCGGCACAAACCGGAAGACTCGCCCGGTGGCATATGTTACTATCAGAATATGATATTCAATATGTGGCTCAGAAATCTATCAAAGGCAGTGTGTTATCAGAATATCTCGCAGATCAACCTGTCGAAGATTATGAACCTCTGAAGTTTGATTTTCCGGATGAAGATATCATGTTAGTAAAAGATTGTGAAGAAACAAGTTTTGACAAAGGTCAACAGACAGAGAATTGGTGGAAAATGATGTTCGACGGTTCCTCCAATTATAGCGGACATGGCGTAGGTGCAGTTTTAATGAATCCTGAGGGTGGTTACACCCCGTTTACAGCCAGATTAGACTTTGATTGTACAAACAACATTGCTGAATACGAAGCATGTATCCTTGGTCTCGAAGCAGCCATTGATCTCCAAATCAAAAATCTCGAAGTCAGTGGAGACTCAGCTTTAGTTATCTACCAAGTCACGGGCGAATGGGAGACAAGGCATGAAAACCTGATCCCTTACAGAGCTTATATCGTTGAAACGATCAAGTATTTTGATGATATCACCTTTAAACATGTTCCAAGAGCAGAGAATCACATCGCCGACGCCTTAGCCATGCTGGCCTCAATGTGGAAAACTAGAGATGTCAACGATGGCACACTTATCAAAATTGAACGCAAGACAGAGCCTGCTTACTGTCAAATGATTGAAGAAGAAACCGATGGCAAGCCCTGGTATCATGATATAAAGAATTATCTGTTGAAGCAAGAATATCCCACAGATGCTACGGCACTTGACAAGAAAACACTAAGGCGATTAGCATCCAAATTCTTCCTCAGTAATGGTGTACTTTACAAAAGAAATCATGATATGCTCTTACTCAGATGTGTTGACAAAAGAGAAGCGGACTTGTTAATGAAAGATGTTCATGAGGGAATGTTTGGTACTCACGCCAACGGATACGCTGTAACACCCTTCTAAACCCCACGGATAATATATGAATAATCAGAGTAAATTTCCATGCATTTACAAAAGGGCATTACACATAACTTTCAAAATATCAAAACCACCTGTCATGCTCATTACTATTTCAATATAAAATTATGCTTTACAAAACTTCACTTTGCATGTAGCAGCGGATTCAATTATACCACAATTTTCATAAAAGAAACATTTGTTTTTATCATATAAAACAACATCACTTAGACACTAAGGCCAACATCATAATATTCCAATGGATATAAACACGTTTATAGAGTACACAATGTATATCTTAAACACAACCCAAGCGATCCCAGTGTTACATGACCAGAGCATGACTCGACCCAACATAATTAAATCACTAAACAGCTACACCAAAAGCGACCTCGTAACTACGAGCAATACTACTACTTGATACCTGCACGATGTCATGTAGGACATCATTCCAGCAGAAGGGTGAGAAATATTATCATAATAACAATGCATATAATTATATATACACAAATACACAAGCACAAAATACATATATTCCACATTTTCTCACCACAATTCATTATAACTCATCATGTACAATACAACATATATATAGTCAAATATGGATAATCACCAAGCATATTCATCATGCACGTATCCATAAATCTCAATATTCCACATGAACATACACATATTATGTTTACTCACTAATTCACAATTACACATTCACAATTCTCAAATCAACAATTCATGTTCATAAGCATACTTTCATACAATGATCACATATTCACAACTCTCAATTACACAAGTAATGCACATACGCGTATGCATAACTTCATACAACAATCATATATTCATTCCATGAGACTCAATGCAACTCAATGCAACTCATGCCATGTGGTACCAACACTTGTTATCATTTTTCGGTTTTTACACTTAAACCGGGTCCGTTCCCTAGACCGATAACAACAAAAGCCCGTTCCCTAAGCTTTCAAACCCCGCTCTAGGTTTGGGACAAGTCACTAGCCTCCACGAAACTAGCAAACATTGCCTCTTGACTAAATGATGCATATGCAATCAACAACAAAATGCACTTAAGACCGATCACATGTCTTAATCCCATGCATTCACATAATTCCTTCCTTCAAGAATTAAACAAGATTGCGCACACAACATATCATATAATCAAGTATTCATACTTTTCATCAACATATTTGTCCAACAATGCGCGCATATCTTACAATATGCTCTCATGCATTAATTCACAATAATCGGATACAACAAATATGCATTCATAATTCAACCTCATTACCTTTTCAAACAATGCACACATATTCACAATATATTCTCATGCATTCACAATATCGCATACAATCAATATGCATTTACACTTCAATATCATTACCACATTTATCAAGCAATGCACACATATTCACAATATGTTCTCATGCATTCTTCACATACAAACAATATGCATATATTTGTCAAAAGACTATATTTCATAATCGATTCCACCATCTAGGATTCACGCCATACGGCTACCCACAGCATATCATATCACAACATACACAAGCTATACGTTATATAACAAAAGTATTCTGCACAATAACACATCAATCACACACATTCGCGACGGTAAAAATCAACACAACAATATGTTTTCAATTTTCTGCTATAATTGAACTAGGTACAGGCCTCAAAGCCATTTTTTCTAGAAAGATAATCTCGTTAACTTACCAACGCTTCGAACGGGGGTCAAAACCGACTTACGGTTCAAGAGTTATGAATTTTTGAAGTTTTCCGAAAAACCAGAATTTTGCCTAAACACGGTTACGGGATTTTGCTTTTTCGCCCGAAAATCCGACCGATTCAATTCTTTTTTTCGAAACAAACACATACTCATACTCACCTAACATATAGCAGTAAATTAGAACCATTAAACACGATTTCTACGACGTCCGATTTTCACTCAAATCTCAAACCCTCAATTATCCAAAAATGTCAAAACTCGCAAACTCAACCAAATTCAATCAAACGAAATTCAATAATCATGGCTAAACATTACCCGACTAAACTATGCAATTTATTTTGAATTCTAACCGTTCAAAACTCGATTCTACCGATTAAACCATTTAGGCCCTAGAAATGGAAAATAGAGAAAAACACCCAACAAATCCAACACAACTCATACATAATCATACACATTGATCAAATAATAATGTTTCTCACCCTTACCTTGATTGGATTGAAGCTTGAAGTTGATTCTTGATGATTTCTCCAAGTTTCCCTCTTCTCTTCTCTTTTCTCCTTTTTCTCTATTATTTCTCTCCTTTTCTTTCTTTCTTTCTCTTATGTTTCTATCTCTTTTCTTTTCTCTCCAATTTTCCTTATATATCCTTCTATTTTCTTTCCATCATAATTCTTCTCTAAAAAATATCTATCAATTCTTTTCTCACAAAATATCTCATTTTATCATTAATTAGAGAATATCTAATAAATCCACATTATTCTACCAAGTAGAATAAATTAATTAAATCCATTAACTCATTTAAATAAATCCAATAATTTATTTAAATCAGATAAATCACATAAACCAATTAATTAACACAATTAATCACTTATTGAAAAATTGGGCTGTTACAACCCTCCCCCACTTTAGGAATTTTCGTCCTCGAAAATGTTACCTGATTCAAATAACTCTGGATACGACTCTCGCATCCTAATCTCCCAACTACCTCCACCAAAGGAATCTCTATACCTCGAAGTTGCTTCTTGTTCATCAACCTGAACTGGCAATGTCTCAACAATCAAATCCTCTCTCACTCATACACTATCCATCCGAATAAATTCACTTCCTCAACTTAGACACATGAACACATCATGCAATTCCCCCAATCATATCAACCAAACATCACAAAACACAACAATTTGTTCTGTCGGATTCGGCAAAACAAATACACGAGCTGTTGACAGCTTTCCTAACAATTCCTTAAACTTTCTTCACAGTAGAATATTACTACTTCTTCTCCAACTCTTAAAATGTTTAAAGTCCAATTACCGATATAGTATCCCACATCTTACTTCCTTTAATAATCACCAGAAGTCGCTATCCACCCTTTATATACTCGACCTCATAATCTATTACCGTAGCACACACACCAGACACAAGTCTCAAAACTACTCAATCAATTTAATTCTTTGACTATCCAAATAGACATATAACATGGAGCTCTCAATATCAGACTAGTTTCCGCAACTAAGCCGATCACAACCCCACTTCACGTCTTGGCTATCACTACCTTCATTAACACTCAAAACTCCCATCAAAATTAAACATCTCAACATTGTCCTGCGCCGACTCATCAAAACAATTCTTAAGCACTTGGCTTAATTCCAAATAATTCACTGCTCACGCCATTTAAGCTTGCAAGACACGTCTATCCCATCCAACACAATCCCAACTACTATCAACAAGAGATTAAGGGTGATCAGTTCCTCAATTTGTTAATAGACAGTCGACAATCATAATGGGGCATAAACCGTCTTTACCAAACTATAAGAGCGTTCAACTATACACTAAGCTACAACTCCACACTTGCAGCATCTTGGAGAAGCACCAGTTTCTCCCCCACTTGAATCATTCTCACTCTTGCAGACAAAGGTTAGACAACAAACATGTATCGACAGTGTTTTCACACACATGTCATATACCAGGGAACAAACAACATTAGACAACTTGGCCGGACGGACCGACCTGCTCTGATACCACTAATGTAACACCCTTTTAAACCCCACGGATAATATATGAATAATCAGAGTAAATTTCCATCATTTACAAAAGGGCATTACACATAACTTTCAAAATATCAAAACCACCTGTCATGCTCATTACTATTTCAATATAAAATTATGCTTTACAAAACTTCACTTTGCATGTAGCAGCGGATTCAATTATACCACAATTTTCATAAAAGAAACATTTGTTTTTATCATATAAAACAACATCACTTAGACACTAAGGCCAACATCATAATATTCCAATGGATATAAACACGTTTATAGAGTACACAATGTATATCTTAAACACAACCCAAGCGATCCCAGTGTTACATGACCAGAGCATGACTCGACCCAACATAATTA